>CM055647.1:12846459-13472292 GCA_029378325.1 Elaeagnus macrophylla | reverse complement strand
CTAGTCTTTAGAGAATATCCTTACTGACCCATTCACATAGACCTTACTTGCTAGGAGCTTTGAGGGTCACCTAGAAGGGAAGGGGTTGCCACTTTGGGCCTAAGCTTGCATGATTTTGTTCTTGGACTTTCACCCAAAAGGCCTCATACCATTTAGAGTGGAACCTACAATTAATTACTCAATCTAGACACATGTTTTATAAATTTATCAATTTTACCAATATAGCAATACAACATCATTTCTGTTAAGCAATTTTACATTTATGTCTTTTATGAATGTCTTCGTTTGCTGATTTTCCTCTCCTATTTCTCTCTTTCTCTCTCTTCCATTCTTAATCTATGTTCTTTTTTTGTTTGCCATCCATCTTTCACATTGCCGACAAAGAGTGTTATCGAAGGCATGTCAATCTTTCTTCATTATATTCCTTCCATTCTTTTTTGTACATACATTCAAAATTTCATAGTTTGAAATGTATCTTTAATTTTTTTTTACGATTCATTTTGGTAAATATGTTCCTAGTATGTTCGGCTCCAACAAAGATGAGATCGTTGGGTTGCTCTTAAAGGTCGCCCTCGGTTAAAATACAATTATGTTCTTATAAGATTGTACCTTTTGGTTTCCAATATCTTCCTATTTGCCAAGAAATGCTTTATCTTCTTCTTTTTATCTCTTAAAGTCCCTTGCTCGATTTGGATTACACATATATGCTGAAAGTAGAGTTGGATAAGTGACATAGAGAACCGATAATAATTGGATTTGCTTAGAATTCATTAGAATTCTAAATGCATTGATTACATACAAATTAAATGTGTATGTACTCATTACATACAAAACATAAGTTGGGTCTATTTTCTTCCTTATTGCTATAATATGAGTTCATGTCATCATTGTAACATATGTTCATGTTTTTGCTCTTATATATTCCTATTTTGGCAGTTTTTGTTAAACGTAAAATGAATTTATATAAATTCTGAATGTACTTCTTACGTACAAAATAAATAGGTATGTACTCATTACATAAAAAATATAAATTGGGTTTGTTCCGTCCTTATTGCTCTAATACGCGTTTTTGTCATCCCTATAATATATGTTCATATTTTTGTTTTTATTTGTTTCCATGTTGGCAATTTTTGTTGCACTTATAATGAATTTATAAAGATTCTTAATGTATTGCTTACATACAAAACAAATGTGTATGTACTTATTACATACAAAATATAAATTGGGTCTATTTCTTTTCTTATTGCTCTAATATGTGTTTCTGTCATCCTATAATATATGTTCATGTTTTTGCTGTTATCTGTTTCAATTTTAGCTTTTTTTGTTACGCTTATAAACAATTTATAGATATTCTTAATATATTGCTTACATACAAAATAAATGTGAATGTACTTATCACTTACAATATATAAATTTCATCTATTTCCTTCCATATTGCTCTAATAAAAATTCATGTCATCCTTGTAATATATGTTCATGTTTTTGCTCTTATCTGTTCCAATTTTGGCTGTTTTTGTTATGCATAAAATGAATTTACATAAAATCTTAATGTATTGCTTATATATAAAATAAATTTATATATACTCCTTACATAAAAAAATATAAATTAAGTTTATTTCCTTGTTCTCTCACCACTTCTACATAAATTAAAGCTCTAAATCAATTGTTAATAGAATTATTTTTTTTTACTATTTATTTAGTTAATTACTAAATGTATTGAACTGATTTTCTTACTAACCATCTTCGATGATGAAGCTCTTGTTGTTAAAGTTGATTTTTTTTATTAACACGAGCTCTAGTTTGGAATAGTTTTAGCAAGTTATATGATTGGGTGTGATACACGAGCTCTGTTTTGGGATGAAGAAGTCCATATCTAATGCTATTAATGGAGTCAATATCTAACACTATTCAATCAACTTAATGAGGGTAAAGTTGTATTTACATTTTATTATATATTCCAATACTGTGTGTTTTGTGCTCTAATTTAGCTACTTAGGTAAATTTGACCAGATTTTAAAAATATGGTCTATATAACTCATTAACTAGTGGAGCCTATACATATGAACCATTACTATTTTCCTTTCTCAAGCAAAGTTGAATTGTACATCTTATCCTATAGTCTTACCCAATCTTGCCCATGCTCAAGGGATTTTAAATCAAGGGATCGATGATAGTCATCAATTTCTTGACCATGAGCAAGATATAAGGCCATATAGGGTAAATTATGCAGTCACACATGGCATGGGAAAGGAGGATTGTAATATTTCACAAGTATGAGTTCCATTCTTAATGATATGAGACTTTTGGGTGGAAGCCCAAGAGAAAAACCATGCAAGCTTCAACTCAAAGTAAACAATATCATACCATATCTTGGAGTGGGGTAATGAAATTTGTTTTCATTTTAAAAATATTTTAAATTAGAATAAAATATATATATTATGTTTGATTACATGTGTTATCTTATTCTTGAAATAAATTGAGAATTTTTTATTATTCATGTCAGTATATACACTCAATATATAGGAATATTTACAAGAAGATTCAGTACAAGTGTAATAATCCAAATATTCCATGACAAGTAATTAAAGTTAAGGATCTTTATTTAGGTCGTTAGTACAACTCATATCCATTTGGAATAGTGACCGTGATCTTGGGTAATTGATGTGAAAATATCCAATTAGGAGTACTTATGTATGATAGAGATCATGACATGATAATACATATTAGAAATACTATTAACATTCATTCACTCTTAGTTGTTTCTTTACATCACTCAATGACCATGATTTTGCTAGTTGTTATGTTTATTCAAATGCTCATAGTAAGCTTAATTGTAGGTTTTCTTGAGGATTGGTTTATACATTTGTTGTTTTCTATTTAATGATAATCGTAGTTGATGGGATAGATGAAAGAGATACTACTGAGGTGTCAACCTAGTTAGGATCCCGATGCACCTACTGAGGACTGCCACCTATAACATTTCATTTAAAAAACTTTAAATATTAGTTTTAACAAAATGGGTTGTTATGATAAAAGACTAAAACTAACCAAAAATATTTTAAAAAATGTTAAAAATAAAAAATGCGCAAGGAATTCGTAAATCCTATTATGTTATAAAGACGTTTATCCAAAGGCTATACGTAGATATTTTTTAGGTACCATAAATATCCCTATGATTAATGCACAACATTTTATGAATCAACTAATCAAATTCTTAATAAATACATTTAAAATAAATATATTTACAATAACAAAACAAATCAATAAAGAATGGAGAAAATCAATCAAAGTATAATTCACTTTGTAATATTTATAATAATAGATCACAAAGAAAACCAACTTAATGTGACCAGTAAATAATGAGATGGATTGGATTGGATGGGGTTGAAATATTTATTAGCTAATTTTAAGTGTTACGGCCCACTCCAACACATGGCATGATATCTTCCACTTTAAGCCTAGGCTCGAATGGTTTTTCCCTTGAACTTCAACCCAAAAGGCCTCATGTCATTGAGATTGGAACCCATACTTATGAACCATTATGATCTTCCTTTCCCAAGCAATATGGGACTATATAGCTTACTCTTGTCTTGCTCTATATTGCTGAAGCTTAAAAGGAATTATTGACTTTCACAATCACTACTGTAGAGGGCCTGACGTCCTCGTTTACCACATTTCTAGTTTGTTCATGTTTTGATGCCATCTATAACGCCTCGATCCAACAAATGGAACTTTGTCCACTTTAGGCCTAGGCCTACATGATTTTTCTCTTGGGCTTCCGCCCAAAAAGGCGTCATACCATTTAAAGTGGAACTCATACTTATGAACCATTACAATCTTCCTTTCCCAAGCAATGTGGGACTGTACAGCTTACCCTATCTTTTCTTGCTTTATCTTGCCCCATTGAGACCATCTTTAAAGAATAGAAAGAAGCTTTTATTTTGACAATCATCAATCCCTTGAGTTGACATCCCTCAAGCTTGGGAAAGAGAGGGTAAGATAAGATAGGTTAAGTTGTGTAGTCTCATATTACTCGTGAAAAGAAGATTGTAATAGTTCATAAATATGGGTTCCACTCAAAATGGTACAAGGCCTTTTGGGTGGAAGTGATAAGTGCTTTAAAAGCACTAATATTTTGTGAATAATTATGCTCAATTGTAACAAATAGATTTAAATACAACACTTTTATTTAATCATTTGCTTAAATCTATCAATTCAGAATTATGGGTTTATTTTGATGTATTACAGGTATTTTTAGCTTCAAAAGAGTTAAATAATGCAAACATGTAAAGACAGAACACTTGAAACACTCAAATATCAACTTAAAAGCAAAAATAACTAAGACATGTGAGCCTTACACTAGAAATGAACCAGTATGTAAGGGATACATTTGAGCACACATAAAACAACGTGTGCCGCAATGGAGGAAAATGTGTGCCATGGCACTCAACTCTCAGGGTTTTGTATGGGATATAAAATTGCACTTGTGTTGCAGCAGATTTTTTGCGTACCGTTACGCACCATTCACGAGTTTTACTATGGGGTATTTTTTCATGCTTATGCCATGGTGGGAGAAAATATGTGCCATAACATGGGTACTTTTCAGGGGAGTCCGAGTTTTATGTAACCCTTATACTAATAAATACCTCACTAGATTTCAAACTCAAGATACGATTTTATTACGAAATTTGATCAGGTTTTGGAGCTTTTTCACATTCTAAGAGACAAGAGAATCATATCCAAAGATACAAGAAGCCATTAAAGATCAAGGATCAAGCTTTTGAGGAAGGAAACATCTTCCAAGCCAATTGCGGTATCTAGATCTAGGGTTCTTGTTGTTATTAGATCCTTCTTCTTTTTCTTCTTCTCTCTTTAGAATGTTTGTTGGATTATATTTGTCTATGAATAATCATCTAAACATGTATAGCTAATTTTATCATAGATATTTAGCTTTTGTTGCCATGTATGCTTAGATTTATTATGATCAATATTTTAGTTGCATAAAACAAATAAAGTTTGATTTTTGATTAAGTGTGTGTTTAAATATTTATTTGTGAATTTTCATGGTCAAATTTGATGTTCATAAATAAATTAAAAAATCTAGGAATTTAGTTTTAGAAATATCACCTTGACTATATTTTGAAAAACTTAATCAAAGACTCAAATTGATGACCTAATTATGGTATTGGTTTGATTGACATATTTTTTCTTGTGCATAATTTGATTGCTAGTTGATATATTCAATCCGTAAGATATCCAAAGAAAATTACTTAATCCATGAAAATTTTCGTAAATAAAAGGAAAGCTACTAATCTTCATTTATAAGTTCGTTCATGTTAATTAGCCATAATATTTTGATATAAGCATGCTCAACTAAACTAAATATCCATATATCATTCATTGATTGTTATCAATCTTTTTAAGCTAGTTTTGAATTGAACCTTTTATTTTCCTTGTTTCTTTGCTATCATTGTTCTTGTTTCTAGGATTTTTAAGAAGTTGAAAAAGGTTATTTAATACCACTGCAATTTCTTGAGAAATTGACCTTGAAATTTACTTATCGCTTACTATAGGAGATTCATAAACTTGTGAGTATTATAATTTGCACATCAAGTTTTTGCTGTCGTTGCTGGATAATTGGCATTTTAAATAATTTCTTCTAACTTTTTAGATATTCTAAATTAGGTTTAGTATTTCTTTTATTGTTTTTTTATCTTATTTTTATTAATTCTATTTTCTTTATTAAAAAAAACAAAAAAAAAATTATATTTTTAGTTTTATTTTGAAAGTACTCAATTTATCATGTTCTCTACTACGTTAATCTTTGTTTGCTTTTTGTTGGTGTATGCAAGATAGGAGGTCTTTGAATAAGAAACACACTCCTTTCATTGATAACATCCATATGGTCAAACAATTGTCAAGGAAATTGGATACTAACATTTGGCTCATGACATTGGCACCTAGCTCTCTAATCACTTGAAAAGCAGTCCACAACAAATTCATGGGTATGTTTGTTGCTTAAAATTTTGTGTGCAAAGGTGCTACACAAGTATAAATGTTGTAATAAGTAATATAATGATAAATAAAGATTGTTCTCACAGAAATTAGAATATTAGAAAATGCTGTAAAAATTAAGGAAGTAAAATTGATAAATGATATTTTGTGTAATAAAATAAAAATAATAACATAAAAGAAAATAATTGAGTAATACGATAGCAAAACTAGAAACACTTGAAATAAGTTGAAACAAGAAAACACTTCAAATGATCAAGATAGTTAGAATTGCAAATGAGACAAAATAATGCAATCATACAAGTTTGCTATAGAAATGTTATATTAATGCAGTGGAAATGCTCACCAGAAACCAGAATTCCCAGTTTACACAGGATTCTTCCAAATCAATTATGTTTTTATGTCCCAAAACTATATGACATATATTCCTATGCATATATCAGTTTTCAAACATCATTTTAAGCACCAACTCTATTTGGGTTATGCTAGACAACTGTATATTCTTATATTAGTTATGATTTTAACTTTAATCATTGGATCTAAGTTAAACCCACATTATCCAAGCTTCATCCAACTTCAACTAACCCTTTCAACATTAAAATCAATTTATTTACCTATTCATTGATTATCAAACAACTTATAAGATTCAACCATTAAAGCTTGACTAACTAGCTTTGCTTTACCAAAACATGTCACACTCTTCCATAAATAAAGAAAAACATAGACTACATAATTTATTCATTTACAATCCCAATTAAGAAATATTTAGCTACTCATACTCATGAAATTAAAAGCAAATCCAGAAATATAACAATATATATTCAAATTTGAAATTACAAATAACTAAAAGATGAAAAAGTTAAGGAAAAGGAAAGCTCCACAATAGCTTCTTCTCCACAGTTTATGTGCAAAAATGAAGTTCTTCATGCTGCTCTATCTCATCTCTTTGGCTGAAATTAAAATGACAAAAGAATGTTGGAATCCCTATGCAAAATCTTTTGTGAAAGCAGCCACTTTCTATTTTTTTGTTTTTCCTCAGTCTGCTGCTCCTAGAGTTCTACAGAGAATAATTCCATTTATTCTTTGATCCTAGGTTTCCTTGTGAGGTGTTTTTAGCTATTAATTCCCATTTTGTCCCTTCTAGTAATGCCCTCTCAAGTTGCCTCTTTTAATCTTTTATTAAAAACCCAAGCCTAGTTGTCAATTAGTGTATTCCTTGCTATTAAATTTGGGGTACGCTTTGCTACAGCCAGGCTTGTTTAATGATTCTTTTTGTGTTTGTTTTGTTCTCTGCAAATGTAGTACATGAAATTTTCATGAGTGAACTTCAAAATATAAGTCTTTTTAATGAAATGCAAGATATATTCATATTTAATATCAAAGAGTTCACTCATCTCCAAAAATGCACAAATAATATCAAATGAGTACAAGCTGCAACTATTCTCAAATAACCAAGTAAGTTTTAAGAAATAAAAGCTATGTTACTCTCATAAATTAGAGTCATCAAAGTTTCTATTCCCATCAAAAGACTACTCACTTAAGGACTAGGATTGCTACATTCTCACTGATGGATGGGGAGCCCTTTTATGAAGTATGTGATAGATTCAAGCCCTCTTAATATAATATCTACAGCACCACTTCCCACTTTAGTAGCAGAATCAACCTTTTTATGATGGATTGACACAACATTATTAGTATACAATTGACAATGCTACAAATGGAGGGTGAGAAAATAGTAGAGAAAACATATGAGCTTTATGAGATGTTGGGAATTAATTTTCAACAAAAGAGTGTTAAAGGAATGAGAGTTGGAGTTAATGAACTAGGCTTCAATAATGAGATGGCCATGCAACTTAAAGAGTTGACTAAACAAGTGCAACTCCTCACTACCAAGAATGTGCATCAAATGCTAAATCAAGGGGTATGCAGAATATGTGGTACATATGGGCATGGGATTGATGTTTTTCTCTTTTGTAGGTGATTCTTATGCAATACTAGTGAAGAGGTTAATTTAATACAAGGGTACCAACCTAGACCAAGGAATGATCCTTAGTCTAATACATACAACCCTTGATGAAGAAATCACCCCAACTTTGCTTGGAAGCAAAACAACTAACCTTTTGCCCAAAACCAAGTGTGAAGCCAAAACATGAACAGATAATTTATACCAAATCAGTTCAACAGGCTAACCTTAGAGAATAACTTGAATGCTTTCAATCAAGTGAGTAGGGATCAAACAAAAATAGATCAAAGGTTGGACTCTTTGGAAGCTTCAATAAAAAAGGTGGAAATATAAATGAGGCAGCTAGCTAAACACATGCAAAGATAAGAAAAAGAAAAGCTTCTTAGTCAACCTAAACAAGCTAAGGCTGTCACAATCCTTCAAAGTGTTAAAGTGGTTACTAAGAATTTACCTGATATTTCCAATGAGCATAAAATGTTTAAGGGAGGTGGTGAGTCAAATGTCAAATATGATCAACCTCCCAAGGAAGCAATTGGAGAGTCATTTTCTAATCCTCATTTGCACAAGTTATAGGAGCCATACTGACCACCGATACCATTCCCACATCGCCTAAAGGATAGTAAGTAAGATAAACAATTTTCTAATCTCTTTAGCATGCTTTCTGAAAGTTTTTAATCACGGATCAAATAAGCCTAGAGGGGGGTGAATAGGTTATTTTTAATTTTTAACAAATATTAAATGTGTAATCTAATCACAACGGCCAGACATGCAATCGCGTGTAAAGATAAATGCGGAATAAAAAACAACACACGATATTTTTAGGTGGAAACAACCTAGGCCACAACAATGACCTAAGAGGAAAACCACCGGTCCACCGGACCACCTAACTATCCACTATGAAAATCAATGTTCAATTACAACCATAGAGTCCAGAACTACCCGTCGCAGATAGATCCCCCTTTCTGTAATTTACTTACGAGCCGTCGCTCCTTTCATAGCCTCCAATAGCTAGATGTCTGGATCTAGACCAACGTTCCGATCTACTTGAGTCACACAAGATCAATCGAACCCGTCACTTTCGGTAATTTCGAGTCACACGAAATACCGAACCCCTCACCTGAAACGTTAGCACAATAACACAAGTGCAAAGTGTGTCCTAGAGCGGATTCAAACAATAAATATCCTAACTAGCAGATTTAACAACATGCGATGTAAAAACAGGATCAGCTAGCAAACTCTAGAACAATCATATAAAGCTCAATATCATGCAAATCAATTAGGCATATGAATAAAACATGAGAACGCTTAAGAATGGTAGATGAAGAGAAGAAGTTAAAAGCACAAGTCAGATTTATATAAACTTATTTCGATGTGGTGAATTTTATGCACAAACTAGCTTCCCTTAAATAGAGTCCAATTTTACTTCAAATAGGATTTGCAATAGACTATAACTCTACTCATATCAGGATTTAGTTCTCAAAAGAATTCTACTCATACAATGATTCTATTCATATCAGGATTTATTTCTCACAAGAATTCTACTCATACAAGGATTCCACAATTCTACTCAATTCAGGATTTTGCTTTCACAAGAATTCTACTCATACAAGGATTCCACTTTTAAAACAATTCTACGCAAATAAGAACTCTATTTTCACAACACTTTTATTCACACAAGGATTCTACTTTCTTAACACTTCTACTCATACTAGAATTCTGCTTTCTCATTAAATGAGTCAAATTGGTAAAAGTAACACATGGGTCGAATTAAAAAAGAGTTCTAGTAGAAGTGAAAAACTGGCTCGATCGATCTAATGACTGGCTCGATCGATCGATCCAATTCTCGATCGATCGACCAGATTGATCGATCGATCTAGCTCAACCCGAGAGCACCTAGATCGATGTCGTTCCACACTCGATCGATCGAACCATATACTCGATCGATCGACCAACATGTGCACAATTTATTTTTCGTTACGATCCATACTAAGTGTAGTGCACAATTGTGTGAAGATGTATGCATGATAGAATTTTATACCTGTCATAGGAGCGTTGCAAGCTTGGTGACTCCATCATGTATCGTCTGATTAAACGTTGAATTCTTAATCTACATTACAATCAAACATTTTGTCCACGAAAATTGCCAATACAAAATAAACCTTACACTTTCTAAAGTTAATATTAATCCTCCTTTGTTAGATGTGATCATAAATGTACCTTCTTATGTAAAAAAATAACTAAATACTAGGAAAAAAATGTATGAACTTAATGAAATAATAACAGTGTCTAAAATTGCTAGTGCGGTACTTCAACAAAAACTACCCCCAAAATTAAAAGATCATGGAAGTTTATCTTCAATATTACTATGGGAGATAGGAAAGTAGCTCTATGCTTGATTTATGAGCTAGTATAATTTGATGCCTTACTATACTTTCTTGCAGCTAGGTTTAGGAGAGCTAAAATCCACAACCATGTCTCTTCAACTTACAGATAGATCTGTTAAATATCTGAAGGGCATGGTTGAGGAATTACTTATACAGGTAGATAAGTTATCATAACTAATGATTTTGTGGTTTTAAACATGCAGGAAAACCTATCTTTGGACAAAAGGCATACAACTCTCTTAGGTAGGCCATTCATGGCAACCACCCAAACCATAATCGATGTCCAAAGTGGGAAATTAACTATGAAAGTCTTGGGAGAGACTGTATTTTTAAGTTTTTTATTCTTCTCCTTATCCTTCTATGTCTGCTATTAATGAATGCTAATTTGTTGATTACTTGGATCCTATTGTCAATGATACTTTTGTGTGGATAGACTAGATGATAAATTAGAGGTAGCACTTATAGTTGGAGAGGTGGATGAAATCTTAGATAATGAAACTAAGGAGTACAGTGAGTTGTTAGATAATGTTACACTTATAGACGACTCTAGTACACCCTTAGATTTGTTAGATACCCCACTTGAGAATGAAACAACTTCACTTCCTAAGTACCTGAAATATGTATTTTTGGGAGAAGGAGAGACTTATCCAGTAATTATATTATCTACACTCTCTAAAAAAATAAGAGGAAAAACTAGTGAGGGAGCTTAAGAAGTATAGAATAGTCATAAGATGGAATATAGGGGACATTGGAGGCATTAGTCCAACAATGTGTATGCATAAAATTAAATTAGAGGACAATGCCAAACAAGTTAGATAAGCACAACGGAGACTAAATCCCATCATGCAAGATGTAGTTAGAAAAGAAGTGTTTAAACTCTTAGCAGTAGGAGTCATATACCCAACAGCTGGCAGTTAGGGAGTTAGTCTAGTTCATGTAGTAACTAAGAAATTCGAAATAATTGTGATTAGGAATGAGAAAAATTAATTAGTGCACACTAGGACAATTACAAGTTGAAAGATGTTTATTGATTTTCAAAAATTAAACTTGTATACAAAAAATGATCACTTTTCCCTTCCTTTCATTGATCAAATGTTAGAAAGACTAACTGGATACAATTTCTATTGTTTTATGGATGGTCTTTCAGGTTATTATTAAGTACTCATTGCTCTAGAGGATTAAGAGAAGATAAAATTCACTTCTCCATTCGGTACATTCGCTTTCAGGAGGATGCTATTTGGGCTATGCAATGCTCCCGCCACTTTCCAGAGATGCATGATGTTTATCTTTTCATATATGATGGAAAAATCCATTGAGGTATTTATAGATAATTTTTTTTTCTTTGGTACTTCATTTGATGATTACCTGCATAAATTGACCTTAGGTTTAGAACATTGTATTTAGTGCAACTTGACACTTAGTTCGAAAAAAAGTCATTTTATGGTCCACTAAGGCATTATTTTAAGACATATCATATCTAACAAGGGTAAAGTAGATTTGTATGCTACATTACCTCTCCCAACATTTTTTAAGGGGATTACGAGCTTCTTAGGACATGCAGATTTCTATAGGCAGTTTATTAAGGATTTTTTAAAAATAAGTCACATTTTATGTAACTTGCTATCCAAAGGTGTTCCATTTGATTTTAATGATGACTACCTTATAATCTTCAATACCTTCAAAGATAAACTCACTACCGTTCCTGTTATTATGGAACCTGATTGGTCTTTATTATTTGAGATTATGTGTAACGCTTCTGATTATGCTATAGGAGCTATTTTAGGGCAGAGAGTGGATAAACGTTTAAGTGTTATATATTATGCTAACATAATACTCAATGATGCAAATTAACTGTTCCATCACTGAAAATGAGTTTTTGGCTGTGATGTTTACACTTGATAAATTTAGATCCGGATCATGCTCATTTGAGATATTTATTAAGTAAACCGAATGCTAAACCTAGACTCAATAGGTGGGTCTTACTCTTGCAAGAATTTGACCTAGAGATCAAAGACCAAAAAGGTCATAAAAATGTAGTAACTGATCATATGTTTAGGTTAATTTCTGAATTCAATAATGTTGAGGGTGAGAGTAAAGAAGAAATTTTGGAAATCTTTCCTAATGAACAATTGTTTACAATAGGTCCAAATCCATGGTAAGTTGACATTATTAATTATCTGGCTAGTGATAATTTGAGGGCTAATATTACTTTTCAAGAAAAGAAAAGGTTTTTCCATACTTGCAGGCAATACTTTTGAAATGACCCTTATTTGTTCAAGGTGTGTCAAGATCAAGTAATCTAGAAGTTTTTGCCTGAAAAAGAATGTGAAAGTATTTTAACCTTTTTCCATAAGCTTTACTGTGGGAGCCATTTAGGTGGTAGGAAAACGGCCCTAAAGGTATTGCAATTGGGTTTTATTGGCGCACTTTACTTAAAGATGCTCAATTTTTTTGCATGAGATGTGATAGGTGTCAAAGTACCGGTAACATAGAAAAACGTAATGAAATTCTTTTAACTCTAATCTAGGGGTTGAATTGTTTAATGTATGGGGGATTTACTTTATGGGTCCTTTTCCCCCATCTTTTGGTTTTGTTTACATACTAGTCGCTGTCAATTATGTCTCCAAGTGGATAGAAGCTATACCCACAAGAACTAACGATGTTAACGTTATTGTCAAATTCTTGAAAGATGTGATTTTTAGCAGGTTTGGGGTTTGGGATACCTAGAGCCATCATTAGTGATGGAAGGAGTCGTTTTTACAACAAGCTCTTTGATGGGCTTCTTAAAAAGTACAACATTTCACACAAAGTGGCCGCTCCATACCATACCTAAACTTCCAATTTAGTGAAAGTAAGAAATATGCAAATCTAAGGGATCTTGTAAGGCACAGTGCACCCTTTAAGGAAGGATTAGGCTATCAAGTTAAACAATGATTTGTGGGTATACTGCACTACTTATAAGACACCCATAGGTATGAGCCCTTACCACTTAATTTTTGGGAAAGCATGTCATCTCCCTATTAAGTTATAACATAAAGCCTATTGGGCAATCAAAGAGCTAAACATGGACATAAAGAAAGCTAGAGAAAAATGGTTACTCCAACTTAGTAAGCTTGAAGAGATTAGGGACGAAGCCTACGATAATGCCAAAATTTACAAAGAGCACACTAAGCGCTATCATGACAAAGGCCTAATCAGTAAGTCTCTTCTCACTGGTATGAAATTTCTTTTATATAACTCTCGTTTGAGATTATTTCTAGGAAAGCTACATTCTAGGTGGAGTGGACCGTATATAGTTGCTCAAGTATTTCCACATGAAATGGTGGAATTGATTAATCCCAAAACACAAGAGACATTCAAAGTAAATGGGCATCGTGTTAAGACCTACTTGGAAGGAGACAACAACATGGCAATCCTGGAGTGCATATAGTTGCACAATTCTTAGCATTACAATAGCGGCTACGTCTGACTAAAATATTAAATTAAGCCCTTGATAGAAGACACCCATTCGGTAACTTTTTTTTGTTTGTTTAGAATCTTCCTTTTCTTTTATTTAGTTTAATTTGTTTTAGCATTTTTTTGGGCAATAAGAACATTACCCAATCTATGTTAGGGGTGGATGATTTGCCCAATATTTATGATCTAGTTAGAATTTGTTTATGTTGATTTTAGTTACAAATATTAAAACAACAAAAAATCCAAAATCCAAAATTTTTTGCCAAATGTGTGCTGCGACGGACAACCCTTCGGTTTTTGGCTCATAAATTTTTTTGCACATGTCAATAAAAAATATGTTGCGGCAGAATAGTCGTTGGGACTTAAAAGTTGCATTGTGTCACAACAGGAAAAAATATGTGTCGCAGTGGGTCTCTCTTAGGTTTTAGTCTGGGGGCCAAAAATGTGTGTGCACCGCAACAGAAGGAAAAACAGGTCGCGACCCGCGTTGAATTTTTTCACCATGAATGGGGTCCCCAGGTACATCACATAATTTCAAAAAATTTCTCACTTTCACACAAAAATCTCTCATTTTCTCTCTAATTTGTCCTCACTTTCTCACAATTTTCTCACTCACAATTACCATTTTTTTTTTTACCTCTATTCCTCAAATTTCCTCTCTCTAACATTCTTCTTTAAAGTTTTTCTACACTATTATCTCATATTTGTTCAAGAATTTTAAGACAGGGTCAAGTATTCATCTTCTCCAAGCAAGCTAGGGTTTCAAATTTTGGGGATTTTCATTTAAGGCTTGAATCTACTACAACTAAGGTACTTTCTACACATTCTCCACTCTATTAAGTGAGTTTTATCTAAAAATGGTGAGATTTGTGTAGAAATTTTGGACTTAAGTGTGGATTTAGAGGAGAGAAATTTACAAAAATTTTGGTTTCTTGGAAATTTGTGAATAACCTATTGAGAACTAATTTTTACTACTAAGAAAAGTATAATTGTGCCAAAAAGGAAAACTAGAAAGGGTAATAGGTTGAAAGGGAAAGAAAAAATGGTTGAGGATAGGGGCTTTAATAATTCTAAATTTGTGAGTAGGAAAGCTTAAGGGTGGTATGAGGTGCCGCTAAAAGAAATAAGGGGTTCGTAATGAAAAGGGAACTTGACTGTGGAGAAGTGGGCTATCCGGGCATAACCGATAGAATTCAAGCCTTAGGATGGCACAAGTTTGTACAAGCACCCAAAGAAAGTGTTAGTTCATTAGTCCAAAAATTCTACACGAGTGTCTCAAAAGCCCAAGATGGCATGGTGGGGTGAGAGGTGTTGAAGTCCCTTTTAATAGATCAATCATTAACGCTCATTATCGATTAAGGGATATTCATGACAGTGAATATGAGGCTTATTCGAAGCATGCAAATTATGAGGAGATTAAAAATATCCTAAGAAGCAAAAATTTGTAATGGGAGATGTTGGGTGAGAAAGTGCACACTTTTCAAGTAAAATACTTAAGACCTATCTCCTGCATTTAGCAATATTTCGTATGCTCGAGATTAATGCCAACCCAACATTATAGTTCTGTGGATAAAGAGAAAGGCATCCTCCAATATGCCATAGAGACTAATAAGTCTATAGATGTCGAGTTCATCATAGGCCAAAAGGTGGTGCACTCAACTGAGCACCATAATTTAAGTTACTTCTTTCCACAGCTCATAACTACCTTATATGTCAAGCATGGAGTTCGATAAGAAACAGGTGAGGTACTACTACAGCCTATAGAGCCCCTCACCTACCCTTACATGCGACATCTCACTAGTGGGAACAAAGGGAGATAAGGCAACAAAAAAGCCACTGGTACTTCTTCTAAAAGTGCTACAACAAAGGATAAAATTAGAAACTTGGAAGAGAAGATGAATAAAATACAAGAGTATCAGTGCCAATAATAAATGTGGCTTTGTGAACAAATGAAATACTCACATAAGTATCAAGCACTACTTCATCAAATGTTAAGCTTTTAACTCACACAAGGTGGAGTAGACTCGAACCAATTTGGTAGAGCACAAGATTATCCTGACCATGCATTCATACATCAGTCACTCAAGGACCAACCCGACAAACAAGAAGAGAAATAAGATGGTACGGAGCACTAAGACATTTTGCCTTTGTGATTTTTATATTTGTTAGCCTTATCTTATTTTTCTTATTTTCAATTGTTATCTGCCAATGTACTTAAACAATTAACTTTATTTAGTGGTTTATTGTTTTAGTTTGCTTTGTATTGAGTTCTAATTCAACTTTGAAATGTGATGTGAACTTTAGAGTTTCACCTAACTTGTCATATGAGAGCTAAATGTTATAACTTGAGAAAGGCATAGGAGTGGTGTGACAGAGCATAATTAAATGTATACACATAATGACCTATGAAAGGGGTATCTTCTTCACTCTTTAACTTGATTTCGTTTGTTTTTCTTATATTCATTGAGGATAATGTATAAATTAATTTGGGGTGATAAAATTATTCCATAAATATGAATTAGGGCCAATTTTTAAAATTTCCTTAGGTTGTGTTTTTAGCAATTTTTTTTGTTAGGATAGTGTTTAGTTTTCTCAAATAAATTCAAAAGTTTATGGTATTAACATGATTGTATTGACATTAACATGTGAAAAATATTAATTTTTTCTTTAAGTAAGAAGACATACAAATGTTAGTTTCTTTTAGTTTGAGACTTTTATGGTATGAGGTAATTTATTTGGTGAGTGTAAATATTTTGGATTGTTGTAATGTATTTATGTTCATGTCACATTTAAAGTCTTAACAAATTCTTGAACTTACTTTAAAATCCATTGAGGTGAAAAATAGGACTACAAATTTTCTAATTGATTTAGACCATGTTTGAACCATTTGAAATTTTCGAGACTCCCTATATAATTTAATCCATAATCACCATTTTTGAGGTTAATTATGATATAATTTGAACTTAGAATTTCTCTTTCTTAACCTTATAATAACCTACGTTGATGAGCCAAAAATGTACATTGTCCCACCCTTAGTGATAAGAGTGTTCAATATTACACAAGCCTTTCTTAGGAATTTAAATATAAGGGGAGTCAAGTGTCTCTTGCTTTTTTGATTTAAAAAAAATATACGGTAGATATGTTTGCAATTAAAATTGTATGCATAGCAAAAAAAAACAAAATTATAACAAGCAAGAGATTCAAAGAGAAAGAGAAATAAAAAATGGGGAACATGGAATTAAAAATAGGAGAAAAAGAAGAAAATATTTGGTTGGAAAAGTTTGGTGAATTTGTGATTTATTGAAGAACTTAAAATAGTTGTGTTACTCTAAAAAATGTTAAGTACTCTTTCCTTTTTGAGATTAACCTCTCGTTCTTTCGTAACCCCACACCTTAGTCTAACATTGCAAGCTTAATTAAGTCTTATTTGTTCAAAGTAATTGTGATTTATATATTAATGAAGATGGATTTGAGAGGAAAGTCTATGAAATTTGTGATTGAGATCGAAAATGTAATCTATGAATGTCATGCATGGCACAATCCTATATTGCAACTAACAGGTTTATGGTTTGACTAGTTATTCAAGAGCCGATTACAAAATTGAATTTGAAGTTTGGATTATTTTTTAGCATTGATGATTTTCAACTATTTCATATGTCATGTGTCATGTGTCATATGCCAAAGGCAACTTTTGAGCATATGATGGATTGTTTTGAGTTGTTTAGTGTCATTGTTAGTGTTAGTGTCTTAGAATGTTTGTGGGTATTATCACTAAAAGTTCTCACAAGACTATAACTCGTCCACTAGGGGTTTTAAGGCTTGTTGCATATGCTAAATATTATGGTGGCTATCTACGAAAATGATTTAGGTTAGTATAATTTAGTCTTTTTATTTTTCTTTTTATATTTTTGGAACGCTTCATTTGCTAGAGACTAGTAAGAAGCTGATTAAGGGTTGTGATAAGTGCTTAAAAAGTACTAATATTTCTTGAATTATTGCACTTAATTGTAACAAATAGATTTAAATAGAACATTTTTATTTAATCATTTGCTTAAATTTATCAATTCGAAATCATGTATATGTTTTGATATATTTTAGGTATTTTTAGCTTCATAAGAGTTAAATAATGCGAATACATGAAGATGGCTTGAAGCACTCAAATATCAATTTAAAAGCAAAAAAGACTAAGGCATGTAAGCCTTACATTAGAAACCAACTATATGTAAGAGATACATACAAGCACAAATAAAACAACTGTGTCGTTACAGAGGAAAATGTGTGTCGTGGCACCCAACCCTCTAGTTTTTGTATGGGACATGAAATTGCACTTGTTTCGTGGAGGAGATTTTTGTGTGCTGCGGTGCACTACTCTCAGGTTTTACTATAGGGTGTGTTTTCAGGCTTGTGCCGCAACTGGAGAAAATATGTGCCGCGAAACACGTACTTTTCTGGTAAGTCCGAGTTTTATGTAACCCTTACACTAATAAATACCTCATTAGGCTTCCAACTCAAGGTACAATTTTATTATGAAACTTGATCAAGTTTTGGAATTTTTTCACATTCTAAGAGGCAAGAGAATCACATATAAAGATACAAGAAGTCATTGAAGATCAATGATCAAGTTTTTACGAAATGAAACATCATCCAAGTCAGTTGTGATATCTAGATCTAGGGGTTTTGTTGTTATTAGATCTTTCTTCTTCTTCTTTCTTTAGAATGTTTGTTGGACTATATTTGTCAATGAATAATAATCTAAACATGTATAGCTAATTTTATCATGAATATTTAGGTTTTGTTGTCATGTTTGCTTAGACTTATTATGGTGAATATTTTAATTTAAAATAAATAAAGTATGCTTTTTGATCAAGTGTGTGTTTAAATATTTATTTATAAATTTTCATGGGCCAATTTGATGTTTATATATAAACTGAAAATTTTAGAAATTTAATTTAGGAACATCACATTGACTATATTTTGAAAAACTTAATCAAAGACTTAAATTAATGACCTAGTTGTGACATTAGCTTGATTAACATATTTTTCCTTGTACATAATTTGATTGTTAGTTGATATATTAGATTTGTAGGATATTAATTATTTAAAAACCAAAGGAAATTACCTGATCCATAGAAATGTTCGTAAATAAAAGAAAAGCTGGTAATCTTTATGTGTAAGTTCGTTCATATTAATTTATCATAATATTTTAATGCAAATATGATCAACTAAGTTAAACGTTCATATATCTTCCATTTATTGTTATAAATTCTTTTAAGCTAATTTTGAATTGAATTGTTTGTCATCATCGTTCTTGTTCTCAACTTTAGTTACAGTTTTTAATTAGTTTCTAGGATTTTTATAAAGTTGAAAAATGTTATTTAAGACCAATGTAATTTCTTGATATATCGATTTGAGAGTTTATTTATCACTTTTTATAAGTAATTTATATATTTATGAGTATTATAATTTATACGTTAAGAAATCTAAGGGCAAAACCATCGGGGCCTAAACTCAAAGTTATAATGTCATACCATGAGTTATAGTAGGGCGTTACATTTAGTTTAAACATTTCTTAACCCAAAGAACTACTACTAGTACGAATAACTGACCTGATATGGAGGCATAATTATAAGATTTTACATTTTGACATAAATTGTTGTACGACTTTATTTTATACAAGCGAATTTATGATTTTTTCCTTATTTCTTTTCTAACTTCTCAGATATCTCACTTTTTCAATCTCTGCACTTCTCTCTCCCTTTCTTTTTTAATATATTCATAACTCATCGGACTTCTCGCCAGTGTTGAAGCAGCCCCCGCAGTAAAGCTCATCGCTTTCTTTCTGTATGCTCTATATCTCATTACGTATGACTCAACCTTTAATTTCTCTCAAACACGGACAAGAAATCGCTAATTTAATTTTATATCTACTGTGTGCTTGAATTTGAGTAGCTTATGTTTGGGTTTATTATTTTAGGTGGCAACTAGGTGCCTAGAAAGATTTTATGAATTAGTGAAGGAAAAAGGGGAGAGGATTGAGCTTGAAAGTCCAATAACGAAAGGGGTTTGGCATGTGGGATTTTTTTGTGTGCCTACCTTCGTTACTTTATTCTGGTTATATACATGTTAGTACTCATCTTTGTATGGGTATATTTCTTATTAATATATTTTTTTATCGATTGTCTAAGACATAATTAATTTATTATTGAAGACATAATGGATGACAAGCAATTTTTGGTCTCATTAACACACACTGAATGAGAGACAAATTTAAATGTAATTTAGTTTGTAAATGAGTCTAAGAAAGAAAATAATCGT
Source organism: Elaeagnus macrophylla (assembly GCA_029378325.1). Classification (NCBI taxonomy): domain Eukaryota; kingdom Viridiplantae; phylum Streptophyta; class Magnoliopsida; order Rosales; family Elaeagnaceae; genus Elaeagnus; species Elaeagnus macrophylla. The sequence goes on along the minus strand of CM055647.1, from coordinate 13,452,162 downwards.
TATAGTCAAGTAGATGTGTAGAATAACCATACAAAAACATACATTTATGAATATTAATAGAAATAAAATTTATTTAAGTAATTAATAAAAAAAAAATATTTAAGATAATTTGATTTGTACATAAATCAAACAAATGACATAGGTAATTGTAATTTATTCGTACATGAGTAAGATAAATAACATATCATAATTTTATAGTCAAGTAATAACTGTGCAGAGTATCCCATATAAATCGTAAATTTGAGTATTTTTATTATCAATATATACATTTTATCCATCAAAAGAATAAAAATATTTTTTTATTACAACGTTATGCATACATTAATCTATATATTATAATATATATTATAATTTAACAGTTTCCATGATTACTTCGTAATTATACATTATTAATTTTAGGTTTAAGTAATAATCCATAAATTATTTAATATATATATAAATTTAATGTACTTAGTAGTATTTTTAAAAGAAATACGACACAAAAGAAAAAAGAAAGGGAAGATAAAGGTCTAAACCTTCTTTTTTATTTAAGTTAATGATATACATTTTTTTTTTTTTTAGTATAATTAATACATACATTTAAAAAATTATATTTCAACATCCAAATATTATTTAATAAAAAAATTATTAACATAAAGCTTACAATTCAACTTAAAAAAATAATTTTAAATTCGAAAATGCTTGTCGTTCTTTCATAAAAAAAAATTTAAACTTTTCATGAATGTCACTAATAACATTTAATACCTTAATATTTGTAAAGATTACAAAAGTTGAGATATTAAAAATGTACAAGCTAAAAATTGGAAAAATTGTCTTAAATGTTCCGTAATTTTTTAAAATGAGTACTTTATTTTCATAATTTATAAATTAGGTATTACAAGTCTTATTATTATGAAAAAAAATATACAATTTTAGTCATATAATTTTTTAAAATAAGCATTTTTTGTCCAATAAAAATATTAAAACTAAAGACTTATAATACATAACTTTCATAAATAAAGGAACTATAGGTGTTCAACTTAAAATTTATGGGATTAAAGTACTCGTTTGTACTTAATAACCGGACTAATGTGTTTTTCTTTTTTTTTTTTTTAAATTATGAGACCTATGGTGTACAATATAATAATTATGGGACTAAATTGCTTAAATTGAATAATTACGAAACCTTTTGTGCCCAATTTTTACTAAAAATTATGATACTTTAATGTATATTTTTAAAAATTATGATACTAAACAAGCACCAACCTCATTATTGCAAATAACATAAATTTTTGTGTTATTAGCTAGGTTTTTAGAAAAAAATAAAATAAAAATAATACGTTTAAAATTTGTAATAATAAAAATAATATTTTTTGTGTTTAAATCGTATATTTTTATAATTAAAAAATGACTGTTATATTATTTTTTTTAATATTGTTAAAATTTAATTTTAATAATTTACTAAGAAGAGAGTGCCAAACTGCCAATAGACGAAAAGCATACAGGAAAATTATAAAAAATAGCACATTTAAAATTTATAGTAACAAAACTAATACTCCAATAATATTGAACGTTCAATATTGAATTTGAACGTAAAATATTGAACGTTTAATATTAAACGAGTCTAAATTATCGTCGTTTAATTCCAATTGTATGGATGTTCAATGAAAAATAATATATTAGTCATTTTTTTTAATTATAAAAATATAAATTTAAATATAAAGGTGTTAATTTTGTTATTAAAAATTTTTAAGGTGGTTAATTTTATTATTATAAACCGGTATTGGTACCAAATTTAGTACATCCCAATTTCCCCGCCAACTCCAATATCCCTCAAAACGTAGACACTCCCTCTCTTCTCCTTTTCTCTAACTTCTTATTTTCTTTTAATTTTCTCTTACTTCCTCGGGAAAATGGAGGTCGACGATCGCTTGGCGGAGTTGAACCCCAAGACTAGGACCTGTGTTGTTATTGGTGGTCGAGGCTTCATTGGGAGATCGGTCGTTCCCAGGCTTCTCAAACTCGGCAAGTGGATTGTTCGTATCGCCGATTCATCTCCCTCTCTGCAGCTCGATCCCTTCGAACGTCGCTCCCTTCTTTCCGAAGCTTTGTCGTCAAGCCGTGCTTCTTATCACCATGTTGACGTTTGCGACATGTCTATGCTCCTTAGAGGTACTTATTGGATTCGTAATATTATGTTAATTTCTTTGTTGCTCATATAGTGTGAGAGAATATTGGAATTGAAGTTCAGGTAGCAACTCAGAGTAATGACTGTTCGCATCACTTTCGAGCATTTGGTATTGAATATATTTTTCTTTTTCCCATCATATTCCTTTTCTCAAGAGTTAAAATATGAAATCAGAACCTCATTCATCAAGTTTGCAATAATTTGTGGTGAATCGTTATTCTGTCGATTATCCATATCAGTGACTATAAACGGCCAACGGGAATGCTTTGGAAGATTAGTTAGGCTTTTGCTTATTTTATTAATTTTTGAAGGTTTTTCTTAAATGATCATTTACACGTTACATTCATAAGGTTTTATGTTTTTAATCAGTTTCAAGTACATTGTTGACAATGTTTATTGTGCGTTATGAGTGGATTGAACTAATAATACTTGAGATGAAGAACCAAAAACGTTAAAACAAGGACCAACTATTTTAAATTTTAGCATATGACTCTTAGCCATTAGTTTCATGATGTACCGCTGCCATTTATTCTCTTGGTTGTATTTCTCATGATATTTCATGTATTAAGTGTTTGGTTGATGTGCAGTTTAAGAAACTAACTTAGAATTGATGGTCTGCACCTTTTTTAGCCATTCAAGGTTCTTCTGCTGTCTTCTACATGGATGAAGCTGATTACTATAATGTTAATTTGTATTGGTGCTACATGTCCATTATCCAAGGTATTGAAGAAATATCAATTAGTGGATTTCTGGAGGAAGCAAAAAAAAGTAATGATTGCTTGTGTATTGACTACTCATGTAGGAGCCAAAAACGTCTTAGCTGCTTGCAGAGAGTGCAAAGTCAGAAGGCTAATATACAACAGTTCTGCTGATGTTATTTTTGATGGTTCACATGATGTAAATAATGCGGATGAATCATGGAGCTATCCTCGGAAAGTATGTTACTACAAAAAGCTGCGCTTCATTTGTTTGATAAAACATCAATTGTTTTTTCTTTTATGACCAAAAAGCTGTGCTTCATTTGTTTGATAAAAGATCAATTGTTTTTTCTTTTATGACCTTTATTTTTGGTAACTGTTTCTGGATACAATTTGAAGACATCTTCAGTGACCTTAAGGCACAAGCAGAATTACTTATCCTGTTTGCTAATGATATTGATGGCCTTTTAACTTGTGCAATTCGTCCGTGCTATGTATTTGGACCTGGAGACACACATCTGATGCCATTTTTAGCAAGGTTGGCAAAATCTGGTTGGGCAAAGGTTTGAATTTTTTTTTTGTCATAATAACATTGATTTTTTCGAGATCTATTTTAGCATATATTTATCTTTAGACTGTAGTCACCTGCAAAATCTTTCTTTCTCTCTCTCTCTCTCTCTTAAGGCACTCTTTCTCCCCTCCATTTGGTAAGCTTGCTTGATAGCAGCCAATGTTCTTTCTTTGGATTTTTAGCTGTTTTTTAAACTTAGCAGAAGCAATCCTGCAATAAGTATGACACTTTTGCTATGTACTATATAGTACGAAATTTGTTCTGCCACATCTTGATATTGCATTTCTATTGGTCTTGGCAGTCTAATTTTTTTGTTGAAGTAACAGAGATTCTCATTTCAGTTTATTATAGGTAGTGGTGAAAACATGTCAGACTTTACCTATGTTGAGAATGTTGCTCATGCTTACATCTGTGTGGAAGAAGCTTTAGATTTGAGGACAGCCTCTGTAGCTGGAAAGGTACTTGGCAGTCGAAAGATATTGGCACATAAGCTGCTCTGCTTTTCTGTTCTAATCTGGAATATGGATAATTATTCCCTTGTGATATTTATAGGCATTTTTATCTCTAATCTTGCTCCTATAAAGTTCTGGGATTTTGTATCACAAATTCTGGAAGGCTTGGGATTTCAAAGGTAAGCATTAGTTGGGGGGCTTTTCATCCTTCTGTTGATGTTTATCTTTATCCAAACCTGTAATGTTTAAGAATAATGGAAATGGATAGTTTTTGGAAAGAAAGAGCATGAATTGTGAGAGTGGATTGCTTCGAGATCCTTGATCTACTTTATTATCTGCTTATGTTTATTGCGATTATTTACTATTTATTTCAGGTTACTTGAAGTAAGAGAGTAATCGAGGTGCATAATATAAAGGGACACCAAATTTAGAGAGAATTTTACAATTTTCATGGAAATTTCGAAGGTTTATATCTTGCTAAGTTGCTTTGCACTTTTTAAAATGGAGGAACATGATATAAATAGATAACATGCTCTACCAAATTTCAGTTCCTTACAGGTTACGAGAAACAGAATGAACCAAAGTTAGAGAAAAAAAATCTGTAAACTAAGTAATATGTGATTCATTCTGTAATGCCTGTACTATCCAATTTTTTGCTAGTATCAAGGTATTTTGCCTCTTTGTTTTCATTTCTAAAATTAGCTTTGAGGAAACTTGAATTTACACTAGTGAATCTGGTCACTTACTTTGACAACGTGCGGTCGAAATTCATCATCAATTTCCCTTTTCAATATGCCATTGTATTTGTTGAGAACTTGAGATATTATTTGTTCTTGAAGAATGTTACTCAATGGTTACTATAGTCTGGAAAGAAAAAATTTTCCCCAAAAGTTTGATATGCATATTGTTGATTATTCAATTCGCCATTTTGTACTACTTTCACTGCAGACCATTAATCAAACTCCCCACAGAGCTGGGTTTGCATATTATCTTCTTCTTCAAATGGTTGCAAGATAATTCAGGCTTCAACCTCATAAAATACAGCCACTATATGTTAGTTCATCACATTCAGTTAGCCTCATGCACCAGAACTGTTGATTGTACTGCTGCTAAAAAACACGTCGGATACTCATCAGTAGTCTCCCAAGATGTAAGTTCTTTTGAAAAAATGTTAACAATACTTTGCATTCATTATCCATTTGATAGTTTTATTTATTTAAACTGTTTTTCACTTGTATCTTAGATTTATATATTTAGTATCTTTAATGTGTGTGCTCCTATTTATGCATCTATCTGTGCTTGAATGGTAGACTTGATATCTATATTCTTTCTCGGGAAGGAGGTTCTACGATTTTTCCCTTTCTGCAAAGAGCCTCACTTTATTACAGAATTATATGTATTCTGAACTTAATAGAAATGGAGGGTAAAACTTTCAAAAAAGGGAAAAAAGAAATAGTGAAGAATGGCCCTTGTTGAGCACCTTTGACTGTTCGATTTAAAATTAATTTGCAAGTTACAGCAGAAAATGATCAGTAAAAGATGGACAAATTTTAAATACTGCACCTCATTTCTCTAGATAAATTTACCAAGTTTAAAACTTATTCTACAATATATGTTTGTGATATTTTTAAAGCTAGTGTTTAATTTTAAAATTTGGATCAAGTTAAATACTGGTCAAAATTTAGAGTATATTACATAGGTAGCAAATTGATTTTTCAATAAAAAGTAAGTACTATGAAATCTTCTGTTTTTTTCTTTTTCTCTATCCTAGAGGTACAACATTACCCTTTGGTCACTTTGCTTTAAGAAATTAATTACATTTGTCACTTTTTTTTAAATTGATGTAGATTGATCATCTAACTATTACAAATGTGGATACTTTAGTCATTTATTGTCAATTTTGATTTTTTAGATCACTTTTTTGATAAAAACCTTAATTTATATCGAATTAAACCTTACTAAGAGGAGGCTGGTAGATATTTGAAGAGAAAAATGTCTAAAAAAGTAAATAAATAAAAAATAAAATAATTAAAATGACAAAAATTTTCCTACGAAAATGTTTGCATTTGTAATAATTAGGTAACTAAAATGCACCACTTTAAAGAAAAGTAATCAATGTGTGCAATTTGTAAAAGATAAGTGATTCTAGGTGCACTTTTTTCTATGACATAATATGTACTACTTTCCAATGCTCAATTCATATTATCTTTCATTACATGCGTATCACTTTGAACTAGAGGCAAAAGCACTAAAATAGTGTTCGGACACATAGCAGAAACCAATGCAAAGCTAGTTCTAGCATCACCTTGTCACAAATAGTTTTAAAACTTCATTTTCTCAGAAACCTTGTTTGGATAATTTTATGAAACAATAGTTTTGGACTGAGGTTTGTCTTTTTTTGTGTTCTGATTTGAATAACTCACAGGAAGCTCTCATGCAAACCATTAAATCATTCTCCAATTTTTCAAATGAAATTTCTCTCTCTAGATATTGTGACCTTGAAGGACCATCAAAAGTGGATAGACTGCTTGGCTGGGGAAAGGGTAGGTAACTTATTTTTATATACTATTTTATTCAATGCCCTTGATTAGGGATGACAAAAAGATCCACTGGATTAAAGCTCAACAAATATATGCTCCATGTGTTCCACTTCAATAGGATAAAAATGAGTTATATTTGGAACGCATCGGATCATATCGGATTTTGATGGATTGACCTGTGGTTTAGATCGGGTCGGGTCGGGTTGACCCGAGGATCGATTTAGAATTAAATCTTTCTAAAGTTATAATTTTAGTACTACAAAATTCACACAATCCTAAAAAATTTCCCTAAGTTTTACAACTATTTAATTATTTGAAACAAAATTTACATCATGATTTTTCATTTTAATAATCTCTCTTATATTTACATAAATATGACTTTCGCTCTCTTACATTTTTCACAAATCTAACTATTTTTGCTTAAACTTTGTTAAACTCAAATCTCATTATATTCATAACTATTTGTTTCTTCTATAGTTAAATAGTATTTTTTTTTATATAAGTTTTGAGTAATTAGCTCAAATCTTATTTTTTATTTTTATTTGTAAATAAAAGGAAATAACATTGACTTTATTGAATGAATGTGTAAATTATGCTCAATTTTAGATGAGATCAAGTTAATAATATTAAATTTTTTATGATAAAAGTATTTAATTTTTTTGTGATTTATATAATTATAACATTAATTAAAGAGTTGAATAAAAATTGAAATATACTCATTAAAAATAGTTGAGAATGTGTTTTCTGGCAAATCTATAAGTTATCTTATTTTTTATTTTAATTCAACAATCTAAATTATGTAATGCACCACATTCAATAGTGTTTTAGAAAAAATGGAAAACTTTGGATTGGATTGTAGATATCCATCGATCCACGGATCAACACCTGATTCAATCTATATGATCTATGGATCAACACCTGATTCAATCTATATGTTCTACGGATTAAATCAAATAAGAGATCAGACTAGAATTTTTGGACAACGGATCCAATCTATTACCATCCCTACTCTTGATTTCACTTCGACCAAGATTTGTGGGCATTTCTTGTAAGGCCTTCACCATTTATCGAATGACCTTATACTATGTTATTGCAGTTGCTCACATTTTGCTGTGGCGGGATGAGAAGAAATCATTTTTACATTTCTTTGCTCTGGTTCTGTTGTTTTACTGGTTTTTCCTTTGTGGAAGAACATTTGCCTCGTCTATAGCCAAGCTTCTACTGCTACTTCTGTTGAGTGTTTACATATATTGCATTCTTCCACATAGCATGTATGCCACTTATATCATAAATCTTAAGGTTCTATTTTCTTCATTTTGCTTGGTCCAAAACTATTGCCATATTTTGAATGTTTGAAAATCTTTTTATTCTTTTATCTTTTAATAGAAGGCTGATTCTTGTACCTTATAATATCGTAATTTCTGTTTTAAATTGGGGTCCATTGCATGGGTAGTTTATACTTCATACTGTCTCATAATGTACCCGTCTCCCGAACCCCCTAATACTTATAGGAAGGCTAAACGTTATTGTCAATCTGCATTGAATATGTTATCTTGTATTACTACATAAAACTATACAAGCTAACTGGAAAACCATGTTGGATATAATTCAGAACTTCAGGCTGTGCTGGTTTCAGCTGATGCTGTGTTTGACTAAACCCTCCTGCATTGAGTATTTTTTAGAAGGAAAGGAGTCTGGTTACTTGTTACTATGTGTAACCTGCCTGCTGGAAAAATTATTTTCATAGCCAGCATTGTGCTCTGGAAGTGAATAATTTCTTTAATAGCCTTCTTTGTCGTTTTCCCATGGTTTTGTTCATTAGTAATAATGCTGAATAAAAGTAATCGAGTTTCCTGTTCCCTGTTACTATCTTCTCACTTTTATGTCATTTTCAAATTTCATCTAATTTTTTGTTTATCTTACTGCATATCTGTTTATAATATTTATATGATCTGATCTTTTTGACATTGGCTAGTTATGATATGCTCCAATTGGGTTATTACCACACTTTACTTGAAGTTACATAATATGGTCAGTGGCTTCAAATATATGGGATCTTATCAATCAAATTTTTCTCTAAGATACATTCTTCTGGAATTTTTAATGTCTACAAATCTGTACAGGTTTGGTTTTCAGATTAAGAGGTTATCCTTTGAGACCCCTGAAATGGTAGTAATAGGTTCAGTTACAACCATAGCACATTTGTGGAATGGAGGGTTTCGATATCTAAGATCTTTGGCACAAGGACAAGATTGGAAAATTTTCTTCTAGGTATGGACCACATTAGTTTTCTTCTGCTCCAGTCCAAAAATTTTATATGCTGCTTATAGTGTATGCAATTTGTTTGACATGGGACATTAGCATCATAGGTCTATCAACTGTGCAATGACTTCTCTTATGTTTGATTGTTTGGCCACTGATTCTTGAACATTTATTTTGTTTTTCGCTTTTAATTTAGGTCAAGGCAATAAATTACTATCTGAGAACCTACACAAGGTCTACTGTAATAATAAGACTGCTATCAATATTTCTCTCAATCCAATCTAAGATGACCGAACTAAGCATGTTGAGGAAGATAGACACTTTATAAAAGAGAAGGTGAAAAGTGGTATTATTTGTATGACATACATCCCTGCACAAGAACAAACTGCTGACATATTTACCAAGGGACTTCCACTTCAGAAATTTGATAACTTCATAAACAAGTTGGACATAATCAACATCTACGAACCAACTTGAGTGGGAGTGCTAAAATCCCTAAATAATAGGGATGTTAACAGTTAGAAAAATCAGTTTGTTAGAATATTACTCTTTCTAAATATAATTTAGATTTAGATTTATTTGATTTTATTTTTTTGTTATTTTTTGATTCTGTAAGTCTCCTATTTAAAGACTATCATTTGTACATGATTATTCAATTCAGAGAATATAATAAAACATATAGTTTTGTTATTCTTTATTCCTTCTAAATAAAACTTGATATTGGACACCCATTTACAACCCACAGGCTTCCCTTTAGGTAATTTAACCAACTTTCAAGTATAGTTCTTTAGGAGCATTATTTTCTTCTATCATAGAGGCTTTTCACTTAGGGTCTTCAAGAGTTTCCAGAAATGACTAGGGATAGGTACAGAAGAAATCTAAAGGGTAAAAGCTATAGTGAGTTTTAAACAAATGATGATAAGAAACAAGTCAGATTTGGAATAAACAATATTAGATGAAGGATTAAAGAAGCCCAACTTATCAGGCTAATTACTACTTCTAAGAGGATACCTCCTACCTTGATCATTAACTAGTGGATGTAGAATAGTAGGTGCTGCCATTACAGATCAGAAGCAAATATATTATTTGTAGCAGATAAAGGAGAAACATGTACTTCATAGTCAATCTCGAAAGAGCTATTTGAATGCATGGTAGTCTCGTCAAGAGGAGCATCTAAGTTAGGAGGAGCCATAGTAGTAACTTCCTTATTCCTCCTACCAAAGTGTAGGTGGAACATATGAGATGGCCTCAATTCGTTAGCTGATTTTTCCTTTTCAAGTTCGGGTTCTTCCAAAGGAATGAATCGAGAGAATCATCACACTCTAAAGGAGAAGAGTCCTTTCTCTTACCAAAAATCTACAACTTTTTTTCTTTCAATGATAATTTTTTTATTTTCCTTACTATTAATCTCCTTTTGAAGAGGAAGAGGAGTCAAAGAGATATATTCAAAGAAATAAGATTTATGTTCAAAGAATTGAACATCCATAGACAAAATATTTATTGATAGATGGGTGAAAACATTTATACCTTTTTTGTGTTAGAGTACCCGAAAAAGACACACTTAGGAGCACGTTGATCAAATTTGCCCCAATGAAATGCATGAGCATAGCAGACACAACCAAACACTTTAGGACATATTAAAGGTAGAGGATAAAGTGTGAAAAGAGATGATTTTCTTAATGGAGTTTGATAATCAATAATACGAGCAGGCATTTGGTTTATGAGAAAAGCAGTAGTCATGACAGCCTCAGCTTAGAAACGTTTAGGAATGTGCATAATAAGCATATGGCACGTGCCACCTCAATAAGATGATGGTTCTTATGCTTTGCTACGTCATTCTGTTGTAGTGTATAAGCACATGTTTGGTGAAGGATGCCATGAGTTTTGAAAAAAATAATAAGAGACTGATTTACAAACTCACGACTATTATTAGAATGAAAAAAAGTTAATCAGTATATGAATTTGTGTGATAATCATATTATAAAATTGAGGAATAACATGAGTAGCATCACCCTTAGATTTGAACAAATAGATCCAAGTGATTAAAGTGCAATTATCAATAAAGGAAATAAAATATTTATGGCAGAGGTGGTAGGAGTAGAGAAAGGTCCCTTTATATCAGTATAAACACAAGCAAATGGAACAAAACTTTTATTAGAACTAATTTTGAATGAAATACTATGATTTTTGACAAAGATGCATTGTTTACAAATTAAGCTGGAAACAGAAATATGAGAAAATAGTTTAGAAAACAAACGCTTCAAATAAGCAAATGATGGATGTCCTAGGAGATAGTGCCATAACATAATTCTTGCTCTATCACTTCTTTTATCTACTTGGAAGTCACAACTAGGATTGCCAGATCCCTTCTTCAAGTAGTAATGACCTCATATCTCTCTATTAGTGCAATTGTCATTTTCATTTGATTGTCTTGAAATACACTGAGTAGAATATAAGGTTATAGAACAATCAAGATTCTTAGTGAGTTGACCAATTGACAGTGTTATTCTTACTTAGAAGTCGCAACTAAGATTGCCAAACCCCTTCTTCAAGTAGTAAAGACTTCATCTTTTTCTACTAGTGCCAATTGTCATTTTCGTTTGATTGTCCTAAAATATACAGTGAATAGAATAGAAGGTTATAGAACAATCAAGATTCTTAGCGAGTTTACTAATTGACAAAATGCTATCCTTAAGAGTTGTGTAAATAAAATTAAGGACATGGAAAAAGTGGGTGACAAGGAGACATTGCCAGCTCCTAAAATTGAAAATTGAGGTGTCCCATTGACAATCTAAATAGACTTAACACGAGAGAATGTTAAAGAATAAAAAATAGAGAGATCACTGGTCATATAATCAGTGGCTTCTGAATCAATCAGCCTATTGTCAGAAGTAGAAATAAATTGTCTAGACTCGCTTTGAATCTATCCTGCAAGCATGGGATGAGTCTTGAGAAATCACAAACAACTTTTTGAATTGCTTTCTTAACTAATTCTGGTTTGTATCAAAAGCAAAATTAACGAAATTCCATAAAAAATTTAGCAGAGTTTCTTCTAATTTTATGACTAACTTTCCTGCAGTAAAATGACAACTTTCATATGATTCTTTTCTAGAGACTAACAAACATCATAATTTTTTATACAATCATAAGTTAACTCATGCCCATCAACATAACTATACACCGATATATATACATCAAAAACATAAATTTTCAATACTTGGGCACTAGTATACATATGCATTAATTGAATGTTCTATACAAGAGGGTAAAGAAATCAAACCATCTAATCTGTAGAACAAAAGTTTGATCCTAAGCCTCCAACCTCACTATCACGCTATGTTTTCTCAATTCTCTTATATGAAGGAGGAAAATAAAAAAGGTGGGCTTGGAAGCTAAGTGAATGGATGAATATCATAAATTATCTGCATAACATGAGTTTCATAAAATAACTGTAATTTGGTACTTGTGAAAATTATAAATGAAATGCTTATGACTTACAATGAAATAATATGCTACTAAGCACAATCTTCATATGATCTTTACAATAAAATAATGCATTATCTTGCGATTTATCTTGAAATAACATTCTAATGAAAAATGGATTGTCTAATTGTTAAAATATATTAACGTACTTGACAAATATGCAAATAAAAACATAACCATAAGAAATGTACTTTAATTTTATTATGCTAAGAGCACATGGGATTTGGTCGCACACGGAGAAGATATTTAGCACTGGTGCTAGCTTTTAGCTACATATGTGAAAAACTTGCTTGATACAACCATTAAAATAGCTTAGTTGACTCTTCTACATATGAGTCATGTGCGCACTGATTTAATTGATTTGATACATATGTTAAACTTGTAACATCATACTGAACTGAACTGATATTATACTGAGCTGAACTATACTAATAACTAAGTTTGTAACATTATACTGAACTGAACATATCTCATATAGAGTTGGACTATAATGATAAATATGATACTGAACTTGTAGGTAATAAATATTGAACTGTACTAATAACATACTGAATTAGTAAACATCATACTGCGTTAGTAAACATCATATTGAGCTGAATTAGGCCAAATCTGTTGGTCATGATGTCTTACCAAGTCAAAGCATATATGAATGCTGAATAGAGCCAACTAGCATGAATATATGAAAGGGAAGTGTTCTAGCAGTTCTAAAATATTTACTAAACTTGCAAGCTTGTATAAAAAAACTAATATAATTAATAAAATTGATTTAATCACAACTAGGCCAACTCTGTTGGTCATGATGTCTTACCAAGTCAAAGCATATCTGAATGCTGAATAGAGCCAACTAGCATGAATATATGAAAGGGAAGTGTTCTAGCAGTTCTAAAATATTTACTAAACTTGCAAGCTTGTATAAAAAAATAATATAATTAATAAAATTGATTTAATCACAACTTGCTTGCAAATTATCTTACTTTTAGATTGTTGGTTTTGATAATGATATATATTCTTATGGTGCTATCATGTTGAAAGTGCATTATTAAAGAAAATATATAATATATTCTTGAAATTCTGGTTAATAGTGAACGCACCTTTAACTCCAAAGTTCAAAATACATTCTACTTGTACTAACTGAAATTGCTTGAATGTGAATGAGGTTCTAAGTGATGCTGATACGAACCAGATCGCGCCACCAATAAGGCCCGACACGTATCATGGACCAGGTCGAGAAAAGGGTGAAATATTGGCCTAGAAAGGCACACCACAACACTAGCAAGGGTACCAACATGTGAGACATGGGAGTGCCAAGCTAATTGTGGAGTTTCTGAATTTTGAACTGCGCCGCGGCATGATATTCCCCCACTGCGGCTAGCAACTTTCTGTTTTGGTGAACATTTTGGCCAGAGGTGCGCGCCGCGGCATGAAATATGTGCGCCGCGGCACAAGTGTTTCTGTTTTGAAACAGAGGGTTGGGCATACGCGGGCGCAGACTGGGCAGAGGCGTGCGCAAGTGTGGGCAGATGTGCGCACAGAGTTGGAAGGACGTGCACGCTGCAGCATGGCTTTGGGGCGCTGCGGCATAAGCCTCTCGGGTTGGATGCCATGGTTCCTCGCCACGGCAAGGAATGTACTCCGCCACAGCCCGCTTAATTTAATTGTTGTAACCCAAGCCTCCTCACCGCGGCATGAATATTTGCCCGCCGCAGCACAAGTGTAAATGATGTAATTTGGACCATTGGATCAAATCCAATGGTTGAAATGCTTTCTTTTTCCTTAGGTTTTTGTTTGTGCTCTATATAAGGACAAGGGTAGCAGCCCAAATAGAACTTTTGTTCATTTATGGGATTATTTGTTTCTTCAAACAAATTGAGAGCCCAAGAGCTCTTTGCTTAATTGCAAACCAAGAACTTATCAAAGGACTTGCATCCCTTTGTGGCGTTCACCCTCTTCTCCGTGCGTGGTGCGTAATATCCATGTGTAGAGGTGAGTTCCTTGCTACCAAAAATCTGGTTTTGTGCTTAGAAATCCCTACTAATTTGTTGTTGGGTCTTGAACCGTCTTCTTGTGGTTCTCTAGCCTCGTAGCTAGTTGGGTCGTAGGAATCGTGTTGCGTGGTTCGCATCATTTGGTATCAGAGCTCTAGGTTGAGACTCTAGATTCCTATCTTAATTTGTGTCAATTTCTATTTCATAGGACATAAGAAAATTTCTTCAAAAAAAAAAAATCTGTGTTCTTCTTTGTTTCTATGTATTTATTGCATTTCCTGGATTAATCTGATTAGTGTTGTTGTTTCCTTCTTATTCTGATTTGATTTGGAGAAGATTTCGTTTTGAAAATTTTCCCAAAAAATCGTTTTTGTAGAGGAAGGGTATTTTGGTAATCTCACATGTTTTGTTCGTATTGAAAAGTGAGAACAAAACTATTTTCTCTTAATTTAAAAAAAAATATATCTTCCGAAAATATCTCACGAAAATATCTCGTGAAAATATCTCACGAAAATATCTCGCTAGATATTTTATAAAAAAAAATTAGGAATGAAAGAGGATATTTCGGAACTTATAAAAAAAAAAAAGAGAAAAGAGAATGAATTCTTGATTTTTCGAGAATTTACGAAATTTCTTTCGTTTTAGTGTCGTTCACGCTTTGACAGATCGTTTCTTTGTTTGTTTGCATTTTACGTGTTTGAATTTGCTAAATTGAACTTGTTTCCAAACTAATAGAGTTAGAGTTTCAAAACACTTTGAGTTAGTTTCCTTTGTGCTTAACATTGGATATTGCAAACTATGGATTGTTGAGGACGAGAACTCTACAATTGTGTGGAAATCTTGGACGGTTTGGTTTGTCATAGGGTTTCGAGCGTTTCGGCAATCAAATTCGAGTGTTAAACACGTGAGGTAACGAGTGAAAGTTCCAATTTTGTTAATTGCTAATTGTTTGTATGTGTTGAGTGGTTGTTGAGTATGTCTGATAGGAACAGCTCAGAGGAAAGGCCCGATATAGCTTTTATGATGAGGGCGCTACAACAATCCATGGAACGGATGAATGCCGTCATGGTTAACATGAATGAATGAATGGAACGACAAGAAGCAACTATCGCCAACTTGGGGCAAGAGGCACCACAAGTCGCTCCTAATGTAGAAAGACCTAATAGGAGAGCCCATTTTGTGGAGGAGTTGGATGATGATAGTTTTGGAGAAAATTATAATGAGGATTAAGGGAGGAGACCCTTGGGAGGAAGATATGGGCCTAGAGGTGGCCATAGGAGGGGAGGAGTGAGGAGACCCCCACACCAACCTTATGATGGGGTTGATCGGAGCTTAGGAAATATTAAAATGAAAATGCCGGCATTCCAAGGAAAGAATGACCCAGAATTATATTTAGAGTGAGAGAAGGTGGAGCATATATTTGAATGCCACAACTACTCCGATGAGAAAAAGGTTAAATTGGCAGTGATTGAGTTTACTGACTACGCTTTGAATTGGTGGGATCAGTTGGTAGTTAGTAGGAGGAGGAATGGAGAAAGGCCGATAAGTAGTTGGGAGGATATGAAAGCAATCATGCGGAAGAGGTTTATTCCGAGCCACTACTACCGAGAGCTTTATCAGAAATTACAACGACTCAATCAAGGCTTTCGATCGGTTGATGAGTATTACAAAGAAATGGAAGTAGCCATGGTTAGGGCTAACATTGAGGAGGATAGAGAAGCCACTATGGCTCGGTTTTTGAGTGGGCTAAATCCAAAAATTGCCAATGTTGTGGAGCTTCATCATTATGTGGAGTTGGAAGACATGGTCCACATGACAATTAAAGTGGAAGGGCCATTCAAGAGAAGAAGCAACCGGATGCAACCACAAAGGCCAATTGCTCCAACACCTTGGATACAAGATTTTAAGAAAAAAGAGGGAACTAGCTCCAAGCCCAGCTTTGAAGTCAACAAGGGTAAAGAGATGGAGGCTAGTAAAGATAAAGGAAAAGGTAAAGTTGAAACCTTTCCCCGAAATCGAGATGTTAGTTGTTTTCGCTGTCTTGGAAAGGGTCATTATGCATCCCAATGTCCGAACAAGAGAGCAATGATCATGCAAGCCAATGGGGAGGTGGCGACTGATGAAGAGAGTGATGGTGAGGAGATGCCACCATTGGAAGAAGCAAGTGAGGAAGAAATAGTTCCTGTTAAGGGAGACTTGCTTATGGTAGGGCGAGCACCCAAGGATCACTTAAAGGAATGTGACATGGATTCACAAAGAGGAAACATTTTCCATACAAGATGCCACGTGAATGGCAAAGTCTGCAGCCTAATCATTGATGGGGGTTGTTGTACCAATATTGCTAGTACTACCCTAATTGAGAAGTTAGGGTTACCCACAATCGAACATCCCACACCTTAAAAACTACAATGGTTGAATGATCAAGGTGAGGTGAAGGTAGAACATCAAGTCTTGGTATCCTTTGCTACGGGGAATTATCAAGATGTTGTATTATGTGATGTGGTACCGATGCAGGTTGGGCATATGATATTGGTCAGGCCTTGGCAATATGATCGACGGGTGACTTATGACGGTTATAAAAATAAGTACTCGTTCGAGAAGGATGGAAGTAAAATAACCTTTGTCCCCCTTACCCCGAAAGAAGTACTTGAAGATCATTCGAGAATCAAGAACAAGGGAGAACAAGAAAAGGGAAAGGGGAAAGAAAACGGTGAAGTGCCCAAGGAGAAGAATGGGCATACCAAAAAAAAGGAAGAAAAGAAAAAAACGAAGGAATGTTTATTTTCTAACTTTTCTTTCTTGCAGGATCCTTATGATGAGGAGCACAATAAGGATGGACTACAAAACTTACCCCATGATGAAGGTCCGAATTCGAGGTCGAATTCTCTTGAAGAGGGAGGGAATGATACGAACCAGATCGCGCCACCAATAAGGCCCGACACGTATCATGGACCAGGCCGAGAAAGGGGTGAAATATTGGCATAGAAAGGCACACCACAACATGAGCAAGGGTACCAACATGTGAGACATGGGAGTGCCAAGCTAATTGTGGAGTTTCTAAATTTTGAGCTGCGCCGCGGCATAATATTCCCCCACCGCGGCTAGCAACTTTATGTTTTGGTGAACATTTTGGCCAGAGGTGCGCGCCGCGGCATGAAATATGTGCGCCGCGGCACAAGTGTTTATGTTTTGAACCAGAGGGCTGGGCATATGCGTGCGCAGACTGGGCAGAGGCGTGCGCAAGTGTGGGCAGATGTGCGCTCAGAGTTGGAAGGACGTGCACGCCGCGGCATGGCTTTGGGGCGCCGCGGCACAAGCCTCTCGGGTTGGATGCCATGGTTCCTCGCCGTGGCAGAAAATTTACTCCGCCGCGGCCCGCTTAATTTAATTGTTGTAACCCAAGCCTCCTCGCCACGGCATGAATATTTGCCCGCCACGGCACAAGTGTAAATGATGTAATTTGGACCATTGGATCAAATCCAATGGCTGAAATGCTTTCTTTTTCCTTAGGTTTTTGTTTATGCTTTATATAAGGACAAGGGTAGCAGCCCAAATGGAATTTTTGTTCATTTATGAGATTATTTGTTTCTTCAAACAAATTGAGAGCCCAAGAGCTCTTTTCTTAATTGCAAACCAAGAACTTATCGAAGAACTTGCATCCCTTTGTGGCGTTCACCCTCTTCTCCGTGCGTGGTGCGTAATATCCATGTGTAGAGGTGAGTTCCTTGCTACCAAAAATCTGGTTTTGTGCTTAGAAATTCCTACTAATTTGTTGTTGGGTCTTGAACCGTCTTCTTGTGGTTCTCTAGCCTCGTAGCTAGTTGGGTCGTAGGAATCGTGTTGCGGGGTTCGCATCAGATGCTCTCAAAGCTTTAGAAAATTAAATTTTAATATTACTTTGCAAGCTTTCATTAAAATCAAAATAGTTAGTAAAACATATTTTTTTGTGCTGATATTACTATATACTAGCTTGTTCCAAAAAGCAAATATGTTTCATAATATGGTTTCATATGCACATACATATAAAATGCATCAACATAAAACATGCATTTTACTGAATATAAACAACTTGGATAGTGAAGTTTTTGCATGAAAACTACACCATTAGAAATTTGTGTAAATAAATTTTTCTATAATAGAATTTTTTAGGTTAAGAAAGTACCATCAAACTTTGATTTGTTGCTTTCATATCATTAAATTTTACAAATGTTACACAAATATTATCGAATTTTTTTTTTACTTTCATACTTTTAAACTTTGTAAATGTTATAAAAATACCTTCAACTTACATATAACTTGTCGTTAATTCCCATTAATTGATTGATATCGATATGTTTTTTAAATTTGGCAAAGTTTAATAGTATAAAAGTAACAAAAAAAGTTCGATGATATTTTTTAACATTTATAAAGTTTAATGATATGAAAGTAACAAATCAAAATTTGATACCTTTTTCAAGTTGTAGAAAAATCTATTTACTATAAAAAAAATCAACATATATGTGCTTTTGAAAATCCGTTCTGATTGAATTGATAATCTCAGATCTATATACATAAACTATACTAAATATTTGAATGAATATGCTGCTGAAATTAAATAGTAAAGCAAGAATGTAAATTCATGTGATCTTGTTTTAAAAATGTTGAATATTCACTCGTAGTTCTACATCACCACTATTGCTGTTGTTGCATTGTAACGCCTGTTGAATCAATCTTTCTTATATGATCATATTTGTATTAGAAACAAAAATAACACTATAACTAATTTGAAATCATAAGCTATTAACATATAGCTTGGTTTCCTTTTTTATTCTTAGAAGCACTCTGAGTACTCTTTGTCAATTAAAATAGTATACTTTTAAACTATTTTAATTTTTGCCAAAAATAGGTTCAAAATTCCGTAAAAACATCACTAAAATACAAAGATTAAACTCGACCTCTTGGATATGAGCCTAGTTGACACATGTTTTGAAATCACCAAAAAGAGTTTTTTCATTTAAATATACATAACTCTAAGTAAAAATGTTCAAACTAAAAATCTATCAAAACACTAAAAAAAAAATAGTTATTCCAAGATTTCTAAAAAGGTAATGTATGCCCATTCGGCATCACAACTCTGTTTTAAAAGCTAAATTGTCGGTTTGTGTAATCTCACTATACACAATTTTAAAATTATTCAGTTATCATCACATAAGTAGGTATATATTTTCATAGAAATGACCAAATTTAAATCTATAAAAGGATACATAAATTAGACATTTTAAGCTTTAAAACATGATATAATATACCCCTATTAGATTAGTTAATCCTTTCCAAAAATAATAATACCGATTAGTTGCAAATGATATTTTCAACATTTCCATAAGACATACCTTTAGTTAAATCGTAAACTTGAAACGACAAACTGTAAAATATTTCTAAAACTAGACATATCAAGCTTTAATAGGATATATAATTTATCTAATTCTAATATGTAGAACCACTTCAAATAATAGAAATATTGAGGGTTTCAAAATAATGTTTCTAGCATGATTTCCATAAAATTACCCTCAGTTAAATACGTATAAGTATACGTAGAAAACCCCGAATAACAAATTGTAAAATTTATATTAAACTAGGCATATTAAGCTTTTAAAAAATATATAATTCATCCAATTTCAATTAATAAAACTATTTCAAATATTTCAGTACTAATCTCATTTGACATACTTATGGTTAAACATGCATAATTTTATTTATAAATATCAAAATGACAAACTGTAAATTGCATTTTAAAATAGAAATCTATACCTTTTTGTAGACATATGGCTCAAACTCTAGTTTGTCAATGGTGTTTCTCAGTTTTCATTTAAACTTTTTGCAAAAACTAGTACTCGCTAGGCTTTAACTTAAAATCTATATCTTCTTTCACTTGCTCTTTCTTTTCTTTTCTTTTCCACTCTTCTCTTCTTCTTTTTTTTCTTCTTGTTTGTGACTCTAGATGTGTGCGAATCTTAGCCTAAGGGGCTTTGGATGTTACTTCAATGCTAAAAAAGGACATGTGTCTTTCTTAGACAAGAAAGAGAGGTGTGTTGCTAGCTTTACAACTAAAATACATGTCCTAAGTGACTCACCTACTTGCAAGGGCTGAAACTTGTGGAAGGAAATGAAAGTCTATGGTTGGAATATTGTGAGGATATTCAAGGCAATTCCACTTGAGGCCATGTATTTTTAAAGAAAAGATTGAAATACCCTTGTCTCATAATTGTAAAAGGTTAAGAGTTAGGGACATTTTGATAATCTTTCACTCAATTGCTTAAATAGTTTGACATTTTAAAAATTTAAAATAAAACAAATAAATATCAACTTGTAATATCTAAATGAATATTGTTGATGGTAAAATCGTAATCTTACGAGAAATATATACTTGGCTAAAATTTTATTTCTATACAAGGAATGAGGTGTTACATAAATGTTGAACAAAAAATACATCATTGAGTAGTTACTCAAGAAACCTGAGATGCAAAAGCAGCAACTTGAGAAGATTTTATTTTTTGCTTAAGTTTGCACCACTTTAGATAGCCATGATCCTTCCATCAAATATCAATAGCTTGATAAGAATTATTGTAGTAGGTGCAAAATCGAGAACGAGATTCTGCAGATGATCTTAACGTTGCCTATTCGTTTGGACACTAAGAGCTGATGGTTTATGGTTGTCCTCAGTACCTAGTGGTTTGTGACGAACTAACCACTAGTGTACGAGTCTTGTGAGTAATAAAGTGTACTTAAATATAGATATTAATCCTACAAAGAGTTGATTAACTTGTAATTGAGTACCAATATGACTATTATTATTACTATTTAGACAATGGAAAACGATAAAAATTGAAAAGTAAAAAATTAACTTTATAACTAAAATCACCAACTCAATAAGAGCAAAGATATATGAGAAAAGACCTAAGAATCTTAAGCACCCAATTTTCTGTGCATTTAAATCACTAAAATCTCTCCAAGTAATTGCTAAACTAACTATATGATCAATTGAATATAACTTATCATGCTTTTCTCAAGCAAACTACACATCATATAGTAATAAATTTAATCACATTTTTATGCCAATTAGGTTGTTTACTACTCATTAAAGTCCTCAATTATAGATCACACTCATAATAATCATACATCTTTGTCATAGAAACCATGCATGTTATTTAATCAAGACAAACAATTAAATAATTTCCTCAAATCAATTTAATTGCCTCTATAAATCAATTGATTTCCAATCAATCACTAGCATGAAAATCAAACTAAATAATATAATTAAATTACAATCACAATGGGGTAAATGATGGAATCAACACATATTAATAAATTAGGTTCGTAAGACTCCTAGATTAATAAATTAGCAATTCATGATAATCAATATTATTCAATCTTCTATAGAATTATGTCTCTTCCAATTTTGTTCCTCGCCTTTTCTTTCTTTTTTCTCAATCTTGGCTGCTGCTGGAAATTGTATGAATGACATTATTGTTTTTGCTCTTTGAAATAAGGTTTAACTAGGTTAGAATGACCTAATATGAAGCATTGGATCAATTCCTATGAAATCTAAAGGTTGAGAATGGATTCTAGAGGTTAAACGGATTTGATGTGGCAAGTCACGACTAGAAAAACAATGCCGGCAGCAGCACAAAAAAGTGCATGTCATGGCATGAAACTCTTAGATTTCCAGTGAAAGTACACATGCCACAACACAAGTGTCCGCTGCGGCATGGGATGCTTGGGTGGTTTGGTGAGTTACGCTCACCGTGGCACAAAAAAGTGTCCGCCGTGGCTCAAATGTCTTGGGAATTCTAGTCATTAGTGTGCGTAGTGGCACATAAAAGTACCCGCCACGGCATGAGTTTCTCGGCTTGTGTTTCCAATAGACCGTTGTGCGCCTCGACCCACTAATGGCATGTTTGATACATCGTATCAGATAGGTTAACTATACTCATATTGGACTGAACTGTATTGAATTGTATTATAATTAGTATGTACAGTGTTTGGTAAAAAGATGTATAATATAGTCGGATTGATTATATATATTTTATTTAAATAATTTATATTTAAAATGATTTTTTTATCAAATTTTTTAAATTAATATTTAACTCATTTTTATATTTTTATTACATTTTTTTTATTTTTAATTTGAGATAAAATAAAAAGTTAAAATATATAATTTTATAATTGAAAATTCAAACAGACTAAGTAAATTGTCCAGTACGGTTTAGACCCGTTCTCCCTAGTCGTATAATATTTCTACATAATCGTACTATTTTTGTACTATACTATACGATACGGTTTGATTTCACAGCCAAATACATGATTTATATAAATTATACAGTCAAGGTATTAGTAAGATGTAACAAACATGCCGTAAATGGGTTGATTTTGCTCCATTTGATGTTTTGACTTTGTTTGTTATCGTTTCACTTATATTGACACAATTAAATGCAAATTAAGCATTTTTCATGATATTAGGTCCAAAACAAGTTTCAAAAAGTTATCATATTTCAAAACTTAACTCTTCGTTTGCTTTTAAGTAAAATCAAATCTAACTATTAATAAGACAAGACAATAACATGACATGGGCAGGAGATTCATAAAAACATATCTACTAATATACATATCTTCTAATATATGCATATTTAATGAAAATTATTCTCCTCAAAGATTGTATAATCCCATAAAGTTCATTTGGCTACCAATCAACATTTCATTAATACAAAGGTATGCAAGGTTTTTTAAAAAGTGATTCATGTGTATGCGAATTGCACACAATGTCATCCAAAGCACTCGTAAAATCAACTTATATGGGCATGTCAAAGAACTAAGTCTTAAAGTAAGTTTTATAAGTCTACTTTTCACATCCCTCTCTACTAATGTAAATTATATATTTAGCTAAAGATAGAAATGATTTTGCATATTGTAAAGTGAGGTTTAGGTGGGATAGATAAATGGTGACATTTTTGCTCCTTTTATTACTTCAACTTGCTTTTTATTCATCATGCAATGTTTGACTTACACTTGAGCTTTCATTTGATGTTTTAGTGCACCTTATCTTATCCTCTTTTATTCTTTTATTCCATATTTCATTTAGCTACTTCACAACACCCCAAACTCGTTTTTAATTCTATTCTTTTTATTTTCTTTTAGTTTATAAGGTTAATGATTTGAAGAGTTTTTATAATATATATATGGTACATCATACTTCACATTAATCTATAGCACAACATATGATTGCATTTTCACACAAGTTAAAGGTATAAGGGTAGAGGTAATACAAATTTTATTAGGCTTGAATGTGGTTTAATGACATGAATGATATTTTAGTTAAGCTTAAATGGGTGACTATGAATATATATAATGGTTTGCTTGAGAGGCTCAATTGATTCAATTAAGGTATAAATCACTTCTAAATCTAAATATTATTTAGAATTTCACTTTGAAGGATGATTAAATAAATTCTAAAATATAAAAACTCTCATTAAATAGCATGACTAACACTAAGTTTTCTCTTAATAAAAACACCAAATAACCAATCATGAGCTTGTCATACAGTTGAGTCAATCCAATAAAAAACTAACAGGCATACTATATAATTAATGTAAGTATCTTAATGGACATGTTATGTTTATTATTCTAGTCTTGGTAACCAATTCTATCATGGGGTCATATTTTGTATCAAGCATATATGCATTTAATTTTCATATGTTCATTAATTTCTACCCTTATCACTACTTTAAAACATCATAAAAAAACTAAAAATAGCAATTAATAACTAAAGTGAAGAACGAAGGTTCCTCCCTACACTTGAGTTACACATTGTCCCCAACTTGCAAATATAAATGTAAAAGAAAGTGTAAGGAAAAAAACCTCCCTTGACATTGGCAGCACTCTTTATCACCAAAACTGTCCAAATTGTTATGCCATTATTCTTCACATTTATTCATCTGCAAAACCAAAAACATAAGTAGAAAAATGTTAGGTTGCCTTCCAACAAGCTCCACGTTTAGCGTCATTGGCTAGACATTCATTCCAACACTAGACATTCATTCCAACATTCATTCCAAGTGAAGGTGATTTGCATCATCAAAGACACCATTCATCTTGAATGTGTCACAAATCTTCAAGAAGGAAGCCAAATAAGGATTAGGGTCATTATTGACTAGCCTTCTAAATTGGTTTGCCTGTACCATTTGAATGACACATGGCTTGAGTTCAAAGTTAGCATTGATCCCTAGTCTACTCATTGATGATTGGGCTTCATCTACTTGTGTGACAACAAAGGCCTTTAAAGGTTTAGGTACAACAATAGCATGTTGATTCCCTTGTTTTGCCATAACGCTTTTTGATATTGTGCTAACCTTTCCCTTATATTTAATACAAAAAAGGTTCAAGATTATATTTGATACGGTGTAAAGTTTTCTCTATCTTCGAATAAAAGGTTCAAGATTATTACTTGTCAACTTAGACATATAACAAAAACATTAAAACAGAAATTAAATGGTCCAAACTAGTATAGTAGTACTGGCTATTGATATCTGTTACAAGTAGTTGAACTCCCAAGCAATGGCGCCAAAAATTTGACGAGCCAATCGCAAGTGTATGGGTCGTGTGAGTAATAAAGTGTACCTAAGTACGATATCAATCCCACATGGAATTGATTTACTTGTAATTAAGTACCAAGATGACTATTACTATTACTATATGGACAATGACAAACGATAAAAAATACAAAGTAAATAATTAACTTATTACTAAAATCTCCTATTCAATAAGAGCAAAGATATGTGAGAAAGATTTAGGAATTTTAATCCCTAATTTTTTAAGCATGTGAATCACCAAAATTTCCTATGCAATTGCTAAACCAGTTATATGATCAATTGAATCTAACTCAACATGCATTTTTCTCTCAAGTAAACTACGTACCATATAGTAATAAACCTAATCACACTCTTATATCAATTAGGTTGCATACTACCTATTAAGTCCTCAATTATTGACTACACACTTAAGAATCATACATCTCTATTTTTAAACTATGTATATTATTTAATCAAGACAAACAATTAAACAATTCTCTCAAATATATTTAATTGCCTTTATAAATCAATTGATGGCCAATCAATCAATAGCATGAAAATTAGATTAAATAGTATAATTAAATTGCAATCACAGTAGGGTAAATGATGAAAATAAACACATACTAGAAAATTAAGTTCCTATGACCTCTAATAAATTAGCTACTCATGATAATCAATATGCTCATAATATTCATGGAGAAATACATTAAAACTAAAAGGAATACAATCAATCTCTTGATCCTATTATATTCTTCAATCTTCTTGAGAATTGTCTCCAATCTTGTTCTTGGCTTTTTCTTTCTTTTCTCTCAATCTTTGCTACTGTTGGAAATTGTACGAATGACTAATTGTGTATTTTTGCTCTTGAAAATCAGGTTTAAATAGGTTAGAACGACTTAATATGGACTATTGGATCAATACGTATGAGATCCATAGGATCTAAGAATGGATTCCAGAGGTAAAACGGATCTGATGTAGCAAGTCACAACCAAGATAACAACGCGGGTTGTGGCACGAAAAAGTGTATGCTGCAACATGAAGCTCTCGGACTGCCAGTGAAAGCATGCAAGCTACATCCCAAGAAAGTGTTCACCTTAGCATGGGATGTTCGGGTGGTCTGGTGATTTACACTCGTTGTGGCACATAGGTCTTACAAATTTTGGTCATTAGCATGCGTCGCAGCACATAAAAATGTTCGCTGAGGTATGGGTGTCTCGACTTTTCTTGTGCTTCCGACAAATCGTTGTGCATCATGACTCAATTTTTTGTTGTGGCATGGATTGATCTTGCTCCATTTGACAAATTTTAACTCCGTTTGCTATTATTCTACTTACATTTACACAACTAAACACAAATTAAGCCCTTTATATGATATGAGGTTCAAAATAAGGTAAATAGTTAGCTTAAAAATGGCCAAATAACTCTACAAAAGTAAAGTTATCGGCCTGCCTCTATACTTCACGACGAACGAAAGAATATGCTTCTTCCAAGCTTAGCAAAGGAGAATTAGCCAAAACACGACTTCTAACTGATTTAAACTCCAATCTAAACCATACAGAAACATATAAACTCAATCCTCAGCAATATGTTTTCTCAATTTCTCGATATCAATTGCACATGTCATATCGTTGGTTTGCAATAATCAAACTCTATGAAGATAGAGGTCATTTTATTGTAATATTTAGCAAGAGATCGACCACCCTTACGAAGTTGAAAGTACCTCTTCATTAACTCATACACTTGTAAAGAGTCAAAAACGTCTAGGTAGCTCTTCCTTATTGCATCCCTTACCTCCTTTGCAATTTCACATTGAATAAAGTGAGAGATCAACTTGTTTGTCATGGAGTTGATGAGCTATGATTTTAGTAAGGCATCTTCATCTTTCCATCTATCATAAGTTGAACATCGTCTTTTAGAGCAACTTTTTGTCCTATGGTATAACATTTTTTCTCCTTGTCAGCAATATGCATTTCTTAAATCTTGGACAAAATACAATAATTAATACCATCAAATTTAAAATTAATAGAGGATGAACTATCATGTATATTAGAAGTATAAATGATTTTATTATTTGACGGAGCCTAAATTACTGATGATGGGTTTATTTTATCCTTAGACATAATGGTGACAATAATGTAGGATAACTATGAACTATTTGTCTTTTTTTTTTTTTATATAAATAATATAAATAAAAGAAATAATAAATAAACAATAGGGCCCAGCTTAAAAAATGACAAAAATTTGCAAAAAATAACACCCCTAAAACTTATAATAACAAAACTAGCACTCCAATAATATTGAAAGTTCAATTTGAACATGAAATATTGGATGTTCAATATTGAACGAATATTGAACGGGTCTAAATTATCGTCGTTCAATTTTAATTGAATAGGTGTTAAAAAAAATGATATATTAATCATTTTTTTTAATTGTAAAAATATAAGTTTGAACACAAGGGGTGCTAGTTTTATTATTACAAGTTTAAGGGATGCTAGTTTTGTTGTTTTCCCAAAAATGACCAAGTTGAGAATCAAGGTAGGCAACGGCGAAGATTGGGGGTGGGTAAGGCTGCAATAGTGGCGACTAAGGGTGGGTAAGGTTGCGATTGTGACAGAACACGAAACCGACTATGGCAGAGTGACACCCATGCGAAGCAGCAGAAGGCACGACGACAAGAAGCACAAGGAAGGATGATAACTTATTTTTTGACGGTACAAAGACCCCAATTGACGCAAGGATAGCAGCCGAATATGGGAGAGTAGCAACTCCTTGTAGGTATGGCTAAGAACGAACGAGAAGGTAGTGAAACTTTTTTTTTCCCCTTTCTTTTTCGCTCTGATACCAAATTATCTTTGCAAATATTTAGTTCTAAAAAAATACTTATGTTTTTCACTAACCCTAACAGGGTATTTATACACTCATACAAATCCTATTCCTATTCCTATTTAAGTAATGATAATAAATACAATATATTCACAAAATAAAAATCATAAAGACATATCCCTAAGAATAAATGTATGCAATATGTACATTACTACATTTCAACTAATCCTCTCCACTCATGAATTTTGTTAGCCCCATCTTGTCTTATTTATTTTTTGGTGGGTTAGGATGGTAATGAGATGATAAATGATGGGATATCTCATTTGTTCCAAATGGGCCTAATTGGGACAAGTAAAATTACAAAAATAATGGAAAAGAAAAATATAATTATTTATAATAACCATGAGCCTATTAGGAACAACTTTAAATCAAAGGAGATGAACTTTAATGAGATGGAACAACTTTAACTCATGAACCCATTAGGGACAACTTTAAATGAGATAGGATGAGATTTAAATAGAATGGAACAACTTTAGTCCATGAACCCATTAGGGATATTAAATAGGACATGAGATAAGATGAGACAATTCATTTGACATCTCTATCCTCCGCCTCCCTATGCTAGAGTAGAAGTAACTATGAGCGGAAAAAACAAAAAAGTAGGAGTAACTATGATCGGAAAAATTAAAAAGGAAAGAAAGGGCTTGACTCTTCCATTCTCCTAACTCCCAAGTATTGGTTGGTAAAAGAAAAAAAAAAAAAACTCAAATTCCAAATTTTCTAAATTTTATATGCATACCACCTCCATAAGTTAGTTGGGTCAGATTTAAGTGTCGATGCTACTGGTTGCTTGATGTTGTAGATGTAGGTATTCAAAACCAGTGGTCTTAATAGTTTCAAGGCCGTGAAAGGCCCTGAAGATGGTATGGGACTTTGATCTAATGATTGAGTTCTTGCACTTGCTGCACCGCAAAAACATACGGCACTAATAATGTTAAGGCAATCCTGATGATTTTATTGTAATAGTAGTTTTCGTCTCTCTGTAATTTATATTGTATAATTTTCATGACAAATGCAGGTAACAGCTTCTATTTACTTGTTCAAGCTGATCTTGCTACATTACTTGTTCTAGCACGTCAATGTTTTTAATTTTATATTTGTGATAACACCATCAAACAAAAGTATGATCTTAGAACAGAATATTTAGGCACATATGTAAAGCCTTTTTTCTCTTTGTTTTTTTTTTTTCGTGTGCGCGCGCCACTAACTGCTCCTTTGGAGCTATTTATATAGCAAACCAATTTATATGGTTCATTCCATCATTTATTTTTATTTTTTTGTGATAATATTTCATTGTATCATTTGGGCAAGTGATATTTAAATTTAATGAATCTTAGATTGGGCCTTTTGTATAAGAGCCTATCGATTTCTATATTCACACAAAGTATTATTTATCTGTTATATAACAGATTCTTTCAAAACCAACGTTTTTACTTAAAATGACCAAACGGTTGAGTTTTGATAAAGATCAAATTATATTTTTAACCTTTAAGTCATCTAAGTCAAAATTTCCTATGCAAATCTTACATAGAATAAAAACAATCTTAAAATGGCAGAAATAAAATAGAATCAAATAAAAAATTAATACATAATGGAAATAGAAATATAAGATATTTTAGGATATTTGTTAAACCTTAAGGAAGGGGATAGATTTAAAAAATCATCTTTATCTAAAATAAGAAAAATGTTCTCTAGAAAAGACATAATTTATTATGGAATAAGTAACAAAGAAATGAGTATTATTATAACAAATGCAAAGGAAAGAATGAACATACCATTAATTAATAAAGAAATAATTATAGATAAATTATCAAAAATTTCATAAAAAGATAAAGATAAAATTTGATATATTCATATTAGAGAAATACAAATTTAATTAAAACACATGTTATAGAAGAAATTGATACACCTATAAAATTAACATTATTATATAACAGAATAATAAACAAAAAAAAAATGCTTTATTAAAAATTATCCATGAAAATTTAAGATATTAAAAATTAAAATTTACAACATACCCTAGATTGGCTGTTAATATAAATGACAAAAATTTGAATAAGTATTAAGTCTAGTATATGAATTTGAAAGATAAAATTTAATGAAAAAAGGAAACTACCCATTTTCAATACAATAAATATTAAGTTATTTATTAACTAATAATTATAACAATTTAATATATGGATAAAATAAATTTATAGAAATAGAAAAACCTTTTCAAAAAATAGGAGACGTAATAAAACCAAAAGTAATGATAAACTTTGAGATACCAAAAAAAACAAAATTTAGATATTAAAGAAAAACCCTTCACACAAGGAAGAAAAGGTAGTATTTCAAGAATTAAGTTTACAGAAGACCAAGCAAAGGTTAGTAAACCGAATGGAAAGAACAAGAAGAAATAAAAGAATTAAAACAAGAGATTAAAGAAATTAAAAATTTATTAATACATGAGGTAATAGGAGATTAGAAGACTAGAAGATGTTAAAATCAAAATTAAGAGAAAAAGAATTAGAAGAAAATGGAAATATAAATGGTAATATAAAAACTATAATGAAAGCATTAATCCTTTTAACTAAGAAAATAGATACATGTGAATCAAATACCAAATATCAAATATTTACAAAACCTAAACGAAATACAAAAATAAATTATTGAAGAAATAAGAGAACATAGTTGTACTAAAAATTACAATTAGATATGTATAAAGAATTTACAGAATTAAGAAGAGATATTGATAATATACTAAAAAGAAATGGATTAAATTTGACCCATTAAGAGGATTAAAAGAAGAACTCCCAAGGAGATCTGATGCATTAATGCCTAAAAATGATAAAAGAAAAAATCAAGAAAGATCCAAAGATAAAGGAAAAGATATAATTCCAGTATAATAGAATATATAAAAGAATTAGAAGAAAAGTTCATGAATCCTGAAAATAAGGATATAGGAAAATTAATTAGTCTTTTAACCCTAACAGATGAAGAATTAGAAAAATATTATGAATGAAAAATTTACACAAATAACGAAGATGATATGATAGTAATAAGTGAAAGTGAGTTTGATCAAGAAAACATTAGACCTAAAATCCATATGGAACTAGTGTTAGCAACTCCACAAAGACCAATCCCACCAAGAGGAGAAACATTTGACCCACATAGAGAAGAAAGAAATAGGCAAAGACCAGAAAAACCTAAACCTTTTAATAGAGGAAGACATCAACCTAAGATGGAAGAAAGTTTACATTGGGGTACCAGAAGTAGTATTCCACCAGACTTTAGATCCCATGAAAGTTATAAATATGATATTTTAGAGTTAGACTATATAAGAGATAGATTGAAAGTTTTAGATGAATGGGCTAGTGAAATGTGTGTAATAATACAAACTTCTATAACCCACAAACAAACACTTTTACTTGTAGGGTATTAGTAGCTCATAAAATGACAAAAAATATAAAAGTTTGGTTTACAAATCTAACAGAACAAAAACACTTATTAATGCAAGGAAATGTATCTATAGGAAGAGAATACTTAGAAACTTTAGTAAATGAGATATATAAGGAATTTATTGCAGAAAATAAAGATAGACGCATTATTGAATCTAGTGAAAACGAAATAAATGAAACCAAATGGCATTTAGCTAATATGGAAATATGTAATATGTGTTATATAGATTATTTTATATGTGAATATGAAATGTATTATTACAAATTGCCACCTTTTATCCAAGAAACCTATAAAGAAATGTTTTTTCAAAAATTACCTAGAACATTACATAAAACAATGACAGAAGGATGAAATAATAATAGAGAAAATATATCTAATACATTAGGAGGAATAATAAGAAGTCTTAAGAATTGAATAATCCTAAAATGTCAAGAAAAGAAAGAATATAAACAAGTAAGAAGAAACTATAGAATCTGTTGTGATACAAAATATTTTAGAATGCCAGGAAAATATGGATGCAATATAAAACCTTATAATAAGTATAAGAAGCATAAAAAGTGTAAAAAAAAAAAAATCAGAAGATATAAATTTAGAAGGCATAATTTTTAAAAATAGAAGAGAAGATATAACAAAGAACTTTACAAGCAAATATATTTTAGAAGAAGAAAATATAATGTACTAGAAAAGAAAAATTATTGTCCATCAGGAAAAAATAAATGTACATATTGGATATGTAATGAAGAAGAACATTATGCTAATGAATGCCCAAATAGACTTCAACATAAGAAATAATTTAAAAAAGAATTCCCTCAAAAGACAAAAATCTTAGAAGAAGTCTTTAAAATGGAATTAGAACCAATAAAAGAATATGATATAGATGATACATGTAATATCTATTTATTAGAAGAAACTGAAGAAGAAATAACAGACTCAGAAACATCTTATTCTAATACAGATTAATGGTGAATTGTTAAATATAACAAATCCAAACAGTACATATATAAAAATAGGATTAAAATTTAAAGGATATAATAATTATAATTTACATGCATATATTGAAATAGGTGCAAATATGTGTGTAGCTTGTAAATATGTATTTCTAGAAGAACTTTGAAAATCTACTCCAAAGGAATTGATAGTAAGAATAACGAATAATACTATTATAAATCTAAAAAGTATTAAAAGATATAGATATGTTAATAGGAGGAGAAATATTTCATATTTCTACAATATATCAACAAGAAACAGAAGCTGATATCTTATTAGGAAACAACTTCTTCAACTTATATCAATCATTTACCCAATACCTAGATAAAATCAGTTTAACAACCTTAGAAGGCAAAACCATTTATGTGTCAAAAATAAGAAAAGCTTTAACAGTTTCATCACCAATTTTTATGTCATAACATAAAAAGCGAAAACGTGGTGAGAATATAAAATCAAAAAAATCACAAATAGAAAACATTTATTTAGAAATATAAGTCAACCACAACCCCTTCCGGAGTGAAATCCAAGAAGATAAAACCTTAACAGGAATAAGAACATTGTTAAGAAAAGTATATTTAGAAAATCCATTAGATCCAAATATTAATAAGGCTAATGAAATGGCAACCATAAAATTAAAAGATCATTTAAAAGTCATAAGAGTAAAATCAGTGATTTATACTCTAGAATATAGGGAAGAATTTGAAAAATAAATTCAAGAACTTTTAGAATTAAAAGTAATCATTTCTAGTAATTCACCCCATTCAAGTCTAGCTTTTCTACTATAAAAAGAAGCTGAAAAACGAAGAGGAAAGAAAAGAAAGGTCATAAATTTTAAAGCTTTAAATAAATAAACAATAAATGATGGATATTTTATACCTAAAAAAGAAGAATTATTATCTCTAATAAAAGGAAATAAATATTTTTCAAGCATTGATTACAAAAGTAAATTTTGACAAATAAGACTTTATGAATAATCAAAAAAATTAACAACATTTAGTTGCCCACAAGAACAATTCCAATGGACATGTTCCATTTAGACTAAAACAAGCACTAAGTATTTTTCAAACATACATGGACAATATTTTCAAAAAATATCACAATTATTATTGTGTATGCATAGATGATATATTAGTATTAAGTAATGAATTACCTAACTATTATCTAGACATTATTAGTGTTTTATAAGAATATAGAAAATTAGGAATAGTACTATCAGAGAATAAGGCAGTCATTGCTCATCAAAATATAAAATATTTAGGGTTAGAATTAAAAGATGGAAAACATTATCTAACATATGCATAAACATTATAAAAAAAAATTAGCAAAAATGAGAAAACTACTACAAATAAAGCTTAAAAAAGATTATGTTTAGCAATGAACCGATCAAGACACTAAATATATAGATAAAGTAAAAGTACAGGTAAAGAATTTATTAGCTCTATACCATCTAGGACTAGATGATAAAATGATAATAAAAATCGACGCTTCACATGAATATTAGGGTGTAGTATTAAAAGCAAAGGTTGATGACAAAGATAAATATCTTTGTAGATTTACTTCAGGATCTTTTCAAGGCCATGAATTAAATTACCATAGTAATGAGAAATAATATCAAGCTGTCAAAAAGGCTATTAAAAAATTTGTAATATATGTTATAAGTTCAAAATTTATTATTAGAACTGACAATAAAAGTGTTGGAAATTTTCTAAGAACTAATATTGCAAGTGATTATAAGTAAGGAAGGTTCATCAGATGGCAATAATGGTTTAACCATAATACAACAAAAATTGTGTAAGCCTTACAAATATACTATTTGTCTTAATAATTCATTTAAATTATTAATTATAAGAACAACTATATTTTTCATATTATCTTAAAATGACAAAAATAATAGAAAATTAATAAATAATGGAAATAGAAGCGCAAGACATCTCAGAATATTTTTCACAATAAATGATATTTAGCAAAAAAATATTTTTGAAAAAAAATTCAAAAATTAAAATTAAATTTTAAGGAAGGTTATGGATTTAAAAAATCATTTTTCTTAGGAATAAAAAAAATATTGCCAAGAAAAGATATGATTTATTATGGAGTAAGCAATAAAGAAATGAATATTATAATTACAGATGCTAAATGAAGATATAATATACCATTAATTGACAGAAAAATTATTATGAAAAAATTATCAAAAATTTCCCAGAAGGATAAATTTTCTTTTGGATACATCCATTTAGAAGGGATCCAAATATTAATAAAATCACATTTTAGAAAATAAATTGATACACCAATAAACTCGTATTATTAGAAAATAGAATAATAAATCAAACAGATGCTTTATTAGGAATGATCCATATAAATTTAGAATATCAGTAATTAAAATTCATAGAATATCCAAAATTTTCTATTAATATCAATGACAAAGATTTAAACCATGTAGTAAGATTAACTTATGAATTTGAAAGAGGAGATTTAATAAAAGAAGAAAACCACCTATTTTCAGTATACTATGTAATTAGATACTCGCTAACAAACAGTCATAACAATTCAATATATGGACAAAATGAAACTATAAATATTAATAGATTTTAAAATACTTGAATAGTGGAACCTAGACATCAAAGAAAAGCCTCTTATACCAATAAGAAAAAATAATATATCAAGAATTGCTTTTACAAACTCATAAGCAGTAATTACCAAACAAGACAAAGAAATAAAAGAACTGAAACAGGAAATCAAAAAAGTTAAAAATTTTGTCCATGAAGTAATAAAAGGATAAAAATAGATAAAGAATAAAATAATATCACTATACACCTCTCCCAAGATAAGAATGTCAAAAATAAGTTACAAGAAATAGAATTACTTACAAAACAATGCTAATCTTTCAAGCATATTAAGTAACCAAATAGTTATAATAAGCTTTGATCCTCTTAGAAGAAAGAAATAGACATGATACAAGATTTAAACACTCAAAAAGAAATCTTTAAAGAAATAATATAATATAGTTGCACTAATAAGCTACAAGTAGATATGCATAAAGAATTTATAGAAATAAAAAAGATATTAATAATATCCCAAGTAAAATAGTAAGACTTAATAACAATAACAATCTAGAAGATTAATCTGATCCCTTTATAGGATTAACAATGATCCACCAAAAAGAAGTAATTGATTAATTCAATAAAATACCAATAAAAAGAATCAATCTACTTGAACATATTTTTAATGGAATATAGAAAAAGATTAGAAGAAGAATTTATGAATCCTAAAACACTAGATATAGAAAGATTAGTAACTCTATTAACTTTAAATGATGAGGATTTAACAAAAAAAAAAAAAAAATGGAACATAGACTATGACCAAACATTGAGGAAGATGATATGACTGTAATAAGTAGGGGTGTCAATCGTGTCGCGTTAGTCGTGTTCGTGTCGTGTTTATTTATGTTATTCGTGTCGTATTTTCGTGTTGGTTGACACATTAAAAAATTTACTTGAATTTTTTTTTTGTGTTGCCTATTTTTAATAGTAAGAAATAACAAAACCTTTAAGAATATGAAAAAATTATTGATCAATTCTTACTAAAAAAAATTCGTGTCGTGTCGTGTTCGGATCATGTTATCGTTTCGTGTCAGAAATTGCCACCCTAGTAATAAGTGAGTCATCTGGATCAAAACCTAAGCCTCCATACAAAAGATTAAAAATGAATGTTGGTCCATTAATACAAAACAAAGATGAAGGAATCTATGATCCACATAGGGATGATAGAGAAAGGGGTAGACCATAGAACTCGATCCACCTTATAGAAGAATGACAACACCTAATATGAATCAATCTCTACCATGAGGTACAAGAACTGATGTACCACCAGAATTCCAACCCAATATGGGAAATTGAAGAAATGATTTATTAGATCTTGGTTGTATATGAGATAGAAAGAAAGTTATGGATGAATGGGCAAGTGCAATGAGTGTACTTATCCAAATATCTGGAACAACCTCTTCAAACCCATCCGTTTGTAAAGAATTATTAAATCATAAAATGAAAGGAAATGTTAAGGTATGATTTAGTAATTTACCAGATGAAATGCATTTACATATGTAAAGTAATTCAACTACTGGTAGAGAATATCTGAATAAAGTAGTAAATAAAATTTATAAAAAATTTATAGGTGTAGATAAATGTTGACATACCACAGAAGTAAGTTAATTAGAAGTAAATCGAGCTAAATGACACTTAGCAAATATGGAAATATGTGACATGTGTTACATAGATTCTTTTATTTGTGAATATGAAATATTTTATTATAAAATACCTAGAAAAGAACAACAATTCTTTCAAGAAATAATTTATAAAAAATTACAAAGAAATTTGCAAAAATCTTCGAAAGAAAATTGGCAAAAAAGAGAGAGAACAACAGTACCTAATATCTTAAGAGAGATAATAATAGAATTAAAAGCCTAGAAAATCTTAAAGTATCAAGAAAAAGAGGACTCTCAGCAAGCTAAAGAAAATTCAAAACTTTGTTGTGATACTAGAAATTATTTATTACCAGGAAAATATGGTTATAATACTAAGATTTATAAGCACAATTATAAGGTTAAAGATAAATATAAAAAGTATAAAAAAAATATATAAGATATAAGTTTAGAAAACAAAATTTTCATAAATATAAAAAAGAGGTATAATAAAGAACCTTATAGGAAAAGATATTTTAGAAGAAAAATATATACAAAACCTAACAAAAGAAATTATTGCCCATTAGGAAAAAACAAATGTAAATGTTGGATCTGCAATGAAGAAGATCATTAGCAAATGAATGTCCTAATAGACTTCATCATAAAAATAAATTTAAATAACCAAATAAGATTCTTGATGAAGCCTATAAGATGGAGTTGCTGCGAAACGTAAGTCGCAGGTGTCATTTTAGCCAGTTTATTCTAATAAGGTGAACATCTCACCTCCTGCTTCTTCTCATCGTGCCGGTGACGGTCTTTTGCTACTACCTACAAGTTTCATCCCCTCTTTTAGTGAGCGTGGGCATATCAGATCTCACTATGAGAGGAGTTCTCTTTCCCATACAAGACTCAATATAGGCACTTCTACCACTCCCTCTCCTCCTCGTGTTACTCCTCAGAGATAGAGACTCAATTTTTCTCATTCTTCGACTCGTTCTTGTCATTCTTACTGTATTGTGGGCCACCTTGTTAACCAGTGTCAAAGAAATGCTTAGAGCACTACTAGGAGATCTCTACCTCACTCTTCTCATTCTGATTTCTCAGGACATACCTACTGTGGTTCGTCTAAGTATTTTGTTTCTAGGGTGTATTATACACCGATGACATAGTGAAGAAAGCGCTAAACTTTCTAAAAGCCCTCCAAGTCGCATGTATGGTCACTCGATCGATCATGAGAGAATTTCTAAAAATAAGAACTATTGAGTGGTTCATACTATTCATGCTCATATGGACCAGAGATTACATTATGCCCCCTATTGCTCCTTATCACCTCTTTTTTAGACAGAGGGATGTAGTTTGATCACACTATGTTTGAGTGAAAGTCATGTTGCTTAAAAAGTGTGTAAGATGCTACGCAAGTGTACGTGTCATAAATAAGTAATATAATGATAAGAAAGATCACTCCTACGGAGATTGAAATATTAGAAAGTATTGTAAAAGTTAACGAAGTAAAATTGATAGTGATGTTTTGAGTAATAAAATAAGAAAGAAATTAATAAGAACAAGTTGACAAGAGTAAGAATACTAAAACAAAGCTCAACAAGAAGGCATCAAAGATCTCAAATGGGTAAATCAGCTAGGATTGCAAATGTAATAAGTAATGCAGTCAAAGCACAAATGCTGCAGCATTGCTATGGCAAAATGCACCAGTAACCAGAATTTGCAAAATACAATGGATTCTTTTAAATTTGCAATGTTTATACATTCCAAAACTCAATGATACAAATTTATATGCACAAGTGAGTCTAAGAACATCATTTTATGTACCAATCCTTTGGGTTATATGAGATAACTATATATTCCTATATTAGTTGCAACTTTAATTTCTATCCTTAGATCTAAATTAAACCCACGCTATTCAAGCTTCATCTAACATCAACTAATCTTTCTAACAATTCATCTCAATTTAATTATCCTATCAATTGATGATCAAGCGATAAATATGAATTTAACAATAAAATAAACTTGAATAACTAGCACCATTTTTACTAAACCACACAGTTTTATGTATGAAAAACAAAACTATATTAACTTATCCATCCACAATCCTAGCTAGAAGATATTTAGCCCATCATATTCATTAAATCAATTATAAATTCATAAATATTAAAATCCATATTCTTTGAGTTATAGAGATTGAAAGAAAATTAGAAAACAATAAAAGAAGGGATAAATCAATAAGAAACCCCTTTAATCAAGTTCTCAATCAATTGAGTTACACAATCTATAATTCTCTCTTGCTTTCCTCAATATCAATCCCTGCAAATCAGCCCCCCTAAATTGATCCTTGCAAATTGTAGGAAATTGGTCTCTTTCTAGATCCAACAACCATTGTTCTGCTCTATTTTTTATTCTCTAATCGTCCTATGTTCATGTGGGTTCTCCTCTTTTATATGTTGACTTCTAGGTTTAATTAACATGAGATGAGATTCTTGTGTTAACTTTCAAGTTTTTTCTTAAAAAGGTGAGTCTTTAACTGCCCACTTTCGTCCTTTTATTAAAAGCTCAAGCCTAGCTGCCAAAATTTGTATTTCTCACTATTTTAATTCTTGTGCGCTTTGCTGTAGCAAAGCTATGGGAAACCTGTTTAGTGCTTCTTTGTTGTTCGTTTTGTTCTTTGCAAAGGAATACATGAAAGTCTTATGAGAGAACTTCAAAATATAAGCCTTTTTAATGAAATGCAAGATAAATTTAGATATAATATCAAAGAGTTCACCCATCTCTAAAAATGCACAAATAATATCCAAATGAGCACATTGTGCAAATATTTTCAAATGATCAAGTAAGTTTTCAAGAATAAAAACTAATATTACTCTAATAAATTAGAGTTATCAACTCACCCAAACTTAACATCTTGCTTATTCTTAAGCAAATAAACTCTAGGGTGATTGGCAAGTGGTAAAGCAAGGAAAAACAAAATCTTTAAACTATGGACTCTACTAAAAACATAAATGTAAACCAATAAATAAACTAAAGTTGTTATATCAAAGTTAGGAAGAAATAATGTCAAATTCTTAATCCAATTGATTTTTCTCAAATGATAGCTCAAATATTTCAAACTCATTCAAAAATAACCCCATGTGCGTGTGTGATGTTCATAGTTTGTCATTTATCATTGTCCCTCAAACTAAGGAAAAACATGATCCTTTCTTAAACTCATGCTTGTATATGTTGGTCTTTTGAGCCTCTCTCCACTAATATAGATATTTAACTAGCCAAAGATAAAAAAACAACTTAGTAAAGCTTGAAACATAAGGCTTGGGTTAGGGTAAGGTATAGATTATAATTAGGCTTCATATTCCAAAAGCACAATTACCATTCAAGAACTTTTTTTTTAGAATTTTCATTCTCTTAAGTTGACACCCCCAAACTTTTCTTCAACTCCCTTTCCACATAACCTACTATAAAACCATGAGTTTATCTTCTTCTTCTTCTTATGCTTTTTTTTTTTTTTCGATAAAGGTTGAAATCAAATATAAGATAACATAACATGAGTGAACTTCAAAATAGTAGCAATCATATTCAACAAAATAACTTCCTCTTTCTCTCTTGATGCTTTCTCAAGATGTACAACCTTTTTCTAAATCAATTCTTGAAAATGATGATACACTTATGAAAGGGTATGTATATAAGGAAATATTAAGCTATAATGTAGGTTATCAAGGAAAGAGACGTTGATTAAATATGGCTCAATATGGGTGTACTAAGGGAATTAAATTTTAATCAAGGTTAGCATGAAAAGCACAAACGACTTCAAACCAATTCTAGAGGCTTAAGTTCTCCTATAAACTTTCCTCGCTCTAGGTTCATATCAAATTCAAAACATGATTGTGCACAAGTTATGGGAGGTGTATTTTAAAACAAATTTGCAAAATTTTTCACTAGCACTCAATCAAACTAATTCTTTTCATTAGTCGAGGTATTTCTTCTAATAGATCAACAACTCAACCTAATGAAAAAATCACCACAAAGCAAATAGAAACAGGTACCAACTTTACCATAAAATAGTTCGTTATCAAACTTAACTAACCAAATAGTCACAGGAGCACAAATCAACAAAATCATATTTCAAAACCAAAAACAAATAAATCATTCTCCCCCCAAACTTAAAACAAGCAATGTCTTCATTGCTTATGAACACATTAATATCAGAAAAAGAAAAGTTAACAAAAATAAGAATTTAAAAGAGAAGAAGTTTTAAGGAAACTTCCCTATTTTGCTACAGCAATGGTCTGATTTGTTTCTTAATTGAATTTGGGGTCACTATACAGCCCTCTCCTTTCGACATAGCTTCATGGTAGCCATTCTCATTGAATGTATTTCTTTTATTTTTTGTTCAGCCCAGATCAGTGTTTGTTGCCTATTTTACCATAGCATTGTTGTAGCATTGTTACAGCAAAATTTCCTAGTTTTGCTTAATTTACCTTTTCTTGAATTTGTTGATATTTTGTTGCTGAAATTTCTTCTACTTTCAATCACTGTCCTGCACTGACATATAAAAAATAATAAATAAACTAAATTAAAAATGCAAAATAACAAAACACAATTGAAAATTGAATTCAAAAACATAAATTATTATAAAATATGGGTTGCCTCCCATAAGCGCTTGTTTTAGAGTCAACAATCCGACTTTCTCTTTTGGTCACGCTTCTGTGTATGGAGTGGAGGTTTCTTGATGGTCTTCATTGTCTCTTTGATTTTTCTTCCATTAATTCCACGTCTCCAAATGGAAAAATCTGAGTGATTTGGAAAGGATTTGACCAACATGACTTTAGCTTTCCAAGAAGAGTTTCAGTCTTGAATTGAATAAAAGAACATGATGTCCAACTTCAATTGCTTTAGGAGCTAGCCTCTTATCGTGCCATTGCTTGGTTTTCTCCTTATAAAGTTTGGCATTTTCATTAGCTTGGTTTCTAAAGTCATCCAATTCATTTAGTAGCATCAACCTCTTATCTTTACTAGCTTGTAAATCAAAGTTAAACTCTTTGATATCCTAATATGCACGGTGCTCAAGCTCCATCATTAAAAGACAAGCTTTTCCAAACAAGAGCTTGTAAGGAGACATTTCGAATAGTATTTTGAATGTCGTCCAATAAGCCCACAATGATTCATTCAACCTTGTAGATAAATATTTTATGCTTAGACCAACAATTTATTTAAGATCTTCCTGATTTCTCGATAGGATGACATCATTGCAAAATATTTACCATCTCATCTTCGAGAATATACCTTCTAATCTTTTAGTCTGCACATTGCTTGAACAAAGAATGACTTATCCCAATAGTAGAACTTCACATTGTGGAAAAAATTATTCTTTTGTTGGGAATTTAAATTTGGAGGCAATAATCCACTATCCGAGAAATTGTCAAAGTTGGCACACCAAGGTACTTGTACTTGATAAATTGCAAAGAGTTGCTCATCAAGAAGATTTTCATTAATCACAACATATTTTTCTCCAATCTAGAGGAGTGGTCAGCTAGTTGATTCTCAACCCCTTTCTCATTGTCTTCTATGAACTCCAAGATAGGTGTCTCATCATTTGAAGACTTAGGAAGCTTGAAATCTTGAGATGACAAGTCTAAGGACTCAAATTTATTTCTCAGCCTGTATATATTAGAAACTGCTTCCAACCAAGGTGATTGCTCCTCATCTTTCACTTCATAATCAAAATCAAATTGCGACAAAATTTTTAGAGAATCATCATAGCAACATTTCTCAGGTTATTTAGATACCAAAGAATCCACGTGAGAGGGATGAACACTCTTAATCATTATTAGGAAATTCCATGGGTTTAAACACATTGAAAGTTCCTTGTTCATCTTGAAATCTCATAGTTAATTCTCCTTTTTGAACATCAATCAAAGTTCGGTCTGTAGATAAAAATGGCCTCCCCAAAATAATACGCACCTCTCGATCCGCCTCATAATCAAGTACAATAAAATCCACAGGAAAAATAAATTTATCTACTTTCACCAAAACATCTTCAATCTTTCCTTCTAGATAAGCAACAGATCTATCAGCTAGTTGTAGAGAAATTGCAGTAGGGCTTGCTTCACCAATCCCCACCTTCTTAAAAATTGACATATGCATCAAATTAATAATCGCTCCCAAATCACATAGAGCCTTCCCAAAATATTGATTTCCTATGGAGCATGGAATTGTGAAACTTTCAGGATCTTTAAGCTTAGAAGGAAGTTTGTTTACAACATGGCACTACTATCACTCATTAAAGTAACTATCTCAAATTACAAAACCTTCTTTTTTTGGTCAAAATGTCTTTCATGAATTTGACATAATTTGGCATTTGTTCCAAGGCTTCCACCAATGAAATGTTGATATGGAGATGCTTAAGAACATCCAAAAATCTCTTGAATTGAAGGCCCTACTGTTGTTTCTAAAATTGCTAAGGAAATGGTAGAGGTGGTCTGTTTTCCTAGAAACTTTGCTTTGGCAAAGCTGCAACATTTGGAGTACCAAAATTTTCTACATTTTTCGAAATTATCCCAAATTTTTCCAACTCTTTTTCCTCCTTATCTTGGACTAAAGTGCTCTCCTTTTGACTCATTTTTTAACTATTGGTGCCTCTAACTCCTTCCCACTCCTTAGAGTAATAACTTTACAAAACTTCTTTCCTTCTCTCCTTGAAGTTCAGTAGCACCTGGAAGTGTTCTTTGTGGTTGTTTTCTAAGCTCATTAGCAAGTTGACCCACTTAATTTTCTAAATTTCTCATTGATGCAGCTTGACTCTAAATTATTGCGTCATTCTTAGCCTTGTACTCTGTAAGCAAGGACTCCAAAGAACTAGATGGCTTAATCGTTTGGATTCTTTGTTGCTGCTGAAATTTTGGTGGATAGATAGGTTGATTAGGCATAAAAGAACTTGCTTGACTAGTCCTTGATTGTTCCAAGAAAAATTTGGATGATGCCTTCATCCTGGGTTATAAGTGTTAGAGTATGGATTGTGGTTTCAGTTTACATTACCCACAAAACAAGCTGCTTCTGGATTTGAAGGAAATTGTCAAATATATGAGCTCCTGAATAGTAAATACATGAAACCCCAAAATCTTGGACTAAATTCACATTTGCTGTCATATGTTGAGTCTTTAAAAGGTTTTGTAAAGATGAAACTTGAGCTGTAAGTGTTGTGACCTCAATAACCTCATGCACTCCTACCACTTTTCTTGTTGTTGCCACTCTATCCATTGGCCAATGATAGTTATTGCTAGCTCTCAAGTAAATCATAAACTTCATTGTAAGATTTGGCTAAAAGAGCTGCATGACAATGGTCCTTGTTTGAGCATTGAGACCATTATAAAAGGTTTCCTTTTGGATCCAATGGGGAATTCCTTGATGATGACATTTCCTTAGTAGTTCTTTAAACCTTTCTCATGCTTCATATAGAGATTATCTATCAATTTGTTCATAAGAGGTAATATCATTTCTCAATTTTACATTCTTTGTTGGTGGGAAGTATTTCATCAAGGTACCCGCAAGTGTGTAAAATACAACCTTGGCATGACCCCAGCAAACCACCTGCGAATGGTCAACAAGGGTGCTCGGCGAACTACCCTAAAGGGGTGAAGAAAGAAAAAAATCATTTTAGAAAAAAATACAAAAAAATTTATTTTAAGCAAATTAAATTAAAGAAGAAGAATACAAGGAAATATGCAACTTTTTAGAGAAAAAGAAGAAACACATAAATAAACATATACAAAAATACTACAAATGGAGAGAGAAAAGAAGAAACAACTCAAACCAAATTGACTTGATAACTCTAAATTATTATAGTAATATTAGCGTTTAATTCTTGAAAACTTGCTTTATTATTTGAGAATATTTG
Organism: Elaeagnus macrophylla; assembly: GCA_029378325.1. Lineage (NCBI taxonomy): Eukaryota > Viridiplantae > Streptophyta > Magnoliopsida > Rosales > Elaeagnaceae > Elaeagnus > Elaeagnus macrophylla. The sequence continues at coordinate 13,408,021 of CM055647.1, read as the reverse complement.
CACAATGTGTTCAGTTTGATATTATTTGTGCATTTTTGGAGATGAATGAACTCTTTGTTATTATATCTAAATTTATCTTATATTTCATTAAAAAGACTTATATTTTGAAGTTCTCTCATGGGACTTTCATGTATTCCTTCGCAGAGAACAAAACGAACAACAAAGAATCATTAAATAGGTTTGTCATAGCTTTGCTGCAGCAAAGCGCACCATAATTAAAACTGCGAGGAATACAAAATTTGGTAGCTGGGCTTAGGCTTTTAATAAAAAGACGAAAGTGGGCTGTTAAAGACTCACCTTTTTAAGGGAAAACTTGGAAGTTAACACAATAATCTCACCTCATGTTAATTAAACCTAGAAGTCAACAATACTGGTGCATTTTGCCATAGCATTGTTGTAGCATTCATGCTTTGACTGATTAATTGTTATATTTACAATCCTAGCTGGTTTACCCATTTGAGATCTTTGATGTCCTTCTTGTTGAGATTTGTTTTAAAATTCTTACTCTTGTCAACTCATGCTTATTAATTTCTTTCTTATTTTTTTTTATTTTATTACAAAAAACATCACTAATCAATTTTACTACGTTAATTTTTACTATACTTTTTAATATTTCAATCTCCTTGAAAACGACCTTTCTTATCATTTTATTACTTGTTTGCGACACGTGCACTTGCGTAGCATCTTATACACTTTTTATGCAACAAGTTTTTGGTGTTGTTGCCGGGGATTGGTAACATTGGAAATTATTTGTAGAAATTAATTTTTATTTGTAGAAATTAACATTGGAAATTATATTGTATGAGCAGATTTCGTGAAGAGGATATCTTACCCTTAGACCCTAAAATTGATCGTACTTCAGGCAACAATGGAGAGAGCAATAAGGTTTCATTCAAGTTTAAGAAATGGTGAATGCAGGGGGCAAAAATAATGGCAATGAGTTGAATTTTGAATTTAAACAACATAATCAATGTAATACCTCCAATGGACTACATAAATTAAGCTTTGAATGACTATGCATTACCCATGCTAGTGGGGTTGAATCCAAGAAGCATCACAAGACCGAATATACAAGGGCCTCAGTTTGAGTTAAAGCCAGTGATGTTTCAAATGCTACAAACAGTTGGGAAATTTAGTGGGTTACTTACAAAAGATCATCATTTGCATCTCAGATTGTTGATTGAAGTGAGTGATTCATTCAAATGGACAGGGGTGATTGAGGAAATATTTAGGCTCAAATTATTTCCTTATTTCTTGAGAGATCGTGCTAGAGCATGGATTAACTCTCTGCTACCTGATTCTATCTCTACTTGGAATGATTTATTGGCCCCCCTTTAGGAAGGGTTAGCAAGGGGTCAGCGAGGTGTACAAATTTCTTATATAAACCCCCTTTCCTCATTTGTTTCAGACCACAGAATTTTCTAAACACTTATACCCTCAAGTACTTTTGCTTACTAGCTTCTAAACTACTTTTATCCACCTTTAAACACTTTTACCCTATCTTCTCTCACAAAATGCCTCACCAAACCCAAAGATCTCATACTACTCAAGATGAAGTTCGTCCTTCTCCTCCTAGTGGTTATGCCAGCCAACCTTAGAAGTCTCCCTCTTGCTTGTGTGAGAAAGCTGTGAAGCTTAAGGAGTTTTTTGCTATCCAAGAAAGGTTTGCTTACTTTTCTTGGCTTTCTCTTTGCTCTCTTGCTTACTCTTACAACTGTACCTTTGTCGTAGAGTTCTATTTTGTGATACGTGCTCACTGCACTCATCACTTATTTATTTCTTTCACTTTAAAGGAATGTGAAGTCACATTTTCACTTGAGGAATTGTATCTCTTAACAATTCTTCTCTCTGTTGCCTTCTTCTGTAAGTTGTGTATGCTTGCATTTTTCCTTGTACTCATCTCTCCTCTTTGCTTAATGCTAGAGGACACTTTCTTTGTACTATCCTTGATGGTGAGTCTATAGATCTTGCTGGTATAATCTTTAGGACCATAATCTTTTGCTCTTTTTCTCCTACTTCTACATATCATTATCCTTCGTTAATTACTCGCTGGAGACAATCATCTTTAGTGATGGAATTAATGAATTTGTTTTTGGGCGTACTCCCCTTTATATCAGACAACTTTAGGGAGCATACCCTTCTTTGAGAAACTATGAGCCTTCTTCTTCTTCTTCTGAAAATGTCTCTCATTCTACCCCTTCTACTTCTCTTCAGTGTTTGTCTTACTCACCGCAAAGGTAGATTCTTTGACTCAGCTATTGGACAAGGTCCAAAAGATCTTACTAAAGAGTGTGAGGAACATAGACTCTACTGACAGTTGCTGATCTCCCTTAATGATAGGATGAGTAGACTTGAACGTTCACAATAGACCCGTCATGGCTCTCCATAGTCCTCTGGCTCTAGACTGTCTGTTCAAACTTCTAGTAGGGTGGATCGTTCCCAAATTCACTCTGTTGGTATGAGCACTAGAGCTCTGCTAGAGATTCTAACATTCAGCTGCCTCAGTCTTCTGATTCCTTAGCCTAGATGTTTGATCAACTTGCTAATTTTGGTGTTGAGTTTCTTGACCTCGTACAACCTTCTTTCCACCCTTCTGACATTAGGGAGTCTAGCATCGATTCTCAATGTAACCTTGATAGAGATGAAGGGAGAGTAGAATCTTAGTTTATCTTTATTTCTTTGTATTTTATTACTTTTTCTAAACTCTTGTAATAAAAAATTTTAGTTTTAATAAAATTTGTTTTCTTGGTTGTGTGCTTACTTATGTTTCCTTACTTATGCTTTATTTCCTCTCCTCTCTACATGTGTTGCATGAGCGTATAGGATTATTACATGATGTAGGCCTTCTCTCCCTCATATAGGGGTGTTCCTTTGACTTTCTGTGTCAAAAAGGGAGAGAAGTTTGTTTGTTGCACAACGTGTTTACTCTTGTTTTTTGTATGTGGAATGTGACTGTAGGTTTACATCACATTATTTTATCTGACTTGCATGCATTCAGGGGGAGTGTTGCATGAAGCCAATGGGAGTTTATTTGACTACTTGTGTTTAGCTTATCAGTGTGTACCTTTGTAGGAGTAACGTGATAGTATTTGGTCAGACTACACATAGTTCTGCATGATACGTTCATAGGTATATGTTTTTTTCGTGTGTACATGTTATAGATGTAGTCTTTGGACTTTGTAGCTCACTTGGAGCTGGTTTTAGCATCAATACAGATGTGTTGTTTAATGAAGATGGATGGAGAACTACAAGATGGACGCACTTGGAGTGTAGGTGTGTTAGGGTGTCTTGTGTTTGTCAGAGTTTGTTCATAGGAATTAACTTCATTAGATCATCTTGTATGAATATATTGTGTTTGATGCTTCCCTATGTGTCTTTGTTGGCATTCTCCTGTGCAACACACGAAGTTTGTTTATTTTACTTAGTATTTTTATCTACCTCTTTGTAATGTGCTTTTCTTGTAATTAGTATCGCACACACTCACGTAGTACTTAACACTAATGTATGTTTCTATGATACATACACCACGGGGTTGTTGGGAGCATATTTATTGCTTATTAAAATGTGTTTTTAATTGCTTGTATTTCCCTGAGTTGGTGGGTATTTATGAAATTTTATTTGGTGAATTTTTTCCTTAAAAAACTTATTTTGATTGGCTCGCCGAGCTCTTGTAATGGTTGATGTGTAAATTATAGTACTCGCAAGTGTACAAATCACTTGTAGCAAGTGATAAGCAAACTTCCGAGGTCGATTTCTCAAGGAATTACAATGGTTTTAAACAACCTTTTTCTTAATCTAATTAGAGTCCTAAAATAACTAAAACACTAACTAAATAAAATTCTAGTAACACTAACACTCTAAATAATTAGAATCCTAAATCTAATAAAACTGTAAACAAAGTTGAATTTGTGAGCAAGATCAATGGTGTTGAACAATTGAGGAAAACAATTATGCAAATTATGAATTAACTCAAAAAGAAGGTTTCAAATATCAATGGAGGATGTATGGACATTTAGTTTGGTTGACCGTGCTTGCATCGAAAAGTTACGGTGAATTAACATGAACGTTCTAATAAACAAATATTACTGGCTTTCCTTTTAATTACGAAAATTCCTACGATCGTGTAATTCTCTTTGTTGATTAACTAAACAATATCCTACGATCGAGTATATCCAGTAGCAACCAAATTATGCATAAGGAAAATATGCCAATCAAACCAATGTCATGACTAGGTTATTAATTTATAGTTTTGATTAAGTTTTTCAAAGTAAAGTTAAGGTGACGTTCCTAAAACCAAACTTTAATATTTATCTCAAATTGGCCCATGAAAATCCATAAATAAATATCTAAACATGCTTTTAATCAAAAGGTAATTCTATTTATCTTAAAGCAATAAAAATATTCACCACAACAGTTCTAGCAAACATGGAAACACAAACTAAACACCCATAATAAAATTAGCCACTCATGTTCATATTAATATTCATAGACAAATTTAATTTGAACATACACTCAAAGAAGTAAGAAGAAGAAAGGAAATTCTATAACAAAAAGAAACCCTAGATCTAAATACCATAATTGGATTGGATGACGTTCTTCTCCAAAGGCTTGATCTTTGATCTTCAATGCCTTCTTGGATCCTTAGAATTGATTCCCTTGCTTCTTTGAGTGTGGAAAAGCTCCTAAAATTTGATTGAGTCTCTTATTGATTCACAAAATTGAAATGTTGTAAAAGGGACTCTTAAGGGGGTATTTATATGTGTAAGGGTTACATAGAATCCTAATTGTCCCAAAATAGGCGCACCACGGCACAACTATTTTCCCACCTCGGCACAACAATAAATCTGAAAACAATGGCCAAACCTGAGAGGTGCTAGCCGCAACACACATTTTCCTCGCCGTGACGCGCGTTGTATTCTGACTCTTCGCATATACCCCTTACATATGTGTTAGCTCATTATGTATGGCTTACATAATTTGACTCGTGTTTCCCCTAAATTGTGATCCGAGCGCCGTAAGTGTTCCGTCTTTGCGTGTTTGCATTATTCAACTCATTTGACGCTAAAAACACCTAAAATACATTAAAACATACCCGTGATTCTGAATTGATAGATTTATGAAAATAATCAAATAAATGAGATATAACAAATCTATTTTTAACAATTAAGCACAATAAATCACGAAATGTTAGTGCTTTTCAAGCACTTATCACAACCTCCAACTAGCTTCTTGCTATTCTCTAGCAAGTGGAGCGATCTAAATACTAAAACAAATAAAATAACTATACTAACATAAATCACTTCCGTAGATTATCATGGTTACATTTAGCATATGCAACAAGCCTTTAAACTCCTAGGTGGCCCTAGTGGACGAGTTATAGTCTCGTGAGGGTTTCTGGTGATGGTACCCACAAACATCGTACGACTCTTAAAACTATTAAAGACTCTAAACATACTCGAATCAATCCATGCATATGTCTCAAAAATTGTTAATGACGAATGGTATACGAATTAGTTAAAAATCACTTAAGCTAAAAAACAGTCCAACTATCAAATCCATTTTCGTAATCGGCTTTTGAACAAACAATCAAACCACAAGCCTGTTAGTCATACTATCGGATTGTGCCATGCATAATATTCATATATTACTTTTTAGATCTCAAAATTGTGCAAGTAAGATATGAGTTAAAATTGCACTCACAAACTCTATAGGCTTACTTTTCAAATCCATCTCCACTAATATAGAAATCAAAACTACATCAAATTAATAGGATTTTATTAAGCTTATAATGTTGTGTTAAGGGTTTTGGTTATGAAAGTACGGAAAGGTCATTCTCAATAGGATAAGAGTACTTTTCATTTTATTTCATAAACTTACTCAATTTTTCTACCCAAATGTTCGTTTCCATTCTCCTCTTTTATAAATTCCATATGTCCCTTGGATTTTTGCTTGATTTTCTTTCTTTACTTTTCTTGCTCATTATTATCTTTCAATTTTTTTTAAAGCAAGACATATACAATTTCAATTCAATTGCTCATGAAAACTAAGTATTACATTTAATACTCTTATCACTAAGGGTAGTACAATGTATATATGTATATTGAGTTCACGAAGGTCACTATAGATAAAATAGTACGGGAAGGCTCGAAAAGTTCAAACGGTCCAAAGATGGCCTAAATCACTTTCTAAGTGGTATGTGATTCTATTATTTCACCTTAATGGATTTTCAAGAAAGTTCTAGAGTTTGTTGAGACTTAAAATATATCACGAACATGCATACATCACACAAACCAAAAATAATGATACTAACTAAACAAACTACCACGTATACCACAAAATCCTCAAACTAAATGAATATAACATTTTTGTGCCTCTTCACTTAGGTGAAAATTTAATTTCTTTCACATGTCACTATCATTACAATCATATTAATATCATAGACTTTTGGATTGACTCAAGTGGACTCGATACTATCCTAACAATATTCAAATGAAAAATCTACAAAAAGTTAAAATTTAAAATTTAGTCTAAATTCATGCTCATGGAATATTTTTCCCACCCCAACCTTATTTCTACATTTTCCTCAATCTCTCAAAGAAAAACAAAAGAAATTAAGTAAAAAAGTGAGAGAAGTTACCCCTTTTTCATATGAGATTATGTACATTATAATTACGCTCTGGTTCACTATTCCTTGCCCTTTTCATCATGTAGCATTTAGTTCGCAAGAAATATGCATGAAACCTCTAAATGTGTGCATCATAACTCGATGAATTTCTCCACCATGTCTGAAAATATTGACAACATGCATCTCTGAAAGGTGGCAGGTGCATTGCATAGTCCAAATGGCATCCTCCTGAAAGCGAAAGTACCGAATGGGCATGTGAATGTCATTTTCTCTTGATCCTCCGAAGCAATGGGTACCTGATAATAACTTGAAAGACCATCCAAAAAGTAGTAGAAATCGTGTCTAGCTAGTCTTTCTAACATTTGATCAACGAATGGAAGGGGGAAGTGATTCTTTTTGATGTACAAATTCAATTTTCGAAAATCGATACACATCCTCCAACCTATGATTATCCTAGTGGGCACTAATTCATCTTTCTCATTTTTAACCATGGTAATTCCTGATTTCTTTGGTACCACATAACTGGACTAATCCATTTATTATCAGCAATTGGATAAATTACTCCTACTGATAGGAGTTTTAAAACTTTTTTTAACTACCTCTTGCATGATTGGGTTTAGTCTCCTTTGTGCTTCTTTAACAGGTTTGATATTGTCCTCTAAATTGATCTTATGCATACACATCGCTGGAATAATGCCTCTAATGTTCCCTATACTCCATCCTATTGCTTTCCTATACTTCCTAAGCTCTCTCAATAGTTTCTCCTCTTGTTTTTGGGTGAGTGTAGATGAAATAATAACTAGATAAGGCTCGTTCTCTCCCAAAAATATGTATTTTAGATGCTTAGGTAGTTCTTTAAGTTCTAATTCAGGTGGAGCAATCTCTTTGTCATGTGGGACATCTAATAAGTCTAAGGGTGTACTAGCTTCATCTATGGGTATGGCATTGTCTAAAAGATCATTGTACTCCCTAGTCTCATAGTCTAAAATATCATCTACCTCTCAAACTGTAAGTGCTACCTCTAATTTATCTTCTAATCTATCCTGCACAAAAGTGTCATGAATAATAGGATCTAAACATTCAACAAATGAGCATTCATCAATAGCAGATATAGAAGGGTAAGGAGATGAATAAAAAACCTTAAAATGCATAGTCTCTCCCAAGACTGTCATTGTTAACTTCTCACTTTGGACATCAATGATAGTTTGGGTGGTGGCCATAAATGGTCTATCCAAAAGAATTGTATGCTCCTTGTCCAAAGATGGGTTATCCTGCATATCTAAAACCAAAAAATCAATAGGTATAATTAGCTTATCTACCTGTACAAGTAAGTCCTCAACCATGCCCTTCGGATATTTAACAGACCTATCCGCAAGTTGAAGGGACATGGTTATTAGTTTTAGCTCTCCCAAACTTAGCTGCAAGAAAATAAAGTAAGATATCAAATTTATACTAGCACCTAGATCAAGCATAACCTTAGCTACTTTCCTATCCCCCATAGTAATACTAATGATAAAACTACCTGGATCTTTTAACTTAGGGGGTAAGTTTCGTTGAAGCACTGCACTAGCAATTTTAGACACTATGACTCTTTCATTAAGCTCATACCTTCTTTTCTTAGTGTTTAATTCTTTAAAAAATTTTGCATAAGAGGGTACGTTTCTAATTACATCTAACAGAGGCAAATTAATATTCACTTTTGAAAGCATGTTAAATAAATCAAAAAATTGCTTATCTTGCTTACTGTCCTTTAAACAGTATGGGAATGGTACACGTGGTCGGTATGGCTCTGATGACTTGTGTAACTTAGGGGTGCTAGATGACGCTCCAATTGTTGCCTTTGAAGGCTCTTCATGTTTGTCACCTCTTTCCCCTAATTCCTTTGAAATTGCGTTGTCATCTTCCATGTTACCTGCACTATAAGGTAAATCATTAGAAATTTCAGGTAAAACTTTTGTAACGACCTTATCACTCCGAAGAACCGTGACAGCTTTCGCTTGTTCAGGTTGACTAGGCAGCTTTCCTGTCTCTTGTTTGTGCATTTGTTCAGCTAGCTGCCCCACTTGTATTTTCACTCTTTTTCATTGATGCTTCCATAAAGTCCATCCTTCAACTACAGGATTGCATGAAAGTATTCAAGGTTTCCTTTACGGTTGGTTTATTTTGTGGAAATTATCAGTTAACGTTTTGGCCTTGGGTTTGATTTTGGACAAATGGTTGGCTATTGTTTTGTTTCCAAGCAAAGTTGGGGTGATTTCTCCATCTAGGGTTGTAGGTATTAGAATAAAGGTCATTCCTAGTTCTAGGTTGGTACCATTGCATTAAATTTACCTCTTCATTAGTACCTGTATAAGAATCACTTGCAAAAGAACAAACGTTAGCCCAATGTCCATGAGAACCACAAACTCCACATACCTCATGTTTTGGCATTTGATTCATATTGGAGATAGTGAGAAGTTGCACTTGTTTAGTTAACTCAGCAAGGTGCATGGCCATTTTGTTGGTGGAGCCTAATTTATGGACTCCAGCTCTTCTTCCTCTAGCACTCCAACTCCCAACATCTCAAAAATTTCGTAAGTTTCATCTGCTGTTTTCTCATCCATAGCTCCTCCTGCAGCGTTGTTAACTGTGAATTGACACTGTAGTGTCAATCGATTATAGAAAAACTAATTTTGTAATTGCAACGGAAAGTGGCGATATGGACACTGTATCAAGAGCAGTTGAACATGTCCCAAGCCTCGTGAAAGGGTTCTCCTTCCATCTGTGAAAAAGTAGCAATTTTGGTTCATAGGTCAGACGTTTTTGGATGGGAATAGAACTTACCCATAAATTTTTTATAAATAGCGCCCCAAGTGGCCAAAGAACCAAGTGTCAATGTCATGAGCCAAGACTTAGCTCTATCTTTGAGAGTGTAACTAAAACACCACATCCGTAGTTGATCTTCACTAAGTCCCTGCAGTGGAAAGGTTTGCACATTTGCATGTACTTCACGTATAAAATTTAAAGGATCCTCATTAGGAATACCGTAAAAGGAGGGAAGCATAGAATAATGAATATTTTTCAATTCATAATTCCTAGCTGCCTCTGTCAGTTGAATGCAGGATGTAGCAGTCCCAATGATAGGTCTTGCAAACTCTTTATTCATCATCTACCTACCCACGTTGTCACCCATTATTGCTTGTAATTGTTGTTGTTCGTCTTCCTCTTGAATTTGAGTATCCAGTTTCCTTGATAGGTGTTTGATCCTATGAATGTTGTCAATGAAGGGAGTGAGTTCCTTATTAAGTGATCTCTTACCCTGCATGCATAAACAAAAAGCAAACAAAGATCAAGGCAGCAGAGAAAATTCAAACAAATAAAAGCACTATTTTTTTATTTTTTTATTTTTTTGATTTTTTGTGTTTTTGAATAAAAGATAAAAAATAAAATTCAAGTAAAGTAAATAAAAAAATAAATCTAATTTAAAAACTATAAAAAGTTAAAAAGAAAATTATTTAAAATGCCAATTCCCCGGTAACGGCGCCAAAAACTTGATGTTCAAATTATAGTACTCGCAAGTGTACGAATCACTTGTAGCAAGTGATAAGCAAACCTCCGACGTCGATCTCTCAAGGAATTGTAATGATTTTAAACAACATTTTCTTAATCTAATTAGAGTCCTAAAGCAACTAAAACACTAACTAAATAGAATTCTAGTGATGAAGCTGGAATCATCCTATGAAGTCATATTAATTCGTCAATCATCAAACAATCTCATTTGAAGTTCCATCGCCTCCATCGCTGCCCATCGCCTCCATTGCCTCCCAAATCAACTCCATCGCTGCCCATCGCCTCCATCGCCTCCCAAATCAACTCCACCGCTGCCCATCGCCTCCATCGCCTCCCTCTGAACTCATCGTCTCCCTCTGAACTCATCGCCTCCATCGCCTCCCTCTGAACTCATCGCCTCCCTCTGAACTCATCGTCTCCCTCTGAACTCATCGCCTCCATCGCCTCCCAAATCAACTCCATCGCTGCCCATCGCCCTGGACTGTTTTGGCGATCTCTGTTTTTGGCGATTGAACTTTTTGGCGATCTCTGTTTTTGGCGATCTCTGTTTTTGGCTCTCTCCTTTCAAGTACTGTTGAATCACCATCGATCTGAACTCTGAAGTAACATCTACAACCTAGGCAACGTTGAATCACCATCGATCTGCAAGGTTAAATCCACCATCAGTCACCAGTCGATCCTCCACCATCAATCCACCATCAATCCACCATTCCACCATCAGTCGATCCACCTTCCGTCACCAATCCATACACCATCAGCGCTGCCTTGCTGCCGTGGTAGCTGATCGTCACAACCAGGTAACATCAGGTTGCTCTTCAACGACGCGTTTCCAGGTATTGCACTTCAATTTAAATTTAACTGTGAATTTTCCATGGTTCTGGATTAACGCTTATATGGATAATTCCAATTCCAAATCTATGGAACACATGGGACATGCTGAACTCTTTAAGACAAATGCCCCTAAGAAAAGCTATGCTGAAGCCATTTCCAATTCACTAACAGATGTAGTCATTGAATCAATTGATGCACAACCAAAGAAAAGGGGCGATATTGCATGTGTGTCTGTAGACCCTGATTTATATCAATCTCGATTGGAATTATGTAAATTCTCTTTGATTGGTAGATTGATTCTGTCTAAAGGAGATAAACCTTGGTCTCAAGGCGACCTAAAGTCAAGATTAACATCATTCTGGAAATTGCCTTCTAATTGGAAACTCATCTCTTTGGGACGGGGATATTACCATATGTTACTACATACCAAAGAGGATAAAGCTACGGTATGGGCTAACGCCCCTATCAATCTAAAGCCTGGTGTTTTTAGAGTGCAACCTTGGACGCCGAATTTTAATCCTCTGCATCAGAAAGCAACGAATGCTCATGTGTGGGTTCGCTTTTATAACTTGCCATGGGAATTTTGGGATAAGGAAATTCTTGCCAATATCGGGCGTGCTATTGGTATCCCTCTCAAAGTCGACAATGCGACTTTAAATGGAGAAATGGGAAAGTTTGCACGAATTTTGATTGATATAGATCTCTCTGCAAAACTTGATGAACAAATAATGATTGAAGTGGGCTCTCTAAAGCTTTTTATTGATTTATTTTATGAGAATGTCCCAGATTTTTGCACAATTTGTTCATCAGTAGGGCACGCTGCATTCAAATGCCGAAAAAATGGTTCTAAGATCACTACGGACCCCCCAAAAAGTGTACCCTCTTCAAAAATGGTACAACAAACTAGTTCGCAGCAAATTTATCGACCTAAGGCATCTTCAAACTCTACAACCATACCGGTCAGTAATGTTTTCTCTGCACTCAACACTGTAGAGCCTAATGAGACTAATATTGATAATAACGTTCATACTATATCGCCTGCCACCTTGAATAATTTCAGCTCTATGCCGATGGACACCAATGATATTCGTCCAGTCTCTCTTGTGACTGATAACCTTGTGAGACCTGTCGAATCAACAATTGATTCTTCCAAACTAGTCACTAAATGCTTACCTCAACATACGGTCAAACCTGGACCAACCGCAAGCACACAGGGTACTACAGACACTCTTAACACAAGATCACTGCCTCCTTTGGCTACATCGAGACTCAACTTACCTACTCTTTCCCTTCCACCCTCTTCTGCAATTTTGACAGCCGACCTCAGTGCAAATATCCAGAAAATGAAACATGATTATGCCAAAAATCATGAAGAAATAGGATGGGAAGTTGTAACCGGGAGAACTCGGCGGGCTCGATCAGCTAGCCCACGTCTTGAGCCTATGAGATACACTCCGAAGACGGGGGAGTCTGATAATAATTCAACATGATTGTCCTATACTGGAACTGTAGAGGTATCTCCAATAAAAAAACCCGGAATACCCTATATAATTTTTGTAAAAAGGAAAGACCAGACTTTCTTTGCATAGCAGAACCAATGTCCGATCTTACAACCATTCAAGATCGCTTTTGGCAAAACATGGGCTATACTTTCATCTGTTCAAACTCAACAACAGTGAGCAAAATTTGGCTTTTTGCAGCCAATGCAGTGGCAAGTGATACAACAATTGCTATACAACATCAACAGCATATAACGATCACTTACACAGCAAACTCAAAAAATTTTCTTTTATCTTTTATTTATGGTAAGGGAACGTATATTAGAAGAAGGGACCTCTGGGATTCACTAAGGGCAATTTCAGATACTCAAGCGCCTTGGCTTGTGATAGGGGACTTTAATGCTTTTCTTGGATCGCACGAAACTACTGGCTTGACTCGTAGTAATACCTCTATAGAGGATTTTAGTGCTATGATCTCCTCCTGTAACTTGGTTGAAATTGAGACTAAAGGAGCATTTTACACTTACTGTAAGGGTGGACTATCTCAAATACGATCAAGATTAGATCGTGGGTTATGCTCAGAATCCTTTCTTGACTCCTGGGCAACGGTTTCTTGTTGTACCCTTCCTAGACACTGCTCAGATCACCATCCGCTTCTACTCACGGCTTCAGTAGCAAGGAATAGCGGCCCAAGGCCGTTTAGGTTTCATGGTATGTGGCTTGAACACCCTGGCTTTATGGATTTGGTGCGTGCCACTTGGTCAATGCCTATTCAGGCTAGCGCTATGGGCACTGTTATCGGCAAACTAAAAGCTCTTAAACTGGTTCTGAAAACATGGAACAAAACCGTCTTTGGTAATTTGAATCAAAATATTGCAAATGCAACAGACACATTGGCCAACATTCAACAACGTTATAATGATGACTCTTTCTCAGAAGAACTGTTGCAACTGGAGTCCGATGCCCATGCTGACTTAGATAGATTGTTGCGTCAGCAAGATATCTTTTTAAGAGAAAAGATTAGATTAAAATGGCTGAAAGGTGGGGACAGAAACTCTACATTTTTTCACTCTCTACTTCGTCGTTTAAGAGCACAAAAACCTTTGACTCACTTGGAAATTAATGGAGAAATAACTAATGATCCAGAGATAATAGCTACTCAAATTTTGAATTACTATGAAAATCTCTTCTCAAGTCATGCAGGTGGAACAACAGATCTTGCTCTCATAGAGTCAGTGGTACCCTCCTTGGTTACTTCTGCGGATAACCAAAGTTTACGACGCATACCTTCATCAGAAGACATAAAAGCTACAGTTTTTGACTTGGATCCAATGAGTGCCCCCGGACCAGATGGGTTTACTGGTAAATTTTTTCAACAATGTTGGGATATTATCAGTACAGATATTGTACGAGCGATACAAGATTATTTTAGAACAGGCCACATGCACCCGGGGCTAAATTCTAATTTCTTAATTCTTATACCCAAACACCAGCAAGCAAGCACCATTGATCAGTACAGGCCTATTGCTTTAGGCAACTTCATGTTCAAGTTAATAACAAAGATTATTTCCAGCAGATTAGGACACATATGTACTCGTATTCTGTCTCAAAACCAATTTGGATTCATTCCAGGTAGAAATATTAGTGATTGTATAGCTGGTGCTTCTGAATGTTTTAACGCTATGCAGCTTTCCAGTCGACAGGGTAACATCGCTTTGAAAATTGACATTCACAAAGCTTTTGACACTATGCGTTGGGATTTTATTATAAAAGTGATGCAATGCTTTGGCTTTGACAACATTTTCTTGGGATGGATTCGAGATATATTCGCATCGGCGAGAATCTCAATCCTGGTTAATGGTTCACCCAGGGGCTATTTTTCTTGTTCTCGAGGAGTCAGACAGGGTGATCCTTTGTCCCCAATATTATTTTGCATAGCTGAAGATTTCCTCAGCAGATACCTTGGCAAGTTGGTGGATACGGGAAGTTTAAGCCCAATTTCTTCACCAAGAGGATCTCGTGCGCCAACTCACTTTTTATATGCAGATGATCTTCTTATTTTTGGTAGTGCAAGTGAGAAAAATATTCGGGTGTTAACTGAAGCTTTTTCCTTGTATAGTCGCCTTTCGGGTCAAATGGTTAATTTAGAAAAATCTTTTATCTACTTTGGTAAAGGTGTTACAACAAGCAACATTTCATCAATTCGGAATTTATCTGGCATGCGCATTGGAGGATCATCCTTGTCTTATTTGGGAATCAATCTCTTTCAGGGGGCCCCGAGAAAATGTTGGTTTCAAAGTTTAGCAGATAAAATTCGTGTGAGGCTTGAGGCTTGGAATGGTCAGACTATTTCTTTGGCAGGACGGCGTTGCTTAATTTCTTCGATCATTCAGGGAACATTTCTCCACTCATTTCAGGTATATAAATGGCCAAAAACAGTCATTCAAGACCTAACAAAAATCATTCGCAATTTCTTCTGGTCGGGAAAGACGGATACAGTTAAACAGGTACAAGTGGCTTGGAGGGACTGTTGTCGTCCAATAGATGAAGGAGGGCTTGGTTTACGGGACCTCCGTCTCCTAAATGAGGCTATGCTAAGAAAGTTTGCATGGAGGGTAATCACAGGGAATTCTAACACTCTGCATTACTTACGCAGCAGATACCTAGCAAAAAATGGCTCTCCACGGAATTATTATGTCTGTTCATCAGTCTGGCCTGGTTTGCGACCGCACTACTTAACCCTATTGGAGGAGTCTAGGTGGTTAGTTGGAAGAAACTCTACTGTAAAGTTTTGGACCGACAATTGGTTAGGTACTCCTTTAATTGAAATGATGGATAATCCTCCAGTGGACCCGCCAATTCACTCCCTAGTGGGGGATTACCTCCATGAAGATGGTTGGCATTTGCCTCAAACTTTCATAGTTTCCTATCCAGATATTGCCTCAGAAATTCAGTCAACAGTGGTTGGGATTGGTTCAGATACCAGAGTTTGGACACGCTCAATTAAGGGTGATGTTACAGCTAGTGAGGCTTATGACTCACTACGTGTGGTTGGGGAACGTAAAATTTGGGGTAAGGCCATCTGGGCCCATTATATACCGCCTTCAAGATCTATTTTGCTATGGCGTGCTATCCAGAATAAACTACCAACAGATTGTCAGTTAAAAAGAAGGGGGCAATCGTTTCCTTCCCGTTGCTCGTTATGTGGATCCGAGGAGGAATCTTTATCACATCTTTTTTTAAGTTGTCATTTTGCAAGTGCTCTTTGGGACCTTCTATGCTTCTTCTTTGGAAAAAGACCATGTACAGACTCCTCTGTCCTAAACTTATGGACGACCGCAATGAAGATGGAATTTGGATCACAACTAACCAATCTATGGAAAGCAGGGATTGTTTCAGTCATCTGGGTAATTTGGAATACTAGAAATGATTATCGATTCACCAATAAAAAGACAACAATGAACTCGGCTTTTGCAACAGTATGGCGTTTTATTCGTGAAGCAAGTCTATCAAAGAGTGGTTGCATGAAAAATACTGTAGATGATCTTCAGATACTTAAACGACTTCGAATACCAGGCATTCCAAGACGGGCTCCAAGAATCATAGAAGTTAATTGGAAGGCACCACCCTCGGGATGGATAAAGGTCAATACAGATGGTGCAGCTTTTGGAGCACCAGGTTTATCGGGTTGTGCAGGTGTTTTTAGAACTTCCAGATCATTTGTTAAGGGTTGCTTCTGTGTTCCGCTTGGAATATCGTATGCTTTTGAAGCAGAACTAGCGGCAGCCATCTATGCAGTGAAGTATGCATATATGTTTGGGTGGAGACGTCTTTGGCTGGAATCAGACTCAGCATATGTTGTTGCTTTACTACAGACTCGGTCTTCTTCAGTCCCTTGGAAATGGTACTCTATTTGGAAAGATTGTTTAGATAAAATCTCCAACATGGAGTTTCAATGCTCACATATTTACAGGGAGGGCAATGCTGCAGCTGATAGTTTAGCCTCTAGGGCTCCTAGTTTATGTACAGCGACTTGGTGGTGGAATGTCCCATCTTTCGCTAGCTCTTTTATTTATTCAGATGCAAACAACAAACCTAATTACAGGTTTTGTTGAGAATATTTATTTGTATTTTTAATTTTATTAAGCTTTAATAATATTAGTGGTGAGCGGTCTAATGAAGAAGGTGCTAAGGAGGTGCCAACCTAGTTGGGATGTCCCGGTGCACCCACTGAAAACTGCTAACTACAACCTTTTATAAAAAAAAAATAGAATTCTAGTAACACTAACACTCTAAATAATTAGAATCCTAAATCTAATAAAACTGTAAACAAAGTTGAATTTGTGAGCAAGATCAATGGTGTTGAACAATTAAGGAAAACAATTATGCAAATTATGAATTAACTCAAAAAGAAGGTTTCAAATATCAAAGGAGGATGTATGGACGTTTAGTTTGGTTGACCGTGCTTGCATCGTAAAGTTACGGTGAATTAACATGAACGTTCTAATAAACAAATATTACTGGCTTTCCTTTTAATTACGAAAATTCCTACGATCGTGTAATTCTCTTTGTTGATTAACTAAACAATATCCTATGATCGGGTATATCAAATAACAACCAAATTATGCATAAGGAAAATATGCCAATCAAACCAATGCCATGACTAGGTTATTAATTTAAAGTTTTGATTAAGTTTTTCAAAGTAAAGTTAAGGTGACGTTCCTAAAACCAAACTATAACATTTTTCAACCTAATTATGAATCTCAAATTGGCCCATGAAAATCCACATTTAAACATCTAAACATGCTTTTAATCAAAATGTAATTTTATTTATCTTAAAGCAATAAAAATATTCACCACAACAGTTCTAGCAAACATGGCAACACAAACTAAACACCCATAATAAAATTAGCCACTCATGTTCATATTAATATTCATAGACAAATTTAATTTGAACATACACTCAAAGAAGTAAGAAGAAGAAAAGGAAATTCTATAACAAAAAGAAACCCTAGATCTAAATACCACAATTGGATTGGATGACGTTCTTCTCCAAAGGGTGCACATGGTGGAACTGTGACTCATTGAACCTCACTGATATCTCGCAGGGGATTCGCTGAGGTGGTCAATAAATCCTCGTGGGGGTGTATGGCGAGGGTTCTAAAAGCTGAAAAATTTGCTATAAATACCCCTTCCTCTCTCTCTTAATTAATAAACCTTTTTTGAACTTCTTTAATCCCTTTTTCTCATACTTTTGAGTTGATTTGTCTGTTGCATAAAACCTATTTTTCATAAACATTTTTTATCAAAAATATATTTTTCCTGTGTCACTAATAAGTTGAGTCTTGTTCTGCATTTTTTATTCAAAGGTGGTTTATCACTTGAAGATTTTTGTGATTTAATTTGAAAAGAAAATTTCGTATTCTCAATACATCAAATGTTGTTTCTATCTTGAGATACGAGGTAGTGGTAGAGTTTGTTAAAAATATTGTCATCAAATGGAGTTTTCGTATCAACATACATCAAGTGTATTTTTGTATTGCTGATACGAGATATTTTATCCTAAAATAATATTTTGGGTAAACTGCATAAATTGTTGTACACGCATACTAATTGCAAGTATTAGCACCACACTATGCGGTGATGTGGCTTTGGAGGTGAGCTAGATCTAATTAGGATCGAAATAGCTGTGGAGACAGTTGGTGATAGTAGCCTAGGCAGTTTAGACGGGTGGTCCCTAGCTGATAGAGGTATTTGGAGTCTTACCTTATTAAGTCTATATTAACTGTTTATTATCTTTAGTAAATTTGGTTGTTGAGTGGTTGCCTTAAGTAACTCATGGATGTTGCCACTTAGGAATAGAGTCTAAGTGGGTTTACCACATTATATTGTTGTGTTTGTTTGTTCTATTGCATGAGTTAGTACAATTTAAGTATACACAATATATGTGACAACATATATAGTATATATAAAGATTAGAAAGCATTTACTACTTTTTACATTATCGTCTGTTATTTGTTATATCTGTTTTACCTGTTTGTTGCACCTTCTATTTGTTTCTTGTTTTTTGCTGCTTGTACGAGAGGGGCATGTCCTTAGGTATCCCTATCACCTAGACTTGGTCATATAACTAGGTTGGGACTTCTCTTAGACCTTACTCTATTATGGCATGTGGGATTTCTTTAGAAGCAGTCAATTATGTGAACAACCAAAATCGCCAAGGAAACCCATACTCAAACATATACAACCCCTGATGGAGGAATCACCCCTACTTCTTATGGAGCAACAATCAAGGGGGTAATCAAAACAACTGTCCTAATTTTCTACCCATTTCATCAACCACCACCTCATCAACAAACACCACCTTTGGATAAAAAGCCCACCAATGAAGATAACACTAGCACTTTGATGGTGGTGATGAAAGATTTTATGCAAAACATGAAAACTAGGGTGGATCGTATAGAAGCAACTCATGGAGCTTCTATTTTTAATTTGGAGGTACAAATGGAACAACTTGCCCAAGCTCTAAGCCAAAGAACTCATGGATCCCTTCCCAGTGATACACAAGTGAACCCTAAAGGATCTAACAAGGAGCAATGCAATGCACTTACAACAATGAATAAACCTTTGGTGGAAGATGAATCAAGGAAAGAAGAACTAGTTGAGGAACCAGTCAAAAGGAGTAAAGCTTGTACTCCAAGCATTCCTTTCCCTCAACAACTTAATAAACACAATTTCTCTTAAAACAACAATGTTCCAACTGCTAAATAACCCATTCGCAGGTTTGTCTAGCCAAGGACGTAAATGTGGCGCTTGTTAAGAGACAACCCAACGAATTTTTATTGCTTTATTTTATTTTATTTTTCAGTTTTTTATTTGTATTCTAGTTAATTTTTGTTAATACTAACACACTTAACTCTTTGTTTTTTGATTTTCTAGGAATTTTTTACACAAACAATAATTTTATAGGTTGAGCCGCAGCTCACAATACTTTAGGCCACGGTGCTATGCTCTCGGGTTGTGCTGGAAATATGAAATTCAAGTTCGGCCGCACGGTGAACAACTTAAAGCTGTGGCATGAGGTCCTCGAGCTAAAACTAGGAAAACACGAAAAGTTATGCACGCCGTAGCGCAAAATACATTGAGCTGCAGCAGAAGGCTTCTTGGGTTGATTTGAGCTGCGAGTCAAGCACATTTTCAACACCAAAATCTGTTGCCCCACACAATTTTTCAAATAAAAACACAATTTCTCTCTAAATTGTCAAGCCCCAACTCTCTTCTTCTTCTTTCTTCACACACCTAAACACCAAAATCTCAAAAAAAATTCCACAAATCTTTCAAGTTTCTCAACACCATTAAAGATTTTGTTGGAATCATTTGCAGATTTGGAGACGCATTTGAAGCATTTTGAATTCAACACCTTCAAGTACATTCATCTTCTCCAACTCAAATCTTCAAGTGACTCCATTGTTCCTTTCTTGGCTGGTTGTGTGTATTTCTGGATTTTAATTGATAGATATTGTGGAGTATTTTGGATTGAATACAAACCCCAAATTGGAGTATCTAAGTATTTTCAAGATTTAAATGGAATTATAAGATTGTGTGATTTTGGTGAAGTCTTTAGAGTAGTGGTGAATTTTGGTTGAAATTTTTTGATTTGGAATTAAAGTGGAAAACCAACCTAGCAATGGCCCCTAAGAGAAAATCAAGTGACAAGGGTAAACCACTTATGACTAGCCAAGATTTTGATAGGACTAGGTTTGTGAGCTTTCAAGCTCAAGAGCAGTTCCAACCGGCAGCCTCATATCATAAAAATTGCATCCTTGAGAGAGGAGTGGAATTTGCCACTTAATTTATATGGGTGTAACTGATTTAATAGAGGCATTGGGTTGGAAATATTATGTTAAAACCCCAGAACTAGGTATTGAGAGCCTCTAAGAGAATTCTATGCTAGTGTACCCAAGGCAACCAATGAAAAAACAAGAATTCGGGGTAAGGTTGTATCTTTTGATGTTGAGACCATAAATAAGTGCTATAACATGTGATCGGGACCGGGGGCTTAAGAAGAGTTCTTACAATCATCAATCTATTATGATGAAGTCATTGGGCCTTTACTAATTGAGGGAACGATATGGGAAACAAATAATGAGGGCCCAAAAGAATTTGATGCTAAAGGGCTTACCTACAATGCCGGGATGTAAGTTGTGTGTTCAAAATTGATGCCCACTACCCACTATTTCACTGTAACAAAGTGGCCAAATTATGTACCACTAAATTGAGATTCGACTATTCATTCCCATAACTTATTACATAGCTATGTGCCAAAGCTATAATTCAGACAAGAGAGGGTAAGTTAATTGTACAACCAAGTGACCGACTAACCCTCTCATTTATAAACAACCTTACTAGTGACTCCAAGACCACCAAAGATAGTAAGAAACCCACTACATCATCCTCCAAGGCAACCATGAAGGAGCAAATACATGCCATACAACAAGACAACAATCAAGTGAAGGCATTCCTTGCTCAACAACAACAATGGCTAAGTGGCCACATGCAATGCCAGTCGAACTGCATGCAAGTTCTGAACATGTAGCAACGAGTTAACCTCACACACCATGGTTTTTACTATAGCTAATTGCCCAATTTAACCCCATATCAAGGAGGTGACTTCAATTTTAGGCCACCAGCAGAGGATGAGAACGATGGAAATGACAATATGGAAGACTGAGAGTGGGCAACAATCTGTACAAGCTAACTTTTAATTTTCTTTTATTTTTGTTTCTTTTATTTTCTTTTATTTTATTTTCTTTTCTTTTCCTTTCTTTTATTTTATTTTCATTTGGTATTGTAATTTTCTTTTATTTTGGGACAAATATTTTATTTTTCTTTTTTACTTTTGGTTTTAACTTGGTATTTGCATTGGATGTTATAATCAAATTGCGCATTATGTTTAGTATGATTTGGTGAAGTGACATATCTTGTGACACATAAGTTCCAACAAATTTCGCAAATTTTGCATAATGGCAAGGAGAAATTTTGAGCGTGACATACATAGCACACTTCACCATTAAAAAGTAACTTTTTCCTTTTCCCTTTATTTTTTCTTTTTTCTTATTCATAGCATGGTACATTGGGGACAATATGCATTTTAGGTTGAGGGTGAGAAGAGTGCCTTTTTTAACGTTTGCATGTACAAATTTTATTCTAGTTTATTTTTGCTTTTGTTTTTCTTAGGATAATTACACATAGTCAATTCAAACATGAATCAATGAAATGATAATTAAACCCAACATTTAGAAAAATTTAAACTTGCTTGAGTTGAAAAATTGATATAGATATGCATTGAACTTTTGCAAAACTCTTATGGCTTGTGGTATGAAAGTATGTTGACCCTATTATGCATGAATTTTTACAAGCATGTCAATGTTAACAAACTCTAGAACCTATTCTAAATGAACTCAAAGCGAAAGCATAGGGTATATTTTGCCTAAGAAGTCTAGGCCATTCTTGGAACGTTTGAGCCTTTCAAGCCAACCAAGGAAATTATGTCATTAGTTAGCCTTTTGAGCCTTAATACATGTAGCCAAATTTTCGTATCATATCCACTATAATCAATCCCATGATCCATGTATTTTATTTTTATTAACCACCTTTAATGTTTCCATGACATCTTACAATGCACACTCATAGTTGGAAAAATGTATAAGGCATGACAACCCAAAATGATAATACATAACATGATAGGTTGGGGGTTGTATACAAATTCTTACATTGGTGGAAAAGGAGAAGGTTATAGTAAGCTATGTTCTTATTGCTATAAAAAAAAAAAAAAGCCAAAAACTACAATGATAAAAGTTGTAAAAAGAATTTACAAATGGGTGAATGAAGTGAGGATTAAATTATATGTGAAGATATTAATTGTCTTGATGTTTTTAAGAAACATGTGTTTTAGTGCTCACAAGCAAATCTCTTGTTTTGATTTTCCTTTCCATCCCTTCATCACTGTTACCTTAGCCTTACATTACAACCCTGTTAAAGACCTATTTATCCTAGGTAAATTGGTTACCCTATATTAGTGGAGAGTGAATTGAAAAGTAGGCATATTAAGTATGTAATTGGGTGAACTCTCACTTATATATATTGCATCTATTAATTGCACTGTTTCATGAATGTCATGCATGAGAATATCCAATACAAAAATTAGAGTTAGTGGATTAAATGGTTGTTTAAGATTTGAGCTCAGGGTCATATGAATGTCTATATCATGTTTGCCTAAAAGTGATGTTAAAACTACCTATGTGTTGAGATTTAATTATACTTTCTAAGATAAATTGGGAGAATTGATGTTTGGGTAGTTAAAGTTTAATCAAGTCTTTCTTTTTCTTTTAATTGAGTTAGATGTTTGTGGATATCTTCACTGGAAGCCCTCACGAGACAACTCGTCCATTAGCACCACTTAGGGGTTTAAAGGCTTGTTGTATATGCTAAATACAACCGTGACTATCTACAAAAATGATCTAGTTTTAGCTTAGGTTTTATTTTATTCATGCTCAATCTCGGACTTATTTTCAACGCTTTTCTGGTTAGAGGCTAGCCAAAAGCTAGTTCGAGGTTGTGATATGCGTATGAAATACACGATTATTCCATGATATTCAAGATTAAAATCAAGATTTAGGACCTATTTATGTTCATTTTATTGAATTATCGTACAAATATTATTTTTGCAGTTATTGGGTATATTTTGATGTATTTTAGGAATTTTGGGTTTAAATGGAAAGTATACACATCACGCAACATGGCACGTGTGGTGCAAGACAAGCAAAGTGGCACACAGGTACTCACACCTTAGCCCAATTCTATTGGCGTCGAGGCCTGACCCTCTCAGATCAATTTTTGAAATTCTAAAAATCAACTAGCACCGTAGCGTGAACTATTTTGAGCTGCAGCGGTGAGCTCTTAGGTTGTACTGGTGTTTTTAAATTTATGTTTGTGCCACCGCGATGATTTTGTTAAGCCATGGCCCTTGTAGAAATTGTGCGAATTTTGGACCTGTTTTTTAGCATCTCAATTGTAATCAAATCCTATTTTGCCTAGTTTTATATGTGCTTATAAATACATTATTAGAGTCATAAATGAATGTGTAGAAAAATATAGAGAATTATGGAGAGAAAATATACAGATTTTGAGAATTAGATCAACCTTCACAGACCACAAGTCCAACAGAGATTATAGTGCAACATTCTGAAGAACAAGATCAACAGTAGAAGCATAGAAGTTAGAGTAATATTCATCAAGAGATTGAGTTTGTTATTTCTTTTCTTCTTTCTTCTAGTAATTTTAATGTTTTCTTCAATTGTAAATCTAGATTTGATGAATATCATGAGTATCTAATTCTTTTTTTTTTAATCTAGGAGTCTTATGAACCTAATTTTCCAACATGTGTTGATCTAAATTATCTCCCTTCTTTTAATTGCAATTTTTAATTATATTATTTGATATGAATTTAATTTTTTAATAATTGTTTGATCGTCAATTATTTTGTAGAGGCATATAGGTAGCTTTGAGAGAAGTGCTTGTACATTTGTCTTGATCAAATATCATACATAGTTTCTAGGCTGAGAGCTACGATTCATATGTATTTGATTCATAATTAACGTTCTTCATGAGTAATGATTTAAGCTAATTGGCACGAGAGTGTGATTAAGTTAGGTAATTATATTATGTGTAATTTACTTAAGAGAAGAATGCATGCATAGTTTAGAATCAATTGATCATATAATTTGTTGCTAATTATTTAGGGATAAATTTAAGGATTCATATGCTTAGGAGATTAGGGAATTAATGACTGTCTAGGTTATATTTCTCATATATATTCTTTGGTTGTGTTAGTTTAGTTTCGTAATTTTTACGTTTATTTTTTATTGTTCAAATACTGATAGTAGTATCCATATTGGTACTTTGTTATTAATTATATTTTTTCCTGTGGGTTCGACAGTCTATCTTTAAATACTTATCACTTGTACACATCCCATATACTTGTGATTTTAGGTGGTCAATATTATAAATAGGGAAGATTGATTCGTTGGCAACAATAGTTTAATCATTATAAATTTGATGTTGAACATCTACCATATAGTAAGAATAGTTTAGTTGTTGCTCTTATTAGATAATTGGCCTACTAATAATTTTATGATTGCAGGAAAAATGGACCAATTAGACCTGTAAATTACAATCAAAGAACAAGAATTAAGAATTATTCAAAAACAATTAAAAATTTTGTATCTCAATAATTCCTTAGAGGCCAAAAAGGAATAAGGTAACCATCTAGCTAAACAAGAACAAGAAGAAGCTAAGGCTTCAAAACATTTGGAAATAAATCCAAAGAAAAATGAAGAGGTTAAACCTTCACAATCTTCTGTAAAAAAGAATTTGGTTGACATTGCTGAGGAAGAACAGGAAAAGTCGAAATACTTAAAACAAAAAGGAATTATTGAAAAGCAAAAATACTATGTTGTTTATAATAGACCCTTTCAAAGTATTTATAACAACTGGCTAAAAGCAAGTAGAGTAATTACTGAATTTGGAGTAATAATTTATAAACCTTTCAATGATGGAATTTAAGCAGAATGAAGTCTTACTAATTATTAGATGCAAAAGCTGCTTATACCCAGTGAGATAATAGGACCAGACAGTCAGTTCCAAGACATGTAATTTTCAAAAAAGAAACATCATTTCTCATCTTAGAAGAGGAGAAAGAAAGATGCATAAATTTATCAGAACAACAATGGTTAGGTTTTTATAGTCTAGCACGAAAAACTACTTATGAGCACATGCAGGGCATTAAGTTCTATACTATTGAAAATGAATTTTCTCAAGGTAGTAAGTTCAATATTATGGAAGGTACAAACCTTAAGTTTCTTTACCAAGCCTATCATGCATGACTAATTGAGAATCTTTATCCAATCATTATGATATTTTTAGCATATATAGAAACAAAGATGAATAAAATAATATTGTCACAAGAATAAATAGATAAATTAAAAACAATTATAAAATACGAAAACACAGAAAAAAATTATTAGAAATGTTTAAAACTTTTTTAGCCACTTCAGAAAAATTAAAAGAAATTCTTTAAATTGACACCCAAACAATTAAAAAATAATATAAGAAATGAAAAAGGAAAAAGTATTTTGATTTTTGTAAACCTTACAAAATTCTTTTAAAAATAGAAGCAAGGGTATTTTTTTTCAAACTTTTTCTATTTGAGTAAAATTGTCTCTTTTTCTCATATCCACGTATATAGGTAAAAAAAATGCATAAATTCCTCCTTTTTGTTTTATTATATATGTATATATTTTAAATATATAAAAAAGAAAAATAGAAATGGAATAATAAGGGATGGATGTATAAATTAAGATGAGATTGGTATTGAGATGACACTTGTTGAGATACCTCACTTATTTTTAATCAGCTTAATAAGACAAGTAAAAATATGAAAATAAAAGAAAATGTCACTCCCCAAATAGCGGGTACGTGAGATAAAAGTATGAATAAAAATATATATAAACAAATAATAATAGATAAATTGAAAAATATAATTTTCCTTAGATATCCTTTTTTTAAAAGAACATTAAATAATTTAGTAAAATATTTTAACTAAGAAAACTTCAACATAATATAACAAATAAACTTGAACATAGGAGAATTATACATATTATACTTTAGTCTCACCAATGTCTCCCAAGTTACAGGATAAAAATGAAAATATTAAACTGAACATAAACCTCGAATTTGTTGTCTTCCTTCACAGCTGACCACGAACGCTCAGTACAAAACCTAAATTGGAAATTTTAGGGAAACGGGGTGAGCTACAATTAGCTCAGTAGAAGTATACTCCATGCATACTTATTAAATAATCAATTATGCATGCTACATTTCAAATATTCCATGCATAACCATTAATAAATCACCAACAATATATCTATAGTGGGAAGATTTCATTTTTAAACTTGGGCATACTTGTACTTCCGAAATTGGGTGGAGTGTACATTTCAGGTATCTCATGCATGCTCATACAATCATAATGAAATTTGCAATGTCCAATATGAAATACACATGTATGCTATGTCAAATCCATATGTATTGGTCAACTCCGAAATACATGGGCACATGCACGGTCAACCTCCGAGATGCACGTGGGTCCATCTCCGACCCATTTATGGTCATACTCTAAAATGCATATGGCACATGTATTGGTCAACTCTAAAGTTCATGCGTCCTCGTCTTAAGGGTCCTTGTCATATGGGTGGTCCAACTTCGAGACCCATAAACGAAAATAGATACCAAGACCCATAGACGGAAAACTCCGACACACAATGGGGGGTCCAACTCCGAAGCCCATGTGTAGTCTAATAAAAAGACCCATGTATGGACAATCTTTGAGATACATGTGAAATATAATGCATACCTGTAGTCCATCGAAAAATAGTCTACTGCATACAGTAACCCTGGGGTACCATAACTCCGCAAGACATCTATACAGGTAATACACTCCCCACGAAAATAATTTCATGATGCATGCATAAAAACTCAGATGCCATGTAAAATATTCTAATAACCATAACATATCAAAATATCATATATGCATATAAGTATTTCCATCGAGTACTTTAATTATAAAATATTCATGTACCATCATGGCATCAATATCCATCACTCTTAAATATATGATGCATGACATTTCATAAAAATAATGCATGAAGAAAAAGTGGAGTAATAACCCCTATCTGAAGAGGAATTTGCATGCACACGCTTACCGTTAAACTTATGGAAAGGTCTTTGATCTTCAAAACAAAACATTTAATTATCCTCCAATCCTTTCAATAGTTTGAGAAAAGAAATCAAGATTGTAAAAGATTAATTTAAAATGTCGTTGATATCTAAGCTCGGTCTTTATCTAA
The DNA here is from genome assembly GCA_029378325.1 of Elaeagnus macrophylla. Taxonomy (NCBI): domain Eukaryota; kingdom Viridiplantae; phylum Streptophyta; class Magnoliopsida; order Rosales; family Elaeagnaceae; genus Elaeagnus; species Elaeagnus macrophylla. Next base: position 13,380,554 of record CM055647.1, on the reverse strand, counting down.
TTGAAAATCAATGTTAATCTTCAATCTTACACGTATCCTCTAAAATGTCATCTTTGGACCAACCCTACCCTTTAACCAAAACGGTGATTAAGTAAATGAGACCAAAAATTTGTTAAAAGGTACATCTAAACAACAAGATGAAATATGGTTTCATTTTGGAAATGAAACATTATGATAAAACAATTTTTAACCTCCAAATATAACTTTATCTAACCTATCTCAGAAAATTGAGTATAACTTTTAGTAAACTTAACCAATTTAAATTCCGTAAAGAGGTTCTTAAACTAGATACTCCAATCTTCAAAACAAGATATCACACACATAATCCACACTAGAGAAACTTGCTCAAAACGTAGAAATATCGAGCAATTCAAAAATAGATTTCAAGTTAAATTTCTAGCAAAACATATATTGGTAAAACATGTATAACTTTTTATAGAAATATCCAAATTCAATTTTGTAAAAATACACATAAACTAGACATTCATTGTTTGAAAATAAACTATTACCCACTCACTGATTGTTCAAGAAATAGCCCACAAAATCAAAACACATATAAGATTTTAACAAGAAATTTGCAGTCCAAAATTTTCAAACATACTCCAGAAAATCGTCTATAACTTTTTTGTAGAAAAACCCAAATCAAAATCTGTAAGAAGCATAAAAAACTAGACATCTATACCTTTTTAGGTATGCACCCTAACTCAACCAGAATCATGCCGAGATTAGTTTCAAAGTTCCTGAAACCAGTTTTTCAAAAGTGAAAGAGAGAGTTTTTGAATCAACTTTAACTTGAATTTTTCCAACATAATTTCTGCAGATTTCTAGTCCAAAAAAACCTAAAATCAAAGAAGTTTTTAGATCTTACCTAAACAAAGAATATGAAGAAGGAGGAGGAGGAAGATCAAACACCACACAAGGAGTTCTCTTTAACCTTCTCACTTGGTTGGAAAATTGGGGCTGCTCCAAGGAAGAAAAACAGAAGAAAGAAAAGGGAAGAGAGAAATCTACGGGGAGAATGAAGGAAGAGAAGACAAAATGGGTATTTAGGGTTTGAGTTAAAAAAAAAAAAACTAAAATGCCCTTCCCACAACTTAAAGAACTTCTTAAGAAATAAGGGTAATTTGGTATTTTTTACCCAATTAGCCCAATTTTTTTCCAATAATCAAATAAAACTAAAGAGGTTATTTAAGAAAGAACAAAATTTTAATAGCTTTATAATGTGAAATAAAATTCATTGAAATAAATAATAATAATTATTTATTTATTATTATTTTTTAATTATTTTTCTAAAATATTAATCTAATTTTTTTTTGGGTCTTACAGAAAATATGATACATGATTATCTATAATGTAAGTTAAATAAAATAATGAAATGTGAGTTAAATAAAATAATGATAAAATATTATGCTTAAAGTTAAATACATTAAAGTTATAATCTAAATGAGAGGAGACAACACATGTTACATGTAATAAGGGTGATGTGTGATGTGACCACGTGTTTGGTTAGAAAGCTTTATTTATCGTAGGAGTGATATGTGTGTGATTACTATTCCTTGCCTTATCTAAGAGATTTACACATGTTATGCTTCTTTTACTTATTTCACATTTTAACTAGATGGTGTCAACGTGCAGGCTATGATCTATAAGTAATAACTTAGTAAATTGATATAATAATTATTCTTCAAGTTATAAATAATTTTATAGATCAAGATTGTTGTCCAAGGATAGAATAATTCATATGATTTCAATAATGAATCATTATCATAATTTTGTTCGTCCACATACTCATTATCTTAATGCCAATTATCATTCTTCTTACAATACTAGCACCTCCACGGGATTCTAAATTGATGGTCACAAAAAAGAGAACCAGATATAAAAAAAATTAATGGGAAGATGATGGAATGAAATTTAATGAGTAGGTGTGGAGCTAGGATGATTGAAAGGGTGAGATGAATCTGGTGGGTTACGTTGGGGGTTCATGGGTGTTTGGATTTTGCAGTGGATCATGAGTGTTTATGAGTCTCGACTCAAATAAGGGTGCGATAGGTAATGGGTATGCGGGAGTCACAGTGGGTCTCGAGCAAGATTGATCAGCTGGCTATTGTAGAGGAAGAGGCAAGCAAAAGTTGGGGTCGTGAAGTTCATGAAAGGTGTGTTTTAAGGTAGCGATGGGTGGTGTGGAGGTTGCGATGGTTTCTAGTGGTGGACAATGGGTGGTTTTCGGTGGGCTTTTGGAATGGGTTTTGTCACACAAGAGGTGGTGGGTTTTGAGGTTATGATTGGTGGTCCAAAGAGAAGAGTGGCGCAAGGTAGACATGTCAAATAAGACAGCCAGTCTCAGGGAATTTTGTTTAAAATAGGGATTTTGTCTAAAATGGGCATATTCCTAAGCATAGTTTAAAAAAGGCTCATGTTATGTTAAAGTTTAAAAAGAGGCAATTTTTAACTGCTCACCTGATAGGTTGGTTTTTAGCTGGTGGTTTTTCAAAAAAAAAAAAGAGGATTCTTTTAAACATTTTGAAGAACCCGAACAGTTCCAACATAATGCACTAAACACTCTCCCACTAACTAACTTGAGGAAGACGACGCAAACAGGATTCATTGGTATATTTCGGACTTTGAAACGCACTCAATATCAACACGAAACTTCTCCATTTTGAGCATTGCATTTTTTGGTAAGTATTTTCAATAAATGTCTTCTCCTTTGCTTCGTTTCTTTTAGTATATGGGTATAATGATGGTTGAAGCTCAAACTCTAGGCCATATGAAATGTTGGTTTAAGGTATTCGACTTTTGTAAAATGTTGGTTTTTTATATTGGAGTTTTGTAAGTATGTTTGACAGACACAATACACATTGATATGGATAATCTTATTTTTGGTATATTGTTTTCTTATTTTATGGTTATTCATGAATAACAGTATGACCATTGAACACATTTTTTGCTGTGTCACTATGTTAGATATATTTTGATATATTTTAGTATATTTCTCTCAAATTTAACTATTTTCTAAAAAAATTTAGTATATTCAAGTTCATTTATTTATTTTTTAGACCTATTTTTGTTAATATTTTGTATTGTATATCTTTCTCTGTGTTTGTGGGTTGAATTCAGTTGCATAGATTATATAGGTATATTTTGATATATTTCGGTCAATTTTCCTCAGATTTCACTATTTTCTGTCAAATTTCAATTTATTCAAGTTCAATTCATTATATTTTAGTCCTGTTTTGTAAATATATTGTATTGTACATCTTCCTCTATTTTTGTAGGTTAAAATATATTGCATAGGTATATTTTCGTATCTTTTCGTATTTTTCCCTCAGATTTCACTATTTTTGAAAATTTTCAGTAGATTCAAGTTCATTTATTTAGTTTTTATACTTTTTTTGTTAATATTTTGTATTATTCATCTTTCTCTGTGTTTGTGGGTTAAATTTTGTTACATAGATTGTATAGGTATATTTCGGTATATTTTGGTCAATTTCCCTCATATTTTGCCATTTTTGCCAAAATTTAGTTTATTCAAATTCAATTCATAATATTTTAGTCATGTTTTGTCAATATATTGTATTGTACATTTGCCTCTGTTTTTATGGGTTAAAATTTGTTGCATAGGTATATTTTGGTATATTTCAGTATATCTCAATATATTTCCCTCATATTTCACTATTTTTGGAAAAATTTTAGTATATTCAAGTTCATTTATTTATTTTTTAGACCTATTTTTGTTAATATTTTGTATTGTACATCTTTCTCTATGTTTGTGGGTTAAAATTCTATTGCATAGATTGTATAGGTATATTTTGGTATATTTCAGTATATTTTGGTCAGTTTTCCTCAAATTTTGCTATTTTTTGTCAAATTTCAGTTTATTCAAGTTTAATTCATAATAATTTTGTCCTATTTTATAAATATGTTGTATTGTACATCTTCCTCTGTTTTTGTGGGTTAAAATTTGTTGCATAAGTATATTTTGATATATTTCAGTATATTTTCCTCAGATTTCACTATTTTTTGAAAAATTTTAGTATATTCAAGTTCATTTATTTATTTTTTAGACCTATTTTTGTTAATATTTTGTATTATACATCTTTTTTTGTGTTTGTGGGTTGAATTTTGTTACATAGATTGTATAGGTATTTTTTGGTATATTTCGGTCAATTTCCCACATATTTCACTATTTTTTGTCAAATTTCAATTTATTTAAGTTCAATTCATTATATTTTAGTCTTATTTTGTAAATATATTGTATTGTACATATTCCACTTTGTGAGTTAAAATCTGTTGCATAAGTATATTTTGGTATATTTTCCTCATATTTCACTATTTTCTAAAAATTTTCAGTATATTCAAGTTCATTTATTTATTTTTTAGACCTATTTTAGTTAATATTTTGCATTGTACATCTTTCTCTGTGTTTGTGGGTTGAATTCTGTTGCATAAATTGTACAGGTATATTTTGGTCAGTTTCCCCCATATTTTGCTATTTTTTATCAAATTTCAGTTTATTCAAGTTCAATTCATAATAATTTAGTCATGTTTTGTAAATATAATGTATTGTACATCTTCCTCGATTTTTGTGAGTTAAAATCTATTGCATATGTATATTTCCTTCAAATTTCACTATTTTTTGAAAAAATTTAGTATATTCAAGTTCATTTATTTATTTTTTAGACCTAATTTTGTTAATATTTTGTATTATACATCTTTCTCTGTGTTTGTGGGTTGAATTCTGTTACATAGATTGTATAGGTATATTTCGGTCAGTTTCCCTCAGATTTCACTATTTTCTGTCAAATTTCAATTTATTCAAGTTCAATTCATTATATTTTAATCCTGTTTTGTAAATATATTGTATTTAACATCTTCTTCTATTTTTGTAGATTAAAATATATTGTACGGGTATATTTTGGTATATTTTAGTATATTTCCCTCAGATTTCACTATTTTTTAAAAAATTTAAGTATATTCAAGTTCATCTATTTATTTTTTAGACCTGTTTTTGTTAATATTTTGTATTGTACATCTTTCTCTGTGTTTGTGGGTTGAATTCTATTGCATAGATTGCATAGGTATATTTCGGTATATTTTGATCAATTTCCCTCATATTTTGCCAGTTTTTGTTAAATTTTGGTTTATTCAAGTTCAATTCATAATATTTTAATTTTGTTTTGTAAGTATATTGTATTGTACATCTTCCTCTATTTTTGTGGGTTAAAATCTGTTTTATAGGTATATTTGGTATATTTCAATATATTTCCCTCAGATTTCACTATTTTTTAAAAAATTTCAGTATTATCAAGTTCATTTATTTATTTTTTAGATCTTTTTTTGTTAATATTTTGTATTGTACATCTTTTTCTGTGTTTGTGGGCTGAATTCTGTTGCATAGATTGTATAGGTATATTTCGGTATATTTTAGTCAATTTTCCTCAAATTTCACTATCTTCTGTCAAATTTTAGTTTATTCAAGTTCAATTCATTATATTTTAGTCCTATTTTGTAAATATATTGTATTATACATCTTCCTCTGTTTTTGTAGGTTAAAATCTGTTGCATAGGTATATTTCAGTATATTTCAGTATATTTCCCTCAGATTTCACTATTTTCTGAAATTTTTAGTATATTAAAGTTCATTTATTTATTTTTTAGACCTATTTTTGTTAATATTTGTATTGTACATCTTTCTCTTTGTTTGTGGGTTGAATTCTGTTACATATATTGTATGGGTATATTTATATTTTGGTCCGTTTCCCTCAGATTTTGCTATGTCTTGTCAAATTTCAGTTTATTCAAGTTCAATTCATAATATTTTAGTCATGTTTTGTCAATATATTGTATTGTACATCTTCCTCTATTTTTGTGGGTTAAAATTTGTTGCATAGGTATATTTCGGTATATTTCCCTCAAATTTCATTATTTTTTGAAAAAATTTAGTATATTCAAGTTCATTTATTTGTTTTTTAGACTTGTTTTTGTTAATATTTTGTATTTTACATATTTCTCTGTATTTGGGGGTTGAATTTTGTTGCATAGATTGTATTGGTATATTTCTATGTATGTCAGTATATTTTTGTATATTTTGGTCAGTTTTCCCCAGATTTCACTATTTTCTGTCAAATTTTAGTTTATTTAAGTTCAATTCATTATTTTTTAGACCTATTTTTTTTATTATTTTGTAATGTACATCTTCCTCTGTGTTTGTGGGTTAAATTCTGCACCATTGTGTAAAATTGAAGAATACTTCTGTTGCTTTAATTTTATTTATGTTTTTGTAGTATATTTCACTATATTTATGTTATTTTTTTAAAAAAATTTACAAGTATTAATTATTTTATTTTTCTTACATCTTATATATGCAGGATATGGCAGGCAAAACAACCTTTAGTCCTTCTATTTCCCCCTCTAAATATTACGTTGGTAAAATAACCAACCTTTAACGCCTTAAAAATTTTAGCACTTTGAAGACGACTACAACGATTTGGTATAGTTGAGAGGTATGTGGAGTTATGTTTTGGTTTCATTACAAAAATAAACCATATAGAGTTCACTGCTGGGTTGTTGCATCACATCTTAATGATGCAAGATAAAGATCAGTCGGGGAAAGAGTTACAGATAATTCTGAATGGAAAATCTCACAGGTTTGGATATGAAGAATTCAATTTAATTACTAGTTTAATGTTGAGCAGTGAAGAAGAATGTCTACCGCAAACTGGTCGGTTGAGGAAAACATACTTTAACACCAACAAGCCAATAAAGAAGGGCGAGCTGGAGAAGGTATTAGTTAACCTTCCTATTTCCACTAAGGCAGATGATGTTTTGAGGTTGGTCCTCATTTATACATTGAAAATCATTCTTTTGGCCGATAATAATCAAAGGGCCATTAATGATGATTACTTGGAGGTGGTTGAAGACTTCCAAAAATTTAATATCTACCCATAGGGTAGGATAGTTTATGATTTTACGGTAAGAAGACTTAAAAGTGATATTGAATAAGGTTGATAGAAAATCAAAAGCTGACCTCGAGGGTGATGTTGTCGATGTTGGAGGGGTCGAGTGTGAAGAAGGAAAAAAACACTCGACCACATATAGTGTCTATGGTTTTAGTTGGGCACTGCAAGTTTGGGCCTATGAGGCCATACAGGTGGCTATAATTGATGTAGTCATCAATAGATCCCTCGATGCATTGCCCAGGATACTATGGTGGGAGAACCAAACAAAGGGACAACATTTAAAGTTCTGGGACTTGAACCAAAGAATCTTCCAATAGAATGATGTAAGTTCGTTGCATTTATATCTTATTATTAATGATTGTTTAATAACTAAAATTTTATAATGTGCTTAACTTTTTTAAATGTTTGGTGATATTTTACAGTTTTATACGCGGAAGACACTAACTCCTAATGAAAAGGAGAGACAAAGTCGTTACTACATTTTGGCACAAAATGCAAGTGAAGGACATAGGGGTGTGCCGAATGTAAGAGTCAGTGGAATGGATGATGAATTGCGTACGAAAAGCGATGAACATCATCATCCATCTAGTCACATGGATGATAATAGTGACCCTAAGCCCAATGTCCAAAAAGATAAAGGTTCAGCTCATTCATCAACTTCCTTTATGGAGGTATAATACTATGTCTTATTAATTCTTAATTCAAAAATTTTTGTTACAACCTAACGTCTGCATGATTATCTTCTTTTAGGTGTTACAAGAGCTGAGAGATTTGAGGAAGGAGGTGATTACAATAAAAGACAACCAAATGTGGATCAAGGATGATTTGAAAAAATTATTAAGATCACAAAAAATAACTTCAATAGGGGACCAATCAAGGAAACCTGAAATGAAATCGTCTTGAGTTAAAAGTGTCCCACATTTTGACAAACAAAAGGTTCAACATGAACAATTATCTGTGGACGAAGAACAGGGGATGCCCATGGATGAAGAGCCACAAGTGGCAAGTTATAAAGGTAAAGAAATAATAGTATTTCGAGAAAATATTGGTGAGGAAACTCCCATGCCTAATATAACAAAGGAAGAAACATTTGTGGGTGTGAGCGAACAATGTCCCACCGAGGTTAACATTGATAAACAGCTAGTTGATGTCTCTCGAGTAGAGGAAAGATTGACAGATGTGGCGTTGTCTACTTTGGAAGACATTTTGGAGGCTGTCCCAATTATCAGTGGTCTATTGTCAATGTGATTAGGATCCTTAGCATCCAAGGGTGATAGATCCATTTGGTACGACATACACTCGGAGGAAGCGAAAGCTTGGTCCCTCCCTCAAATCTCCATATGTGCATCCCAAGAAGAAATCTTTTCTGTCAATGTTTATTTGTATTTTTGAAAACATTTGTATGTTCCATAAAGTTTTGTTGTATGTACTGAAATATATTTGGTTAACCCCAAATTCAGATTCAGTGGAATGACATACATATGGATACATTATTGAAAGAGGCCACTATCAATTTATATATTCTAGTCAGATCTGAGAAATTGATGTGAACTATATTCGTAATAAAGTATATGAAATTTCTGTCAATTTTGTGCAACTTATGCAGGGTGATGTATAGGTATATTTTGGTATGCAATAAAACATTTCAGTATATTTCGATATATTCATTATATTTTTGTCAGATTTAAGTAATTTATCTTATATTTTAATATATTTTTAGTATATTTCAACATACTTACCGAAATGTATGAATAAAACCCCAAAATAGACCGAATAGGACATTTCAGTATATATCGGTATATTTCGGTATATTTCGTCATATTTCAGTATATTTCTATCAGATTTAAGAACTTTATCTTATATTTCAGTATATTTTTAGTATATTTCAACATACTTACTGAAATGTACGAATAAAATACCAAAATAGACCGAATAGGACAATAAATAAAAGTTCTTGGTGAGATATTTTATGATTATTCCAAAATATAATAAAGTATGCATTTAGTATATTTACAAAACATACATGATTGATCTATATTAATGGTACAATAAAGTTGATTATCGTGGTATTCATTGAATTAATAAAAAAGTCTGATACAGAAAATATGATACTTCAAATGATAACAAAGTGTGTTATTTATATGTTTAAGGATGAGAAGATAGCGAAGGTTCTACAATCATCTAACGGAACACATTATAAGTCCTCATGTTATGACCACTATTTTCACACCTACTGTATAATATGACCTTCTTAATTACTTCCCCACGTGAACGTATGCGTCGTTTTTGTGGTCTGCTAGACTTTTTCTTCGTGTTAGGGGGAATTTCAACTAGCTCTATTATCTCTGGTGGAATGTCCCACTCACCATTGTTAGTTCCCAAAAATATTGACTCTGCATATGAGATAATATAACAATTTTTACAGTGTATAATTGGTCAACAAAGGAATGGACTTCAACATCTTGAAACCGGGCAGCTGTAATGGCATGACAACATGGGATCTTGTGAACATCACACTCCCTACAACTACAACTTATATTAAGTAGTTCAACATCGTCACTATTGTCACCATGTAAAACCTAATTTCGGTATATAAATAAAATCGTTATATTATGTATAACGGACGATAACCTAGATTACAAAATTATTTAAAATGAAAATAGATAAACATATAATAACTTAAAGTATTGTACGAATCCCATACCTGAAAAACATGTGCATTAATTCTGAAAATCCTGTACCTTAAGGACTTATTGTGATTTGCACGCATAATTGATTCAACCTCATCGGTAAGGAATCGAGTTCCCCATTTCATCCCAACCTCCCTATGTTCCACAAACCACTGCTGTATTTTGCTACGATAATACTCAGCAAGCACGATTATGGGCAATTCACGAACAGATTTCATGACATTATTAAATGATTATGAATCATTTGTGGTCATTATCCCGTATCTATTTCCTGGGAAATGATATCTTGACCACTTCTCTTTATCTACTTTCAATAAGTATTTCTCTATCAAAGGATTGATCTCTCTCAAATCCCCCATATACTTGTCAAATTCACGCTTTGTATATGCTCTTGAGCAACATCTAAACAAAGGTGTAATGTCATGATTCTTAAATTTGTAGTTTAAATTCATCTCCGTGTGAAATGCACAATAACCATGCAAAGCATTGGGGAATGCTTTCGGAAGAGCTTGAATAATACTTTGGTGTCTATTGGAAACAATATCAAGGTTGTTAATATGCCCAACTATGTGTGATAGTTTTAACAAAAATCATTCACATGCTTCATTATTCTCTAAATCTCCAACCCTAATGGCAATTGGATATATGTTGTTATTTCCATCAAAAGCATTTGCTACAAATAATGTCCCAGCATACCTACCTGATAGAAATGCACCATCAACTGTAATGACATGTCTTATTCAAGATACGAATCCTCTAATAAATGGACCTAGTGCCATGAAAAAATACTTAAATATTCTGGACTCATCAACTTCAATATGTGTGACGCTACCAGGATTTCTTTCCTTCAAAACATAACATTAGGAAGGAAGCTTCAGGAAAGAATCATCTTCACTGCCCCGTAGCAACCTAAGAGCCTTCTCTTTAGACTTGTATGCTGTGGTGTAACCAATCTCAATCCCAAACTCATTCTAACAATCATCAATAATATCTTTCGGCTAATAAATTCTTCCGGGTCAAACCAACTTCATTTTTATGGCATTTCCTATCACTCTTGAGGTTGCGGTCCCATTCTTCCTCATGTAATTGTTAGGATCACAAGTATGTCTTATTTCAAACTATTTTTCCCTGAACCTATCTGAGCCAGTAATCGTATTACATCTAATGATCCAAGTACAAATAGTTGTTCAATGTATTGTACCATTTGCATATATTTGTGTGTGTATTCTGAACCAAAAATTTTTTTTTATCAAAATTCATATACATATGTACAAAAACATATATACAAAGTGAACAACATTCTATTAACATAAATACATATGTTCAACACAAGTTGAAACATCAAAAACAAATATTTGACAAATTGTACATGTACTTTTTATAACAATATATTTCATTACTTAATGCACATGTAGTATACAATTATTAAAACATATACGTTACGATCACTGTTTAAAAGTTATTATATAAAATAATATTATAATTAAAATAATTATTATCATTTCTACAAATAATTAACCTTTTAAAGTGTAGAACATGAATAAATAGGAATTCTACTACAACATGCAAGAGAATAGATGAAGAAAAGAACAAAGATAATCTACAATGAAGGGATCGCAAAAGCAATGTATATCCCAATAAATTCAACATTCAACAAACTTCTTAATGCAATATACAACAGCTTGGCAATAGCAAGAAAAATCAAATTAAAATATTTTGTTGAAACAATAACAATACCCATACAAGTACAAAATGATGAAGACACACGATTATTCTTAGATAGAGTAAAAAAGAAGATAACAACACATGTGACACTCATTATTATAGGATATCAAAATGGGCAGCAAGTACTCTACAAAGAACAACTCATAATGGATACATATGAAACAAATGTAGAAATATAAAATATGATTGAGAATCAAAATATGAGCAACAAATAGATAGAACAACTAAAAGATGCTTTACTAAAAGGATCAATATTCGACAACAAAAAGTATTTTCGCTATCACACGTGCTAGCTTGCAATAAAACTAAAATTTGCATTCAAGACCAAAAAATCTTGTACTGATAAGACTAGTATGCCTAGAAAATAATTGTAAATGAAAAAGTAAAGCAAACAGAATGAAGTGACAAAAATGTTTTATATAACTAGCTACAATTTTCCATATAGCATCAACATTCAAAGAAAAAACAACAAGCATGCACTATATGAAGTCATAGAAGAAAATATAAAGCATAACGTTAACAACAACAAAGGGCTATACAAAACACAAGACATAATAGAGGACACAATCAGAGAATCAGGTATAAAAATAAATAAATCAAAGGCATTGAGAGCATGAAAAAAAGCTATTGAGAAAATAAGAGGAACACTCAAAGAATCCTACAAAAAAGTAGCAGTATACTTGCATATGCTCCAATGCAAAAATTCAGGCACAATAATACATTATGAATTGGATGACGAAAAGAAATTATGCTACCTCTTTATGTCACTAGGCCCTTACATCGGAGCATTCAACCAATGTCTTCATCCAGTTATAACATTAGATGCTACAGTCTTTTCCAACAGGTAAATTAACAAAAAATAAATTATTAAATATAAAAGAACATAAGTTTAAAACAGCATATATAAAAAACTATATTAATAAACGGTTACTTGACATGCTTTTTAAGTTTATAATACTTTTGGTCCTATTAACATGCAACATATGTATCACTCCTGTAATATGCAACATATAATTTTTCCCTTCATACACATATATGATAATGTCCTCAAAAATGTTTTTTAAAAAAAATGTAATACATATTATACAGCACATGTTTCTTAAGTTTTAGAGTGTAAATGACAATTTTTATAGTTATTATAACACACTAATAATTTATTGTTAACTTGGTATATACATTTTATTTCTCTACAAACATGGTACATATGTTATTTTCTATAAATATATAACATATCTGTCGTCTAAAACATTACGTGCACAAATCTTTTATGCATTATAAGTTCACTATTTAACAAAAAAATACATCTTTCGAAAATGGATACAAAGGAATGATGGTAACAACATTAGCTAAAGATGAAAATGCACAAATCCACCCAATTACATTTGGTATTGTTGATTCAGAAAATGATGGATCATGGACATGATTTTTTCTCATACGAAACAATCAATAGGAGAGCACAAAAACTTGGTAACAGTTTCTAATTGTAACACAAGCACCAACAAAGGGGTAAACAATGCATTGGCCAACGTAAAACATGTGATATCCATGTTCACTTGTCAAGAAACATAAAAAAATAGAATGAAACAAACAAGTTCACAAAAGATACGTATGTGAATCCATATTATTAAACTAGTATACTAGTAGTCCCCTATTTAACAAAAGGTACATCAATGGTCCAATTTTGGAAAAAACCTACTCATAAAAGGGCACTTATATCCTTATGGAAATATATTATTATTTTATGTCTTCTTTCATAGTTTTTGTCCATTTCATTAGGAAAATAACTCTATTAATTCTTGAAACCATGTCTACATCCATCATCCTCTTTGTCCTACCCCCAACACTATCTCTTCTTTCACCCACCAACCACTCTTTATTGTTTACTGCAAAACAATTAAAATGAAATGTTTATCGAAACTAAATTTAGGCAACCACCAATTCATTTGAAACATTATCTCTAAAATGACTGCGACTATCATCAATTCACTTCCTCTGATTTTTCACCCTTTATCCTTTATTGACCACCTTGTATTTGATCAAAGTCACTTTCACCTTAAGTTTGGAAAAAAATATAAGTTGGTCAAAAAAAATAAAGCAAACCATGAGATCAGAGAGAATAAGCTTGTGGTAATAGCAGTCAAAGGAGTACTTTATAAGAGTTGGTAGTGTTTTTAACTACAAATTCATAAAAAAAATACAACCTTATATTATTCTATAGCAAATAGTAAAAGCTAGTTGGCTGATAAAGAAATAAAGCAATATTAGGGATAGAACGAAAAGGATAATGAAGGTTTATGGTAATTACTAGGATAGTATGAGTTGTTTTATTATTGAAATAAATAAAAATAAATGAGAAAATGCATAAAATAATAAACATTTTCATAAAGACAAAATTGTCCTGTTATAAATTTGGTTTTTTTTTCCTTTCAAAAATTAGACCATTAGTGTACCTTTTGTTAAATGGGGGGACTGCTAGTATACTAGTTTAATAATATAGGTCCACATACATACATTTTGTTAAATATGAGAATTACTCTAGTACCGAACCATACATTCAGGATCATTGGTTGTCCAACCAATCAACATTTTATAGTACTTGATAAAGAAAAATGAAAGAGAGTACCTTGTCAATCTACACGCAAAGACTTGAATTTGTAGAAGGTTTGACATAAACAAAATATCATGCTCACACGCCATAGCAACCTACCAATCATGCAGGTTTGTCACCATTGGTCTATGTTCAAGATACTATGCAGTTGAAACACTCATTATATCACATGCATCAATATATCTAGGGGTGACAAAAGTACATAGAAATTACCTCACAAAATTGTAACAAAAAAAGATAGCAACACCAAATGTGAAGAAAAGAGTAGGAAGAACAAGAACATAAAGAATGAAACCACCATCTAAGAAGAGAAGAAAGAGTAAGGAGTACAAGAAAATTTATAATTGCTTATGATACATATAATAAACATATGAGCATATGAACGTATGTACAAACAAAACCTATATTCAATATGGAAATCATTGCCCACAAAAAATTATATCAGTTTTGATTAATATTTAACATAAGCAAAGGAAAATATGTTCATTCATAAATCAAAATATATCATATATACATTATTATAGTTCAAAAGATAAAATCATAATAAAAACAAAACAAAAAAGTGTACAATACTAAATACATGTTCAAAATGGAGAAAAAAAAATGATTAACTATACATAAAAACATATCTCACCATTTTAAAGAAAAAATGATGTGCAATATTAATCTAAAAAGTGTACACTTACTTTAAGTGTTTGATTATATAACCAACAATGTTTCTTGTACTTTGAACATCTTATTGAATATGTACATCTTAAACAAACAAACAAAAAATATAAAATTATAAACATAAAATATAAAAAAACTTACATTCAGAAAATTAAAAAAAGTAACAAATCATAAAGTTTTATAGTGAAACGAATTAACTTAACTTACCTTATTCTATGCAATAGTCACCTACAAAGTAATAATACAACATGAAAATATTACTTTGAACACATATTCATGTATAGCATATATCCTCAACATCAATTATATAGTCAGTACATAATTATTACTATGCTTTACCTAAAAATAAATAAATCAAATTAACAAAATTTCCAATAATAATAATAATAAAACATATAGTCATTGCACTAATAAAATTATAAATATTAATATATAAATAACTTTTGTCAACTTCATCCAAAATAACTAAAATATAACATTATATAATTGTATATTTTGAAAATACTTTCAACTAATACCAACATAAATTACATAAGAGTTCAATAAATCTTAATTACTATAAAAAAAAAAAAAAAAAAAAAAACTAGGGCATAATACGATAGTAAAAAAAGAGTTCATAACATAATTGAAGTCTAATGAGAGGCGCTTCTAAATCCCCAACAAAAGACAACTTAATCTCACGTATAAATATGATTCAGCATGTAAATATCACTGTCAACAATCATGATAAATAACATATAATAACATACCTAAGAAATTGTTGAGAAAGATAATAAACCCGAAATCCATTTTAGTCATCAACCAAAGAACCACTTGAATTATCAATATCACTGTCAACAATCATGATAAAAAAAGAATTATAAATTCATTATAAGAAAATATACAACATAAATAACATATAATAACATACCTAGGAAATTGTTGAGAAAGATAATAAACCCGAAATACATTTTAGTCATCAACCAAAGAGCCACTTGAATTATCATAAGCATGAGTTTTCAAATATTTTAACAAATGTGGAATAACTTCTGTGAAACATAAACACACTTTAACTTAATGCTTGCAAACCAAAATTCGTCACGATCATAAGTGTAAATAAAAACTTTCCTCTCACTCAAACAAATTGCAACAAGAAGCCAACTATTCTTGATCTTCAAACTAGTGTACACAACATTAACATCAACCCAATGATGACAACCAAACCTACGACCACTAGCAACACTTACTAATTCAGAATCATAATCTAAATTTAATATTTCACCAAACTGGTTAAGACGTTTCTTCATAGACATAAGTAAATTCTTACAAATATCCTAATCTAATAAATGTAAAATAAATATTCAATTAAGAAACATAAACAAAATGAAAATAAGAACACATATATATATAAAATTACTAACAATAATAAACTAAAATATACAACATTTTATTAAAAATACATGTTCATTTTAATAAAAACAAACACACAAACATATAAAACTAAAACACATGTTCAACTACATAAAAAATACATATATTAAATTACAAAAAAAAAAAAAAAAAAACTATGTTCACTTCAAAAAGAAAGAACATATATACAATTAAACAAAAAAAAATATATGTGCAATTGCGCAAAACAAATGTATATTTACTTCTGTCACAAATAAAAATTCTTTGTTCAATTAAAAAAAATGAAAGGTTCATCTTCACCAAGTGACATTTGTTTAATAACAATGAACATTTCGAAAATTAAATAAATCAAAACACATGTTCAACTGTGCAAAAATCACATATGATGAATTACACCTAAAAATATATGTTCATTTTTTACAGGAAGAAGTTATGTTCACTTTTAAGATAAAGAACATATATTCAACTACACAAAAACACATATGATCATTAACAATAAAAAATTTGTTCAACTAAAAAATGTATATGTTCATCTCAACAAAATAACATTTGCTCAATTACAATAAAAATTATAAAAAATAACATGTACAGAAAAATATGTGTAAATTACTTCCAGAAAAGAACATATATATTCCATTCAAATACTAAAATAAATGAAACAAAGACAAAACCAAAAAATTTCAGCATATCATAATAAAAAGCATATATATCCAACAGGGACTAAAAAAAATGTTTAATTTTGCTATAAAAACTTATGATCATATCCACAAAAAACACAAATGTCTAGTTGAACAAAAATTATGTATGTTGACTTTTAGAAAAGAACATGTAATTACTTACATATGTCCATTACATATAGAGAATAACATATGTACATTAGATTCACCAAAAAACTTATGTATTACATTCAAATAATAAATAAATGAATTAAAGACAACAACAACAAAAAAACCCTGAGCATATAGATGGACAAGAGACCATAAAAATATATATGTTCAATTTTTCCATAATAATATATGTTCATATCCATAAAATAACACATATGTTATGTTTTACAAAAACTACTTAAACATATCTCCATTTAAATACATATATATTACTTGCAGAAAAGGAGATGTAATTACTTGGATATACAAATGTATGTACATTACTTGCAAAAAAAGTAATATGTTTTCATTATATATAGATATATATATATATATACATTACATTGTACATTATTTTAATATATACATTACATGTAGAAAATACATATCTCTATTTAAACATATGTACAATACTACCAGAAAAAATATTTGTACATTGCTTGCATTAACAATATATGTACTTTTGTTGAAAAAACACATATTTTTTACTTGTAGAAATTAACATATGTACATTAATCAAAACACGAACATATGTTTTTACTCAAATAACAATATAGAATAATGCAAGACTTAACATGTATATCATACTAAAAAAAACATACACATCCAATAGAAACTAGAAAGAAAAAAAAAACACAAAAACTCATATTTGGACTTTGAACAGACAAATACCTAAAAATAGCTATCCACCAATGTATATTGCTTCCAAATTATAACATTTATATAAATTTTTCCAAATCAAGGGCACGAGCAATTTAGTCTTTCTACCCCTAAACCCTATTTAATTCTAATTTCTTCTCCAGCCACACGAGAACACCACGCCACAAGAGAAAGAAAGGAAGAGAGGCGTCGCCTTCACCGTCTTCCTTGCTGTTCACCCACGCCAAACTCCTCATCTTCATCCTTCCTCCACCACCCAAGAGTTCCACACCCAAACCTTGTGAAGAAATCACGTGGAAACAACTAGTCAATCACAACACCCACCATCCGACCACCTTCGTCCGTCGTTTCCTTTGCTGCCATCCAATAAATCCATCAAACACAACCACAATTTCAGCTTCATATGATGATCCGTCAGCCAACAAACTTACCAGCCACAGTGGCGCTTGTCTTGGACCCATCTTGCTTGATTTTTCTGCAAATTACCTTGCTCTTTCCCTTGCTAGAAATTAGGTTGTTGTATTTCAGAATTGTTCAATTTGAAAACCTCTCAGTATGGAAAAATCTATCAAGTATAATTATGTCATTTATGTTCAAGTCATGGTTAACTCTCTAAAGATTTCTGTTTTTGCTCTAATCTATTATGTTTTATTTTATTCCTATTTGTTGGCTATTTTCAACCTTCTGTTTGAATTTGATTTATATATTGTGCCCTATAATTGTATCCAATACTACTTGTGTTTCTTGTTGGATACATATATTCGATGTGAGTTGCCAGTTAGGACTTAGAGTTGTCTCATTATTCAGTATTATGGTTTGCCTTCTAGTATTTTTCTTATATGACCAAAAGTTTGTTTGTTATATGTATCGATCCTTACGCTTCCCCATTCTCTATGCTTTTAGAAAAATAGTCACTAAAATTACATTAGTAGCTCATTTGTTTTATCTATTGGTGGAATCCTTGAGAATTATTGCAATACTTGGTCAAGCATGTAATCTATTTTGGTACTAGCTTCTTGGAAATGCTCCCTATTAGTATATTTTCCCTTTGGTATCTCAAATACGAGATTGTTAGGTTGAAGTATCTTCTTATCAAGTAAATCTTTGGCTTGTGAATTTTTATTGAATGATCTTAATGTTAAGACATTTGACATTCTTCAAAAATGCAATTACAGATATAAGTCCTTACAGAAGAAGCGTTGAAAGGGTGAGTTAATAAAATACCTAGAGCCACAGTTTTACTAACGAGGATTTGAGACGTTATCTCAATTAGGATCTTATAGGATAAATGTACCTGTGAAACTCCTTAAGGTAGGGGTTATTACTCCACTTTTTCTTCATGCATTATTTTTATGAAAATATCATGCATCATCATAGATATTCGAATGACTAAAATTAATACCATGTTTATAAATGTTTTTACAAAAGTGTTGATAATGATGTTATAATTAAGATACCCGTTTGGAAACATTTTATATGTATATATGAGATTATGAAATACGAGTATTAAAATATTTTACATGACATCTAAGTTTTTGTGCATGCATCATAAAATTATTTTTGTGGGGAGTATTACCTGTATAGATGTCTTGCAAAGATATGGTACCCCGAGGCTACTGGATGCAGCAGACTACTTTTCGATGGACTACAGGTACGCATTACATTTCACATGTATATCGGAGTTGTCCATACATAGGTCTTGGTATTAGACCGCACATAGGCCTCGGAGTTGGACCCCCCATTGTGTTTCGGAGTTATCCGTCTTGGGTCTTGGTATCTGTTCCATCTATGGGTCTCAGAGTTGGACCGCCTATATGACGAAGACCCATGTACTTTGGAGTTGACCAATACATGTGTCATATGTATTTCAGAGTATGACCATACATGGGTTCGGAGGTGGACCCACGTGTGTCTCGGAGGTTGACCGCGCACGTGCCCATGTATTTCGGAGTTGACCAATACATATAGATTTGGCATAGCATACATGTGTTTTTTATATCGAACATTGCATATTTCATTATGATCATATGAACATGCATGGGGTACCTAGAATATACACTCCACCCGACTTCGAAAGTGAGGAAGTATAATTATGCCCGAGTTTAAAAATGAAATCTCCCCACTACTAATATACTGACGATTTATTATTAGACATGCATTAAATATTTTAAATGTAGCAAGAATCATTGATTTCATTGAGGATTGTGTGTGAAGTATAGTCCTACTGAGCCAGCTATAGCTCACCCCGTTTTTCCTTTCTCTTTTCAGATTAGATACTATTTCTTCATGTTGTTGTGACTTGATCGTGAGGCGCGAACTTCTAAGAAGTTCAATTAATAGGTTTTTCCTTTATCCTTATTTCTTTTATTAGTTATTTTGTTTATTGAGTAGATAGGCTGAGACCACTCTTATTTGTTATAATTTCAAATATTTGTAATTATTTGGATTATAAGTTTTTGAAGGTTTTATTGTATTTTTTATAAATATTAAATTATTTCAAGGGTACCCAAACTATTAATAATTGATTTGTTTCATTTTAAATTGATATTTCATAATTAATGACTTTAAAATTAATAATTTTCCTTCAAATTTTATCTATCATAAAAATTCACATACTCAAAATCTGGGGCGTGACATATATGATGCACAATGAGTTAACAGTCAAATTTTATATTTGTAATAAGCACACAAGTACACGAATCACTTGTAATAAGTTATAAGTATACTCCCAAGATTATTTCTCAAGAAATTGTGGTAGTTTTAAAACGTTATTTATTTTCTTATTCAGTCGAACAAACAATCCTAAACATTCTAACAATTGTCGGTTGTAAAAAAGATTGTAAATTCCTAAAGCTAAAATAAAGTGCAAATAAAAGTAATCACAACCAAGGTGGGGACGATGGATGTATAAGGAAATCTTAGTTCGCTACCTATTCATGGAAAGAACAAATTAAGCAATTTAATTTAAAGTCGAATTTAGTGATTTTTCTGCTAAACCTATAAAATCTCAAATCAATGGTAATTTTCACTACAATCAATTAATTAATGTCTTTGATCCGGATCGTTGATTAATCAATTGAAATTAGCTCAAGGTTATAATCACCTAATCTAACAATGCAACCAAATTAGGCACTTGTTCATAATGTACAATCAAGCAAAGATGGCATTTCTAATGCCTAAATTCTAACATATTCTCTCTAACTACAAATCAAGATTTGGCCTATCATTAATTCATAATCAGAAATATAAGAACTTGAACAAGAAATAAATCCAAAACTCAATTATCATTAAATTATAAAATTGTTCTTCCAATCATTGGAAGCAATACTAATATCTCCAAATACATAAATTAGCCAACCATAACTAAATTGGTGTCAATCAATTTAGTCATGAGAGGCAAACCATAAAATCAAAGAGAAGAAAAAGATATTACAATAAATATATCCCAATGAATCCTCTAGCTCCAATTCCTTGAAATTGGTTGGTCCCTTTTCTCAATTCCTTGGAGTAGATTCAACAATGGAGGGTCTCATCTTGATTTTGGGTGGAAGTGCTTGCTGCAACAGTAGCAAAGGGAAGGAGGAAATTGGTTGCAAAAAATTTTTTTTGGGAGAGCTATAATGTGGTATTTATACGAGGAGTGAAATGGCACACTCGTGTTAGGGTTTCTAGGCTTTTTTGGCACGAGGGCCGTGGCACACATTTCTTCTTGCCACAGCGCGCCTTGATTTTCTGGACAAAGAGAGACCTCTTCACCGCGGCACACATTTCCTCCTGCTACAATGAGCATTGATTTTGGTTTCATAGAATGAAACCCGAAACCTCCTTTCTGCGGTGTGCATATTTCTTTGCCGCAGCATGCGTTGTTGTGCAAGCCTTGTAAGGATCCCTTACAGAATTTATAATTCCTAATGTAAGGGTTACATTCTTCTCTCTTTTTTGTTACCCCTTACGTAATAAATGACGTACAATGTAAGACTTACATTCCTCAGCTCTTGTTACTCCATTTTCACTCTTTTTGAGTCAGTTCAATTCCATATTCTTCTAAGAGTCCAAAAACCTACAAAACACATAAATACCTTCCAAAACACGAAAATAATAAAATAAATCATAAAATGAATGCTTAAAAACGTAACAAAACATAGGTCAAAATAGTGTTCATCAGTATATAAGTGTTGGAAATTTTCTTGGACAAAACATTTGATTGTAATCTTGTTTATAGGTTCATTATAATCTATCCCATCATTATCTTATCCTAACTCCTTACCATTCCGAAGATTTGCATTGTTCTTTCCCATCTCTCCTAGGATTTGGTAGAGTATCACTAGGGAGTGAACCTTGTAGTTGGTTATGAAGTATTTGGGCCATATGCCCCATTTGCATTTCTAAATTTTGAATTGAAACTCCATATGTAGATTCAAACTTATCATCTAACCTTGGTTTCTTCTCTTGCGTAGGTTGTTCAAAACTGGGTGGTTTAAATGGAGGTCGGTTTTGAAACTCACTTCCTTGATTGTTGTTGTTGTTCCATGAAAAATTAGTGTGATTTTTCCATCCCGAAATATAAGTGTTGGAATAAGGGTTTTCTTTGCATTGCAGTTCCCCAAAAAATTTGTTAATTTTGGATTCTGCATACAAGCATCACTTCCATGGCTACCACTACATATTTCATACACCAAGAATGAACTTTGTACCATATTGACCCCCACGGGTCCCATATCCAATTTCTTAGATAATCCCAACAAAATTGCATTAGTTTGGGCTTACAATGCCATGAAAGCATCTATGTCCACCGTACCACTTTGTTTCTTTGGAATTAACCTCTCAACCTACCATTGGCAATTATTGGAAGCCATTAATTCAAAAAGGAAAAATTCTTCATCTTCGGTTTTACTCATAATTGCTCCACCCACTATGACATCAATAATAGTATAAGGTGGCCTAATCAAACCATTGTAGAACGTTTGCACTTGAAGCTACTTTGGTAACCCATGATGTGGACACCTTGTCATAAGTTCGTTAAACCTTTTCCTATGTTTAATAAAATGACTCCCCCTTAAATTTTTGGAATGAAGTGATGTCATTTCTTAACTTTGAGGTCTTGACGAGAGGAAAATATTTAGCAAGAAACTTTTATTCTAAGTCATCCCATGTTGTGATGGATCCTGATGGTAAAGATAGAAGCCAACCCTTAGCTTTATCCCGAAATGAGAATGGAAACAACCGAAGTCTAATAGTATCATCAGACACCCCATTTTACTTGAATGTATCACACAATTTTAGAAAAGATGCTAAATGGGTGTTCAGATCATCATTAGTTGAACCCAGAAATTGGTTCCCTTGGACCATTTGTATGACCGTTGACTTCAATTCAAAATTTTTAGCATGAACATTGGGACTCTGAATAGACATATGAATACCATCCATCATTGGTGTGGCAAACTTCCAAAAAGCCTTAAGTTCTTCAACCCCTTGTTGAGCCAGTGCTAGTTGATTTGGTTGTTAATCTATAATAGGAAAGTTTAGTTGAAGTCCTCTAATCAACCTACAAAATTTCTTTTATATTTCTGGGTCGAAAAGGATGGTCTCCAAACTTTGGACCCTACGCATACAAACTTCACAAAAACAAAACAAACTACAAGAAAATATTAGTAACAAAAGACATATTCAAAGTAGAGAAGTATAGTTTTAACTCAATATTACTCCTAATATATGCTCAAGTCCCCACCAATGGTGCCAAAAACTTGTTGCATTTTTTTGCAAGTATACGGTAAGTGCAAAACTAATAAAGTGTATGTAAGCACGAGTCGAACCTCGAAGACTTGAGATGATTTTGTATATTAAGACTAGCTATCGAGTTTTTACGATTTCTGGCTTTATTTGAACGATCGAATTTTTTAAGGTAGATTTAAATGCCAAATTAAAATAAATGAAATTAAACAAAAGAAGTTTCAACACAATTATGAGAAGTCTATGAATTTAATTTCCCCCATTCTACTCCCACGATTTTCTGTCTTATTAAAACAAATTAAAATGCATGGATTATTAATCAAACTCTATTCAAGTAATTATCACCCACATGTCTATAGTCATAAAAATCCTACTACATAGCCCACATATCTATGGCTAAGCATATATGGGTCATTAAACACCTAGAGTTTAAAAGTGATTACACACATAATAATGAAAATTTTTTGCCTCATTACACATATGCCAATTTAATGCATGTTTACAATTTTGTACCAATCTTTCAATTGCTAACAAAATTAACAAAACACCTAAATAATCAATCAATTTATAAAGGAGAATCAAGCACATTAAATTAGATAATTGAAACATTTAATTAATATTAAATAGACATTAGAAAATCATATTCATAGAATAGATTCCATTAAATTCCTAGAACAAAGTTTATACTCAATAATGTTCATCTTTGAATCAATAAAAACAAGAAGAAAACTTATAAGAAACATGAAAATTACATTTAGAATAGATGAATGGTGAAATCCTGTGGGGAATCCCTCCAAAAAAACCCTTCCAAGCTACCCCTTCCTGCTAAAAATTGTAGAAAATCCTCTCAAATTGCTCTACCTCTAGCTGCTCAATCCTCCTCAAATGCTCATCTTAGATTTAAGTTATTGAAAAATGACCTAATATGGACCCTTGGATCATATCTTAAAAGATCCAAGGAATGAGGTTAAAAGTTGGAGTAAAAGTGAATCCAATGTGGAGATGTTCGTGCACTAGAGAAACTTCACACGCCTAGGCCCAAGAATGTTTACGCCGTAGCACTAGCTGCTCGTGACATTAGTGATGTTCATGCACTGCTGTGGCCTAAGTCTTCCTTCTCATTTTTGCACAATGTTGCGCAGCGACCTAAGCCTTCTAGTTGATTTTTGTTTTCAAAGTGCGCCGTGGCCTAAATTGACACACTCCGTGGCACAGCTCTTACTATATTTTATCACATCTCCAGACCTCTGGGTGCGGTAGCACAAGATTTCTACCAGTGCAGCTAACTTGCATTTCTTCTATTTTGGTTCATTTTCTCTCTGTTTGTTATCATTCCACCTACATTGGTAAACTCAATACAAATTAAACATTTTTATAATATTTAACATGAAACAAGAAAAATACTTAGCCTAAAAATGAACAAATAACTTTATTTTTGTAGAGTTATGATGAGTGCTCGAAAAGTACTAATATTTCATGGTTTATTGCACTTAATTGTTTAGAAATAGATTTATTATTTGTTGTTTATTCGATTAATTTCATAAATCTATCCATTCGGAATCACATGTATGTTTTAGTGCATTTCAGGTATTTTTAGAGTCAAATGAGTCAAATAAGGAAAACACGCAAAGACGGAACACTTACGACGCTCGGATCACGAGTTACGGGCTAAACGAGAGAAAAAATATGTAAGCCTTACATAACGAGCCATCATATATGTAAGGGGGTAAACATGAAGAAAAGGAAGGCAACACGCGCCGCGGCGAGGAAAAGTCATGACGCGGCGTGGAAAATGTATGCCGCGACGCACCTATTCCTATGGCAATCAAGATTTGCGTAAACCCTTACATCTATAAATACCCCTTAGACTCCCCTTTACACACAACTCGAATACAACTCTTACACATTACAATTTTGTGACCAAACACTACATTCAATCAGTTTTGGGAGTTTTGCTACACTAAAACGAAGCGAGAGAAACTATTCTAAGGATCCAAGGAAGCCGTCGACAATCGAAGATAAAGCTTTTGGAGAAGAACGTTATCCCATCCATAAGCGGTATTTAGATCTAGGTTTTCCTTGTTGTTATAGAATTCTATTTTCTTCTTCTTTCGTTGAAGTGTATGATCATATTATATTTGTCTATGAATTTTAATATGAACATGAGCAGCTAGTTTTATTATAGATGTTTAGTTTGTGTTGCCATGTTTGCTAGAATTGTGTATGGTGTATATTTTATTGATTTAATATAAATGAATTACCTTTTAATTAAGAGCATGTTTAGATATTTAATTATGAATTATCATGGGCCAATTTGGGATTCGTAGTTAGGTTGAAAAATCTGAGAATCTAGTTATAGGAACGTCACCTTAACTTTATTCTGAAACACTTAATCAAAGCTTCAACTTAGTGACTTAGTCATAGCATTAGTTTGATTGGCATTTATTTCCTTGCGCATAATTTGATTGCTATTTGATTTACCCCAACTGAAGGTAGTTAATTAGTTAATCAACAAAGAGATTTACCCAGACCGCAGGCAGTCTCGTAATTAAAATGAAAGCCGGTAATATTGTTTAGTTAGAACATTCATGTTATTTCACCATACATTTTCGATGCAAGCATGGCTAACCAAACTAAACGTCCATACATCCTCCATTGATTTTTAATCCATTTGAATTGATTCTTAAATTGCGATTTTGTTTTCGTTTAATTGATCGTTTCATTATTCTCGTTACAAATCAAACACCTTTTTACAGTGTTACTAGGTTTAGGACTCTAGTTGCTTACAGTTTTAGTTTCACTAGAACTCTATTTAATTAGTGTTTTATTTTTGTTAGAACTCTATTTAGATTAAGAAGACAATTATTTAGAACCACTGCAATTCCTTGAGAGACAGACCTTGAAAGTTGCTTATCACTTTTCTACGAGTGATTCGTACACTTGCGAGTACTAAATTTATCACATCAAGTTTTTGGCGCCGTTGCCAGAGAATTGACGTTTTAAATAATTTTCTTTTTAACTTTTTAGAGTTTCTGAATTAGTTTTGTTTGTTTTTTTTTTATTTTATTTGTTATCTTTCATTCAAAAATACAAAAAAATCAGAAAATTAAAAAATCAAAAAATAGTGCTTAAATTTCAATTTCACTGCTGCCTTGATCTTTGTTTGCTTTTTATTTGTGCATGCAGAGTAGGAGGTCACTTAACAAGGAACTCTCTCCTTTCATTGACAACATTCATAGAGTCAAACACCGATCAAAGAAACTGGATAATCAATTTCAAGAGGAAGAAGTCCAACAACAATTGCAAGCAATAATGGGTGACAACATGGCTAGGCAGATGATGAACAAAGAGTTTGCAAGACCTATCATTGGGACCGCCACATCGTGCATTCGACTTATAGAGGCAGCTAGGAATTATGAGTTGAAAAATATTCATTATTCCACGCTTCCCTCCTTTTACGGTATCCCTAATGAAGATCCTTTAAATTTTATGCGTGAATTATATGCAACTGTGCAAACCTTTCCACTGCAGGGACTTAGTGAAGATCAACTATGCATGAGGTGTTTTCCATACCCTCTCAAGGATAGAGCTAAGTCTTGGCTAATGACATTGGCACTCGGTTCTTTGGCCACTTGGGACAATGTTTACAACAAATTTATGGGTAAGTTCTATTCCCATCAAAAGACATCTGACCTAAGAACAAAAATTGCTACTTTTTCGCAGATGGATAGAGAACCCTTCCACGAGGCTTGGGACAGATTCAAATTGCTTTTGATACAGTGTCCACATCATCATTTCCCGTTGCTGCTACAGAATTAGTTTTTCTACGACAGATTGATGCTACAATGTCAATTCACAGTTGACAATGCTACAGGAGAAGCTATGGGTGAGAAAACAGCGGATGAAACCTATGAATTATTCAAGATGTTGGGAGCCAATTCCCAACAAAAGAGCGCTAGAGGAA
This sequence comes from Elaeagnus macrophylla, assembly GCA_029378325.1. Taxonomy (NCBI): domain Eukaryota; kingdom Viridiplantae; phylum Streptophyta; class Magnoliopsida; order Rosales; family Elaeagnaceae; genus Elaeagnus; species Elaeagnus macrophylla. The sequence goes on along the minus strand of CM055647.1, from coordinate 13,353,291 downwards.
GAAGAGCTGGAGTCAACGAATTAGGATCCAATAATGAAATGGCCATGCAACTTGCTGAATTGACGAAACAAGTGCAACTTCTCACAACCTCCAATGTTAATCAAATGCCAAAACACGAGGTATGTGGAGTTTGTGGTTCGTATGGACATGGTGCTAATGTTTGTTCTTTTGCAGGTAATCCTTATACAGGTACTACTGAAGAGGCAAATTTAATGCAAAGGTACCAACCTAGACCTAGGAACGACTCTTATTCAAATACCTACAACCCTGGATGGAGGAATCACCCTAACTTCACTTGGAAACAAAACAATAGCCAACCATTTGTCCAAAACCAAGGCCAAAATATAAACCGACAATTTCCACAAAATAAACCAACCATAGAGGAAACCTTAAACAATTTCATACACTCTAGTAGTGGAAGGATGGACTCTATGGAAGCTTCAATGAAAAGAGTAGAAATGCAAGTGGGGCAGCTAGCGGAACAAATGCACAAACAAGAGACGAGAAAGCTGCCTAGTCAACCCGAATAAGCCAAAGCTGTCACGATTCTTCGGAATGGTAAGGTCGTTACTAAAAATTTACCTGAACTTTCTAATGATTTATCTTATAGTGCAGGTAACATGGAAGATGATAACAATGCTTCTAAGGAATTAGAGGAAATAGGTGACAAGCATGAAGAGCCTTCAAAGGCAAGAATTGGAGAGTCATCTAATCCACCTACTCTACACAAATCATCGGAGCCATACCGACCATCGGTACCATTCCCACACCGTTTAAAAGACAATAAGCAAGATAAACAGTTTTCTGATTTATTTAACATGCTCTCTAAGGTTAATATTAATTTTCCATTGTTAGATGTAATTAGAAATGTGCCTTCGTATGCTAAATTTTTCAAAGAATTAAACACTAAGAAAAGAAGGTATGAGCTTAATGAGAGAGTAATCGTATCTGAAATTGCTAGTGCGGTGCTTCAACGGAACTTACCCCCTAAGTTAAAAGATCCAGGTAGTTTCATAATTGATATTACTATGAGGGATAGGAAAGTAGCTAAGGCTATGCTTGATTTAGGTGCTAGCATCAATTTGATGCCTTACTCGATTTTCTTGCAGCTAGGTTTGGGAGATAAGCTAATCATACCTGTTGACTTTGTGGTTTTAGACATGCAGGATAATCCATCTTTGGACAAGTAGCACACCATTCTTTTGGGAAGACCATTTATGGCTACTACCTAAACCATCATTGACGTCCAAAGTGGAAAGTTGACAATGACGGTCTTGGGAGAGACTGTTCATTTCAAGGTTTTTGATTCATCTCCTTACCCCTCTACATCCACTATTGATGAATGTTCATTTGTAGAATGTTTAGATCCAATAATTCATGATACTTTTGTGCATGCTAGATTAGATGATAAATTGGAGGTAGCACTTACAGTTGAAGAGGTAGATGACATCTTAGACTATGAGACTAAGGAGTACAGTGATCTATTAGACAATGCCATATCATTAAATGACACTAGTACACCCTTAGATTTATTGGATGTCCCACATGATGATGAGATTGCTCCACCTGAATTGGAACTTAAGGAACTACCTGAGCATCTAAAATATGTCTTTTTGGGAGAGAATGAGACCTACCCTGTTATTATTTCATCTACACTCACCAAGAGGAGAAATTGATTGGAGAGCTTAGGAAGTATAAAAAGGCAATAGGATGGAGTATTGGAGACATTAAAGGCATTAGTCCGGCAATGTGTATGCATAAGATTAATTTAGAGAACGATATCAAACCAGTTAAAGAAGCGCAAAGGAGACTAAACCCAATCATGCAAGAGGTAGTTAAGAAAGAAGTTTTGAAACTCCTAGCAGTAGGGGTAATTTATCCAATTGCTGATAGTAAGTGGGTTAGTCCCGTTCATGTGGTACCAAAGAAATCTGGAATAATCTTGGTTAAAAATGAGAAAGATGAATTAGTGCCCACTAGGATAATTACGGGTTGGAAGATGTGTATTGATTTTCGAAAGCTGAATTTGTGCACCAAAAAGGATCACTTCCCCCTCCCTTTCATTGATCAAATGTCAGAAAGACTAGCTGGGCATGATTTCTATTGCTTTTTGGATGGTCTTTCAGGTTATTATCAGGTACCCATCGCTCCGGAGGATCAAGAGAAAACGACATTCACATGCCCATTCAAAACTTTTGCTTTTAGGAGAATGCCATTTGGACTATGCAATGCACCCGCCACCTTTCAGAGATGTATGATGTTGATCTTTTCAAACATGGTGGAGAAATTCATTGAGGTATTTATGGATGACTTTTCAGTTTTCGGTAATTCCTTTGATGATTGCTTGCATAAATTGACTTTAGTATTAGAATGATGCATTGAATGCAATTTGACGCTTAGTTGGGAAAAAAGTCATTTTATGGTCCAACAGGGCATAGTGCTAGGACATGTCATATCTAGCAAGGGAATTGAAGTTGATAAAGTTAAGGTAGATTTAATTGCAAAATTGCCTCCACCTACCTCTGTTAAGGGTATACGAAGTTTCCTAGGACATGCAGGTTTCTATAGACGGTTCATTAAGGATTTTTCCAAAATTAGTCGTCCATTATGTAATCTATTGTCCAAAGATACTTTGTTTGATTTTGATGATGAATGCCTTGTTGCTTTTAATGCTTTAAATGATAGGCTTACTTCTGCACCTATAATTATTGATCCTAATTGGTCTTTACCGTTTGAAATCATGTGTGATGCATCTGCTCATGCTATAGGAGCTATTTTGGGGCAAAGAGTGGATAAACGATTACATGTTATATATTATGCTAGCAAAACACTCAATGACGCCCAAGTTAATTACACCACCACTGAAAAAGAGCTATTGGCTGTTGTGTTTTCACTTGATAAATTTAGGTCTTACTTGGTAGGAACTAAAGTTATTGTTCATTTGGATCATGTTGCTTTGAGATATTTATTGACTAAACCGAATGCTAAGCCTAGACTCATTAGGTGGATCCTACTTTTACAAGAATTTGACCTAGAGATTAAAGACAAGAAAGGTACTAAAAATATAGTAGCTGATCATCTGTCTAAATTGATTACTGAGTATGAATATGTTGAAGGTGAAAGTAAGGATACAATCATTGAAACCTTCCCTGATGAACAATTGTTTACAATAGGTCCGAATCCATGATATGCTGACATTGTTAACTATCTAGCTAGTGGTATTTTGCGACCTAACATTACTTTTCAGGAAAAGAAAAGGTTTTTCAGTGTTTGCAGGCAATACTTTTGGGATGACCCGTATTTGTTCAAGTTATGTCAAGATCAAGTCATCCAGATGTGTGTGCCAGAAGAGGAACATGAGAGCATCTTAACCTTTTGCCATGAGCTACATTGCGGGGGCCATTTTGGTGGTAAGAAAACGGCCCTAAAGGTATTACAATCCGGTTTTTATTGGCCTACTTTATTTAAAGATACTAACATGTTTTGTGTGAGATGTGATAGATGTCAAAGGACCGGTAACATAGGTAGTGTAACGAAATGCCTTTGACGTCTAATCTTGTAGTAGAGTTATTTGACGTGTGGGGGATCAACTTCATGGGTCCGTTCCCCCTATCTTTTGGCTACATTTACATACTAGTCGTTGTTGACTATGTTTCAAAGTGGGTAGAAGCGATACCCACTAGAACTATTGACTCTAACGTTGTCGTTAAATTTTTGAAGGATAATATTTTTAGCAGATTTGGCATACCGAGAGCGATCATTAGTGATGGAGGCAGCCACTTTTGCAATAGACTCTTCGATGGGCTTTTGAAAAAGTACAACATTTCTCATAGAGTGGCTATCCCATACCATCCCCAAACTTCAAGGCAAGTGGAAGTGAGCAACCGACAGATCAAAGGGATATTGGAACGCACAGTGCGCCCCTCAAGGAAAGATTGGTCAATTAAACTGAATGATGCCTTGTGGGCATATTGTATAGCGTATAAAACTCCAATTGGTATGAGTCCCTACCGTCTAATTTTTGGTAAAGCATGTCACTTACCGGTTGAGCTAGAACATAGGGCTTATTGGGCTATTAAGAAGCTCAACATGGACATGGAAAAAGCTGAGGAAAAACGACTACTCCAACTGAGCAAACTTGAGGAAATTCGGGACGAAGCTTACGAAAATGTCAAAATCTACAAGGAGCGTACTAAGCGCTATCACGATAAAGGGCTCCTCGGTAAGTATTTCGTTCCTGAAATGAAAGTTCTATTATACAATTCACGTTTGCATTTGTTTCCAGGAAAACTTCATTTTAGGTGGAGTGGACCATACACAATCGCTAACGTACTTCCACACGAAGTAATCGAGTTGCTCAATCCGAAAATGAAAGAAATGTTTAAAGTAAACGGGCATCATGTCAAACCATACTTGGAAGGAGACAACAATTTAAACAGCATCGATTTAATACGTCTCCTCGATGAATAAAACACGAAAGCAGCTACGTCTTGCTAAGACGTTAAACTCAGCCCTTAATGGGAGGCACCCATTCGGTATTGTATTTCTTTCGTTGTTTTTATTTCTTTTATTATTTTTATCATATTTTTATTTTTAAAAGTTTTTCAAGGCAAGGAGGACATTCCCAAGTTTTGGTTGGGGTGGATACATTGAATGTTTTCTAAAAAAAAATTAATATTTTTCAAAAATTAAGTGTGCGTCGCAGCGTGGTACTTCCTGTTTCAAAACAATTTTTCAAAAATTATGTGTACGCCGCGACGGGGTAAATTTGTGCCTCGGCGAGGGACTTTCTGTCTCGAGCCAAATTTTCAAAAACATGTGCGCGCCGTGGTGGGATTAAGTTTAAGAATTGAAATGGCCCCTAAAAGAAAGGTTGGTGAAAGTAGTCGTTCCAAAGGGAAAGGAAAAATGGTAGAGGATAAGACTTATGACACCTCTCGGTTTGTAAGCCGATAAGCGCAAGAGCGGTACGAGGGTGTCGCCAAAAGGAATAAAGGGTTTGTAAATGAAAGAGGAATGGATTTCAGACAAATAGGTGTAATGGGAATTTTGGATATAGTTGAGAGATTAGGATGGAAAAAATTCGCATACGCCCCGAAGGAGGGTGTGAATTCGCTGGTTCTGGAATTCTACGCGAATGTCACGGAAGCGCGAGATGGAATGGTTTGGGTGAGGGGCGTTGAAGTCCCCTTCAATAGGACTGTGATCAACTCGTATTATAGGTTAAGGGACATTCACAATAGCGCATATGAAACCTACCTAATGCAGGTTGATTACAACGAAGTAATTAATACCCTGACCGATGGTTACAGTGAGTGGGAATATAAGGCGGATATGGTGAACATCTTTTAGGCCAAGCACTTAAGGACCCATTCCCAAATTTGGCAATATTTTGTTTGCTCTAGATTAATGCCAACTCGGCATTACAGTACAGTCGAACAGGAAAGGACTATCCTGCAATTTGCTATAGAGACTGAGCGGTCCATAGACGTGGGAATGGTGATACAACAGAGAGTGGTGTACTCAGCTGAGCACCACAACATTAGTTATTTCTTTCCCCAACTCATAACCGCCCTTTGTGTCAAACACAGAGTCAAATACGACACGGGCGAGGTCTTATTGCAGCCGGCTGAAACATTAACTTTCACTTACATGCAACACCTTACAAGCGAAACTAAGGCTGGGCAAGGAAGTAGGAAGGGTGATTCTTCCAAGAACGCTTCTACGAGAGACAGGTTGGTAAACCTAGAAGCAAAAGTTAATAAAATGCATCAATATCAACACGAGATGCATCAATACCAAACCCAACAACAAGCGTGGCTCAGTGATCAAATGAAATATCAACACAAGTATCAAGGTCTACTCCACCAAATGATTAGCTGCCAATTGACACATAGTGGAATAGATCTCACCCAATTCTAGCCACCTCCACAATATCCAGGCCATGACTTCACATCTAGACAACCGGCGGATCAACCCGAGGAGTACAATGATCCACCCGAAGACATGGAGGACTGAGCCTCCTATTTGTAATTTTCTTTGGTTTAATTTTATTTTTATTTTTATTTTATTTTTATTTTGGATTAATTTTCTTTTTCTTTAATTTTCTTTTATTTTCCTTTATTTTTATTTTATTTTAGTTTGAATTGTTTAACTTTGTTTAATGTTTTCTGTTTTCATTTGCTTTAGTTATAATTTAAATTTGGATTTGAATTGTGTCGCATATACTTTGAGGTTCAATACATGTTTCATACACACTAATTCTTCATCATGAGAAAAGCGAGGAACAATGAACCGGAGCGTACGTGTAGTGTACACAATCTCATACGAAAGGGGGGTAACTTCTCTCACTTTTTCTTAATTTCTTTTGTTTTTCTTTTTAACATTAAGGACAATGTAGAAATTAGGTTGGGGGTGGGAAGATTAGTCCATGAGCATGAAATATGACCAAATTTTAAATTTTTCACTTTTGTCACTTGAATTGTGTTAGGTTAGTGTCGTGTCTACTTGAGTCAATCCGAAAGTCTATGATATTAACATGATTATAATAACGGTGACATATGAGAGAAATTAGACTTTTACCTAAGTAAAAAAAGCACATAAATGTTAGATTCATCTAGTTTGAGAATTTTGTGGTATATGTGGTAGTTTGCATGGTTAGTATGACTATTTTGGTTTGTGTAATGTATGCATGTTTATGATATATTTTAAGTCTCAACAAGCTCTAGAACTCCTTTGAAAACCCATTGAAGCGAAATAATAGAATCAAATGCCACTTAGAAAGTGATTTAGGCCATCTTTGGACCGTTTGGACTTTTCAAGCCTCCCCGTATTATTTTATCCATAGTACACCCTTGAACTCAACATTGACATACATTGTACTACCCTTAGTGATAAGAGTACTTAATGTAACATTTGATTGTCATGAGCAATTATGTTGTATTTATCTTGCTTCATAAAAAAAAAATAATGATGATTGAAATAATAAGCAAGAAAAATAAAGAAAGAAAATCAAGCAAACAGATCCAAGGAACATATGGAATTTATAGGAGGATGAAAAAGAAAACTTAGTGGAAAAAGTTGAAAATAATTTGTGAAATAAAAAGTACTCTTATCCTAGTGAAATATTATTTCCGTACTTTCATAATCACACACCAAACCACAACTTTGCAAGCTTAATGAAATCCTATTGATTTTAGGTAGTTTGATTTCTATATTAGTAGAGATGGATTTGAAAAGTAAGCATATGGAGGTTGTAAATGCAAAATTCTCATTCATATTTTACTTACACATTTACGAGATATTAAAATGTATTCTATGAATATCATGCATGACACGATCAGATAGTGTAACTAACGGGCTTGTGGTTTGATTGGTTGTTCAAAATTCGATTACTAAGATGGGTTTGATGTTTGGACTGTTTTTGAGCTTAAGTGATTTTTAACTATTTCGTATGCCATTCGTTGTTAACAATTTTTGAGACATATGCATGGATTGATTCAAGTATTTTAGAGTCTTTATTTAGTTTTGTTAGTTACGATGTTTGCGGGTATCATCACTAGAAACCCTCACGAGACTATAACTCGTCCACTAGGGCCACCTAGGGGTTTAAAGGCTTGTTGTATAAGCTAAATGCAACCGTGACAATCTACGGAAGTGATTCTAGTTAGTTTAGTTTATTCGTTTTATTTTAATCTTTAGATCGCTCCTCTTGCTAGAGACTAGCAAGACACTGGTAGGGGGTTGTGATGAGTGCTCGAAAAGCACTAATATTTCGTGGTTTATTGCACTTAATTGTTGAGAAATAGATTTATTATTTGTTGTTTATTCGATTAATTTCATAAATCTATCCATTTGGAATCACGGGTATGTTTTAGTGCATTTCAGGTGTTTTTAGCGTCAAATGAGTCAAATAATGAAAACACGCAAAGATGGAACACTTACAGCGCTCGGATCACGAGTTACGGGCTAAACGAGACAAATATGTAAGCCTTACATAATGAGCCATCACATATGTAAGGGGGTAAACATGAAGAAAAGGAAGGCAACACGTACCGCGGCGAGGAAAAGTCATGCCGCGGCGGGGAGCTCTCGGGTTTTGACATTATTTTCAGAATTTGTGTTGCACCGCGGCGGGAAAAATGTATGCCACAGCGCGCCTATTCCTATGGCAATCAGGATTTATGTAAACCCTTACATCTATAAATACCCCCTTAGACTCCCCCTTACACACAACTAGAACAACTCGAATACAACTCTTACACATTACAATTTTGCGACCAAACACTACATTCAATCAGTTTTGGGAGTTTTTCTACACTAAAACGAAGCGAGAGAAACTATTCTAAGGATCCAAGGAAGCTGTCGACAATCGAAGATAAAGCTTTTGGAGAAGAACGCTATCCCATCCATAAGCAGTATTTAGATCTAGGTTTTCCTTGTTGTTATAGAATTCTATTTTCTTCTTCTTTCGTTGAAGTGTATGATCATATTATATTTGTCTATGAATTTTAATATGAACATGAGCGGCTAGTTTTATTATGAATGTTTAGTTTGTGTTGCCATGTTTGCTAGAATTGTGTATGGTGTATATTTTATTAATTTAATATAAATAAATTACCTTTTGATTAACAGCATGTTTAGATATTTAATTATGAATTATCATGGGCCAATTTGAGATTTGTAGTTAGGTTGAAAAATCTGAGAATCTAGTTATAGGAATGTCACCTTAACTTTATTCTGAAACACTTAATCAAAGCTTCAAATTAGTAACTTAGTCATAGCATTAGTTTGATTGGCATTTATTTCCTTGCGCATAATTTGATTGCTATTTGATTTACCCCGACCGAAGGCAGTTAATTAGTTAATCAACAAAGAGATTTATCCCGACCGCAAGCAGTCTCGTAATTAAAAGGAAAGCCGATAATATTGTTTAGTTAGAACATTCATGTTATTTCACCATACTTTTTCGATGCAAGCATGGCTAACCAAACTAAACATTCATACATCCTCCATTGATTTTTAATCCATTTGAATTGATTCTTAAATTGCGATTTTGTTTTCGTTTAATTGATCGTATCATTGTTCCCGTTACAAATCAAACACCTTTTTACAGTTTTACTAGGTTTAGGACTCTAGTTGCTTACAGTTTTAGTTTCACTAGAACTCTATTTAATTAGTGTTTTATTTTTGTTATAACTCTATTTAGATTAAGAAGACAGTTATTTAGAACCACTGCAATTCCTTGAGAGACCAACCTTGGAAGTTGCTTATCACTTTTCTACGAGTGATTCATACACTTGCGAATACTAAATTTATCACGTCAAGTTATCATGAATGCGTGCTTACAGGAACTAGGTCCCATGATAACTGTTACTGCCTTAATGTAGTTCCCACCGTTACTTACAATCTTATCCATAGTGATTCTATTACTTTATGGCATAAAAAGATGGGACACATAAATTTTAATGACTTGATCAATTTGAGTGAAAGGAAATTGTGCGTGATTTACCTAAACTTTATGAAACTAAAAAAACATTATATGGACCATGCTAACTTGGCAAACAAACTCGCTCTTTTCATAAGAAACTTAAAGGAATTAATATAAGTAGAATACTTGAGTTGATTCTCATCAACCTATTGGGTCCTATGAAAACTGAGAGCTTGGGTGGCAAGAAATATATCATTGTTATTGTTGATGACTAATCTCCTACTTATTAGGTCAATTTATTCAGCATTTGATGTCTTTAGCTCTTTTTGTCTCTAGGTTCAGGTTGAGACAGGTAATCAAATAGTGAACATAATGAGGCTAAGGACTAATCATGGTAAGAAGTTTGAAAACTACAAGTTTGCTAAATTTCGTATAGAGCATGGAATCACCCATGAGTTTTCAATACCAATCACCCCAAAACAAAATGGTATAGTAGAAAGAAAGAACAATGTGATACAAGAGATGGCTCATGTCTTGCTACATGCAAATGAAATCTCAAAGAAGTTATGGACTGAAGCGGTAAATACTATGTGTTATATTATGAATCGTGTTTACCTACACCCAAGTACAACCAAAACCCCTTACGAGATATGGAAAGGTAAGAAACCCAATCTACATGTATTTGAGAGTAAATGTTATATTCTTAGGGATCGTGAGCAATTAGGTAAATTTGACACTAGGATTGATCGAGGTATTTTTGCTTGGTTATTCCTTAACAAGTCATGCTTTTAGAGTTTTTAACTTGAGAACTAACACTATGATGGAGTCTATAAATGTGACTGTAGATGATATAGTGTTAAAATGTGTACTCGCAAGTGTACGAATCACTCGTAGTAAAGTGATAAGCAACTTCCAAGGTCGGTCTCTCAAGGAATTGCAGTGGTCTTAAATAACTAGCTTTTTAATCTAAATGGAGTTCTAATGAAAATAAAACACTAATTAAATAGAGTTCTAGTGAAACTAAAACTCTAAGTAACTAGAATCCTAATGCTAATAAAACTGTAAAAAGAGTTTGTTTGGTTTTGGTAACGGGAACAATTATACGAAAATCACACAAAATTGCAATCAAACAATCAATTCAATCAAATCAAATATCAATAGAGGATGTATGGACGTTTAGCTTGGTTAACCATGTTTGCATCGAAAAGGTATGGTGATATGCATGAACGTCCTATATGAATTAAACTACCGGCTTTCCTTTTAATTACGAAACTCCTTTTGGCCGGGGTAGGTTTCTTTGTTGATTAACTAATTAACCGCCTTTGGCCGGGGTAAATTAACTAGCTATCAAATTATGCGCAAGGAAATTATGCCAATCAAATTAATGCTATGACTAAGTCACTAACTTGAAGCTTTGATTAAGTGTTTCGGAAAAGAGTTAAGGTGACGTTCCTCTAACTAAATTCTCAGATTTTTCAGTCTAACTACGAATATCAAATTGGCCCATGATTATTCATAATAAAACATTTAAACATGCTCTTAATCAAAAAGTAATTCATTCATAAATCAATTAAATACACCATACACAATCCTAGCAAACATGACAACACAAACTAAACATCCATAATGAAACTAGCCGCTCATGTTCATATTGTTATTCATAGACAAATAAAATACGATCATACACTTTAACAAATGGAGAAGATAAATTAATTCTATAACAACAAGGAAAACCTAAATCTAAATACCGCTTATGGATCGGTTGACGTACTCCTCCGTAAGCTTTATCTTCGATCGTCGTTGGCTTCCTTGAATCCTTAGAATGGTATCTCTCGCTTCGTTATAGTGTGGCAACGCTCTCAAAACTGATTGAATGTCGTGTTTGGGTCGCAAAATTGAGAAGAGGAAGAGTTGTGTATGAATTGGTCAAGTTCTTTCGAGTTGTATGTAAGGGGGACTCTAAGGGGGTTTTTATAGATGTAAGGGTTTACACGAATCCTATGTGCCATAGGAATAGGCGCGCCGCGGCATGCATTTTCCCCGCCGCGGCGCAACACAATTTCTGAAAAATATGCAAAAACCCGAGAGCTCCCCGCCGCGGCATGCAATTCTCCCGCCGCGGCGCGCGATGCTTCATTGTTTTCCAGAATTCAACCCGAGAGCCTCACGCCGCGGCATGCAATTCTCTCGCCGCGGCGCGCAATGATTTCCTTCTTTTCACAACCCCCTTACATATGTGATGGCACTATATGTAAGGCTTACATATTTTGTCTTGATTAGCCCGTAACTTGTGATCCGAGCGCCGTAGGTGTCCCGTTTTTGCGTGATTTCATCATTTGACTCATTTGACGCTAAAAACACCTGAAATGCACTAAAATATACCCGTGACTCCGAATGGATAGATTTATGAAAATAATCGAAATAATAATCATAATAAATCTATATATCAATCAATTACGCACAATTAATCACGAAATATTAGTGCTTTTCGAGCACTCATCACAACCCCCAACCAGCTTTTTGCTAGTCTCTAGCAAGTGAAGCGACCTAAAATAAAATTAAAAACAAATGAAATAAACTAACCTAACCTAAATCACTTCCGTAGATTGTCACGGTTGCATTTAGCGTATGCAACAAGCCTTTAAACCCCTAGGTGGCCCTAGTGGACGAGTTGTAGTCTCGTGAGGGTTTCCAGTGATGATACCCACAAACATCGTAACTGACACAAATAAAGACTCAAAACTAGTAAAGACTCTAACAATACTTGAATCAATCCATGCATACGTCTCAAAAATTGTTAACAACGAATGATACATGAAATAGTTAAACATCACCTAAGCTCAAAAACAGTCCAAACATCAAACTCATCATGGTAATCGAATTTTGAACAACCAATCAAACCACAAACCCGTTAGTTATACTATCTGACCGTGTCATGCATGATATTCATAGATTATATTTCAATGTCTCATAAATGTGCAAGTAAAATATGAAAGTGAATTTTTTTGCACTTACAAATTCCATATGCTCATTTTTCAAACTCATCTCCACTAATATAGAAACTAAACTACCTAGAATCAATAGGACTTCATTAAGCTTGTAAAGTTGTGGCTAGGTATGTGATAATGAAAGTACAAAAATGATGTTTTCATATGATAAGAGTACTTTTTATTTCACAAACATATTTTCAACTTTTTCCACCAAGTGTTCTTTTCATCCTCCCTTAACTTCAAATGTCCTTTGGATCTTTTGCTTGATTTTCTTCTTTATTCTTGCTTATTATTTCGATCATCAATTTTTTTTTTTTTTTTTTTTTTTTTTTTTTGATCAAGCAAGACAAATATAACATAATTGCTCATGAAAATCAAATATTACATCGAGTACTCTTATCACTAAGGGTAGTACAATGTATGTCAATGTTGAGTTCAAGGGTGTGCTATTGATAAAATATTGCGGGGAAGCATGAAAAGTTCAAACGGTCCAAAGATGGCCTAAATCATTTTCTAAGTGGCATTTGTTTCTATTATTTCGCTTCAACGTGTTTTCAAATGAGTTCTAGAGATTGTTGAGACTTAAAACATATCATGAACATGCATACATTCCACAAATCAGAATAGTTAAACTAACCATGCATACATACCACATGTACCACAAAATTCTCAAATTAGATGAATCCAACATTTATGTGCTTCGTTGCTTAGGTAAAAATCTAACATCTCTCATATGTCATCGTCATTACAATCATGTTAATATCATAGATTTCCGGATTGAATCAAGTAGACACGACACTAACTAAAAACAATTCAAGTGACAAAGTTAAAAATTTAAAATTGGTCATATTTCATGCTCATGGAATATTCTTCCCACCCCCAACCTATTTTCTGCATTGCCCTCAATGTGAAAAAGAAGAACAAAAGAAATTAAGAAAAAGTGTGAGAAGTTACCCCCCTTTCGTGTGAAATTGTGTCTTTACTCGCTATGCTCCGGTTCACTGTTTCGCTTCTCTCATGAAGAATGTATGTATATGAACATATATTGAACCTCAAAGTGTATGCGCACAATTCACATTCAAACCCAATTTTTAATTATAACTAAGTCAAATGAAAACACAAAAACATCAAACAAAGTTAAACAATCCAAAATAAATAAAATAAAAATAAAAATAAAAATAAAAATAAAAAAAATAAAGGAAAATAAAAGAAAATAAACGAAAAAGAAATAAAAGAAATAAAGACAACGAAAGAGATATGATACCGAATGGGTGCCTCCCATTAAGGGCTTAGTTTAACGTCTTAGCAAGACGTGACTGATCTCGTGTCAAGGGGGGTTAAGTATGTAATTGTACTGTTTATCTCCTCCCTTATCTTTCTTGAAATGAGCTTTCGTCCTCCAAGTCGAGTTTTTGTAATTAGAATGCTTAATGCGTTCTTTGTAGGCATCATCCCGACTTAAATTTATCAGTTTGTCCTTCCCTCTCCATTCAACGTTTCGAACCTCAATTTTGTTACTTATGCTATTCTGCAATTCAGTGTTAGAAGAAATAGGGGAGGGTTGAAAAATTCCAAACTGTACAGTCTCTCCACAAACCGTCATTGATAACTTCCTATTATGGACCTCAATAGTTGTCTTGGTAGTGGCCATGAATGGTCTACCAAGAATAATTGTATGTTCCTTGTCCTTAAGAAAATTTTTGTCCATTTCAAGCACCACAAAATCCACTGGTACAATAAACTTGTCCACCTGTACCAACAAATTTTCCACTATTCCTTTTGGGTATTGAATAGACTCGTTTGCAAGTTGAAGGGTCATCCTTGTTTCTTTTAACTTTCCTAATCCTAGTTGCAAGTACACTGAATATGGCATTAGGTTTATACCTGCTCCTAAGTCTAGCATAGCCTCGAATACCCTTTTGTCTCCCATAGTGATGTTAATGTTGAAACTACCTGGATCTTTCATTTTGAGAGGCAAGTGCGGTTGAATTATTTGACTACCAATTTCTAACATTTCATTCTCTTTGCTTCTATTCTTTTTGATGATAAAGTTCCTGCAAATTGGATCATAAGTCGAACTGTTCTTTATAATATCCAAAAGAGGTAAATTACAATTAATCCCAGAAAATAAAGCAAGAGTGTCAGAGTATTGCTCATCCTGATTTTTCTCCTCAAACTGGTTTATAGGTGGTATTGGTGGTCTATATGGATCCGCTGACTTGTGTAGTTGATAAATGGTGGATGTTTCTTTCTTGGGAAGTTCATTTGGATTGGTATTAAGCTCATCATCTCCTTTGAGAGTTGAATCCTCACCTTCAAAGTTACCTGTACTAGACAACAAAACATTAGAATTATCAGGTAAATTATCAGGTAAATTATTTAGTACCTCCTCATCATTTTGAAAAACTGTGATCGCCTTTGCTTGTTCAGGTTGACTAGGCAGCTTTCCCGTTTCTTGTTTGTACATTTGTTCCGCTAGCTGCCCCACTTGCATTTCCACTCTTTTGATTGATGCTTCCATAGAGTCCATCCTACCACTACAAGATTGTATAAAATTGTTTAGGGTTTCCTCTACGGTTGGTTTATTTGGTGGAAATTGTCGGTTTACGTTTTGGCCTTGTGTTTGATTTTGGACAAATGGTTGGCTATTGTTTTGTTTCCATCCAAAATTAGGGTGATTCCTCCATCCAGGGTTGTAGGTATTTGAATAAGGGTCGTTCCTAGGTCTAGGTTGGTACCCTTGCATTAAATTCGCCTCTTCAGTAGTACCTGTGTAAGGATCACCTGCAAAAGAACAAACATTAGCACCATGTCCATATGAACCACAAACTCCACATACCTCGTGTTTTGGCATTTGATTAATATTGGAGGTTGTGAGAAGTTGCACTTGTTTCGTCAATTCAGCAAGTTGCATGGCCATTTCATTGTTGGATCCTAATTCGTGGACTCCAGCTCTTCTTCCTCTAGCGCTCTTTTGTTGGGAGTTGGCTCCCAACATCTCGAATAGCTCGTATGTTTCATCCGCTGTTTTCTCACCCATAGCTCCTCCTGCAGCGTTGTCAACTGTGAATTGGCATTGTAGTGTCAATCCGTCGTAGAAAAACTGATTCTGTAACTGCAACGGGAAGTGGTGATGTGGACATTGTATCAACAGCAATTTGAATCTGTCCCAAGCCTCGTGGAAGGGTTCTCCGTCCATCTGCGAAAAAGCGGCAATTTTTGTTCTTAGATCAGATGTCTTTTGATGGGAATAGAACTTACCCATGAATTTATTGTAAACATCGTCCCAAGTGACCAAAGAACCGGGTGCCAACGTCATTAGCCAAGACTTAGCTCTATCCTTGAGAGTGTATGGAAAACACCTCATACGTAGTTGATCTTCACTAAGTCCCTGCAATGGAAAAGTTTGCACAGTAGCATATAGTTCACGCATAAAATTTAAAGGATCTTCATTAGGGATACCGTAAAAGGAGGGAAGCATGGAATAATGAATATTTTTCAATTCATAATTCCTAGCTGCCTCTGTGAGTTGAATGCACGATGTCGCGGTCCCAATGATCGGTCTTGCAAACTCTTTGTTCATCATTTGCCTAGCTACGTTGTCACCCATTGTTGCTTGCAATTGTTGTTGGACTTCTTCCTCTTGATATTGATTATCCAGTTTCTTTGATCGGTGTTTGACTTTATGAATGTTGTCAATGTAAGGAGAGAGTTCCTTGTTAAGTGATCTTCTACCCTGCATGCACAAATAAAAAGCAAACAAAGATCAAGGTAGCAGTGAAATTTGAAATTAAGCACTATTTTTTGATTTTTTGATTTTTTGATTTTTTTGGATTTTTCGAATAAAAATAAATAAAATAAAGAAATAAATAAAATAAATAAATAAATAAAATAAATAAATAAATAAATCAGAAACTCTAAAAAGTTAAAAAGAAAATTATCTAAAACGCCAATTCCCCGGCAACGGCGCCAAAAACTTGATGTGTTAAAATGTGTACTCGCAAGTGTACGAATCACTCGTAGTAAAGTGATAAGCAACTTCCAAGGTCGGTCTCTCAAGGAATTGCAGTGGTCTTAAATAACTAGCTTTTTAATCTAAATGGAGTTCTAATGAAAATAAAACACTAATTAAATAGAGTTCTAGTGAAACTAAAACTCTAAGTAACTAGAATCCTAATGCTAATAAAACTGTAAAAAGAGTTTGTTTGGTTTTGGTAACGGGAACAATTATACGAAAATCACACAAAATTGCAATCAAACAATCAATTCAATCAAATCAAATATCAATAGAGGATGTATGGACGTTTAGCTTGGTTAACCATGTTTGCATCGAAAAGGTATGGTGATATGCATGAACGTCCTATATGAATTAAACTACCGGCTTTCCTTTTAATTACGA
The DNA here is from genome assembly GCA_029378325.1 of Elaeagnus macrophylla. Lineage (NCBI taxonomy): Eukaryota > Viridiplantae > Streptophyta > Magnoliopsida > Rosales > Elaeagnaceae > Elaeagnus > Elaeagnus macrophylla. The sequence goes on along the minus strand of CM055647.1, from coordinate 13,336,472 downwards.
AACTCCTTTTGGCCGGGGTAGGTTTCTTTGTTGATTAACTAATTAACCGCCTTTGGCCGGGGTAAATTAACTAGCTATCAAATTATGCGCAAGGAAATTATGCCAATCAAATTAATGCTATGACTAAGTCACTAACTTGAAGCTTTGATTAAGTGTTTCGGAAAAGAGTTAAGGTGACGTTCCTCTAACTAAATTCTCAGATTTTTCAGTCTAACTACGAATATCAAATTGGCCCATGATTATTCATAATAAAACATTTAAACATGCTCTTAATCAAAAAGTAATTCATTCATAAATCAATTAAATACACCATACACAATCCTAGCAAACATGGCAACACAAACTAAACATCCATAATGAAACTAGCCGCTCATGTTCATATTGTTATTCATAGACAAATAAAATACGATCATACACTTTAACAAATGGAGAAGATAAATTAATTCTATAACAACAAGGAAAACCTAAATCTAAATACCGCTTATGGATCGGTTGACGTACTCCTCCGTAAGCTTTATCTTCGATCGTCGTTGGCTTCCTTGAATCCTTAGAATGGTATCTCTCGCTTCGTTATAGTGTGGCAACGCTCTCAAAACTGATTGAATGTCGTGTTTGGGTCGCAAAATTGAGAAGAGGAAGAGTTGTGTATGAATTGGTCAAGTTCTTTCGAGTTGTATGTAAGGGGGACTCTAAGGGGGTTTTTATAGATGTAAGGGTTTACACGAATCCTATGTGCCATAGGAATAGGCGCGCCGCGGCATGCATTTTCCCCGCCGCGGCGCAACACAATTTCTGAAAAATATGCAAAAACCCGAGAGCTCCCCGCCGCGGCATGCAATTCTCCCGCCGCGGCGCGCGATGCTTCATTGTTTTCCAGAATTCAACCCGAGAGCCTCACGCCGCGGCATGCAATTCTCTCGCCGCGGCGCGCAATGATTTCCTTCTTTTCACAACCCCCTTACATATGTGATGGCACTATATGTAAGGCTTACATATTTTGTCTTGATTAGCCCGTAACTTGTGATCCGAGCGCCGTAGGTGTCCCGTTTTTGCGTGATTTCATCATTTGACTCATTTGACGCTAAAAACACCTGAAATGCACTAAAATATACCCGTGACTCCGAATGGATAGATTTATGAAAATAATCGAAATAATAATCATAATAAATCTATATATCAATCAATTACGCACAATTAATCACGAAATATTAGTGCTTTTCGAGCACTCATCATATAGGTACTAGCATTCAAGTAGAACATGTTATGATGAACAATTGGACATCAATTTTTCCACTAAAGGACAAAAGATGAGACATAAAACAAAAGGTTTTGAAGTAAAGGAGGAAACAACCATAGGTAAGGAGGAAGTCATTCCAAAACTCCACTGTGGAAGCCAACTCTCACCTCCAAAACCACCCTATTGAAAACATCATTGGTGATCCTAGTGCAAGCATGATGACAAGAAGACGACAGGTAAGTGAAGTAATATATCTTTGTTCTATTTCCCAAATAGAACATAATAATGGAGATGAGGCTTGAAAGATGAATATTGGATAAATGTCATGCAGGAAGAATTAGCTCAATTCACTAGAAATGATATTTGGGTTTTAGTACTTAGACCCCATGACAAAAACTTCATAAGAAACAAATGGGCTTAAAAAAATTGAAAAACATGGTGTCATAGTTAGGAAAAAAGCTAGGCTAGTTGCTCAAGGATACAAACACGTTGAAGGGATTAACTTTGATGAAACCTTTGCATCAGTAGCTAGGCTAGAATCAATTAAGATTTTGCTTGCCATTGCATACTACATGAAATTTAAACTCTATCACATGAATGTAAATATGCTTTTTTAAAGGGCTTTCTTAATGAAGAGGTGTATGTAGAACAATCTAAGGGCTTTTTCGATCCAAATTTTCCTAAGTATGTTTATAAACTCTGTAAGTCTCTATGGTTTAAAACAAGCTCCTAAAGCTTGGTATAAGAGGCTTACAACTTACCTCTTAAACAAGAGATTTGTTCAAGGGGGAGTTGATAAGACTCTCTTTATTAAGAGTGCCAAGGAAGATATATTCATAACACAATTATGAGTGGATGACATAATTTTTGGGTAGACTTCCACCTTATTTGTCAAAGACTTTGTACATGATACGTTTAGTGAATTCGAAATGTCTATGATGAGTGAGCTTACATATTTCCTTGGTTTGCAAATTAAACAAATGAATAATAGTATTTTATCTCTCAAACAAAGTATGCACGTATTCTACTTAAGAAATTTGGACTTGAATCAAGTAAGCATTTGAGAACTCCTATAAGTACAAGTGTCAAAATCTCAAAGGATCAGTCAGGTAAGAGTCAAAAACTTTGCAGAAATAATGTAGGGAGTTTACTACATCTCACTGCTAGTAGACTTAATATTTGCTATAGTGTGGTGTGTGTGCCCAATATCATTCAGATCCTAAGAAATCACATATTAAAATGTTAAAGAGGATTATCAGGTAGGTTTCTAAAACTAGAAATTTTGGAATTTGGTTTACTAATGACACTACCTCTAAGATTAGTGGATACATAGATGTAGAATGGGCAGGAAGCCAAGATGAAAGAAAAAGCATCTATGGTGGTTGCTTCTATATTGGGAATAACCTTGTATCCTGGCACAATAAGAAACAAAACTCCATCTCCTTATCTATTGCAGAGGCATAATATATATCTGTAGGTAGCTCTTGTACACAACTTCTGTGGATAAAAAACATATTGAATGAGTATAGTTTTGAGCAAGGTACCATCCCTCTTTACGGTGATAAAATTGTGCTATATGTACATCAAAAAATCTTGTGCTACTCTAACAAAGCACATAGACATCAGACATCATTTTATTGGGAAACTTCTTGAAGAAAAGGTCTTATCCCTTAAGTTTGTCCCCACTGCAAGACAGTTAGCTGAGATATTTACTAAGGCTCTTGACACCCAAAGATTTGAAACTCTCAGAAGTGCCTTAAGAATCTATTCTATAGAGTAGAGCTTCATTCCCCTTTTTTTTTTTTTTTGTCTACTGTATTCCTTTTCTTTTATTTGATTTTTAAAAATAAACAAAAAGGAGGGTTAATGGATATAAACATCACATACACATGCACCCCCAATCATAAGTGGCTCACCAAATTTTGATTCCCATTACAGGTTTGAGTCTCCATTTCAAATTGAGCATACACAGTTACAACTTTTTCATGAAATGATCACTATTAACGTGAACAAACTCAAACACTCACTGAACCCATATGTATGATATGCTTGAAGTTTATGATTGAATTTGGAAAACCATAAAAATTAAGCTAACCTTGACTGCAAAATTGTGTGGGTCCCTCTCTTGCATTTTGAAAAATATTTTATCATAGGGAAGCACCTAGTATTGAGAGGCTACCTAATGATATGTAAAAGCTACTGCAATGAACAGAGAGTGTTATCTCACAACCAGTGTGAAAGTCATCATACTAGGTGTAAAGCTCATGCATCAACAAAAATAAAGAACAATAATAAACAATTATTATTATGAGCTTCATTAAAACTATCCTTCCCTTGAAAGCTCAACCACAATTATGTAAGATTAGTGATACCTATTTGATTGAGTCTTTCACATTTGGTGATAACAAGATAAAATTGAATACTAGTGGAGTTCATATATGTATACTAACTTGGTGAATGTTCCTGTACCATTCTATGTCTAAGTATAGATGTGTGTCTCACATATTCTATATGCCTAACATGTAATGGTTATTCAAAACATAAGCCACAATTTCAAAATTGTGTATGCCTTTATGTGATTGAATAAATCACTTAATATTCTAAAAGAGTCCCAACTCGATGAACAATCCAGTCTAGGTAATACGGATACCTAAAGACTTGCCCATATCATATAGCCATCGAAAATAACAAACAAATAATAGATAACGCGTAAGAATAGATAAACAAGTACAACAAATATCAGACAATATAATTAAGCAGTAAACGATTTCCAATCATAGTATAGCCTATATATGTTTGCACATATATTGAGGATATAGTGATTGTACTAACTTATGCAATAGAGTAAGCAAACACAGCAATACGACGTGGTAAACTCACTTATGCTCCAATCGTAAGTGGTAACATCTACGGGTTGCTTAAGGTAGCTACTCAGTGGGGATAACCCGTCTTAGGTTGCTCTCACCAGTTGTCACCATAGCTACTTTGATTCTCATCGGATTCGGCTCACCTCTAGAGTCACACCACTAATAGTGTGGTAATAATACCTACGATCAAATTAGTGTGAATCTTAAACAATATAAAATTCAACCAAAAATGATTTTAAATAAAAACTTCACCATGTAATAACACTTCAAAAAAACACTCGATGTATTGTTATTACGGCAACTCATTTGGTAAAATAATTAACGAACTCCACTACCACCTCGTACCTCAATACAACAAAAACTTGATGTATTGAGAATAAGAAAACACCATTTAAATATATGTTTATAGAGAAAAATTAGACCTCGTAATAATAATGTAGAAAAACACTTGATGTATTATTATTATGGAAACTCAGTTTAGTAAAGGAAATAAACGAACTCCACCACCACCTTGTATCTCAATAGAGAAAAATACTCAATGTATTGAGAATATAGAATCAACATTTTAAATATTTTATCTCCAAAATATTCAGCTGATATTTCTACCACCTCCAAAATCACTAATATAGAACAACACTCAACGTATTAATGATACACGATGAGTAAAATATTTTGCAAGAGCTCAAGAAAATATTTTTCACAAAATCAAATTTTATGCAACATAAAAATCATCTCAGAAAAATGTGTAGAGAGAAGTAAGTGAAAAGATATATTTAATAGAGAAAGAGGGGTATTTATAGCTAATTTTTCAACTTTGGTACCCTCGTCTACCCCTTGTCGCGCACATCTATGAGGCTTCATAAATCACCTAATGAGTACCCCCGCTAGATATCAGTAAAGGTTCAATGAGCCACAGATCCAACCTATGCATGCTTGTAGACCCCTCGTCGACCACTTCGATAAGCCACCTATGAGACTCCCATGAGGTCCCCGACGAGCCACCAAAAACTTGTTTATTTAATTAAAATTTAACAATTTGAAAATTCACAAACACCCACAAAATGTGAAAATTAAATGCAAGTAAAAACAATTTAAACATGCACAGTACATGCTCTCAACTACCCCGTCGTGTGTGTAACATTCGAACATATAAAGTGTAACATTTGAACATATAAAGTGTTGGAATCTATATAAGTATATGCGATACTGATCACAAGCAAAGCAACGTTGAAAAGGTAGACAAACAAACACTAAGTAGAATAAACAAATTTCATGTTTTGCACACATGAATGCCAACAAAGACTCAAAGGAACTTACAATCTCCCCCTTTGACTTTTCAGGGGAAAATATTGCACAACCTATACATGCAAGCATCAAACACAATATATTCATGCAAGAAAATCTAAAAAAGTTCATTCCCATGAATAAACTTGGATACAAACAAGACCACCCCTAACACATCTACACTCCAAGTACGTCTGTCTTGTAGTGCTTCATTCGTCTTCATGAATCACAACATCCGTCTTGATGCTAACTCCAGCTCCAAGAGAGCTACAAGGTTGAACACTACATCTATAACCTACATAAATGACACAAATACATACCTATGTATTCTAACTAACTACTATCGTGTTACCCTGCACAAGTACACACCGATAGGCTAGGCACAATTAGACAAACAAACTCCCCCTAACTTCATGCAACACTCCCCCTGAAAGTATGCAAGTCATACAACATGATGTGATGCAAACCTACACTCACATCCCAAATAGTGTAGAAAATAGAAGTATACAAGTTGTGCAAATACAAACTTATCCCATTTTTGACACAAAAAGTTAAATGAAGAGTTCTTTATGAGGGAGAGAAGGCATACATCATGCAATAATCCTATACACTCATGTAACACATGTAAAGAGGAAATGAAGCATAAGTAATAGAAACAAAGACAACAAATACAAAACAAAGAAATCATTTTTATTAATAAAGAGTTTCATTACAAAAAGTTTTTAGAAAATGAAAATACAAAAAAATCAAGATTCTTCTCTCCTTTCATCTCTATCAAAATCACGTCGAGAACCAATGTCGAATTTCCTATGGTCAGTAGGCTAAGAAGGAGGGTTAGGGAACTTAGCTTCAAGGGTAACATGTTATCAAACAATAGATTGAAGGAGGAGACACCTAGGTAAAAGATACAAACACCTTTAATTGGGGAAGAAAGGCCAAAGATGCAAGCACCTTTGCTTGGGGAAAACAAAAGTGGGGTCGTAGGTGTAAGAAAGAGTTTAGGGAAGTAAAAAATAGTTTAGAATGTCGAAGGAAAAAGTATTTGAGGGTAGGAAATGTTTAGAAATTTCTATGGTATGAAAAAATAAGGAAAGAGGCTTTATATAGGGGATCCATATAGTTTACAAACCCTTCATGGAGGGGGTCCACGACGTACCAACGAGTGTATAAAAAACTACCTTAGCAAACCCTCGACGAACAGTCAACAAGACTCCTACGAAGATGCTCGACAAGAAACCCTAGAGGATTATAAGAGAAAAAAAACCCTTTAACAAATTAAGAAAATTTTCAAAAACATTTATTTCAATTTTAAAATATTTATTTCAACAAGAAGAAGCGTAAGAAACAAAGAAAATTATAAGAAAAAGAAATTTCAAATAAATAAACACAGAAATAAACACATACGTAAAATACTACAAGGAAGAGTGAGAAGAGAAGAAGTAACTCTAGACAAGTTGACTCACACCTGAAAATAGTGTGATCAAACTGCACCATTCAGTCTAAAAAGAAGTGATGAGGGGAAACAAACATGGAATGTAATCTCTGGTCTATATGAGCATGTAAAGAATCAACCACTAGAGAGTTTTTTGTATTACAAATTATTGAATGACCTATAAAGTGGTCATATATTCGACTAGGAGGGCTTTTAGAAAGTTTTGCCTTTTTTTTCACAATGTCGTTGGTGCATAATACATCCAGAGAAGTCAGAATAAGAAGAGTAAGGGGGAGATCTCTTAGTACTACTCAGAACATATCTTGGACACTAGTTAGCAAGATGGTCAATAGTACCACAAGTATGACAAATACAAGCAAGAGAATGAGACAAATTAGGTCTTTATCTCTAAGGAGTAACACGAGGAGGACAGAGAGAGGTAGAAGTTCCAACATTGAGTCTCACACGAGGATGAGAACTCAATCTCTCACAGCGACAAGAAGGGATAAGTGTGTAAATATAGGCAACAGACCATCACCGACACAAGGAGAAAAATAAGCAGAAGGTGAGATATTCACCTTATTAGAAGAGATTGGCTGGAATGACACTTGTGACTTAACCTTTACATTTTGTAGCAACAATCTTATGAAATGGATCATCTGTAACTTGTCTGATGAAGAGAGGAGCAGTGGTGGAAGTAGTAGCAGTAGAAGTTACACACTTAATAAAGAGAAAAGCAGAAGCAGCAATAGAAGTAAAGGGAGCTGCATTACTATCACCAATAAAACCTAGCCCACGTCTGTCATCGTGCGCCTTGATGCCAACAAGAATCTCATCCAGCTTTTGAGTACCCATCATAAGTTTCTTAACAATGGTTTTGGAGTGTTCCAACTCCTTTTCAAGATCTGACTGCTTTGAACTCAAAGTAGTGAGTAGGTTATCATTTTCCTTAATGGATGCCTTTTCACTTTCCATGATCTTAATCGTCTTTCCTAGAAGTGAGATTCTTTCAATTTTCACTTCTAATATATTGAGACTAACTATCTACTGATCTTCTAAATATTATAGTTTCTTCAAGGTCTTCTCAAGAAACTTTAATCTGGACTTGTTCGATTCAACCTCAATAACCATGTCGTTAAATCTTTTCTCTATAATCTCTCACTTTTTAGTGAGATCGCCTTTGTCCTGGTTGTAAGTGGAATGCTTCTTTTCAAATTCAGCTTTTAGAGTGCAAAGCTCTTTTCCTTTATTCTTAAGGCTATCCAAAGCCTTCTTCCAAGCTTTCTTATTCTTAATATGCTTCCTAAACATTTTGTTATAGCTGTCCAATAGCTCTTCATGTTCATCCTCGTCAAGGAATTTGGAAGATTGAGAGGTCATAGTGGGAGGATCATCTTTAGTTGCCATAAAGGTAATAAAGTTACTTTCATCCTCTTCCAAACTATAATTACTATTCAAAATAGTAACCTTTACCACTATGACTTTCTTGCCAGATTATAGTCTCTTTAACTGGCACTGAGCAGTAATTTGTCAAAGTTTTCTACATTCGTAACACTTAACTTGACCAACCTGATCTCTAGGTTGAGGTCTCTCTTCATCTTCTATAAAGTCTTCAACTTTGGCTTTGAAATCTTTTCAACTAGTGCTTTTCCTTTTTGATTTACTAAGAGCGTTCTTTTTGCTCCTAAAGAATTTCTTAAATTGCTTTGCCAATACAAAAAATTCTTCCTCATCCAAACTAGATGAGTATCATTATTAATAGAGACACATTCTTTGCCTTTCTAAGTCTTGGTAGTTTCAGCACAAGACTCTTACCTTTATCTATAGAAGAAGTTCTTTTAAGGAGAAGGTAATGAATTTCAAAAGCTTGGAGATCACCAATGATCTCGTTCACCTTTAGAGGTTCTCCTTTGAAAGAAGTTTTAATAGAAATAACTTTTTTCTCTAAATCAAGGAGGAAGGTTGCAAAGAATTTTCTCATGTTAAAGTTTTTCATCAATTGGATGGCCAAAATTGAAATAAGCATTGATAATGTATGAGAAGCGGCTCTAAAAGTTGTCAAACATCTCATCTTTTTCCAACTATAGAAGTTTGTAGTCTCCCTTCAGTCTCATGAACTTGGACTTCTTTACAGCAGAGGTGCCCTCATGCATAATTTCCAAAATATCCCAAGTTTCTTTAGAAGTGGTGCAAGCATAAAACCATTTGTATTCTTTAGGGGTGACTACTTAAGTGAGTGTGTACACTGCTTTCTTGTTCCAGTCACACTCACAACTTTCTTCTTTCATCCATTCTTTCATGGGCTTAAGAACAATTGTACCGTCTTCAAGTTTTAGTTGGAAGCATCCGGCCATTCTTTGGCTAATACCAGACATAGTCTCCCATCAACTACAAGAAAGCACGCATTTGAGACTTATAATAGGTATAGTTATGCCCATTGAGAAGGGGAGGTCTACTTACGTTGCCTCCTTCATTGGAGTCCATCCTGGTGAAGAGTGAGTGTGTGTAAAAAGTACAAGAAATAGATTAACACCAAAGCAATCAAGGCTAAAAAGGGTGAAATTTCTCTAAAACAATTTGAGAGTGAACAACCAAGTCTAGCTAATACAAACACATAAGGACTCGCCCCTCTTGCACAGGTGGTGAAAACAACAAACAAATAACAGATAAATAGGTACAACAGATATCAAACAATAAAGTTAAGGTCTAAATGCTTTCCAATCACAATATAGTTTCTATATGTTGGTACATATATCGTGGATATGGTGATTGTACTAACTCATGTAATAGAACAAGAAAATATAATAGTATAACATGGTAAACCCACTAGACTCCAATCCCAAGTGAAAACATTCATGGGTTTCTTAAGGCAACCACTCTATAGCAAAATTCACAAAATGAAATAAACAGTTATACAACTTCGATAAAAATAAATGTTAATACCTCTATCAGTAGGAACCACCCATCTTAATTGCCTAAGTTGCTTTAGCTATTTGTCACCATAATTACTTTGATCCTCATCGAATCCAACTCACCCCACCACGCAGTTTTGTACTAACACTTGCAATCAGATTAGTGTGAATCCTAAACAATATAAACTTCATCCAAAAATGATTTTAGATAAAAGCACCACCTCATAATAACAATACAAAAAAAATCAATGTATTGTTATTATTGCAACTCCATTTAGTAAAATAATTAACCAACTCCACCACCACCTCGAATCTCAATACAGAAAAACATTTAATGTATTGAGAATATGAAAACACCATTTAAAATATATTTATCGAGAAAAACTCCACCTCATAATAATAATATAAAAAAATACTCGACGTATTATTATTACGACAACTTCGTTTGGTAAAAGAAATAAACCAACTCCACTACCACTTCGTATCTCAATACAAAAAAACACTTAATGTATTAAGAATATAGAATTACCATTTAAATATTTTTATCCAGAAAAATTCAACTAATATTTCTAACACCTCTAAATCACTAATACGGTACAACACTCAACGTATTAGTGACACAAATATGTAAAATATTTTGCAGGAACTCAAGAAAATATTTCTCACAAAATCAAATTTTTCACAACACAAAATCCAACTCAGAAAAATGTGTAGAGAGAAGTAATTGATAATATATATTTAATAGAGAAATAAGGTATATTTATTGCAAATTTGTATACTTCTGGTACCCTCGCCATGCACCACCACTAGGCTTCGCTAACCACCCCATTGAGCCCCTATTAAGATATCAGTGAGGTCCAATGAGCCACAGTTCCACTCTGTGCACCCTTGCGTACCAGTCACCAACCACGTCGGCCATTGCCGAAACCATGAGGAAAAGTATAATTGGCAATCGAGTACCAATTGGAAAATTAGGACTACTATTTGGACAATAAAAAAATATTAATTAACAACTAAATAAAACCAACACTTCAATAAACTCAAAAGGTAGCAAAGATATATATATGAGAGATATAATCTAGGAAGTCATTAATCCCCTAATCTCCTAAGCATGTAAATCACTAAATTTCTCTTAAAGAAGTTAACAAGTTATATGATCAATTGACTTTAAATTATGAATACATTCCTCTCTTAAGTAAACTGCAGACAATATAATAACCTAACTTAATCATACTCTCATTCTAATTAGATTAAATTGTAACTCATGAAGAACGTTAATTTTCGACCACACAAATACGAATCGTACTTCTCGGCCAAAAAATTATGCATGCTATTTGATCAAGACAAACACATAGATACTTCTCTTAATTCTACTTATATGCCTCTATAAATTAATTGAAAATCAAGCACTTAATTAACAAATAAAATCAAATAATATAATATAACATAAATTACAATCACAAGGGGGAAGAAATTAGATTAGTACATGTTAGAAAATTAGGTTCATAAGACCCTTATATTAATATAAAATTAGCTAGACATATTATTCATTAAATCTAGAATTTTAATGAAAGAAAACATTACAATTGATGAAGGAAAAGTAGAAGAAAAATCACAAATAATCTCCTCTTGACTCTTCTCCAAAAGAGTAGCTTCTCCCCCTTGTATTCTTGATCAATCTCTTTCTCTCTCCAAATCAATGCTAGAATTTTGGCTCTTGAAGGTTGATTAAAATCTAAGGACTAATTCAATGATGTGTAAATTATGCACAATATTATTACATCTTGGTTTAGGACTCAAACAATTTATTTATAAGCACACACAAAACCTAGACACATTCGAATTTGGTTCTAAGTAGGATGCTGAAAATTATGCTCTAGGAATTGCATGAAATCTGCACTGGTCATGGCTAAAAATTTCCACTGCCATGGTGCATAATGAAATCTAGGAATACAAATATAACCCTAGAAGACTTCGCCGCAGCTCAACAATTCCACAGTAGTGGCTTGCGTAGATCTTCAAAATTGCATAATTTGATCTGAGAGAGTTAGGCTGTTGTGCCAATAGGCTTGGGCTGGGGCAAGCATGTTTGTGTGCTACTTGGCTTACTGATCACTCACTTGTCGTGTCGCGTGGCATGCATGTGTGTCGTTTTTACTCAAAATCACTTGAAAGGCAACAAAGTATATCGCGTGATTTTGAAAACAGTAATCGTGCTATAATTCAATAAAATGAACATAATTAGAACTTAAAATCTCATTTAAATGCATATTTCAAGCACACAATAATTTTGCACATGGGAATGCAAACAAAGACTCCAAGGGACTTACATCGCCAACAAAGACTCAAAGGGACTTAGATCACCAACAAAGACCCAAAGGGACTTACAAGACTTACATCATCAATTCTTTTTTCTCTTCCTATTGATATATACATATATATATATATATATTTTCCTATATAGGATTTAGGGGGGCCAACATTTTTTTTTTTTTGAAATTTATAAAGCTTGATTGATTTAGAGGGTACAGTTAAAATACCCAAATAATTTTTCTCCTCCCCCTTATGAACCTTAACCGACACTCTCACCCCCCCTCCCTTATGTTTGTTTTTAATAATTTTCACCAAACCTTACTTATTTTGGTCAAAAATCACCCCAAACACACTCCTAATATTTTTTCAATAATTTTCACAAACCTTACTTATTTTGATCCTAAATCAACCCAAACACACTCCTAAACACTTTTCTCGAATCATTTCACTAAAAAATCCCCACATTTTGACAAAAATATGAACCCAACAAACCTTCTTTACTCTAATTTTCTCACCATCCAAACACATTATATAGGACCACATTCATCCTAAAATCACTCTGACTCCATTACTCTAGTCTTCCTCAACACAAAAAGTTCATTTCCTTGCCAAAATTTTGTGTTACTCCATTTTGGGATCTTAGGGTCATTTATGATATTTTAAAATCCTACTCATCCACATTTCATCAACCATGGCTACTTGTTGACGCAAAATTCCCAATGGTGCCTTGGCTCCATTTAGTGTCCAATGGTGGATGAAGGAATCTCATATAGGGTATAAAAACTATATCTCCAAATGACCTATTTTACTTGAGAGAGTAATTGATTGGCATGACTTTTATGATGTTTGTATACTCAGGTCATTAGGGCCATTGGTTGGGAGTTGATTTTTAATGCAACAAAAGTATGTTGTTCATCGTTGGTTAGGGAGTTTTAAGCTAATATTGACCCTAAAATATGTCATCCTGGACCCATGAGTTACAAAGTTTTCATTTAGAACAAAACTATAGACATTTCGGCCCAATAAATCAATGATTTTCTCTCTATAGTCAAAATTGGTGCCAAGGACTTTAACTTAGATAGGTTTAATATTTTAAATGAGGATTTGTTAATTGAATTAGCTGGCACACCAAATACAGTTATGAACTTGAAATGATTACACATCCTAGGAAAATTCACCCTATTCTATCGCATCCTATACAGGATGGTGTGTGCTAATCTACTACCCTCAATTCACTCAATTGAGATAGGCTAAACACGTGCTAAGATTTTATACTACATTGGTAAAGGGGTAGAATTCAATGTTGGTATTGTTATTCATAATGAAATTCTAGCCCAAGCTGATGATACAAACCCTAGGGTTGGACTACCTGATAGGTGTTTGTTGACTAGTACGATTCTCACAGTAGGGGTGACACCAACCAAGGATACTGACCAAGTACAACTTGTCAATGATATTAATAAAGCCACAATCTCAAGATCCATCGCTCATGCATCTAAGAAGAAAAGGATGAAAGATGAGGGTCCTGGTAGGAATATTGCTGTTGATTTGTGTAGGGATGTTAAAATGGAACAAATGGGTGCATCCCAACCAACACAATCTAGTTTTGAGGATGAGGTGAGAATGAGAATGGATTCTATACATTCAAATGGGTGCAATGCAAACACTCTATGAAGGCTTGAGCAAAAGGGTGTTAGACATTGATGACAGGCAATAAGGCATATGCACAGACATCACTGCCATGTACACTATGATTCACGACATCCACACTCACCATTGTTCTACATCTAAAAGAGCCAATGATTCTTGATGGAGTTTTATTGGTTATTCTTATTTTTTTCCTTTGGCTTTGGATTTTTCATGCTACTACATTTTTGTTTATCATTATTAGAATTCTCTTTTATTATCTATCATGTTCGTTAATTATCAATGTTTGCTTAAACTCTAGTTTGGATGTTTAAATTTTTTCCTTGCTCATAGCTTGATATTTCTTTACACTATTTTGACCATGCTAAACCTCAAGTGCACGGGATGTGTACAAGTGATAAGCATTTAAAGTACGAATGTCGAATCCATGAGGAATATTATAACTTATAAGTGAGTATCAATCAAAACCTACTACCACTATTTGGAAAGTAGAAGGATGAATGAAATACTAAACTTAAATTTACAATCCAACAACAACCAAATATATGGACAACAACCTCGGAATCATTAATCCCCCAACCTTCTAACATGTGAATCACTAAAATTACCCCGATGTAATTGCAACCGATTATATGATCAATTGACACTAAACTATACATGCATTCCTCTATCAAGTAAACTACATACAATGCAATAATTCAATCTAATCATCCTCTCATGCTAACTATATTAAATTAATACTCATTAATTGCGTCAATTATTAATCACATGCATAAAAATCATACCTCTCAGCTTAGATCCTACACATGCTATTTCTTCAAGACAAACATACAAGCACTTCTCTCAAAGCTACCTATATACTTCTACTGTGTAATTATTGGCCAAATAATTACTAGAATTTCGAGCAGATCAAATAATATAATCTTATAAAGCAAGACAACGGGTTAATTAATAGATAATCACATGAAAAAAGTTGGGTTCATAAGATCCCTAGGTTAAATGAAATTAACTACTAATGTCCATAAAAACAAAATCTTAAGTTTTTACAGAAGAATACATTAGATTGTAAAAGAAAAGAAAAGGAAAAGTAGTACAAACAATTTCTTGTATTATGCCACTAATCCTTCTTGAATCTTCACAAGCATCGACACCTCTTCTTAAACTCTTGATCTTTGCTCTAATTTCATCTTAAAATTGGCTGCTGAAAAATTGTGCTTTTGAATACTAATGTGCTAACGAATGATAGATGATTTGTGCTAGGATTCTTCATTAGTATATATAGGTCAAGGTGGTTTATGAGATGAAGGATTTGGTTCTAATTAGGAGGCTAAATTTTTGGGACTTTTTTACATACAAAATTGTACGTGTGCGACGGCCTAATGTTACCAAGCGTTGTGGCGCTGTGGCCCTGTCTATTCAAAAATCAAATAGTTGCGCGTGCCACGACTTTGTTAATCACAACCACAAGCTCTCGAATCAATCTCTGTTATCTAATGGTGCTACAACTCAAGTTAATCACCTCTGCGGCCTAAGGCTCTCGGGTTGTTTCTAGTAAATGTGCACGTTGCGGCTTGAAATGGCCACCACTGCGGCCCTGTCATCCTTGTTTATAAACAAATCTCTAGGCCTTTTGACACCTCTGTCACGTGGCCTAATGTGCAATTTTTCTCCATTTTGGTTTGTTTTCGCTCTATTTACCTTCTTTCCTCCTACAATAACATATTTAACAAATATTACTCTATTTTGACTATTTTAAGTATAAAATAACATAAATAATTAGTCTAAAAATAGTTAAATAACTCTAATTTTATAAAGTTATCATAAAGTAATCGCATAAATACTTTTTAATTAAAATTAATTATTTTAATTTATAATTATTATTAAAATATAATTACGTGCTATTTAATTAAAAACTAATGGCTAAAGTATGTTTAAAGAAAAAAATAAAAAAAATAAACTGTCGAGAAATTGACTTGTCAAAAGAGCTATTCATACGTGGCAATTGTTCGTGCGGGACGATTATGTGGCAGATAGGGTTATTTAAAAAAAGAAAAAAGTCAGTTCAATTTGTTATTTCGGCTGAAGTCTGAGCCCATTCAGCCAAATTTCGCGTAGACAGTGTTTCAGTATGTTTGTTTTTTTTTTTTGGCTTATGTCATTTAGCTACCGTGCTCCAGCTCCAGCTCCAGCTCCCTGTAAAAATTCTCTAAGTACGGTCTCAGAATCACTTTTCCTTTCCTGAGTTTCAAAATTCTTGTTTAAAAAAAAAAAAAAAACCTTTAAAAGAAAAGGATTTGCTTTTAGGTAAAAAATTATATTCAAAACTTGGAGAAAAATAGGGTTAAAAAAGAAAATGAGAGAGGAGGTGATCAGCTCTGGAGGGACCGTCGATCCCACTCCTGCTGCCAGGTATGAAATTCGCTTCTCTTCTTACTTCGAGTGTTCGAGTCCTTTGAATTCAGTTTCAATTTTGGCGAATTGATCTAGCTAGGGTTTTAAATTTTGTTTAGGGATGATTCGACTCTTTAGGGATATTCGCTTGTGTCGAATTTTGTTGTTTAGTGTTGGGCATTTCGGTTATTTATTATGTAGAATTTTGTTATTTAAGTTTTGCTTGATTGTGTGTTGTTCTTGAAGTGGAGAGAAGAGATTCAATTCGAGTTCTCTGTCTGTTCTTCATCATAAGAAAAGAGAGACTCTGCTTGGTTGTATGAATTTTGAACCACCATTCTGACTGGATTGAGGGGGCTTTATCGTTACATGTTACAACAGCCTTGTAGACCTGTACTTGCCCACTCAGTCATTTGTATGATTGTTCCCTTCATGTGAGAATAAACACTGCATACCTTTTGGGAATTTTTCATGCTTTATTGTTTAGTGGCAGATGTTAGGTTGAGCACGTTGCGTATTGACTTTATGTTCAGCGCTGAATATTGAAAAATGCAGCATTGTTTTCTGAAATTGTTCACGTAGAAGATTTTTTCCATGTAAATTATTCATTTTCTTTTGGTCAAATGAGCTCTAGATGTGATTGCAAAGTCGATTGTTTTCATCCTTAATGTTAAGGTCAAGTATCTTGTTGTAGATGGATTGCCCAACCATTTCAGTAGGACAAAAAAAAAAAAAAAAAACCACATACATGTTAGTTATGTGCATTTTATTGGGTACTCCTTTCAATTGAAGTATCTTTGATCACATGCCATAACTTCTTTCTTAATACTTGTAGAAACGTATAGGTCACTCTTCTTCCAACAATTTGAGCTTTTGAAAGAGTTGATTATTCAACAACTTCTAACATTGTATTAAAATTGGAGGTTCAATGTTCAAATCCTACTAACTCCCAATCATTGAATTTTAAATGTTTGGCATGTATGGTGTATAAAGGTAACACTTGTAGAGAGTGATATATATATATATATATATATAATACTATAGTGGGCTCTTCTCAGTACCTTAAGATTTTGGGAGAGTGGTTTTTTAACATACTTCTAACTTTTCTCCCCTTGTTTCTCTATTCTCACGAAGCTGGTTGCTAAATTTCAGTGTCATGCTTGCTAGATTTAAAGATATTTGTGATCTTCAAGAAGGGTGAATGGTCCATTTACTACTAAAAATATCACTCATTATGCAATTTACTACTATTTTTCTATTTCAATTTTATACTTGTACTCTAAAGTTAAAATTTGGTTGCAATTTAGTACTTTTTTCTTTTTCCCCTCATGTACTGTTTTAAAGCAATTTATTACTTCATTGCATTTTGTATCAATTTAATATTTTATGTTTTGATTTGGCTCAATTTATTCTAAAAAAAACCAGATTGGAATGAATTGAAATATAAATGATAAATCTGAGTCGAAAAATAGAAGTATCAAGTTTAGGTTAATTGAAAGCATGTATTAAACGAAACATTCACCTCTTTGAAAATTAATTGTTGTTTGAAAATGCATTGCACTGGTACATCAGTTCATGATGTGAAACTTGTGGGATTCTCATCCACAATTTCATACATCATAATCTTTAGGGATTTGGAAGCTTCATGTTGTAGAATAGTAAGTTTGTTGTTCTGGATCTAGATCGATGTTATGGTTTATAGGTTTAGTGTTTAACTAAATGTTTTGAAAAAACAGAATTGTAATTGTTGGAAATTGTGAGTAACATGCATGCGACATGGTAAGATAAGTGATTTTTGGGGTTGTAGTGTTAAAATATAAAATAGAAATGAAATCTGTGGAGATAAACATTAGAAAGTTGAAGATATTTATTCTGATAGTTTAGATATAACAGACAGTCGGATTATGAATCATAATACAAATCACTCAAATGAATTGTAACTCATCAGGTAACAATTTATGCTAAACTCCATGATTTATATGCATGTAACAATTTGTACTCATCGGGTAACAATTTTTACACACTATGGAAATCATGGAGATTTTATATTGATCAAGTGTTCAAAATTATTGCTCTCTGAACTATAAGGGCTCTATTACTTCTGTAATGCCTTAATGGTAATAGTTTTTTACTTGTTGTCATGGCCTTTAAAAATTTCACTTATGAGTCGTTTTAGCTCCTTAATTTATTTCTCTTATATATTTTTGTTGGCAACACTTGTCATTCTATCTTGTCTATAATATGAACCTTTCCTCTTGACTTCTAGTGTACACACATGAGGATATAATGAGTTACACCTACACTTAAGATAGCCAGAACACATTTGTTAACAAAGGAATTCATAGACAACGGTTGTTTTAGTTTGTGCAAAAACCTTGGCACATTAGGATTTGATTTGAATAAGAATTAAAACTTTCAACTTTTATTATTTTTGATGAGCAGGTGAAGAATAAAGTTCTCTGTTCATTTGCATTTTTTTTGCTACGATTTCCTCATTTAACCTTAATTTCTGATGTAAAATATTTTTATGCATTTTGCATCTTATCAGTTCTGCTGGGGCATCATCGCCTACGCTCCCAACGAATGTTGGTAGTATAGATGGATCGAGTCATGGACAAGGCTCGAAAGCAGCTTCTCTATCCTATGTTGGTTCACAACCACCAAGGACTTCTTTGAGTACTAGTGCTTGTGGTTCCGCTTTGGGATCATCAAGACCGTCATGTAGACCATGGGAAAGAGAGGATTTATTGAGACGCTTGGCTACCTTTAAGCCGTCAAATTGGTTCGGAAAGCCTAAGGTTTGAATTTGAGCTTGCTGTCCATATGTATGTACAAGCATTTCAATTAATTTTCAAAATTTTTATTGATTTATTTTTTTGATCTGATATTTTCCCTTGGTTAGTTGCAAATTTAGATGATAAGCCCAACTTTCCATGCTTCCATTTTCATAATACGAATACAAACTTCATTATTATGGTGCTCCCACCTATAACACTTTCTTTTAACCTGACTCCCTTTAAGTAGAATTAATTTTCTTTTGTACTTCTGGTCTCTCCACCCTACTATATTTTCTGAAGGGAATCTCACTACATATGACTCACCTCCACACACCAATTAGGTTGACACAGGACAAAAACATGATATAAAATCCATCTAGCTTCTCCTAGAAATAAAAGCTTTCTATTCTCTTTCGAGTGTCATAAACTCTTGATATACACCAAGCATCATCTTCTTTTGCCCTAAATATGATAGTGACTATATTACCAATTACAAAATCAACTACACCCATAATTTAGTATTCTAAATTATTATGATATCCTTAGATCTAGCATATGATGAAAAGTAAACACATCATTTGAAACGAAAAATCTCAAATAATTCTTTGACCTAAAATCTTGCCCTTGCACTCCTAATTTATCATGATGTCAAGATTCCTTTTCTTCATGTACTTCTTGAACACATTTCCTCTAAATACCCTACCCTATTCCAGCTCATTGCCAAAAATTTGGGTGAGAATTTCCCAAATTATTGTTATTAAATTTGTCTTTACCGTACTCCCTCATCCTTTCTTTTCCTCCTTTTTTTAAATGACTCCTCCCTATTTGAAGAGCCAAAATTAGATAATGTTTCTTGCCAAAACCTAATGCTCTTTTGTTTACTTGATACAAGCAGCTCCTCTTCCAATTAGTGTCCTACTACTCATAGTTTGATATTTAGTTATTTTTTGGTCATCATCGTTCTTTCTCTTGCTATCAAAATGGTGAAAAGTGATTTCATTGTAACATCAAGTCTTCAATTTTGAAAGATGAGAAGTTTGCAATTAAAATCTATTGAAATTTAATTTCTTCACTTATTCTCAGAAAAGACATGTTTAAATATCTAGTTTTTAAAATTTAATCCAACAAATTTTTTTTCCAAATAAAAAAAGTTAAAGAATGCATTTAAAAGAAGATTAATCTTATAAGTAGTTATGGAAAGTTGAAGATTAATTTCTAAATTTTTGCTGAAATAAAGGATACACTAATTACAATTTGGAAACTAATTATAGAATATGACAAATGAGATAACCCCTGAATATTCTCTCAATCTTTCATCAATCCTCCAAATGTTTAAAAGAAATTGTTTAACAAAATGAGAAGAAATATAACCAAATAGTGAAAGAGGTTCATATTTTACATAAGTTGTTTATTGTGGAAGATGTTGAAGAATATTTTGATCACTTGCAAAAACTACCGAAAGGTCTTGAGTTGAAAGTCATCTGTGAATTTGTGGTTTTAGATCTTTGATGTGGTTCTGATTGTTTGAAAGAGTCTTATCACAAAGACAACATGCTGGGTGGGGTGCAGGTGGTTTTGTTATTTTATCATTGCAAATGAATGGTAGACAAGATATAATCATGGTTCTGGTTGCTGAGGAATTGAAAATGTTGGTGAGCTAGCTAACCTAATAGAGGATTTTTCACTTACTAAACAAAGATCAATGGAGAAAGTAAAAGAGCATAAGAAGAGTAAGGAAAACAAAGGAAGATTATGTGTTTTTACTATAATATTTGTGACCAGAAGGCATAGAGAGGATTGAAGAACTAAAGTTCTCAAAATCAATAATTATAATCAAATCGATAAAAGTCCACAATTAATAAACATCCACAATTACAATGTATATTAGTTTATTTATAGGTAAAATAAAAGACTACCTAATTCTATAAGACTCAAATTCTATTAAATCTTATCCTAATTTAATAATAAATCTTGATATAAAAACAGTTGCGATAAGAATAAAACTTTAAATAAAAATAGCGAGATAACAAAATGAAAGTAAAGAATTGAATTAGGGGAAAGAATGAAGAATAATAATTGGGGTTGGAGGATAAATTAGAGAATACCTTGTTCTCAAAGCGTCATTTATAAATATCAAATATTTCAACATTCTACTAAAATATAGAGTTTTTTTTTTACAGAAACAATATATTATATTAATATATGTAATAAATACAAAAATGCAAAGTGGATTTGTAATCCGTTTGCAAAAGATATGACCAAGCTATATCAAAAAACATCTAAGTCTTAACCCTTACAAAATAATCTCCTAACTAAGATATACAAGCTTTTCAATTAAAACTAATAAGAAATTGAGAATATACTAAAAGATAGAACAAGAAACTATACATGCATATGCTAACGAGCTTTTAATATGCTACTGGGCTTTTACTAATGAGCCTTACAATAATTAAATCAGAACAAATAATAAAGACCAAATCACTCTCCTTCCTACATTATTTTTCCTCACTTTGAAAGAATTCGATTTCGACGAGTTTGTAAAATCATAAAGTAACAAATCAAATTAGGAGAAATTTCTTCTATCTTTTAGGAATATGCATGAGAAGTTACATTGGGTGGGCATGAATAACCCAATCCTACAACTCAATAAATGAAACTAAAGAAGGCTTTGAACCTTGGTTAGATAACTAACCATCCCACTTGAAATGTAACTACATAATCATATGAGTAGAACATCCTAGTAAGCATGCATTAGAACAATCAAGTAGGGTAGCAAAGTTTTTAGAATGAAGGACAAAGGCTATTAGAAAAATCAAGCTTAGGCGCAATATTTTTAACCGAGGTACATACCTTAGGATGTGTCGGTTCCTTTGTAAGATTTTTAAGAGTAATTACAAAAAGTTGTTTGTTGAGTGTTTGGTTCCAATGCAACACAATAACTTGATTTAAGTGCAATAGGTAGGGAAATGATCTTTTTAAAGATTTGTTTGTTTGGAAGAGGACCAAGTATACTTAGACTTGATATACTAGGAAGAATTGGTTTTGAAGGTGAACCAAGTATACTTTTTTTTGCAATGGGTTTTACTTTTGTTTTTGGTGGAGGGCCTATAATATCCTTTAAAGGTGAAGGAGGTTTGGTGATTTTGGCTGTTTAGGTGAACAAGGCACTATCAATAATTCTTTCATTAATATAAAAGTTAATAAAAATTGATTTTTCTTTAAAAGGAACCAAAAGTATCCTACTATTTCAAAAAAATAAGTAGCTATTTTGCTCTTCCATGGCTTTCAATTGGTCTTTTAAGGTTTTCTAAGAATGACATGACAAACATTCACATCTACTACATCACATAACACTCAATACTTTTAATGCTTCTTAATTGACAATGAAATTTCGCACTTTATTAACCTTAAAGTCAATTCATTTCTTTCCATCTAGCAATGCAAGGGTTTAGGATGAGTCTCGATTTCTAAGCTTAATGCTTTCATAACACGAGAATAAATGATATTAACAAAGTTAGCTCATCTTCTTCGTTAAAATTGTGAATTTTTTTCATTTTGTCGAGAATTGGTAATTCTTTATTATATATTAGAGAACACAAATTGTCAAAATACTTGGTATCAATTTGTGGCTCTTTATCAAAGATAGGAGCATTAGAGTCATCAAAGTAACCATTATTTTATGGTTCTTCAACAAATATAGGTAATTTTGAATCAACAAAATATTATCCAAAGACATAATACTCAAAACTACAAGAATTGGGTTGAAAACTTCAAGAACTGATATGAACTTGTAAGAACCAAGGTGAATCTGTGAAGAACCGGTTTAGGATGACTGAATCAGATCAAATTGGGTGAACTGAATTGGTTTCTATTGAACCAATAACCACCAAATTGACCAAAATTTGACAAAAATTGCTGTTAGCTCATGGCGGAGCGTCATGATTAGACTTGCAACAAGGTATGGTATGGATAGCAAGTTGAAAGGTGGTCTTCTTGATCGTCTTTGAGTCTCCAACCAATGGATTTTGCGAGTGGCAGCGTCGGTAGAACTCATCACGCTAGCTCATCTTCTTTGTTAAAATTGTGAATTTTTTTCATTTTGTTGAGAATTGGTAATTCTTTATTATATATTAGAGAACACAAATTGTCAAAATACTTGGTATCAATTTGTGGCTCTTTATCAAAGATAGGAGCATTAGAGTCATCAAAGTAACCATTATTTTATGGTTCAACAAATATAGGTAATTTTGAATCAACAAAATATTATCCAAAGACAATACTCAAAACTACAAGAATTGGGTTGAAAACTTCAAGAACTGATATGAACTTGTAAGAACCAAGGTGAATCTGTGAAGAACCGGTTTAGGATGACTGAATCAGATCAAATTGGGTGAACTGAATTGGTTTCTATTGAACCAATAACCACCAAATTGACCAAATTTGACAAAAATTGCAGTTAGCTCATGGCGGAGCGTCATGATTAGACTTGCAACAGGGTATGGTATGGATAGCAAGTTGAAAGGTGGTCTCCTTGATCGTCTTTGAGTCTCCAACCAATGGTTTTTGCGAGTGGCAACGTCGGTAGAACTCATCACGCTAGTTGTGTCTAATGGCAGCGATATGACCAGGGGATATTAGGGTTGTACTAATCAGCGCTATATGAGTGTACATGCCAATGGTGACAACATATGATGTTGCTTAATGTCGGTGACACAAGGGCATAGATTGGGCTATGCAAACTTGTCTGGGTTGATGTCTCCGATCTGATGAATACAAAGTGTTGGGGATTTTGCAGGCGATGTTGTTATGATGGTGGTGGTGGGTCACACTGTAGTGAAGGTGTTGGATGGTGTGGTGGCTTGAGGGTGGTTTGGTTGAGGGATAAGCTTTTGTGATTTTTTTTCTTTTTTTGTTTCCATAGTAAATGAAAGAAATAGTTTTTTTAATTACTGTTTTCATGGTAAACAGTAATATTGACAAATTTTGTATTGCTTTCACGTAAACAATAATAGAATTGTTTACAGAGGAGGATTTGATTTTGTTCATGAAAACAAAATCAACACGCTTCAATACCGACACTTGCCATGAGGCATGGAGAGGATAATGGAAGAGTAAAAGTTCTCAAGAATCATTAACTATAATCAAATCAGTAGAAGTTCACAATTACAATGTAAATAAGCTAATTTATAGATAAAATAAAATACTTAATTCTTTAAGTACTCAAATTTTACTAAATCTTGTCCTAATACAATAATAAATCATAACCTAATAATAATTGCGATAAGAATAAAACTTTAAATAGCAAAATACTAATTATTTTAAATTTCTAAAATTGCTTTAATTTTTTTCCCACATCAATTTTGCGAGTTTGCATTAGAGATATAAAGTTGATTGCGTAGGCTCTTTGGAAACAATTTGAATGAAGCATTCAATTGCATTCCTTTATGGCTCCCAAAGCACCTTTCATTTGCAATTTCGATGAGGAAATTAAAAGGATGTTTAAGGGCGGGAGAGTATTTACCAGTCTCTCTCTACTGGTGGAGTTTTGAAACCGCATGATAGTCAGGTTTTAATTAAAGGATAACCACACCTTTTGGGAAAGGAGCTGTTGGAAAATATGAGCTGGAATGGGTGTAGCCACAACTGTGGGTGATAGTCACAGCTGTGGGTGAATAATCCCAGCTGTAATTAGGGTGTAAATACATGGTGTATTAGTTGTAATCTCATTTACTGTACAATGGGTATTTTCCTTGTTTAGTTCACTAGGTCAACTTGTATTTTCTATACATGCTTGGTTGGATTGTATTCTCAAGATAACAGTAAGAAGCAAACAATTTCCTCTTCTCAAATTTGTCATGGCATCAGACCTTTAGGCTCTTTTCTGGGTTCAAAATCTCAGGCCTTAATCGCCAAGTATATAACTACACTTTCAGCCTTCATTGCTGAATTTTTTCTTTTTAACTTGATTTGTTCAAAACTACTCAGTTTTTTTGGCCTTCATTGCTGAATTTTTTTTTACCTGATTTGTTCAAAACTGATAAGTTTTTCCTGCCTTCATTGCTGATATTACTGTCACTTTTTACCCTGTATTTGAAGTCCAAAACTGAGTGCATTGCACAGAACAGAACAACCTTCAACCCCATTACCATTCCAAACCAATATACTTTCACTGCTGCAGTATTTTTTCCTCATTGTTGCAAATTCCTTCCTCTTCATGTCTCCACCATCTACCAACTTTTAAACCCAACATAACTTTTATTGTTAGATATATATTAATTGTAATTAGCTGTATATTAGGTATATATAACTAATTAGCTTAATTATAAGAATCTTAATTAAATAGTTTCTTAAGATAGAATTCTACCTTTGTGTATATATATATGTATTATTTTTTAATGGAATCAAGAGAAATAATTTTTTTCAATCTTGAATAACATGGTATCAGAGCGTCGGGGTTACAAAGTTGGGATTTTTTTTTCGTTCAAATTAGGATTTAGTGCATTTTTGGGCTCCAACTTGAGACACCCTTTTAGAGAACATTTATTCTCAACGCCGGCACAGGGAGGAAGCCTAGCTGCCGTTCGGCATAACCCCAGATTCTAGTGACCAGATGAGCCGTGAGTGGGCCCCACGCGCCACTGCGAATTTCTGCAGTATTCCCACACGTTGGCCCGTGACGGCACGTCTCCTCCAGCGGTCTTCTCTGGTCGTCCTCGTGTTGCTCGCCGGCGTTTCCTTGTGTCGTCTGTGGTGGTTCGGTACTCATTGCTTTGTGATTGTTCAGGTTTGGGTTCTTCCAATTTAGGTTTTGGCCAATTTTGTATTCTTGTTTGCTACCTTGTTGGATTTTGTTTGTTCGCTTGTTCGCTGTCTTGTTGTTTGTAGGAGTTATGATTGAAAAGAAATCTAGAGTTGTGACGGATATGGTGCCTGTGATGTCCAAAATCACGGACCATAAGCTCAATAGCTCGAATTAGTTGGATTGGAGCAAGACCATTCGACTTTATTTGAGAAGTATTGACAAACATACTCATTTGACTAACGATCCTCCTAAAGATGATTCAAAGCAGACATGGCTTAGAGAAGATGCTCGCTTATTTTTGTAGATTCGGAATTCTATTGAGAGCGAGGTAATTGGCTTGATCAATCATTGTGAAGTTAAGGAATTGATGGATTATTTGGATTTCTTATATTCTGGTAATGGAAACCTTTCTCGCATGTATGAGGTATGCAAGGCATTTTATCGTGCAGACAAACAAGATCAGTCCCTCACAAATTATTTTATGGAATTTAAGAAGATTTATAAGGAGCTCAATAGTTTGATGCCTTTTAGCCCTGATGTGAAGGTTCAGCGACGCCAACGGGAGCAAATAGCTGTCATGAATTTTCTTGCTGGTCTTTCCTCTGAGTTTGAGACTGCTAAGTCATAGGTTCTTTCTGGTTCTGAGATCTCCTCTTTACAAGAAGTATTTAGTCGAGTACTTCGTACAGAAAGCACTCCACCTGCTCAATTAAATGGTGCTTTGGTAAGCCGAAATAATAATGAGCTAGTAAGGTCAACCTATATGAGTGGAAACAAAGGAGGTGGCTCGCAAGGGTTTGAAACTCGACCATAGGATCCAGGAAGAATTGTGTGTTACTGTTGTCGCAAACCAGGACATAGGAAACGTGATTGTAGAAAGCTTAAGTACAAGAATCAAAAAGGTTACTCGGCCCATATTGCATCCACTTATGATACTTTTGAAAAATCGGTTCTTATCTCTGCAGATGAATTTATCAAATTCTCACAGTATCAAGAATCACTAAAGTCTTTATCACCTGTCACTGCTATTGCTGATTCAAGTAAACCAAATGCGTGTCTTCTTTCCTCATCTTCCAAATGGGTTATTGATTCTGGTGCCACAGATCATATGACAGGTAATTGTAGTCTTTTTTCTACTCTTCAGTTACACACTTCCACCTTTATTGTTACCTTAGCTGATGGGTCACCGTCCCGTGTTCTTGGGTCTGGCACAATCACTTCTACTCTTTTGCTTCCTTTGTCGTCTGTCTTACATTTATCTAACTTATCCTTTAATTTGATCTCTGTAAGTCAGCTTACTTGCAATCTTAACTGTTGCATCTCATTCTTTCTTGATCATTGCTTATTTCTGGATCTTATAACGAAGAAGATTATTGGTAAAGGACATGAGTCTGGAGGCCTCTACATTCTTGACACACCAATACCGAAATCTGTTGCTTGCTCTGGTATAACCTCTCCTTTCGAGGCACATTGTAGACTGGGTCATCCATCTCTTCCTTTACTCAAGAAGCTTTGTCCTCAGTTTAGTAAGGTGTTTTCATTAGATTGTGAGTCTTGTCAGTTTGCAAAACATCATCGACTTAGTTCAAGTCCAAGAGTTAATAAACGTGCTAGTGTTTCTTTTAAATTAGTTCATTTTGATGTTTGGGGTCTTTGTCCTATTTTGTCTAAACCTGGATTTAAGTATTTTGTTACTTTTGTGGATGATTATTCTCGTGTAACTTGGTTATATTTAATGAAGAGTCGTTCTGAGTTATTTTCTATTTCTTGTGCATTTTGTGTTGAGATTAAAACTCAGTTTAATGTTTCAATATGTACTTTACGAAGTGATAATGCCAAAGAATATACATTAGCGTTTCAATCTTATATGGTTCAAAATTGCATGATTCATGAAACTTGTGTTGATACTCTATCTCAAAATGGAGTGGCAGAACGTCAGAACAGACATGTTCTTGAAACTGCACGTGCCTTATTATTTCAAATGAATGTTTCTAAATCTTTTTGGGTCAAAGCAGTTTCAACAGCATGTTTTCTTATTAATCGCATGCCCTCATCTGTTCTTCATGGTGAGATTCCTTACAAAATCTTGTTTCCTATTAAGTCACTATTTTCGGTTGACCCTAAGATATTTGGTAGCACTTGTTTTGTTCGGGATGTTCGTCCGCATGTTACTAAATTAGATCCCAAGTCTTTGAAGTGTATCTTTCTTGGTTATTCTCGTCTTCAGAAAGGTTATAGATGTTATTGTCTAAGTCTTAACAAATATCTTGTCTCAATTGATGTTACCTTCATGGAAGACACACCTATTTTTCGTCTTCTCAGCCTTCCGCACGTTAGGGGGTGGATGATGATTTGTTAGTTTATTCTATCACATTATTTGAACCTGTCTTGGATCCAGCTCCTGTCAAGCCTCCTATTATTCAAGTCTGCTCCAGACATAGACCTTCTGATTCATGTCCTGCACCTGCTTCTTCGTCATCAGATCCAATCCTGAGCGATAATCTTCTTATTGCATTACGCAAAGGTAAACGTCAATGTACTTATCTTATTTATTCTTTTGTTTCTTATAACTGCTTGTCCTCTTCCTTTTGCTCTTTTATTGCCTCTCTTGATTCTATTTCTATTCCTAAAACTGTTCACGAAGCCATATCTCATCTTGGTTGGCATCATGCAATGATAGAGGAAATTAATGCTTTAGATGACAATGGTACTTGGGACTTGGTTGATTTACCTTCGGAGAAACGGGCTATAGGATGCAAATGGGTATTCACAGTTAAGGTTAATCCGGATGGGTCAGTTGCTCGATTAAAGGCCCGTCTTGTTGCTAAGGGATATGCTCAAACCTATGGAGTGGACTATTCTGACACTTTCTCTCCTGTTGCTAAATTGACCTCTGTTCGGTTTATTTCTATGGCAGCTACTCATCATTGGCGTTTGCATCAACTAGATATTAAGAATGCTTTTCTTCATGGTGATCTTTAAAAGGAGGTGTATATGGAACAACCTCCTGCTTTTGTTGCTCAGGGAGAGTCTAGGCGAGTTTGTCGTATCTGCAAATCTCTGTATGGTTTGAAATAAAGTTCTTGTGCTTGGTTTGGAAAATTTAGTCAAGCTATAGAAACGTTTGGTATGATGAAAAGCAAGTCTGATCATTCTGTGTTCTACAAACAATCAGAAGCTGGTATCATTTTTTTAGTTGTGTATGTGGATGACATTGTTATTACTGGAAGTGATACTACGAGAATTTCATCTCTTAAGTCTTTTCTGCATACTCAGTTTCACACAAAGGATTTGAGAATGCTAAAGTATTTCTTGGGTGTTGAAGTCACAAGGAGTAAAAAAGGTATTTTTGTATCTCAGAGAAAATATGTCCTTGACTTATTAACTGAGACGGAAAAATTGGGAGCAAAGCCTTGTAGTGCTCCAATGAATCCGAACATCTACTTTACAGGAGATGGAGAACTATTTAAAGATGCTGAGAGATATCGAAGGTTGGTTGGAAAGCTGAATTACCTTACTGTGACTCGTCCAGATATTGCATATTCGGTTAGTGTTGTTAGTCAATTTATGTCATCCCCAACAGTTCATCATTGGGCAGCGTTAGAGCAAATTTTGTGTTACTTGAAAGGATCACCTGGACGTGGTATCTTGTATGCAAATCATGGGCACACTCATATTGAATGATTTTCAGATGCAGATTGGGCAAGTTTCAAAGTGGATAGAAGATCCGCATCAGGCTATTGTATTTTCGTTGGAGGAAATTTGGTCTCATGAAAGAGTAAGAAGCAAAATGTTGTGTCATGATTGAGTACAGAGTCAGAATATAGGGCTATAACACAGTCTGCGTGTGAGATAATGTGGATATATCAGCTCTTGAATGAAGTAGGTCTTAAAACTTCAGTACCAGCAAAATTGTGGTGTGATAACCAAGTTGCTCTTTATATTACTTCTAATCCTGTGTTTCATGAGCGAACTAAATACATTGAAATTGATTGTCATTTCGTCCGCGAGAAAATTCAGCAAGGTTTGATTTCTATAGGATATGTGAAGACTGGAGAACAATTAAGAGATATTTTCACGAAAGCTTTAAATGGGGTTCGGGTTGATTATCTTTGTAATAAGTTGGGCATGGTTAATATTTATGCTCTAACTTGAGGGGGTGTGTTAGATATATATTAATTGTAATTAGCTGTATATTAAGTGTATATAACTAATTAGCTTAATTATAAGGATCTTAATTAAATAGTTTTTTAAAATAGAATCCTACCTTTGTGTGTGTGTGTGTGTGTGTGTGTGTATATATATATATTATTTTTCAATGGAATCAAGAGAATTAATTCTTTTCAATCTTGAATAACCTTTATCATGTCAGAAACACCCAAATCCCTGAAATTTCAGCTACCCACCAAAGTCCTATACATTTTGAAAAACCCACCCCTTCAAATTGCAACTTCAAAATTGAATGGAAATAATTATTTGGAATGGTTTCAGTTGGTGAAGATTTTTCTTAAATGTGAGGAAAAATTTAAATATGTCAATGGGAATACAAAACAACCAAAGGAGAGCAATTCCAAATATGAGCGTTGGGTGGTTGAAAATTCTATGGTGATGTCATGGCTCCTTCGCTCCATGTAGCCGGAAATAAATTGGACTTATTTGCTACTTTTCACAGCTAAAGAAATATGAGATGCAGTAAACAAGACTTATTCCAAAACTGGATTTGTTTCTCAAGTATTCCAAATAAAGAGGCAAATTTACAACACCAAACAAGGGTCTTCAAGGGTCACAGACTACTATAAAAAACTCAAAATGGTTCCCAACTGTATTGGATCTTTATCAAAATGGGGAATTGGGCTCAGCCATAGATGCAAAAAGATAAAGGATCTTATAGAAAGGGAACGTGTCATACAATTTCTTTTGGGCCTCAATTCTGATTATGATCAAGCAAGAGATCGAGTTCTCGGAAAAGATCCCCTTCCACATCTAGATGGGGCATTTTCTCTTATTAAAGGATAAGAAAGCAATAAAGAACTGATAAGCACAAAATTCATGGAGAATGAAGGTCCGATCTTAGAAAACTTGGTCTTTTTTGTGACAAAGTCAGCATACAACAAAAAATTCCCAAGACAAGGACAAGCTTTGGTGTGACTATTGCAACAAGCCTAGGGATACAAGGACTTTGTGCTTGAAATTACATGGAAAACCTCAAAATCTGAAGCATCTTGGCAATTGGGGAGGATTT
Organism: Elaeagnus macrophylla; assembly: GCA_029378325.1. Classification (NCBI taxonomy): domain Eukaryota; kingdom Viridiplantae; phylum Streptophyta; class Magnoliopsida; order Rosales; family Elaeagnaceae; genus Elaeagnus; species Elaeagnus macrophylla. The sequence goes on along the minus strand of CM055647.1, from coordinate 13,305,568 downwards.
CAATCCAACTATTCTAGTCAAGCAAATTATACCACAATTGTAGAAGGAAATAATGGGCAAGTGTCAAAAGGATTTAATCAGCAAGACATGGAGAAACTTCAGACAATTGTTGAACAAATTGGACAACCCTATTTCCAACCACACTACCATTACAGGTTCTTGTTCCATGGTTCACTCAGGTATAAAGACCTCAATTCCTTCCAACTTTAATCCTGGTGCTTGGATTATTCATTTAGGTGCTTTTGATCATATGATCAGTATCCCTAATATTTTTTCTAGTTATTTACCATCCCTAGGCAAACAAAAAATTAAATTGGCCAATGGAACTGTCTCAACAGTTGTTGGCCAAGGAACTATTCAACTCTTAAGTAGCATAATCTTAAATTCAGTTCTTCATGTTCCATATTTGGATTTCAATATGTTGTCAATCGGAAAAGTCATAAAGACTTAAATTACACAGTAAAGTTTAATCCATCTGGTTGTTTTCAAGATTGATCAGGGAAGATGATTGGCTTTACTACGTGGATACAAATTGGGATGAGAAAGAAGAGGCTCATTGTTTAATTTCGCACAATGCCATTTAGACTAGATTTATCTTTGGCATAACTGCTTAGGTCATCCACCTTTTTACCTTGTTAAAAAAGTGTTCTTAAATTATTTGAAATTTTGGATTTTAGTAGCTTATATTATGAATCATGCATCCTTGCGAAAAAACGAGTTACATTTCCAATAAAAGAGATTCAATTTATTTCTCCATTCAATTTGATCCATTCCAATGTTTGGGACAATCTCGTGTTACCAACATTTCTGGCTCTCGTTAGTTGTTACCTTTATTGATAAATGTACTAGGACTACTTGAGTATACTTGATGAAAAACAAATCATAAGTTACATCCATATTCTACACTTTCTATAGATTTGTCAAGAATCAATTTGGGACAAGTATTCAGATGCTAAAATTCGACAATGGCTAAGAATATTTCAACTAGGAATTCATGACCTATTAGACAAAAGAGGGCATTCTACATTAGTTAGCATTTGTTGACTCACCAATGCAATATGGTGTTGCCAAACGGAAAAGTTAGCACCTTTTTCAAGTAGCTCGGTCTCTTTGTTTCAAATGGATGTACGAAAATATTATTGGGGATGCCATCCTTACGGCTGTTTATCTAATTAATAGAATGCCTATCAAATTTCTTGAAAACCCAAAACTGGTGTAGAAACTCTTGACTTTATTTCCCAATTTCCAAAGTTGGATCTATACCACCAAAAGTATTTAGGTGTGTGTGTATGTACACCCTCACTTGCGGAGCAAACTTGATCCTAGAGGCATGAGGTGTGTTTTTCTAGGATATTTTTAGCAACAAAAAAAAGGTTACAAGTTCTATCACCCTCCAACCAAAAAGATCTATGTTACTATGGATGTAACCACAAATGTGGAAAGTCAATCATACTTTAACAAGACCTATCTTTAGGGGGACGGAAATACCAAAGTTGAAGATAGGTTGGATTGTGATAAGAGTTGAAACATGGAAATCAATTGAACTTGGACCAACCACGGAAACAATATAGGAACTTGATATATCACATACATAGATTGATAACGCTATACCTTCACAACCTAAGGAACCCTCACTACTTGAGGAACACTCTAAAAACCCAAGCCAAGTCAGACAACATCCTTCCAAGTGCCCAAATCAACCGCTATATCAAACTCATCTCACATCACCCCCAAAAATTCCAAAACCAACCCCTAAACTTTCACCAAATGTAAGGTTGAACAATGAGGCTCAAAATACATCTACTTTAAGATTTTATTCCAGGAGGGAAAGGCCCATCATCACTTCTCAAGCCCCAATATTCAACCCTGACGCAAGTAATAAAAAATGATATGCCAGTTTCAATTCCTATTTTTGCTTCTATTCCAAATGATAATGTTGATTTACCCATTTCTCTTAGAAAGGGGGTACGAAGTTGTTCCCTACTCCCTATGACTCACTTTGAGTCATTACATAATTTTTCTCCTCAATATAAGGCATTTATCGCATTTGTTTTGTCAAAAAAAATTCCTAGAAATGTTCAGGAGGCATAAGCCTTAAAGCCATGGAAAGAAGCCATGAACGAGGAGTTACGAACCTTAACCAAACATGAGTGATTGTGGAATTACCAAGAGGCAAGAAGTCAATAGGATGCAAGTGGATTTTCACCATAAAATATCAATCTAATGAATCATTGGTCAAACATAAGGCTAGAGCTGGTGCAAAAGGATATGCATAAACTTATTGGATAGACTACCATGAGACACTTGAACCTTTGGCAAATATTAACCCCATTAGAATTCTCTTGTCTTTGGCATTAATATAGAACTGGCCATTACATTAGTTTGATGTGAAAAATGTGGTCTTCCATGGGGACTTGGAAGAGGAAGTATACATGGATATTCCACGAGGATACTAAGAAGATTTAAAAGGGGAACAAAGTTTGCAAATTGAAAAGATCTCTTTATGGTTTGAAGTAATTTTCTTGAGCATGGTTTGAGAGATTTACAAAAGTTATGAAAGACCTAGACTACCTTCAAAGTCAAGGTGACCACACTTTGTTTATAAAAACATCTAAAGATGGGACAACCACAGTTGTAATTGTGCATGTAGATGATATCATTGTGGCAGGTGATGATCATGAAGAGATGGCTGGACTGAAAAATCATCTAGCAAAAGAATTTGAGATTAAAGACCTAGGAAACTTGAGATATTTCATAGGAATTAAAGTAATTAGGTCTTGACATGGGATTTCTCAATAAAAATACACTCAAGATCTTTAAGAAACTATTATGTTTGGTTGTAAACCAATTGATACTTTGATAGAAGCTAACCATCGGCTTGTAGAAATAGTAGGAGAACTAGTAGACAAAGGACAATATCAAAGAATGGTGGGTAAACTCATCTACTTGTCTCACACAAGACCATACATTGTCTATGTTATAAGTGTTGTTAGCCAATTCATACATGCTCCACTAAAATCACACCTTGAAGGTCTTTATCAAATTTTGAGGTATTTGAAGGGATCTTCGATAAATGGTCTTCTATTTGAGAAAAGTGAAGAACTTAAATTGGAAGCATACGCATATGTTGACTGGGCTGGTTCCAAACAGAACAAAGATCAACTATGGGATATTGTACCTTTCTAGGAGGAAACTTGATAACTTGGAGAAGTAAGAAACAACCGATTGTAGCACGTTCTAGTGCAGAAGCAAAATTTAGAGTTATGGTCCAAGGCATATGTGAGTTACTATGGTTGCAGATGATCCTATTGGATTTGAAAGGAAGCATAAAAGGTCCTATGATGCTATATTGTGACAACAAGGCAGCAATAAGCATTGCTCAAAACCCAATTCAACAGCTGAAATTGACAGACACTTCATAAAAGAAAAACTTGACTTGGGACAAATTTGTATTTCGTATGCCCCTTCTCATGGTTAAGTCGTAGATGTTCTTATAAAATGACTGTCCAATGTCATATTCCAACAATTAATCAACAAGCTTGGGATACAAAGTATCTTTCACCAACTCGAGGGAGAGTGTAGGAAAATATGGGCTGGAATGGATGTAGTCATAGCTGTGGGTGAATAATCACAGCTGCAATTAGGGTGTAAATACATGGTGTAGTAGCTGTAATCTCACTTCCTGTACAATAGGTATTTTCCTTATTTAGTTCACTAGGTCAACTTGTATTTTCTATATATACTTGGTTGGAATGTATTCTCAAGATAACAGTAAGAAGCAAACAATTTCCTTTTCTCAATTTGTTTAGGAGGATTTTCAACATTTGGGTGAGAACCGTAGAGTGATGTCAAAGTGATCATGCTGTAAATATGGAAAGTAACAGAGATGGTATTAGACTTGTTCTGTTCTTGACAAGTCAAAATATGTGAAACCAACTTATTGGCCTTGAACCTAGAGTGAAGAGCAACACCAATGGCGTACTTTCAACTTTGATGTTGGAGGGAGGTTTCAGCCAATACCTCACAAAAGTGGCTCTTCTAAAGATGATAACTAGGATCATCTTTGAAATGTTAGAAATGTGTGCCATAGTCTCTAATTCTTGGAGGAGTTGGGAGATATGTTTCAAGAGAAACAAGAAGTTGACTAAACAAATAATGAGAAGAAACATAATACTCAAGAAAGCTGTGATAAAGGGAAAAAAAGAGAGAGGATGCTTTATACTTTAAAACACAGTAGAACACCAAGTTTATTTCACCTTAGTCTTCATATTAACTCGCGTACATAATGTAAGCCACTAGGGTATGATTCTAAATAGCAAAAGGACTAAATACCATTTAGTTCATAAACACTTAATTATGTAGAACAAATAGGGAGATCAGAGAGAGATTAGAAGAAAGGGGAGAAACAATAGATGAATTGCTGTTAGGTATTTTGACGAATAACAAAGGGAGAAACATAGAGAAATCTAATAAAATGTATTTCAGTTCATTCTAATATGATTTGAAAGTACAAATGTATAATGATATGTTTTATTTATATGTTAAAAGGACAAATTAGATAATTATAAAATATTAAATGATAATCTAAATCATAAATACAAAATTTAAAAGATAACTAAATAATATTTTAAGGAATAATAGTCTCAATGTAGATAAATCCTAAAATAATAATTATCTATTATATTTTACATCACTTAAAAACTAAACGGGTGGGTGACCGGGCATGTCCTTAGGCCATTAGCTTTTTTTGTGATAGTTTAGTTTATCCGCTTTAAAAAAGTGATGACAAAGGTTCAAATGTTCAATTTTACGTTTTTCTTCATTTTTTTTTTCCTATTTTTAAAATTTTTTATTTTAAAAAAGTTCAACTATTATTCATATTAAACTTTTTTTTTTCAGATTTTATTGAAGAAAATGAAAAAGCAATATTTAAAAATTTAAAATTTGACCATTTGGACTAAATTGTTACTTTAACTGTTGGACTAAACTGTTAAAAAAAAGTTACTGGACCTAAGTGTTCTAGCTATAATATCTAGTAAATCTGCTCGACATTTGTCTCAAACTAAAATAACTTCTTAACTTCAAAGTTCCCATCATGTTGGGAATCACATATAAGTGAAAGTTTTTAATTACGGATCAAATATACCTAGAGGGGGTGAATAGGTTATTTTCAATTTTAACAAATATTAATTATGTAACTTAATCACAACGGCCAGACATGCAATCGCGTGTAAAGATAAAATGCGGAATAAAAAATAACACACGATATTTTTAGGTGGAAACAACCTAGGCCACTCCAATGACCTTAGAGGAAAACTACCGGTCCACTGGACCACCTAACTATCCACTATGAAAATCAATGTTCAATTACAACTATAGGTCCTAGAACTACCCTTCACAGATAGATTTCCCTTTCTGTAATTTACTTACGAGCCGCCGCTCCTTTCATAGCCTCTACAAGCTAGGTGTTTGGATCCGGACCAACGTTCCGATCTACTTGAGTCCCACAAGATCAATCGAATCCGTCAACTTCGGTAATTTCGAGTCACACGAAATACCAAGCACGTCACCTGAAACGTTAGCACAAATAGCACAAGTGCAAAGTGTGTCCTAGAGCGGATTCAAACAATGAAAAACCCTAACTAGCAGATTCAACAGCATATGATGTAAAAACAAATCAGCTAGTAAACTCTAGAACTATCATGCAATTCTAAATATCATGAAAGACAATTAGGCACGTGAATTATTCAAACATAACCACACAGTATGTTTGAACAATTAAAATAAGAAAGTGCCTAAGCTTAAAGATGAAGAGAAAAAGATTTTTCTTTGAAAACACAATTCAGATGTAGAAAATATTATTTCGGTGTGGGTTGAATGTTTTGCACAAACAAGTGTTGCTTATATAATGTCCAGTTTGACTTGAAAGAGAATTAATAATAGAGTATAACTCTACTCATATCAGGATTTAGCTTTGACAACAATTCTATTCATGTTAGGATTTTGCTTTCACAACAATTCTACTCAAACAAGGACTCTTCTTTCACATCAATTCTATTCACAACAATTCTACTCATATAAGGATTCTATTTTCACAAGAATTCTATTCATACTAGAATTTTGCTTTCACAACAATTCTACTCATGTTAGGATTTTGCTTTCACAACAATTATACTTAAACAAGGACTCTACTTTCACAACAATTCTATTCATACTAAGTGTAGTGCTCAATTGTGTGAAGATGTATGCATGAGAGAATATTTTACCTTTCATATGAGCATTGCAAGCTTGGTGACTCCATCATCATGTATCATCTGATTGAACGGTGACCATTTATGCTAGATTACAATTAAACATTTTGTCCACGAAAATTGCCAATACAAATAAACCTTACAATAAGTAAGACACAACTTGAGATATGGATGAGTGCAACTAGTTTTGCTCAAGTGTGTTATGAAAATATCTAACAATTTGGTCTTTAGATATGATTGTATGTAGTAGGGGTGGCAATTTATGTGGGTTAGATTAGTTTGATTGGTCTGAATTGGCCTAGCTGGAATTTGTCTAACTCTTGTTCGAATCAAATTTAATTTGAGCCAACAAAGGTGAAATCAAACTCAACTCAAATCAAATACAAATTGATCTAAACTGGCCCAAATTTTTAATAACCTCTCTACACATGTTGATACAAAAGTACTTATCGAAAAATAAATAGTCCAAATAACATCGAATGCCACACGAAAACACGATTTTTACTATCACATAGTGTAGGATTAATCTAGTTGAAAAGAAAATAATACAACACAGGTTGATAAAAGGTTTGAAGTTTTACTGTAAAGGATGCCTAATTGGTTTAAAGGATAACTTCATAATAATAATTGGAATTAAAGATGGGTATATTTCTTTTTCTGGTTCAAAGATATGAGTAGATTTGAATGCTAAAAGCATCAACATTAAAGAATGTAACATAGTAATGTGGTAAAATAAATAAATTACAACTATTTAGTCTTTATCAATTTATTTTTTAAAGGAAAATGGAAAAAAAGAACTAATATATCATTAAAAAGAAAGACTGAAATAAATGGAAAATTATTATAATTAAATTTTATTTTATTTTGGGCTAATGAGCTGGCCCAACACGGCTCAACTTAACTCAATTATTTTTGTTTATTTGAATTTGGTTCGAATTTAATTCGATTCGTATTTGATTAATCGAGTGAGGACACAAATCGCCACCCCTACAAATTGCCACCCCTAGCATGGAGTAACCATTTGTTTGGTCATTAGCACTTTAATGAATTGTCAATCAACTTCAAGGTATTTGGTTCTTTCATGAAGCATGAGATTATTTGTAATGTGAATGGTTGTTTGATTATTACAATACATAATCACAAGTTTCTCAGTAATGAAATCAAGTTTTGTCAAAAGTTTCTAATTCACAAGAGCTTTGATTAGTGTGAGCCCTAGGTCTGAATTTTGATTTATTACATGATCTAGCAACCACAATTTGCTTCTTATTTCTTTGAATAACTAAATTTATGCACACGTAAGTGCATGTTGTTTTTGCCATAGGGTTGGAATCTTAGATATAGAAGAAATTTAAATGATTGCAAGTTTGATGTCAGGATTGTAAGGAGTAACTACTGGAGTCAATAACAGTGATACAATTATATGTACTAATGAGTTTCAAAGTATTTCTTATGTAAATCTTACTTTGAGCTTCTTGTAGATGAGCATAATATTCAAGATTTTGATCAATATACTTTAGTGTGCAAGTGTTTTGGTCCCAAGTAAAGTCAAGGTGTTTAAGTAGTTAATTGTTTTTGGTAAGATCAACACAATGGATCCTTGAAATATAAGTTTTCAAAGCTACATCTTCTCCCTAATTGGTGTATGCTTTGGAAGAGAAGTTCAGAATATATTGGTTAGTAATGATATTAATGGTAATAAATTCAGAATTCCTTCTTATTCTGATTCACATTGCCATTCGGCATTGGTAATGTGTCCTTAGGTTTAACTGAAGATTGCTCTACTGAGGTTAACCCAAAGTGTGCCAGATTGATGGCATCTTATCTAGTTTGTTAGATTCAAGGAATGCCTAAAATCATACTAATTTAATATTGTTAACCTTATAAGCTAATTAGACTATTTAATTCTAATGGTGATCATTTCATTTCCTGAGTCTTACCCTAGTAATTAATATCTATGTTACATGAAATCGGGAAAAAGTATCTGATATAAGTGCGTGACCAGAGGTCGAATTTGTTATTTTGTAAATTTTCAGGCATGGAGACACAAATAATAAGTATCTAATAATTAGATTCGGATATGAGGACGCGACATATTCATATAAATTAATATATATTTTATATTCATATATTAATATATTTTTTTTATGTATTTATAATATTTTGCATCTTAATTTTCATTTATTTTAATTAATTTATGTCATTTCTTTAATTAAGTATAACCAACTTTTTAAAATAAGCCTGTTACTTTTTGTTTCATAAAAAGAAAAAGAAGAAAAATAAAAAATTGTTACTAAACGGGAGGTAGAGATGAGCAAAAGGAAAAGCACAACCATGAGATAGTAGACTAAAGTTTTTGTGAACAAAATAGAATAGTTGAAGGAAAGGGTAGACACCTACTCAAAGTTGCTTGAGCTTTATTGTTCATAACAAACATGACTAAAAATTCTAGGGCGATGCCATTCTAACTTACTTCTGTATATCTCATTATACATTATTCATATGCTTAGTTGGGTTCTTGAAACATCCCTTCAAAAATCACAACACTTCTTTGCCGCATCTTATATCCGGACTAATCTATCAAATAGTTTGATTGTACTACATTTGTTCAAGATCATTCAAAAATCAGATCTAAACTTGATCCAAAAGTTATTAAATGTATTTTTATCCTGTATTCTCTTACTTAAAAGAGCTTCAAATGCTATGATCTTATTCTTGATGTTATATTTTTTTGAAAACATCCCTTGTTACTAGAAGCCCTAAGAGGACCTTGCTACCAAAATCCCTCTCCTCACTTAGGGGATAATGGTATAAAAGAGGATAGAACTTTGGATCAATATTTGAACTGTGATCTCATCCTTCCTCTAGAATTCATTTCAACAAATATTACTCATGATCAGAAGTAATGAGTCCCATAACCTAAGTGTTACGAACTTGAATAAATTAATGAACATTCATAATCAAATGAAACCTTAAAGTAATAATTATTTATGGGTTTGCAGACTTTGACTCTTAAGTTTAATTGAATTTAATGTATTCATCCTTGCAGTTCAACAGCCAGCCTAATAAGATTATGTAGTAGTGGATCTTGACTTAGGAGTCTAATTACTGGCCAGAAAATAACCATGATTATGATCATTGCTAAGGCATAGTTGCCATTTGGTGAAAGTACCATGATTTCCATACGTACTGTTTCCTTCAGTAATCTACAGGAGATAGTCTTACATATCTCAGATCTTGTTTGAAACATTGATGCAGGTTGTTGGTGCTTTGGCTTGTGCCCAGAGAGGTTGGGTGAATTTTGATGCTGATAAAATTGCATGCGAGTCATGTGGTGCATGCCTTAGCTGTGCAATGTCACAAAGTTGGAACTCTGCTGAAGGTTAGCATAATCTAAACACATTACGTTTCCTCTCTCACACACACAATCTCTTTCCTTTTCCTTTGAGAAGTTTTATTTTTTTCTAAGAATGCATGCTTAATACGAGATGATTTTGAAATCCTTAGTCTTAGGGTGGTTCATCTAGGATGTGCTGTACATATGGCTTTTGTCAGTAAGGTGTTTTTAGATTACAGGTTGTGGATAAGATGGATTAATGGTAGAGATTACCATGCTTTTAGTGAGAGTTTTAGTTTGGTGAAAAATGGGTGCATGAAGGAAAAAGGAAACAAGAAAGTTGAATTGAAGTAGTGGAGAGACTGGGTGGAGGGTGCATGGAGTTGGTGACATCATTAATTGCGTAAAGGTGGGATTTAATTAATTAATGTGACTCAAGAATGCTCTTGATCTAAGAATCACGGAAATCATGTAATATGTGCTTAGAATGTTGCTCGTGCTGTGTTCATTTTTTTCCAGAAATTTGAGGCACATAACTACTTTTTAGATTAAACAATTACTAGGTATACTCACGGTTGTATCATACAATTTTGTCAAAATGGTTGCACTAATTAGCATCAAAGTGTACATAGAGTCCTATTCCTGTCATAGCAGTACTAAATTACCACATGTTGAAGAAGCTAATAATTCATTTCCTCTTATTTTGGTAAAGCTTCTTTGACTCTTATTTTGGTAAAGCTTCTTTGACTTCTTTGATAGTACAAAAAGTATATAAAGCTTGTCTGGTTGTTATTTCACACAGCTTTTGTTCTTAATCTTATTTTTTTCTTTTTCTTTTCCAATTTCTTATGTCAATGTATGAAGTTGAAAATGCTTGGGAAGCCTTTTCCAAGCAGCTGGTTTCTGGGCACAAGGTTCCTTGTCCGTGGAGAGGAAACAGTTGCCCTGATAGCCTGGTTCAGTTCCCTCCGACTCCTCAGTCTGCCCTGATTGGGGGCTATAAAGATAGATGTGATGGACTTCTGCAGTTTCTCTATCTTCCAAGGATAGCTGCATCTGCAATCGAGCAGCTGCGAGTTTCTCGTGCTCCACAGGTTGACCATTTCCTGTCTCTGTCTCAGAAAGTTTTGGCAGGTGAAGTGGATTGTAGACAAGATAGTATAGCAGAACCGGAAAGCTCCCGGGATGGGACTATCTTCATATATTATTGTGTAAGATATTCATCAATAATTTGCTGATACCTAACACTACCTACTCATTTATTCTAACACTCTTATAAGCTTGGCAGGCCCAGAAGCTGATAAGTCTCTGTGGATGGGAACCAAGATGGCAATTAAATGTTCAAGATTGTGAGGAACATTCTGCTCATTCTGCTAGAAATGGGTATTCGCTTGCACCTAGCCACACCCATGTATATCCTTCACAGGATCCTGGACCTGGTAAGAAAGCTCTCTCCGCTTCAGCTAGAAAGGACACCGGAAAGAGTAAGGTGTCAGTTAAAGAGTCTCGATTTGAGCTTAGGTCACCCTTGCTGGATTGCAGCTTATGTGGTGCTACTGTTAGAGTATTGGATTTTTTAACTGTACCTCGACCTGCTCGTGTTGCTTCTAATAATATTGACATTCCTGAAACCAGTAAGAAAATGGGACTAACACGTGGAGTAAGTGCAGCTAGTGGAATTAGTGGTTGGGTTGCTGCAGATGATGCAGAAATAGAGCAGACTGAGGACCGTGATGAAGTTGCAACAACTGAGGCAAAATTACTGTCTAAATCAAATGTTGATTTAAATCTTACAATGGCAGGAGGTTTACCTTTTAACCAGTTGGGAAGAACAGTTTCTGAAAATATTCATGATGGAGATATGGGAAGGGATCTGATGATTGGGCAACCTTCAGGTAGTGAGGTAGGTGACCGTGCAGCTTCATATGAATCTCGTGGTCCCAGTTCTCGCAAGAGGAGCTTAGAAGTAGGTGTCAGCTCAGATAATAAGCCACACATAAGGCTCCACCAGGCTGATAGTGTCGAAGGAACTGTCATTGATCGTGATGGGGATGAAGTCACGGATTCTAGACAACATGCAACTGGGACTTCAAAGCGTCCTCGTGACTTGTATATTTTTGATACCTACTGCTCATCATACAATAGAGATTCTGGTGCTGGTCCTAGCAGTTCTATGGGCTTTGAAATACATGCAGATGGCAACAGAGTCCCTCTATTTCGACAAAGAAGTGACCAACTAACCATAATCCAAGCACCTAGGGAGTCAACACGTGCATCATCAGTCATTGCAATGGATACCGTTTGTCATAGTGCAAATGAGGACTCTATGGAGAGTGTTGAAAATTACCCCGGCGATATGGACGATGTTCAATTTCTCTCATCCAGTACTTACGGCTATCTGGACATGAATGATGCTTCGGAATTAAACAACAGCAATCAAGCTCAGCATAGCATCAGTTTCCAACCAGCTGCTGAAGTTTTACCTGAGGAAATGGGTGTAAGTAGCACAAATGATGGGGAAGAGATTTTCAATGCAGAAACTGTGACTGCTCAAGGTCGTGATAGGATTAGTGTTGGAATTAGTGGAGGCAGCGTTGGAATGTGTGCTAGTCATGAAGCTGAAATTCATGGGACGGATGTATCCGTCCATAGAGCAGATAGTGTAGTTGGTGATGTAGAACCCCGAATAGAAGATACTGAAACTCAGGGTCAGACGGGTGAATCTGTTCCAGATCCAGGGTTAATGGATGAGATTGTCCCTGATGAAATTAATAGGGAAGACCCTCATGGGGATAGCCAGGAGATGTTGTCTCGACCACCAGGCAGGGCTGATAGTGGCTCAAAGATTGATGGTTTTGCTAAGGCTGAATCTGTTGAAAGCGGTGAAAAGTTGAGTCCCAGCTGCAAGCTAGTTTTGGAAAACTGTGCATGCCCATCTCTTTCATGCAATGCTAATGTGTACTCTGGTAATGATACATATAATCAAGAGGTCACAAATGCTGGAAAGTCTTCATTTACGAACAACTGTACCTATGTAGAATCAGACTATGCAACTGCAAATGGGATGGGTAAGATTCCTGTATTGTGTCTCTTAAAGTTTTCTATGCTACTAATGTATATTCTTGTTCTCTTTAAATTGATATTAATTTTGTGGAAGACTAATATAATGTGATTGAAAGGTGCCTAGCTTGTAGCTTCCCTCTTTGTATCCTTTTCTTCCCTTGTTCTTTGGGAGGGAGTGATTTCCAACATCTCCTTTCATTTCTTTTTTCCCTCTCTCCCAGTATAGGCAGTTTGGGTTTGGAAGGTGGTTGAATATTAGATTTTAGAGTTAACGTATTAAGTAGCTGTAACTATTTATCTGAGAGCATGAAAAATGTGACCCATGCAAATAGAACGGCTTTTGACAAACCTTACCAGGGGCACACTTGAAAAGGTAAATAACATATGTAATTAATCATCCTCATTCCACCTAAATTGTCATGTAAGGGAGGGTACTCTTTCTCTATTTAACTCTTTCTTTTAAGCTTCTTGAACCCAACCATTTTATTAGTGAATCCAAATCACCTACAGCTAGAGTCGCTTATGTTTAGTTTTATTTTTATGAAGTTTATATTAAATTTCTCAATGAACTTTTCGCATCTGTTTTTTAGAAATGCATGACCCACCACTACATATATTACTCATCCAGATTCCAGCGTCACTCACGAAAGACTATCGAAGAAAATGAAAAACATTTGTCTAAAGCTAATATTGGATTTGGCTTCGATATCTATTCCCAGAACCTTAATGTTCTCTTCTTGTTTTATGAAGCTAAAACCAATCTTCACTTTGCTATCTATTAAAAAAATGTTTAATATTCCCACATTTCTAAGTTTAATTTTCAATCTCAGCCTTTTTTACTATCCACCATCCATCCAAAACGATTTGCATTTGTACTCAAGTACCCATACTACCAAAAGTGGTTAATAACTCATTAATGGTGATAAATTATTAAACCACTATTACTCCTAAACAATTACCCCTTAGCTATTCCTATACAATAGAATACATGCATCTAATCAATAGATAGTATTACATGTATAAATGTAATATATATGGAGAGAGCCATGGAGATCATATCTGGTTGTATAGAATTCTTTATCAGTACATGTTTTTGACTGCGTAGGGGCAAGATCAGTAGCAATCTTTCTCTACATTAGATGCAATACAATTTTTTATCCTCAGGTTCATCCTTCATCAATTGTCAAGATCTGCAATCCAATCCACTCTTGGCTTATTTCAATTTCTTGAGTGCAAGACATCTTTTAATGCTTAGTTATCTCCTCTCTCCTCTATCATTCCTCTCCACCTAAGACATGGTGTTAATTGTAGATGTTAAGCTAGCAGGCGTACTTATCATTAGGGGTATTCACAGTCCAGTCTAGTCTGGTTATTAAAAAAATTGTCAAATTGGATCGGACCGTTTTGGTAGTAAACACCAGACTAGATCGGTTGAAACAGTACAGTCTATTTGGGTAGCTATAAATGCAACATCCACATACAAGGTTCGAATCCCACGGTTAGTATCTTATGACTTAAATGAAATACAATATTTTTATTGATTAAATATATTTAGAAATTACAATTAATGAATTTTGCTGTGGCATGTTGGATTGTGGTTTCTCATTTAACCAAGAGGTCATGCGTTCGACATTTGCTGGGTGCTTATATTTATTTATTTTAAATAAAATAATTCAATCGGTCTAACTGTTCCGGTCTGGTTTATCCGGTGCTATGTCATATCATACCGGACTGGATTGTTATGTCATAGAAACCGTCCGGTCTTGTTTGGTTTGGACCTATTTTTCGGTTTGATCCGGTTCTAATGGTTTCTTGGACACCCCTACTTATCATCAATTTCTCCTTTCATTTTTTTCTTTCCATTTCTTCACTTTTGCATCCTTTTTTCTTTTATTATTTTTTCAGAAGTAAAAAAAATAACTTAATTCAATAAATAAAAAAAAGTCAAAGAACTTAATATTTCAACTAAAAAAAGAAGAAAATTGCAGATAATTGTATTCCCTTAAAGTTTCTTGTTGTCTGAAGATTTCACTGGAGTTGAGGCTTTTACCATTCGTCGAATTTTCATCCTTACAGACTTTAAGACTTGTGTCACTGTCATAATCAATTGTTGTGTGGTTTCGGGATATTAGTTGCAATTTAGATATTTTGTACATTTGTTTTCGGCAGAACCCTATTCTGTTTGCATTTTGTCTGTTTCTTCTGTCCATATTTTTTCTCTATTCAACTTGGATATTTTTTGATTTTCTGTTCATCATATTCAGATAAGTTATTTTTTTTCCTTCAGAAATTCCTAGGGCATTATCAGATTGTTCTGAGTTAAAATTTGTTTATAAATGACAAATGTTGTTTCTTATAAAAAAAATTATATTCTTAGGTTAGTTAGGAACATTCCTTATTCTTTGTTCTTCCATAATTAGGACTTGTAATTGTGTGTAAGATACCCAATTAGTTGAATAAATTAAGCTTTTCATGAACAATTTTATGAATTATCTCATATTTGATTTACTTTTGTAGTTGAGGAGAGTGTGGAGATAAGAGAGGACAATATTATATTGAAACATGTGATGATTTTGTATAGGTTTAATTTAAAAAGCTAAAATTTGGATTAACGATATTGGAGCACAAATAGATCTTGAGGAATATTTTTTGGGTTAGATCTTTTGGAAGACAGCTGTTGATCTTGCCCCGTATATAGATTAATCTCTAAATTCTTGTGGAACATAGTTGATGATATTGCCCTAGGTTGATCTCTTGCTTGACATTGAGTAGCATATGGTGCCACCCACCCTTTGTGCAGTGGACACGGTAGGTATTGTAGGCCATATTTGAATCATGTAAAGGTGTATGGAACATATCATACTTGACTTGAGGTTGTAGGCAATTTCTATTTAGGCATTGGATGGTTGGTCCATCTAATTTGTTGAATCTGATGACACAATGGTAAGTTTTTCTAAACCCTAAACCTAAGGTATATTATTCGTTATGCATACATTTAGATGATATTGATATACACTGACATAAGCATCTCAAGTGTTTCCGCAAGCATCATATTGGTGCCTGGTCTCCATGTTTTTCAAGCAACATCAACCATTATACCATGGTAGCACAGCTATAGAACCACCAAATATGCACCATCTTTGTATGATTTGGCATCAACTATGGACTTAAACCCACAACCATAGAGAGATATAGGAAAGAACAATTTGGCTAATATGGGTGGATGTTACTTGCAAAATAAGAATAATAGTCAATGTTGTGCATACTAAAGCACCTTTAATACTTAAGCGAGAATGTATATGTCAATCATTAAGACATAACATCCGACTTTAACTTGCAAATTATATACTTTATGCCCATGGTTTAGGTAAGCTTACCAGAGTTGTGAGCTTGGCCTCATAAGATAGGCCTAATAGTCATTTGCCTTATCAATAAAAATTGTGTACTCTTAATGGTCTCATTTATTTTACATAACTTTTGCTGCAAGTTTTAAATCTTTTCTACTATTTATAATTGTTAGATATATATTAATTGTGATTAGGTGTATATAACTAATTAGCTTAATTATAGGGATCTTAATTAAATAGTTTCCTAAGATAGAGTCCTAGCTTTGTGTATATATATATGTATTATTTTTCAATGAAATTAAGAGAAACAATTCTTTTCAATCTTGAATAACATGGTATCAAAGCATTAAGGTTAGAAAGTTGGGATTTTTTTTGGGTAAACACAAATTAAGGTTTAGTGCATTTTTTGGTTCCAACTTGGGACACCCTTTTAGAGTGAACATTAATTCTCACCGCCGGCACAGGGAGGAAGCCTAGCTGTCGATCGGCAAAACCTTAGAGTCTGGTGAGCAGACAAGCCCTGAATGGGCCCTAAGCACCACCGCGAGTTTCTGCAGTCTTCCTACGCGTCGGCGCGTGACGGCGCGTCTCCTCCAACAGTCTTCTCCGGTAGTCCTCGTTTTGCTCGCCGGCGTTTCCCTGTGCTGTCTATGGTGGTTCGGCACTCATTGGTTCAAGTTTGGGTTCTTCTAATTTGGGTTTTGGCCAATTTTGTGTTCTTGTTCGCTGCCTTGTTGGATTTTGTTTGTTCGTTTGTTCACTGCCTTGTTGATTGTAGGAGTTATGACTGAAAAGAAATCTAGTGTTGTGACGGATATGGTGCTTGTGATGTCTAAAATCACGAACCATAAGTTCAATGGCTCGAATTAATAGGATTGGAGCAAGACCATTCGACTTTATTTGAGAATTATTGATAAAGATACTCATTTGACTAACGATCCTCCTAAAGATGATTCAAAGCAGACATGGCTTATAGAAGATGCTCGTTTATTTCTGCAGATTCGGAATTCAAATGAGAGCGAGGTAATTGGCTTGATCAATCATTGTGAATTCGTTAAGGAATTGATGGATTATTTGGATTTCTTATATTCTGATAAAGGAAACCTTTCTATGAATAATCTAGACATTATTATGTGAATATATAGGACTAATTCGTTTTCCTAAGTTATACTCTGTACACCCTCGTATAAAAATACTCGTATGGGTTTATGGAATACAACTAAGCCTTTCATAAACCAATATGGTATTAGAGTGAATAGTGATTATTTCCCTGCCCATCCTTTTTAATCGAAATGCTAAAAAAAATAGCTGCTAGCCTTTAGCCACTAGGGATTTGTTGCTGCTGCTGCTTGCTCATTATCTCAGCCGCTTACACCAGGGTAACTGCCAACACTGCCTCCAGCTCCATGTGCTGTCAACATCACCGTTGCTATCCTCTACGATTGTCGACATCACCAGCTTGTTTTTTATGCCCCATCCCTGTTACTGCATTCTATTCAGCTGTGTGGTCGATGCCTCTAGTGCTGCCACCGTTACTCCAAACTGCTAGTGCTGTTGTTTTCCTTTCTGACAACTCTGCCATCTATAGCCTCTCATTGCCAATTTGCTGTTTTCTCTGCTCCAGTATTTAATTTCTTTCTTTGTTTTCTTTGTTCTAGTATTTTGCTCTCAGCCATAGCTACTCCAAATTGCTAGTGTTGTGCTGTTTTCTTTGCTTTTTTTTTTTTTTTTTTCATAAGTGTTGAGAGATAGTTAAAAAGGGATTGTTGGGGGTGTTTTTGGGATTTTTTTAATGATGAGATAGTTATCTAAAAAATTAATGTCACTTATATTCGCTTAATCCTAAAGAAAGATAACGCCTTAATAGTCGCAAGACTTTAGGCCATTAAGCTTGGTTACCAATTTATACAAAATCATTGCCAAAGGTTTTGTCTCTAAGGCTAAGAGAAGTACTTGAGCCTAATATCTCAGATGATTAAATTGCAGATAAATTTTAGATTTAATCCTAGTAGCCAATGAAGTTGTAGAGGAGTTTAGGAATAACAAAGAAGCTTTAATTTTGAAGATCGACTTTAAAAAAGCTTATGACTATGTTGACTGGATTTTTTTGGATTTTGTGGTGAAGGAGAGAATTTGGGGGAAGATGGAGAACATGGATCAAGGGTTATTTGAGTTCCATGAATTTTTCAATAATTATTAATGTAAGACTAAGATGACTATTTGGGTCTTCAAGATGATTAAGGTTAGGAGACCCACTTATTCCTTTCATTTCATTTTGGTAGTTGATGGATTGAGCTGATTAATGGATAGATCAAAGAGGTGTAACTTGAATTACCTTTGTTTTTTTTTATTTTATTGGGAAAGATAGTATTTAATTTTCTCACCTTTTATTTACTAATGATACCATTTTATTTTTCTCGTGTAGTGAGGAGAAATTTGTATGATTGAACTCTTTTGTTATGTGGCAGGTTTGAAGATAAGTTTGTTCGAAATTTGCTTCTTGGGTATTAATTGTGCGGAAGATAAAGTGATAGCTTTAGCTAACTCGTTGGGTTGTGAAATTTAGAATTGATCATTGAAATATTTTGGTTTACCCCTAGGAGGCAATCCTAGGTAGGGGTGACAATTTGTGCCGGACTGATCCGAACAAACCTAGCTTGAATTCACTTAGCTTGAACAAACCTAGCTTGAATTCACTTGAACACAGTCCGAATTTGATTTGGGCTGATATTATGAGCCCAAACACGAAATGTTAAATTTTGGACTGGCCCGAATTAAAACCAAATCATTACTGAGAAGAACTCAAGTTATTAGAAATAATAGCTTTCAAAGAGTAAACAAGCGATACCTGATGCCTGAGTCCTGACTACCATAAGTCCATAAGTAATCTAGTAGTACTCTATATACAAAGAAATAAATTCAAGGTAGGATCTCAATAAACCAAAAATTCTGGTAAGATCGATTCTAGGAGGTACGACAGACATAAGACTATCAAGAACAATGTGAATTAACAAGATACCTTATAAAGTATAATAACCCACTCAAATTTGATCAAGTCTTGCCAAATACACAAGGCATCATAAACAGAAACATACAGTCATTAGACAATTAATCCCGTTAATTAAGAAGAAAAAAAAAGCACTTTAACCTAAGCCATCAAGCAGACACACACTTCCACTTAAAAAATAAAAAATAAATTAAAATAAAAACCAGGGACACAGCACAAGTAGAGCTCTCACTTAATAATAACTAATAAAGGATAAGGGGTAAGAGAATACTAACGCAACGGCCTGTTGTGAAAAGTAATCGTAGGCATGAATGTCAAGATGGTTCAATCTGAAAAAAGTGTTGTCGCTGGCTGTAGTGGGCATGGTCTGTTCACTACGGCTTGAAGGCGAACCAACGCTGCCGCTCATGGAAATGGACTGCCCAGACAACGTGGTTGCACGCCCCGCAAGGTCCTCTGCTGGGCTTGCTTGCTGAGCTCTTATCCCCATCTTTTGCTTTGTGAGCTACCCACTACTAGGTACTTTGGAATTTGGATCGGTACATAACTTCTCCTTTTTTTTTTTTTTTTTTTAAATTCAGGTTTAACGGGCTGACCTGAATAGAGCCTGAACTCGGACAGAATTTTTTCGTGTTATTTGGGCCAACCCCATTTTTTACCCGAATTTGAATCGTTCGTGTTCGTTTCGTGTTTTTTCGGTTTGTTTATTCGAATTTTGACACGAATTGCCACCCCTAATCCTAGGGTCCTAGAGTTTTGGTCACAAATTATTGAAAGATTTGAAAGACGATTGGCAAAATAGATAAGAGCTTTTTTCTCTAGTGGTGGTAGTTAACTTTGATAAATTCATTATTGTCAAGTCATGCTACATATTATTTGTTAAATTTCAGAACACCTGTGGGAGTGGCTAAACGAGTAGAGAAAATGATTAGGAAATATTTTAATGTGAAGGAAGAAATAATCATTATGTCAATTGGGAGATTGTTCAACGATCGAAGAAAAAAGGGGTTAGGTATCATCATCTATTGAAATAAGGTTGTATTAGGGACGTGCTTTGGAGGTTTTTGTTATAGGAGCACTCTCTTTCGCATAGGGTTATTAAAAGTAGATATGTGTTGAATGAGAATGGGTGGGATGTGGTTCAAGATTTTCATCAAGAATGTTGTAGTCCTTGGATGACAATTGTTAAAGACTTAGATTCATTTTGATTTTTCAAACTTGAGGTATAAGATGGGTGATGGAAGTAAGATATTCGTTTTTTGGGAAGATACTTGGATGAAAAGTGATTCATTTTAAACAAGATTTCCAAGATTATATAGTCTATGTTTGGTACGAAAAATTCTTTTAAGCAGGTTGCATTCACTCGAAGGTTTGAATTTTAGGTTTAGAAGAAACTTGAATGATTGAAAAATTGAAATTTTTTTAAGAATGATGTTGACTTAGGAGTTATGATAAGAGTTGATAGCAGTGATAGAAGGATACAGACTAACGACTCATTTGGATATTTATGATATAGATCTTATTTTGAGATTCTTGTGGATAATCGTGAACAAGCTTAGCTTTTGATTACATTGCCTCAGTGTGGACAAGCCTAATTCCAAGCAAAGTTAAATTTTTTTAGTTGTTGAGTACTCTTGGTAAGGTGAACACAAGTGATCAGATTCAACTAAAATTTTGTAAGGCTTGTATTTCTTCTAATTGGTGTGTGCTTTGTAAGAATAACTCTGAAGATTTAGATAATTTATTCTTACTGTCCACTTGCACAATTTCTTTGGTCCAAGTTGCAAAAGAATATGAGAATACTTTGGGCTATTCCAAGATCATGCCAAACTTTATTTTTGGAGACATTCTACATGTATGGGAAGTGCAGTAAGGCTTCAAAGGTGAAGACGTTTTGGAACTGCAAAATTGGAGCAATTCTTTGGGTCTTGTGGATGAGAGAATAGAAGAATTTTTTATGGTAGTGAATGATTATGATTTTTTGTGGGAGAAAGCTTTATTTATGGCATCATCATGGGCTCTAAAGAATTGAGGGATTATTCTAAATACTAAATATATTAAGAACAGCTGATAGGGAGATTGTGTATGGAACAACAAGATTGTTAGTGACTGAAGTGAGACTGCAATGAATTTGGACAAATGTCCAGATACATCAAAGTTGGAATATTCTTAATTCAGCAAAGAATGGTCAATACGAAGCAAAACTTCTGTTGCCCAACTCTAAGCACCTTCTACTAGAAAAAGTACCTCACTGCCACTTTATACAACGGCAACTTCTATAATCTGTGTGGGAAGTATCCTGTTGTCTGAGTTCTGGATTTATGCTTGACACTATCAAGGCCAGATTCAGTAAGGTAATTGATTTCAATAATATGAAACGACAAGATATTAGTGATGATAGTGGGACTGCAATGAATTTGGGCGTACTTCATATGTTGGAATATTCTTTGCACAAGCTGTATGTCTTAATTCCAACATTTTAGTCCAGCAAAGACAGGCCAGTCTGAAGCAAGACTGACATTGTCTAAGCATCTGCTACTCACAGAAGTACCTCAATGTCGCTTATACATAAGGGCAACTTTTATAATCTGTATTAGACGTATCCTGACCTCTGAGTTTATGATAGACACCGTCGAAGCTTCAACTTTATCAAATCCTTTGTTGAGAAAAGTTTTGCTGTTGGGACATGTACCTGAGTACACCTAGATTTGTTTCCTTTTTCTCCGTTATAGTATAGAATGAGGATCATGATATTTTCAGTTAGTAGCGATTTTTCTTCCATAAGTTCCTTAAGTATAGGACAAACTTAAATGATTGGGAGATAAGAAGCTGCCAACTTTTGGCCTTAATGGGAATGGTAATGTTCATATATGTTTTTTTTTGGGAAAGATTCCAGAATCCAATTATGGGTGGTTCATATGATTTTGATTCTCTGGTTGATGTTCTCTCCACCCAACGTTGGATAATTTCAATATTTTGGAAGTATTATCTTCCTAATAAAATTAAAGTTCTTGACTGGTTGGTGGTTTGGTAAGCTTAATATTTGTTTGAGTCTGATAGAAAAAATTTAATAGGTTACCTTCATCTTCTTGGTGTGGGTTGCAAAAGACTTGGATCTCTTCCTTACACCTTGTCTTGTTCATTATTTGTGGAATAGGTGGTTTAGAAAATAGGTATACGGATGTCTATCTGTTTGCTTGAAACTCAATGAATTGGAACGACAAGGAGGTTTACCAAGTTAAGGAGGAAGCATAAGGCTCACTTTTTGAATAGAAATGGTGAGAATCGTAGATGACTCTGTTTGCATATGCAGATATTATGCATTGAGCCATGGGAATCCATCTACATGCCCGTGTACCATACAATGTATATGAATCAACAGAATAGACAGTAAAACATGGTTGTGGCTATTTCTAGCCCCATGTAGATTTTCTTTTTCTCTATTCTAAAAATCGGTAAATTCTGAATTGGAATCGGTAGTATTTAAGCTTAGAAATCTGAAAATCTTGTAACTGTTAACTTTGGAACTTGGAACTATTTTTACTTTCATTCCAAATTATTGCCACCAAATCTACTCCTAATTTTTTATGAATATGTTTTTCAAATTATACTCATTTTTTGGGTCTTCTGTCTTCTGCCTTCTTTCTTCTTTTACTATTGCTAATGATGTTAACTCTTTCTCTTGTCTAAAATCTCCAGAACCTCCAAAAGGGGAGAGCAATTATGAAGAAGCTATAGAATTTGATCCACTAGCCCATCACAACCAGTTCTGCCCCTGGGTCAATGGAAATGTTGCTGCTGCGGGGAGTAGTTGTGGCTCTGGCACCAATGCTGATGCTCTTGCACTTTGTGGTTGGCAATTGACCCTAGATGCACTTGATGTTCTGCGATCACTGGGACACAGTGCAATTCCGACAGTACAATCTGAGTCAGCAGCATCTTTATACAAGGTGTTTTTCTTGCCCATCCACTCTCTTTTCTTTGATCAACAGTTGGATATTGAATACGTGGGATGTGTGCTTTGTGTTCTCCTATGCTGCCTCTAGAATTATATTGTTTGATCGGTTCTCATAAACTATCATGAAATAGATGTATAATCTAGAAGCATCTCACTTTTAAGCATCTTTTTTAAGGTGTACTATTCTCTGCTTTACTTTCCCAAATTAAGTTCTACATTACCGTGCAACTACATTGTTTCCTTGTTCCTCAGTTCAGTTGCTGATTTTATAGTATTTTATTCACTTAATAGTTACTAAGGAATGAACTTGTTTGCTGTGATAGGTAATGAGTTTGTTTCTTTTTCTTAGTATTAGTTACTAACTTGTAATGAAACATTGGTAAGTGGTAACTAGCTATCCTTTGGATGATTAAATTGTCTCTTTTTGCATTGAATATTTTGTCATTCAATTGTATGAATAGTGTTATCTCGAGTTTGGCAACATCCTTTTTCTCCTGAAAATATCTGCTTACTAAATATCATATGGCTAGCATTGACTTTAGATTTTCTCATGAAGGATGATCACCAAGCTACTGGTCAAAAACTCCTTCGACACCAATCCATGAGTCGGAGCCATGGACAGCATTGACCATTGAGGTTGAGTAGTTCGGGAGGAGCTCACTGTGGTTTACCAGTAAGTGTGTCCTTAGATTTATAAAATGAGAAAAATGCCAAGAAGTGAGGTCATTTAGTCTCTTAATATGAAAAAATGGGCCAATTAAGGACATATTATATGATTTTAATGATTTTGCTATTACAATATCATTGTTTTTTTTTGTCAAGTGATTAAATGCGATTAAAACACCCATCTTGAAAAATGATAAAAGTGACAATTAATATGAATTTTTTTACAAAATATATAGATTTTTTTAATATTTGTTAATGGCAATTTCTTTATTTTAATGTTTTATTTATTTTTATTTTTATTATATATTAAAATATATATTTAAATAAATTTATGTTTGAATATTATGATTGTTGATTTTTTCTTAAAAATTTTTATATTAAATTTCACTTTTATCCTTATTAAAGACTCGTATTTTAATCGCGTTATAATCAATTGACATAAAATAATAATATTGTAATAGAAAAACCATTAAAATAATATGATTTGTTCTCAATTGGCCCCTTTTTCATAACTAAGGGATAAAATGATATTATTTTTAATCTAAAGGACTAAAGACCTCTACGACACCTTACCCTTATAAAACACTTTTTCATGAGAATTTGTTGTAGCATTTCATTTCTAGATAATTTTTGTACGTGAGAATTCATAGTGTTGTTTCTTTAGAAACAGATTGATGATCTTTCTCTAATCTATGTATGTTTCTTGATCTTATCAACTTGCTCATTGCTCATTCCATCCATGGCAACTAACTGTCCAATTTGATGATATCATAGTAATGGGTACATACATCTCATTGGTGAAAGAAAAAAAATGGTGTTTAACAGAACTATTGCATCATCATTATATTTTCATGAGAATTTGTTGTAGCATTTCATTTCTAGATAATTTTTGTTCATGAAAATTCTGCAGTATTGTTTCTTTAGAAACAGATTGATGATCTTTCTCTAATCTATGTATGTTTCTTTATCTTATCAACTTGCTTATTGCTCATTCCTCATTCCATTTATGGTAACTACCTGTCCAATTTGATGATATCATAGTAATGGGTACATCCATCTCATTAATGAAAGGAAAAAAAAATGGTGTTTAACAGAACTATTGCATTATCATTATATTATATACAAGTTGAAATGTGGCAAAACCATGGATTGACTAGCCTATTTACTTGTTTGTTTGAGGTTTTACTTTCTTTTCTCTATGAGCAAGCATATATGCTTAGGAAATATCCAAATTTGATTTACTGATTTTAAGCCATAGAAAGACTTATGGATTTGAAAGTACATTGTAGAATTATATTTCTAATCTGATTTGTAAATGGACCTGTGTTACATAATTATAGTAAAGGATAGGCTAAATAGAGGAAATAAATCACCTATTTAACTAAAACAATCTCTCATTAACTACAAAAATCAAATCCTAATTATTCTTCTAATAAAATATGAAATAAAATCCATCATAATTTGGAATTTCAACACTCCCCTCATGTTGGATTATAGATATTAATCATATTCATTTTGCAAATGAAATCATTCAAGTTTTCTAGAGGGAATCCTTTGGTGAAAATATCCGCAATTTGTTTTTTTTCTTGAAACATAGGTCATGCAGAAACTCACATCTTCAACTTTTTCTTTGATGAAGTGTCTTTTCACTTTTTGTCATTTAAACTAGATTCCCTCAAATTAATTGTTGCCTTGCTATCAAAATGAAGTTTTACTATTTTATTGGAGATTTCACTGTAACTTGAAGTTCATTTAAGAGCCATAGTGCTTTGCGAATTCTTTGTGCTGCATCTCTAAATTCCTTGTTATCAACTCGTTTTGCTTTTTACTCCAAATTACTAAATTTCCTAACACAAAGGTACAATATCTTGTATTTTCTACCGAGTTAGTCCAGTCAGCATCGGTAAATACTTCTACTCCATTGTTTTCAATTTTCTTGAAGAACAGGCCTCAGCCAAGTGACCCCTTAGATATTTGTGAATCTTGTAAACGACTTCCAAATGAACCAACAAAATCTTGTTTAACTTTTTTTATGAACAAGCATACATACTGATTTGCGTTATAGTATTAGTGCTAGTTTTATAATTTCATCATGTGCAATGTATTCCTTTTTTTTAGGCAATTATAAATGTCCGGTTGTGGCTTACATAGAAAGCTGTAAATCAAAACTCTCTATTTCTTAATGTGGTCTTATGTGTAACTAGTTAAGTTGTAACAATGTTTATTTAAATTAAATATTAAGACATAGTTGATATTAAGGACCAGTTAAAGCCAATATCCTAAATTGCCCGTGTAATACTACTTTATGGCTGCTTTTCTGGTCTAATCTAAATCAAATATTAGAATGCCGTAAGAAAATAAAAATTAAAAAGAAGGCAATGTGCAAGACAAATTATTTCCGTTCTAAAGGAAAACAATGTTTTATATGGTGGATATATGGGGCTGCACAATCGACCCAGCATTAAATCAATAAAGGTGGCTAGTAATGACCCCTAGATTTTCATCCAAGAGTTGACGTTGCATGGTCCTGACTCCTATCAACTATGCAGCGTTTTTTTTTTTTCCTAATATAAGAAACATTGTATTACATTAATATATCTAATAAATAAAAAAATACAAAATAGATCAGTAATCCACTTACAAAATATACCATTATATCACCAAGCTATATAAAAAATCATCCCAAAATAACTGCTACAAATTTTTGGAAAGGGGAATTGGTATTGTAATTTTTGAAAATGTGTGGTTTACTAATTAATGATTAGCCTAAAACAAATTAGTACATTAACTATAATAAAAATTTTCCATTCACATGTTTTTTTTAGGATAATTTTGACATTTTGAAAATTTGAATTAAAAAAAAAAAATAAAAACAAAAGACTCTGCTCCATCGCACCTCCGGCGGACACTTATATGTGACCCCCACCCCCACCCCCCACTTGAGCTTTTTGCTTTTTTCTCTTTCAATTCAAATTTTTAAAATGCCAAAATTGCCCGTATAAAAATACATATGCCTGGCACATGATCTAAATGTCTTTTTAGACTTATTTGAAATTTTTGCAAAGTTAGTGTTCTTGATCTGCTTAGTCAAAAAATTAATATACTAAATTGTATCGTTAGTAAAATTATGGTACCATTTCTACACTATGCCCCAAATTTAACCTCCTAATTAAAATATACAAGTTTTTCAATTAAACCTTATGAGAAATTAAGAATTCTTTAGAAAATGAAGTCCAAGAAGGTGCCAAAAACAAAACTTTTTCCCATAATAAATTGTAATCATTCTTGATAGTCCTAACCTAATAAACAACCATGGTAAGGTGATAAGGACTGCTAGGGACTCACTCCACTCGTACAAGTGGAAGAGAAACACAACAGTGAAGGAACAGAAGTAAGCACCCAATATAAAAATATAATCAGTAAAACTTTTCTAATTACTGAATAATTCTTATATGTTGACACATTGGAATAATTCAATAATTGTACTCAAATATGTACTAGATCAAACACAACAACATAGATGGTAAAACCTACTTAGGCTCCAATAGTAAAACTTACTTAGGCTCAAATCTTAAGTGGTAACGTCCACGAGTTAATTAAAGCAACCACTTAGCAACCAAATTCATTAAAATTAATAAACAGTTATAGACTCGATAAAGATAAACGTCAATATCTCTATCAGTTGCTACTACCTACCCTAACTGCCTAGGTTGCTATTACCAACTGTTATAACTACTTTGATCCACATTAAATCTACCTCACCTCCAGAGTTATACCACCATACAGTGTGATGCTAGTACCCAATGTTTTAAAAGGCATGTTCTAGCCTCAATATGTACCATTTCCATTAAATGAGGTGGTATGAGACTTAAGCCTCAAATTAAAACAAAATAATTTTTTTTTTAAATAAACAATAACATGTAATAATCATAATAATTTCACATAGTTCAAAATATAGCAATTCAATCACTACTAAAACATAAAAAAGATATTAATAAAGTTCATAAAAATCTAGCAGCCTAACATTGAATTAAGATATCTTGTGTTTAGAGCCCATCATCATCATCATATTCATTCTAATGCCTATAATTACAAGCATTATTATTATTCTCGTTCCAACCAGCACTAAAAGGATAGTTCTCATAATCACCAAAAGGATTATCATTATCATATTATCATGACCACCATACTTATCAAATAATTAATTTATTCATCTCTTTCCTTGAGTTCACTATCCTCTACTTCAATCCATTTTCTTTATAATTCGAACTTCATTCAGCAAAGAAAACATACATGTTTATGTTTTTTTTAAAAACTGCTTGTTGGAAAGAACATGAGGTTGCTGAAAGAAGGAACTGAGAAAAACAAGACCAAAGATCGAAGACGAGGAAGAAAGAGGTGCTAAGAAGTTTCACCGTAAAAATTAGGGTTTTTTACGTACACTTTCACTTTATTGGTAGTTTTATTTTTTTTAGCTTCTATTTTACTTGCTTGGGTCGAAATATTAATGAGGTTTAATGTTAGACCTCCAATACGCATTACATATGCACGCAGGAAGTAGGGCAGCGGCTTCAGAGATATGTGATTTCTTTCCTTTATTTGTTATCTTTATTTTCAGCATTATGTATTTTCTTTATTTCTATTTTTAGTAGTCTGTTATGATAGTGGGAAGAGTTTGTCCACGTAGGATACGGTTAGAAAACCCTTGTGGCCAGGGAGAGTATTTGTATGGTCTGTTAAGGAGAGAAAGGCATGTGAAAAGTAGAGTCTCATTTTCTTTGGGAGAGAATCAAGCCTCTCGAATAGCTTGAAATCAGAATTGTTCCAGTTTGATTAATAGAAGTATAATCCATCATTTCTGGAGATTGAAATTTGTTTTCATTTCAATTAATTGCCTAGTTCATAACAAAATTGGTATCAGAGCAGTGAGGTTCCTGGGCAGAAAATGGCTAAGAACAATACCCAAAGACTAGACACGATGGAAGAAGTGATTGGAAGAATGCAAAATGACCAGGAAAAACTTGGAAGAGAAGTAGGGGGATTAAGAGAAGATATACATACCTTAACCCAGCAAATATCTCTGCGCTTCGAGCGAATTATCAAGCTGCACGAAGATGGCCACAGACAATCAACGATGACCTCCGAGAAAGACAAGGAAGCACAAGGGGGTACTCCGGTATCAAATTACCACAACGGATCGTCGCATGGAATCGGTGAAACGAACAACATTGTGAACCCGAGAAATGACTTCAGATTCCGCAAAATGGATATGCCACTTTTCGATGGCCATAACCCGGATGGATGGATAATGAAAGCTGAGAGATACTTTGCCTTTCACCGGATGAGCATGGAGGAGAAATTAGAAGCAGCCATAGTCAGCTTTGATGGTGATGCGTTGCTATGGTTTCAGTGGGAGAATAAGAAGAGGGATTTCGCTACCTGGGAGGAGATGAAACTCTTAATTCTTAGGCAATTTCGCACTACCCAGAATGGAACAATTCACGAGCAATGGCTAGCGCTGGTTCAAGAGGGAACCGTTAGGGATTACAGGCGCAAATTCATTGAGTTGTCGGCGCCATTGGAGAACATCCCAGAAGAAATCGCGTTGGGTAATTTCATCAACGGATTGAAGGCAGAGATAAAAGTGGAGCTGCGCATATTGGGCCCCAACAATTTGGGCCGGGCCATGGATTTGGCCCAAATGATTGAGGAGAAATTGAATTTGACCCAACCCATGAGGAATTACGCGAGAAATTCTGGGCTGAGGAGTTCGACAGTTTCGCGAATGCCATTTTCTTCTTCGCAGATCCCTCAAGGAAGCTCAGAGCCAGCAGCGATGGCAACAACACCGACGAATCACCGTGACTTCTCCGTCCATGGGGTATCAACGATGAGACCGAAGGCTGAGGTGCGCCGGCTTAGTGATTCCGAGCTGCACAGGAGACGTGAGATGGGACTCTGCTACAAGTGTGATGAAAAATGGTCCCCTGGGCATTGCTGTAAAAAAAAGGAGCTCAGTTTATTAATAACCAACGATGAGATAGAAGAAGTTGAGGAAATGGTGAATGAAGACGACAAAGAATTAGAGGTGGCTGAGCTGGACCAAGAAGTAGAAATTTCCTTGAACTCAGTGGCAGGTTTAACGTCACCAAAAACAATGAAGATGGCTGGGTATTTGGGGGAACAAGAGGTGGTGGTATTAATCGACCCAGGAGCCACCCATAATTTTATATCCATTAATTTGGTGAATCAACTCAAGATTCCAGTAACAAAGACAGGGAGTTATGGGGTCATCTTGGGAGCTGGTGGAACTATCAAGGGAGAGGGCATTTGTAAGGGAATCAATTTGCAGTTACAGAGTATTACCATTCTGGAGGATTTTCTACCTCTTGAATTAGGCAGCTCTGATATTATACTGGGGATACAGTGGCTGGAAACTTTGGGCACTACTCAGGTAAACTGGAAGTTGCAGACCATGAAGTTTACGATGGGAAAACAGGTAGTAACTCTCAGAGGTGATCCATCATTAAGGCGGACTCTGGTTTCACTGAAATCTATGATGAGAACGTTGAGGCAGGAAGGAACTGGGGTGCTGATAGAGATGAATCAAATGGAAACTGATCAAGGAGAGTTGGAAGGTAACTTGAAAATTCTGGAACCTATATTGCAGAAATACAAAACAGTGTTTGAGATGCCGGAAGGGTTGCCACCCACAAGAGAAAAGGAGCACACTATCATCCTCAAAGAGGGTGCTGCCCCAGTGAGTGTTAGACCATATAGATACCCTCACATTCAGAAAGATGAGATTGAAAGATTAATTAAAGACATGCTCAGAGCAGGAATTATTCAGACCAGTACTAGTCCTTTTTCAAGCCCAGTGCTCTTGGTTAAGAAAAAAGACGGCTCCTGGAGGTTTTGTGTCGATTATAGAGCTCTAAACAAGGTTACTGTCCTTGACAAATATCCTATTCCAGTGATAGATGAATTATTGGATGAGTTGCACAATGCTCAAGTTTTTTCCAAATTGGATTTGAAATCTGGGTACCACCAGATCAGGTTGAGAGAGGAAGATAGGCACAAGACTGCTTTCAGGACACATGATGGACATTATGAATTTTTGGTGATGCCATTTGGTCTCACAAATGCTCCTGCTACATTTCAGTCTCTCATGAATGAGGTATTCCGACCCTATTTGAGAAAATTTGTACTTGTTTTCTTTGATGATATCTTAATCTACAGCATTGATGAGATCACTCACCAAAGGCATTTGGAGCTAGTACTAGACTTATTGAGTCGACACAAGCTATATGCTAACAGGAAAAAGTGTGAGTTTGGCAAGAGGCAGGTGGCTTATTTGGGACATCTCATTTCGGGAGAGGGGGTTGCTGCTGATCCTAGTAAGATCAGTGCCATGCAGGCTTGGCCACTACCCAGAAATCTAAGAGAACTTCGAGGTTTTCTGGGATTGACTGGGTACTACAGGAAATTTGTGTCAGGGTATGCCCAGAAAGCTTGGCCTTTAACGGAACAGCTCAAGAAGGACAATTTTCATTGGAATGCAGAAGCCACTAAGGCCTTTGAGACACTTAAGGTCGCTATGACCGAGGTTCCCGTGTTAGCCATGCCTGACTTTTCTAAGCCATTTATAGTGGAGACTGATGCATCAGGATATGGGTTAGGAGCAGTGCTTTTACAGGAAAAGAGACCGGTCGCATATTATAGCCAAACATTGGGCACTCGAGCCCGAATGAAATCTATTTATGAAAAGGAGTTGATGGCTATTGTTTTTTCTGTTAACAAGTGGAGGCCTTATTTGTTAGGACGACATTTTATTGTGAGAACTGACCAACAGAGTCTCAAGTTCTTACTTGAGCAAAGGATCATCAATGCGGAGTATCAGAAATGGGTGGCCAAACTTATGGGATTTAGCTTTGATATACAGTACAGAACGGGTTCAAGCAATAAAGTAGCTGATGCGTTGTCGCGATTACCCGAATCAGTGGAATGTGCGGATATTTTTATTCCTCAGTGGCTTCATTGGGAGGAATTGCAGGAGGAGTTAATGAAGAGTGAACACTTACAGAAGCTCAAGCAGCTTATTGTGGATGAATTACCTTCTCCGGCTGGATTTCAGGTACATAATGATGTCTTATACTATAAAAGGAGGTTGGTGATACCAAAAGATTCCAAGTTCTTGAATGAGATTTTAAGAGAGTATCACTCTACACCTATGGGGGGTCATTCCGGAGAGACCAAAACATACAAGAGGTTGGCTTCAGAATTATTCTGGGAAGGAATGCACAAGGATGTGGTGAAGTTTGTGCAAGAGTGTGGGGTGTGTCAGCAAAACAAACACCAAGCTGCCTCTCCCGTTGGACTTCTGCAGCCAATTCCAGTACCTGACAAGATTTGGGAGGATGTTACTATGGATTTCATTGAGGGACTCCCTCGGTCAGAGGGATTTGATTCCATTTTGGTGGTAGTAGATAAACTTAGCAAATATGCCCACTTTGTCGGACTTAAGCATCCTTACACCGCTTCCAGTGTGGCCACAATTTATGTGAAGGAGGTGGCCAAGCTCCATGGACTACCTCACTCCATAATTACAGATAGGGACCGGATTTTTTTAAGCCAGTTTTGGAAAGAATTGTTCAAGCTCCAAGGAACGATTCTTAAGCGCAGTACCGCTTATCATCCTCAGAGTGACGGCCAAACCGAGGTAGTTAATAGGTGCCTGGAAACCTATTTACGTTGCTTCGCTTCTGACAAACCCCGAACTTGGGGAAAATGGCTACCTTGGGCTGAATATTGGTATAATACTTCCTACCACAGCGCAACGGGAGTTACACCGTTCAAGGTGGTTTATGGAATTGACCCTCCTCAATTGATCAGGTATAATCGGTATTCCACCAATGTTTCGGAAGTTGACTTGTTGTTGCAAGACAGGGATGCTATATTGGATGACTTGAAAATGCATTTGATTCGTGCCCAACAGAAAATGAAGTTTTATGCCGACTCTAAATGACTACCAGGGGAGTTCGAAGTGGGTGATTTGGTGTTCCTTAAGCTCAGACCTTACCGACAACAATCATTGGCAAAGCGCAAATATGAAAAATTGGCCGCTCGTTTTTATGGACCTTTTAAAGTTTTGCAACGGATAGGGCAAGTGGCCTACAAGTTGGATTTACCACAGACTTCGTCCATCCATCCTGTTTTTCATATTTCTCAACTCCGCAAGGCTAAGGGACAAGAATACTCTTCCTCAGTGTTACCAGCTCAACTTACACCTGAGTTAGAGTTAGTGGTGGAACCAGAAAAAGTACTAGGAATGCGTCCTAAACAGCCGGGTCAGAATAAAGATGTGGAAGTGTTGATTAAGTGGAAAGACCTTCCAGAATTTGAAGCCACTTGGGAGGATTTCTATATACTCCAAGAGCAGTTTCCTGCATTTCACCTTGAGGACAAGGTGCAAGTGTGGGAGGGGGGTAATGTTAGACCTCCAATACGCATTACATATGCACGCAGGAAGTAGGGCAGCGGCTTCAGAGATATGTGATTTCTTTCCTTTATTTGTTATCTTTATTTTCAGCATTATGTATTTTCTTTATTTCTATTTTTAGTAGTCTGTTATGATAGTGGGAAGAGTTTGTCCACGTAGGATACGGTTAGAAAACCCTTGTGGCCAGGGAGAGTATTTGTATGGTCTGTTAAGGAGAGAAAGGCATGTGAAAAGTAGAGTCTCATTTTCTTTGGGAGAGAATCAAGCCTCTCGAATAGCTTGAAATCAGAATTGTTCCAGTTTGATTAATAGAAGTATAATCCATCATTTCTGGAGATTGAAATTTGTTTTCATTTCAATTAATTGCCTAGTTCATAACAAAATTGGTATCAGAGCAGTGAGGTTCCTGGGCAGAAAATGGCTAAGAACAATACCCAAAGACTAGACACGATGGAAGAAGTGATTGGAAGAATGCAAAATGACCAGGAAAAACTTGGAAGAGAAGTAGGGGGATTAAGAGAAGATATACATACCTTAACCCAGCAAATATCTCTGCGCTTCGAGCGAATTATCAAGCTGCACGAAGATGGCCACAGACAATCAACGATGACCTCCGAGAAAGACAAGGAAGCACAAGGGGGTACTCCGGTATCAAATTACCACAACGGATCGTCGCATGGAATCGGTGAAACGAACAACATTGTGAACCCGAGAAATGACTTCAGATTCCGCAAAATGGATATGCCACTTTTCGATGGCCATAACCCGGATGGATGGATAATGAAAGCTGAGAGATACTTTGCCTTTCACCGGATGAGCATGGAGGAGAAATTAGAAGCAGCCATAGTCAGCTTTGATGGTGATGCGTTGCTATGGTTTCAGTGGGAGAATAAGAAGAGGGATTTCGCTACCTGGGAGGAGATGAAACTCTTAATTCTTAGGCAATTTCGCACTACCCAGAATGGAACAATTCACGAGCAATGGCTAGCGCTGGTTCAAGAGGGAACCGTTAGGGATTACAGGCGCAAATTCATTGAGTTGTCGGCGCCATTGGAGAACATCCCAGAAGAAATCGCGTTGGGTAATTTCATCAACGGATTGAAGGCAGAGATAAAAGTGGAGCTGCGCATATTGGGCCCCAACAATTTGGGCCGGGCCATGGATTTGGCCCAAATGATTGAGGAGAAATTGAATTTGACCCAACCCATGAGGAATTACGCGAGAAATTCTGGGCTGAGGAGTTCGACAGTTTCGCGAATGCCATTTTCTTCTTCGCAGATCCCTCAAGGAAGCTCAGAGCCAGCAGCGATGGCAACAACACCGACGAATCACCGTGACTTCTCCGTCCATGGGGTATCAACGATGAGACCGAAGGCTGAGGTGCGCCGGCTTAGTGATTCCGAGCTGCACAGGAGACGTGAGATGGGACTCTGCTACAAGTGTGATGAAAAATGGTCCCCTGGGCATTGCTGTAAAAAAAAGGAGCTCAGTTTATTAATAACCAACGATGAGATAGAAGAAGTTGAGGAAATGGTGAATGAAGACGACAAAGAATTAGAGGTGGCTGAGCTGGACCAAGAAGTAGAAATTTCCTTGAACTCAGTGGCAGGTTTAACGTCACCAAAAACAATGAAGATGGCTGGGTATTTGGGGGAACAAGAGGTGGTGGTATTAATCGACCCAGGAGCCACCCATAATTTTATATCCATTAATTTGGTGAATCAACTCAAGATTCCAGTAACAAAGACAGGGAGTTATGGGGTCATCTTGGGAGCTGGTGGAACTATCAAGGGAGAGGGCATTTGTAAGGGAATCAATTTGCAGTTACAGAGTATTACCATTCTGGAGGATTTTCTACCTCTTGAATTAGGCAGCTCTGATATTATACTGGGGATACAGTGGCTGGAAACTTTGGGCACTACTCAGGTAAACTGGAAGTTGCAGACCATGAAGTTTACGATGGGAAAACAGGTAGTAACTCTCAGAGGTGATCCATCATTAAGGCGGACTCTGGTTTCACTGAAATCTATGATGAGAACGTTGAGGCAGGAAGGAACTGGGGTGCTGATAGAGATGAATCAAATGGAAACTGATCAAGGAGAGTTGGAAGGTAACTTGAAAATTCTGGAACCTATATTGCAGAAATACAAAACAGTGTTTGAGATGCCGGAAGGGTTGCCACCCACAAGAGAAAAGGAGCACACTATCATCCTCAAAGAGGGTGCTGCCCCAGTGAGTGTTAGACCATATAGATACCCTCACATTCAGAAAGATGAGATTGAAAGATTAATTAAAGACATGCTCAGAGCAGGAATTATTCAGACCAGTACTAGTCCTTTTTCAAGCCCAGTGCTCTTGGTTAAGAAAAAAGACGGCTCCTGGAGGTTTTGTGTCGATTATAGAGCTCTAAACAAGGTTACTGTCCTTGACAAATATCCTATTCCAGTGATAGATGAATTATTGGATGAGTTGCACAATGCTCAAGTTTTTTCCAAATTGGATTTGAAATCTGGGTACCACCAGATCAGGTTGAGAGAGGAAGATAGGCACAAGACTGCTTTCAGGACACATGATGGACATTATGAATTTTTGGTGATGCCATTTGGTCTCACAAATGCTCCTGCTACATTTCAGTCTCTCATGAATGAGGTATTCCGACCCTATTTGAGAAAATTTGTACTTGTTTTCTTTGATGATATCTTAATCTACAGCATTGATGAGATCACTCACCAAAGGCATTTGGAGCTAGTACTAGACTTATTGAGTCGACACAAGCTATATGCTAACAGGAAAAAGTGTGAGTTTGGCAAGAGGCAGGTGGCTTATTTGGGACATCTCATTTCGGGAGAGGGGGTTGCTGCTGATCCTAGTAAGATCAGTGCCATGCAGGCTTGGCCACTACCCAGAAATCTAAGAGAACTTCGAGGTTTTCTGGGATTGACTGGGTACTACAGGAAATTTGTGTCAGGGTATGCCCAGAAAGCTTGGCCTTTAACGGAACAGCTCAAGAAGGACAATTTTCATTGGAATGCAGAAGCCACTAAGGCCTTTGAGACACTTAAGGTCGCTATGACCGAGGTTCCCGTGTTAGCCATGCCTGACTTTTCTAAGCCATTTATAGTGGAGACTGATGCATCAGGATATGGGTTAGGAGCAGTGCTTTTACAGGAAAAGAGACCGGTCGCATATTATAGCCAAACATTGGGCACTCGAGCCCGAATGAAATCTATTTATGAAAAGGAGTTGATGGCTATTGTTTTTTCTGTTAACAAGTGGAGGCCTTATTTGTTAGGACGACATTTTATTGTGAGAACTGACCAACAGAGTCTCAAGTTCTTACTTGAGCAAAGGATCATCAATGCGGAGTATCAGAAATGGGTGGCCAAACTTATGGGATTTAGCTTTGATATACAGTACAGAACGGGTTCAAGCAATAAAGTAGCTGATGCGTTGTCGCGATTACCCGAATCAGTGGAATGTGCGGATATTTTTATTCCTCAGTGGCTTCATTGGGAGGAATTGCAGGAGGAGTTAATGAAGAGTGAACACTTACAGAAGCTCAAGCAGCTTATTGTGGATGAATTACCTTCTCCGGCTGGATTTCAGGTACATAATGATGTCTTATACTATAAAAGGAGGTTGGTGATACCAAAAGATTCCAAGTTCTTGAATGAGATTTTAAGAGAGTATCACTCTACACCTATGGGGGGTCATTCCGGAGAGACCAAAACATACAAGAGGTTGGCTTCAGAATTATTCTGGGAAGGAATGCACAAGGATGTGGTGAAGTTTGTGCAAGAGTGTGGGGTGTGTCAGCAAAACAAACACCAAGCTGCCTCTCCCGTTGGACTTCTGCAGCCAATTCCAGTACCTGACAAGATTTGGGAGGATGTTACTATGGATTTCATTGAGGGACTCCCTCGGTCAGAGGGATTTGATTCCATTTTGGTGGTAGTAGATAAACTTAGCAAATATGCCCACTTTGTCGGACTTAAGCATCCTTACACCGCTTCCAGTGTGGCCACAATTTATGTGAAGGAGGTGGCCAAGCTCCATGGACTACCTCACTCCATAATTACAGATAGGGACCGGATTTTTTTAAGCCAGTTTTGGAAAGAATTGTTCAAGCTCCAAGGAACGATTCTTAAGCGCAGTACCGCTTATCATCCTCAGAGTGACGGCCAAACCGAGGTAGTTAATAGGTGCCTGGAAACCTATTTACGTTGCTTCGCTTCTGACAAACCCCGAACTTGGGGAAAATGGCTACCTTGGGCTGAATATTGGTATAATACTTCCTACCACAGCGCAACGGGAGTTACACCGTTCAAGGTGGTTTATGGAATTGACCCTCCTCAATTGATCAGGTATAATCGGTATTCCACCAATGTTTCGGAAGTTGACTTGTTGTTGCAAGACAGGGATGCTATATTGGATGACTTGAAAATGCATTTGATTCGTGCCCAACAGAAAATGAAGTTTTATGCCGACTCTAAATGACTACCAGGGGAGTTCGAAGTGGGTGATTTGGTGTTCCTTAAGCTCAGACCTTACCGACAACAATCATTGGCAAAGCGCAAATATGAAAAATTGGCCGCTCGTTTTTATGGACCTTTTAAAGTTTTGCAACGGATAGGGCAAGTGGCCTACAAGTTGGATTTACCACAGACTTCGTCCATCCATCCTGTTTTTCATATTTCTCAACTCCGCAAGGCTAAGGGACAAGAATACTCTTCCTCAGTGTTACCAGCTCAACTTACACCTGAGTTAGAGTTAGTGGTGGAACCAGAAAAAGTATTAGGAATGCGTCCTAAACAGCCGGGTCAGAATAAAGATGTGGAAGTGTTGATTAAGTGGAAAGACCTTCCAGAATTTGAAGCCACTTGGGAGGATTTCTATATACTCCAAGAGCAGTTTCCTGCATTTCACCTTGAGGACAAGGTGCAAGTGTGGGAGGGGGGTAATGTTAGACCTCCAATACGCATTACATATGCACGCAGGAAGTAGGGCAGCGGCTTCAGAGATATGTGATTTCTTTCCTTTATTTGTTATCTTTATTTTCAGCATTATGTATTTTCTTTATTTCTATTTTTAGTAGTCTGTTATGATAGTGGGAAGAGTTTGTCCACGTAGGATACGGTTAGAAAACCCTTGTGGCCAGGGAGAGTATTTGTATGGTCTGTTAAGGAGAGAAAGGCATGTGAAAAGTAGAGTCTCATTTTCTTTGGGAGAGAATCAAGCCTCTCGAATAGCTTGAAATCAGAATTGTTCCAGTTTGATTAATAGAAGTATAATCCATCATTTCTGGAGATTGAAATTTGTTTTCATTTCAATTAATTGCCTAGTTCATAACATTTAATTTGGAGTTCAAGTGGAGTCTTAATTTTATATTTTAGCCCACCAGTTTTTCTTTTTCTGGTACTAAATAGAGGCTATATGCATCAATAGCCTCGGAGCATAGTATCAGTATGTGAAAAAAGGCTTTTAAGTTTCAACAACAAAATGCGTATGATTTTTTCAATCTCTAATAAGCTAGCGTCAAGGCTACTTAGGTAAAAAATAGCCTTGCGGCCAGCCTTAAGGCTAGCCTCACAACTTTTTTTGAAACGATGCTAGTACCTGTAATTAGTATTTGTGAAATTTAAACAAGATAACAAATTTTCAAGAAATGATTTTTTGTAAAAACTCATCGTATCAACAATATTAAAAATACTTGTATATTTTTAAACAGAATCTCCAATTGACAATATTTTTAAAAGTAAAAATTTTTATATTACAATACACAAATACACTCAATGTATTGCAAATATTTTAAAATAATTTTATTTTTTGAAACTTTAAATCACTAATATGAAAAAAGCACTCAACATATTAATGATTTAGTAAGACAAGAGAAAGTTAGAATTTCAGAAAAGTAGTGAAAATGGTAGAGTTTTTGTTCTTTATATACTTAGGAAAATGAATGGGTATTTATAGAAAAATTTTCAAGCTCCGTGTCCCTTGTGGACCCATTTCAACAAGGTCCTTGCGAGCTGACTGCGAGGTCCAACAATAAAAAAATGAATAAAACATTGCTGATTCCTCGCCGAACTACCTCCACGAGCATTAGAAAAAAGATTTTTCAAGTTTAGAACGGAGAGAAAAATCCCATAAATACATAGAATTGGAAAAACAAAAGGGTAAAGACATACTTATACATACAAGTTACATGCTTTCAACTGCTCCGTGTTGTGTGTAATATGCAAACATATAGTGTTAAAATCTACGTGAGTGTATGTGATACTAATTACAAGCAAAGCATCGTACAAAGAGGTAGACAAAAATGCTAAGTAAAATAAATAGACTACGTATTTTGCACACAAGAATGCCAACAAAGACTTACTTATAGGACTTACAATTCTCACTATCATAAATTTTTTTCCTATTTCTCTCTTACCACAAGGCCCAAAGAATTGCACCCAACTCATAGTTTCACAACACACTTGCCTTCAAAGCCTTGATACTCTTTACATACATGTAGAATGCTTCTAGAAATGAAGACCGACATGATCTTTAAATGGGCCCATTGTATTCCATATATCTTTGTAACTTAGACCAAAGAAAATGTGCAATTGAACATTGTGAGAATAAATTATCTATATCTTTAGAGTTATTCTTGCAAAGCACACACCAATTAGAAGAATGACAAGACTTAAACACTTTAAAGAAAAATGTCACAAACTCTTTTAGATTAGATTATTTGTCGTTTAGTCCTTTAGATTAGATAAATTATATTATTTTAATGATTTTTTATTAAAATATTACTATTTTTCTGTGAAGTGACTAAACATTAATAAAATACAAGTCTTCATTTTAATAGAATTTGTCCTCAATTGGCCCCTTTCTCATAACTAAGAAAATAAATGACGTCATTTTAATCTAAGAGATTATACGACACAAATGACTTAATCTAAGGAACCTGTATGGAACCACACCCAAAACGTTAATTGAAACCAATCATTTGTGCTCACCTTCTCAAGAGTAATCAACCACTTCAAAAACTTCACTTTGATTGGAGTTGGGCTTGTCCATACTGATGCAAAGTAATAAAAAACTTGTACATTAGGATTATCCACAAGAGCCTCAAAATAAGATTTACAAGAGAAACATTCGAAAGAATCGTTAGTCAATAACCTTCTTTCACTACTATATGCTCTTATCATAGCTCCTTACAATCTAAATATCATGGTACATAAATCTTCAACTCAGGTGAATACATCTTATTGTAAGAATATTTTGCTCCGCACATAAATTGTATAACCTTGGAAATCTTGTTGGAAAATGATCACTTTCATTCAAAGATTCTCCCAAAAACGAATTTTCCTTTTGACTCACCTTATATCTCAAGCTAGAAAAGAATGAACCTAAGTCTTTAACAATTGTCATACAAAAAATGCAGTATTCTTGGTGAGAATCCCGAACTGCTACCCACCCATTCTCATGCAGGGTTTTCTTAAACTATTATTGTTTATCGTGAGCAACGAAAACAAGCCAAAACTGTTCTTAGTATTTGATTTAATATTTCTATTAGTATGTGTATTGCCTTTTCACTTCTAGCTTTTGTCTTGAACCTTTTAATTTCATCAATTTAGCTCATACTTATGTAAATTTTGATCAATCTAGTCCAAAACCATTTAATTTAATGGGACCAATTTTTTAATCTTTCTGTGTTGGACCTATTTGGTAAGACCGATGATCAAATGTAAAAATTTTGAAATGTTATGGACTAAATTGGTCTATTTATATGCACTTTCTTTTTTGAAGTTTTAATTAAGTTCAATTGACCCAAATTGAATGAAATTAAGCACTAGAGATGTTACCTTGCATATAAATGAAAGGGAGTCTTGTCTTGTCATATTCAAACCGTTTTAGTATGGATAATGGAAATAGTGGCAAACATTGGTGGAACCACTTAGGGGCCATGAGGGCACCAATCCCCTCTTGCTCTTTGATAGTGTAAATTTTAGATATAATATTTACGAAATTGTAAACAAATTATATGTATAAAATTACAAGAATGTTGAGAGAATACTCACGTAGAGAAAAAAGATGATTCTCAATAAATGTATAAATTGTACAAGTTATATTTATAGAAAGCACACTAATGTAAGCCTTATATGTGTATAACTAACTCCTAATAGTTATAACTAACTCAAAGTTGAGTTACATGCTAATCCAGTACTCCCCTCAAAATGATGGTATGAGAAGAACCATCAGTTTGCTCCTTAAAGCACAAAATTGAATGTCCAATTTCTTGCGCAACACCTATTCCCTAACAAAGTGTAGCAATTTTTATTTGCTAAGTCCTTTGATGCATAACAAGATTCCTGGAAAATGTGGAGTTGAAATACTGTCACACAATAAAAGAGGAACATTCTTCATAAACACCTGCAACTCCCCTAACAAGGACTTAACCTACATCAATATAGAAGCAGCCGATGCCAAGGCACGATACTCATATTATGCAGAGGAACGAGAGACAACACGCCATTTTAAGGACTGCCAAGAGACCATATTATCTGCAAGGAAAATGCAATATGCACCTATACTTCAATCATAAGGGCATCCTCTCCAATCTGCATTTGAATAAGCCATCAAATCATGACAACTTGACTTCTGCAACCACAAGATATGTTGAATAGTACCTTTAAGGTACCTCAAGACAAGCATAACTGCAACCCAATGTTGATATGTGGGAGTGCCCATAAATTGACATAAACAAGACACTAAGAAAGCTAATTCAAGTCTTGTGATGCAGCAATATTGCAAAGCACCAACTTATCAATACATAGAAGGATCCTTCAATAACACTTAGGTTACGTTTGGTTCACTGAATGTAAACGTAATGTGAATGATAATTGTAATGGAATCGAATGTAAAGAAAATAGTATTACTATTACAGTATTTGGTTTAATTACTGTAATTTTCAGTATTACAGTATTTGGTTTAACCACTGTAATGGAATGAAAAACACAGTATATTACTTTAATACCCTCATGTTCAGTGAAGTTTAAATAATTTCATTTTATTATTATTTCCTAAATCAAATAAAATTTATTATTTAAAATTATATAATTATTTTAAATAATTATTATTTAAAAATATTATTAATCTTAAAAAAAATTAAAAGTAAGAAAAAATATTTAAAATAATATTTATAATCATATTGAAGCCAAAATTTTATTTTTGGGCCAAAATATAAGCATTTTATTTTTGGGTCAAAATATAGCATAGTATTATTATGAAGAACACAAGCAAACAATCAAATGAACCAAATTAGTACATCACAACACTCTGTTCCAACACTAACTGTCACAGGCAACCTTAGGAACCACCACAAAGACGACTAGTTTTCAAAACTAGAAAATAATAATCCAATAAATGAATCAATTAAGGTACTTGCATAACCCAACAGCTATACCATAGAAAAAGATTCATAAACTTATTAAGAGTGAAACTATACAAAAACTGAAACATCAAACTGGATTAAAAGACAATCACAAAACCTATTCAAACAAATGAACAGTAAATGTAGCATCGGACAATGAACTTATTAATAACTAAGAAGAATGAAAGTCTAATTGTACCGCAGAGAACAACTTTGTTAGAGAAGAAATTGAAGAAACTGAATATGTAAATTATGGATGTCTTTTAATCAATTAAGAAACTGAATTGGAGGAGAGCTGGGCAGATTCATACAACAATTTCAACAATTTCAGCAAACAAATCACAATTTTAGCCAAAAAAATGCACTTCAAAAAAAAATTGGACGATGAGAGAGAAACCTGGTGCCGAGAGGAGAGGTGGATGGCACATGGAAGAGAGCTGGACGGCGCACGGAGGAGAGCTAGACCACGAGAAGAGTTGGATGGCGCATGGAGGAGTTGGAACACGAGAGAGGCAGAGACGCGAGAGAAAAGGGAATGACGAGAGAGAGGTAGAGTTAGGTTCCGTAGTGTAATCAATTTTCCTTAAATTCAGTAGTGTAATCACAATTTCATCTCCTTTAGTAATTGATTATATTCCATTACAATTCTTTAATACAATCAAACATAATAATATGCAGAAACAATTATATTCCCTTTGCTATTCTTTCGAACCTGTTAGCTGTATATTAGTTGTATATGATTGGTTTATTAGCTTAATTATAGGATCCTAATTATATATTTTAGATAACATGGTATCAGAACATTAGGGTTACAAAATTAGTATTTTTTTGTTCAGATTAGATTTGTTGTTGGGTAAACACCAATTAAGGTTTAGTTCATTTTAGGGTTCCAACTTGGAAAACCTTTTTGGAGTGCCAATCTATTCTCACCGCCGTCACAGGAAGCCCAGCTGTCGATCGGCCAAACCCCAAAGTTCGATTCCCAGAAGAGCCGCGAGTGATCCACACGCGCCACAGAGGTTCTGTGATCTTCCCATGTGTCGGTGTGTGACTGCGTGTTTTCTCCTGTGGTCTTCTCCGGTCGTCCTTGTCTTCCTCGTCAGCGTTTCCCTGCTTCTTCTGTGGTCATTCGGCACTTATTGTCTTGTGATTGTTCAGATTTCAGTTCTATTTTGGGTTTTGGCCAATTTTGCCTTCTTTTCGCTGCCTTGTTGGGTTTGGTTGAGTCTCTGTTGGGTTTTGTTTGTTTGCTTGTTCGCTACCTTATAATTTTTTTTGGAGTTATGGCTGAGAAGAAATCTGGTGTTGTGACAAATATGGTGCGTGTGATGTCTACAATCACGGACCCTAAACTCAATGGTTCAAATTATTTGGATTGGAGCAAGACCGTTCGACTTTATCTGTGGAGTATTGACAAAGATACTCATTTGACTGACGATCCT
Source organism: Elaeagnus macrophylla (assembly GCA_029378325.1). NCBI lineage: Eukaryota > Viridiplantae > Streptophyta > Magnoliopsida > Rosales > Elaeagnaceae > Elaeagnus > Elaeagnus macrophylla. The sequence continues at coordinate 13,261,577 of CM055647.1, read as the reverse complement.
CCTAAAGATGATTCAAAGAAGACGTGGCTTAGAGAGGATGTTCGCTTATTTCTGCAGATTTGGAATTCTATTAATAGCAAGGTAATTGGCTTGATTGGCTTGATCAATTACTGTGAATTTGTTAAAGAGTTGATAGATTATTTGGATTTCCTGTACTCTGGTGAAGGAAACCTTTCTCGCATGTATGAGGTGTGTTAAGCATTTTACCGTGCGAACAGACAACATCAATTCCTCACTAATTATTATGGAATTTAAGAAGACTTATGAAGAGCTCAATATGTTACTCCCTTTTAGCCCTGATGTGAAGGTTCAGCACCGTCTTGTGTTCTTGGGTCTGGCACAATTACTCCTACTCCTCTGCTTCCTTTGTCGTCTGTCTTACATTTACCTAACTTATCCTTTAATTTAATTTCTGTAAGTCAGCTTACTCGCAATCTTAATTGTTGTATCTTATTTTTTCCTAATCATTGCTTATTTCAGGATCTATGAAGAAGATTATTGGTGACAGACATGAGTTTGGAGGCCTCTACATTCTTGACACACTAATACATAAATCTATTGCTTGCTCTGGTGTAACATCTCCTTTCGAGGTACATTATAGGCTGGGTCATCCATCTCTTCCTATGCTCAAGAAGCTTTATACACAATTTAGTAAAGTGTCTTCATGAGATTGTGAGTCTTGTCAGTTTGCAAAACACCATCGTCTTAGTTCGAGTACAAGAGTCAATAAATGTGCTAGTGTTCCTTTTGAATTAGTTCACTCAAATGTTTAGGGTCCTTGTCCTATTTTGTCTAAACTTGGATTTAAGTATTTTGTTACTTTTTTGGATGATTATTTTAGTGTCACTTGGTTATATTTAATGAAAAGTCGTTCTGAGTTTTCTCTTTTTTGTGCATTTTGTGTTGAGATTAAATCTCAATTTAATGTTTCCATTCGTACTTTGCGAAGTGATAATGCCAAAGAATATATATCTGTTTTGTTTCAATCTTATATGGTTCAAAATGGCATGCTTCATGAAACTTTTTGTGTTGATACTCCATCTCAAAATGGAGTGGCAGAAAGTAAGAACACAGATATCTTCTTGAAACCGCACGTGCCTTATTATTTTAAATGAATGTTCCTAAACCTTTTTGGGCCGATGCAGTTTCAACAGCATGTTTTCTTATTAATCGCATGCCATCATCTGTTCATGGTGAGATTCCTTACAAAATCTTGTTTCCCATTAAGTCACTATTCCTGTTGACCTTAAGATATTTGGTAGCATTTGTTTTGTTTGGGATGTTCGTTTGCATGTCTCTAAATTAGATCCCAAGTCCTTGAAGTGTATCTTCCTTGGTTATTCTCGTCTTTAAAAAGGTTATAGATGTTATTGTTCTAGTCTTAACAAATATATTGTGTCAATTGATGTTACCTTCATGGAAGACACCTTATGTTTTGTCTTCTCCTCCCACACGTCAGGGGGAGGATGATGAGATGTTAGTCTATTTTATCACATCCTCCAAACCTATCTCGGATCTAGCTCCTATCAAGCCTCCTATTATTCACGTCTACTCCATACCTTGATCTCTTGATTCATGTCCTGCACCTGCTCCTTCGTCATTAGATCCAGTCCTGAGCGATGATCTTCCTATTGCGTTACGCAAAGGTTAGCGCCAATGTACTTATCTTATTTCTTCTTTTGTTTCTTATAACTGCTTGTCGTCTTCCTCTTGTTCTTTCATTGCATTCCTTGATTTTATCTCTATCCCTAAAACTATTCACGAAGCTATGTCTCATCCTGGTTAGCATCATGCAATGATAGAGGAAATGAATGCTTTAGATGACAATGATACTTGGGACTTGGTTGATTTACCTTTTGGGAAACGAGCTATAGGATGCAATGGGTGTTCACAGTTAAGGTAAATTCAGATGGGTCAGTTGCTCGATTGAAGGCCCGTCTTGTCGCTAAGGGATATGTTCAAACCTATAGAGTGGACTATTTTGACACTCTTTCTCCTGCTGCTAAATTGACCTCTGTTCGGTTTATTTCTATGGTAGCTACTCATCATTTGCCTTTGTATCAACTAAATATCAAGAATGCTTTTTTTTATGGTGATCTTCAGGAGGTGTATATGGAGCAACCTCCTTGTTTTGTTGCTCAGGGGGAGTTTGGGTGAGTTTGTCGTCTTCAAAAATTTCTGAATGGTTTGAAATAGAGTCTTTGTGCTTTGGAAAATTTAGTCAGGCTGTTGAAAAGTTTGGTATGATGAAAAGTAAGTCTGACCATTCTGTGTTCTACAAACAATCAAAGGCTGGTATCATTCTTTTAATTGTGTACGTGGATGACATTATTATTACTGGAAGTATACTACGGGAATTTCATCCCTTAAGTCTTTCCTTCATACTCAGTTTCACATAAAGGCCTTGGAGATGTTAAAGTATTTCTTGGGTGTTGAAGTCACAAGAAGTAATGTAGGTATCTTTTTATCTCAGAGAAAATATGTCTTTGACTTATTAACTGAGACAGAAAAATTGAGAGCAAAGCCTTGTAGTGCTCCAATGACTCCAAACATGCACTTTACAGTAGATGGGGAACTATTTGAAGATCCTGAGAGATATCGAAGGTTGGTTGGAAAGCTGAACTACCTTACCATGACTCGTCTAGATATTGCATATTTAGTCAGTGTTGTCAGTCAGTTTATGTCATCCCTAACAATTCATCAGTAGGCAGCATTAGAGCAAATTTTGTGTTACTTGAAAGGAGCACCCAGATGTGATATCTTGTATGCAAATCATGGGCAGTCATATTGAATTTTTTCAGATGCAGATTGGGCAAGTTCCAAAGTGGATAGAAGATCCATATCAGGTTATTGTATTTTCGTTGGAGGAAATTTGGTCTCATGGAAGAGTAAGAAGCAGAATGTTGTTACGATCGAGTACAGAGTCAGAATATTAGGCTATGGCACAGTATGTGTGTGAGATAGCGTGGATATATCAGCTTTTGAATGAAGTAGGTCTTAAAACTTTAGTACCATCAAAATTGTGGTGTTATAATCAAGTTGCTCTTCATATTGCATCTAATCTTGTGTTTTATGAGCGAACTAAGCACATTGAAATTGATTGTCATTTTGTGTGCGAGAAAATTCAGCAAGGTTTGATTTATACAAGATATGTGAAGACTGGAGAATAAGTAGGGGACATCTTCACTTAAGATTTAAATGGGTTCGAGTTGTTTATCTCTGTAACAAGTTGGGCATAATTAATATCTATGCTCTAACTTGAGGGGGAGTGTTAGCTGTATATTAGTTGTATATGATTGGTTTATTAGCTTAATTATTGGATCCTAATTATATAGTTTCCTAAGTTTGTATATATATGTGTATTACTTTTCAATGAAAGGGATGAGAAATAATTCTTTTCCACTCTTAGATAACACAACCAAACATGCCCTTAATGTTGGAAAGGATAGTATAGATTTTTATTATTTGTTGTTATTTTAATTAATGTGAGGCCCAATTATTCATGGCCCATTAGGTTACTATTAGTACTCTTAACTTATGTTTTGTTGTTAGCTTTTGATGGATGTTTTGATGTGTGACATGAAATGAGAGCATTAGTTCTCTCTTTTATCCTTCAAATTCCTTCTCTTCTTTCTTTCTTCTAATTCAATTCTTCGCTTCTATTTTTAAATCTCTCTACATCAAATTGGGATAAGAGCATGGTTTGATTTTCTTTCCTAAGAAAATCAGTCTGTTATTGTATCAATTCTATCTCTAAATTTCTTTCCAATCCCAATTTCTACTTCCTTCGACCCTAATTCTTCTCTATTTTTTGTTTTTAATTTAAAAAGAAAAATTCAGAAAAAGAGCTACCACCACCTATCGTACTCTCACTGATCACTCACCTTTAGAAAACCTCCCCAGCTACCACTGTTCTCTACCCACAATTCGCCAGACCCACCACCAGATTGCAACCCATTCTCTTTGGAACCCACCTAAGACCACCTTCATTGAAACCCATTCGCGTTATCACCACAACGTCGCTAGTTCACCCACAACCACCAGAGACCATCGTGCAACCCATAGCCACCACCCACAACCATTGGACCCTAATCAACTTGCCTTTTTCCTCGCTACATACCACCCTGTCTATCTCCTATATTCTTAACAACCATCCATCCCACTTTTCCGAAATCAAACAATCAAACTCAGCCGCTCAGTCCAGTTTGTTGTCAAACACCATTTTTGTAATTATCAGTTACCAAGGAGTACCCATTCTTATTCGACCATCAGTGAAGGCTCAACATGACGATACAATCATTTTCTGACCCATATGCAGAATCAAATTTCTCTGGTTGTTACTAGTCATTTCTTTTACTTTAGATAGAGGAAATTGAACTGATAAGGAGATTCAAATAGTTGCATTATCAAGAAAAAAAAAAAACGTTGGGATTCACATGTAATAGTTGGCTGTTTTGATTGAAGCCAATTGTGGAATGGATTCATATAATCTAATGTCTCTCAGTGTTGGCTTATTAAGTTAGAATTTCATTGGAGTTATTTCAAGTTTGTTATCACAAAGTTTGAAAAAATGGAAACTTTTACACTGCTGTATTTGGGCATTCAACTAGCACACTTTTCAACAAGTGGAGCTAATTGGAGCAATTTATACATTGGTTTGATATATCTCTAATTTTTTCACTTGATTTGTATTTGCATTATTATATTTTGTTAGTCATTTTAGTGAAAATGCTTTATAACAAGACCCATTTCAAAATTTCTTATCTTAGATTATTATTACTCACATCAACCACATCACAGAAGACTTCATCTTTGTAATGCTCCCCAATGGACAATGAAACTTTACACACTTCATTAACCATAATGTCAATTTCTTTCTTAATCCATCTAACAATATAAGGGTTAAGATATGTTTCAGTTTTTAGGCTAAAAGCTTTCACAACATGAGAAATGATATTGATATTGAAAGCAAAATCAATCATCACATCATACACTTTTTGTTTTATGGTGAATCTAGTCATGAAAGTAGCATGTATTTGTGAATGTTTTGGTAATTGGGTGATTGATTGAGATTTTGGTATATAAGTATGAATAGTTGTCGGTTGGCACTCATCAAAACACTTGGATATTGACTCTCTTTTCTTATTAGATATAGAACAATACTTTGGCACACTTTTGGAAATAAGTTTGGAAGAATTAGAACCGTAAGTTGATGTGTATGAGTAATTGGAAGGGCCATATTCTTGTAACAATATAGTTTTCATGTCAGTCCAATATCTCATTGGTGGATAACCCAAACTCACTATGATATTTATTGTCATGCCCAAAAATCCTTATTTTGTCCTTCTAATTTAGAGATAGTATAAGACACATAATCAAGGTCATCAAAAGCATCATAATAATTAAAATAATTTTCAATTTGTTATTTCAATGGAAAATAGGCTGAGATAATCCCTATCATTATTTTTATTCTAAAATGGACCCCATTTTCAATTTTTGTGATATTCCAATATTAGCCTTCGTTTTTTATCTTTTGTTTTCGACTGAACTATTGGCCCTGCTTTACATTTCACAATCGCTATTTTCCTATCATTATTTGCTCCAATTGATCACAAATTGCACTATAATTGTAATTCTCTCTCATTCTCTCCGACAGTATTTGCTTTCTGTTAGCTTGACTGCCTAAGGTATCTCTCTGCTGAAGAACCCTCTCGAAATCATTGCTCGAATCAAGGACTACCCAGATGGAAAAAATGAACAACTCATGTTGATTGATCATCTTAATCATCAAAAAACGAGAGTATTCGAGTTAATCAAGATTTTGGGTATTGCAATTTTACATTGGACGTCATTTCTTTATCTAAAAAGGAAGATCTTAGTGTGTTTTACAGCAAATTTATTCAACCAAAGGTTGAAAAGTCAAGTTGGGTGATAAACGTACTGTCTTGATGTACAGTGCTATTGGTTATGGAAGAAGTAAAACTATGTTTGGGTGCTCTAAGCAACAAGTGATAATATACAAGTCTTAAAAGTATTCTTGGTAATGATAAAGAATATGGTGTGCACTGTTCAAGTGAGTGGTTCGGAGATTTCTTTGATATATTAGAAGTCTTTTTGTCTTTCTAATGAAAATTCAAAAAGATAGATTTTTAAACTATGAAAAGATATTTACTAGAAGTGTAATGGCTCAAATTTTAAGGTGATTATAAACATATTTTGTAAAATTGGCATATTAAAATTTGGACATTTAGACATTTGTCAAATTTAGTTGGGTATGTGTCCAACTTGGTTTCAGTAAGTGAAGTCACTAGTCGATCAAAATTCAGTTAGTTGGATAACTATTCAATTTAGTTGAACATGCGTTCAACTTAGCTCCAACAAGTGGGGTCATTGGTCGTTCAAAATCTAGCTAGTTGGACAACTGTCCAATTTAATTGGATATGTGTCCGACTTGGCTCAATTAAATGGGGTCATCTGTCAATCAAAATATGCTCAGTTGGATGTGTGTCCAACTTGGTTCTTGCTAGTAGGTTACCAGTCGATCAAAATTCGGCTAGTTGGACAACCGTCCAAATCAGTTAGATGTGTCCAACTCAGCTTCGATGAGTGAGATCACCGGCTGATCAAAATCTACATATTTGGACAATTGTCCAATTTAGTTGGATATGTGTCTAACTCGACTCCGGCGAATCGGGTCACCAGCAGATCAAAATATGGCATGTTGGATAGCCATCTATTTTTGGACAGTCTAGTTGGACATGTGTCCAATCAAAATTCATCGCAATTGATCAATAAAATTAAGGGCAGTTTTGTCACAATATGTAAAAAAATCAAGTGAAAGGGGTCATATTTGATTTTTAATAAATATGGGATCATGACAGTATATAACTCAATTTTAATTAATATAAGACCTAATAATATATGGCCCATTAAATTACTATTAGTACTCTTAGCTTATGTTTTATTGTTAACTTTTGATGGATATTTTGATATAATGATGTTATGAAATGAGAGCATTAGTTCTCTCTTTTGTCCTCCAAACACCTTTTCTTCTTTCTTGTAATTCAATTCTTCGCTTTCATTTCTAAATCTCCCTACATCTACACTCCACATTTGGATAAAGCTCCTCTTGAATCATAGGTGTTGACATGGCCTTGGTATCCAACAGCTCACATTGCTACAACATGCCCTTAATGTACTTGGACTGAGACAAGTGCATGCCTTGCTTACAACAATGCATTTCTATACCCAAGAAAAAAATGTAAGCATAAGCATAAGCATAGCACAATTACTCCCAATAAGCACTAAATCATCAACATACACTAATAGAGCCATAACGCTTGCTAAATCATCAACATACACTAATAGAGCCATAACACCTTGTGCAGAATGAAATGTAAAGAGACTTGTATCAGTTTTAGTATTGACAAGACCCCACTATAAAAAGCAGGTTTGTAATTTAAAATACCAAGCACGAGGTGCCTGTTTTAGACCATATAATGCCTTTCTCAGTCTACACACAAATTGAGGCCTAAGAGGATTAACAAACCCCTGAGGTTAAACCATGTACACAGTTTCCTCTAAATCACCGTTCAAGAAAGCATTCTTAATATCAAGTTTAGTAGGCCAACTATATATCACAGCCAAGGACAAAACAATTCTTATAATTGTTGCCTTAATGACAGGACTAAAAGTCTTTGTTTAATCAACACTTGTAGTTCTCCCAAATCCTTGAGCAACCAACCTCCCCTTATACCTCTCCAAGGTACCATCAACATGAGTTTTAGTTGTGAAAACCCAACGATTACCAATTACCTTAGCATCTACTAGTCTAAGAACTAATTCTCATGTTTTATTTCTCAAGAAAGCATCATACTCTTGCATAGCTTGACACCAAGATACTTAAATGCTTCACGAAAGTTCTTAGGATGAGTAGGAGGAAGTGTAGAAGAGACCAGAAATGTCTTAGGCTTAACAATCCCAAAGTTAAGTCTAGTTTGCATAGGATGAATGTTCTACAATAATGGGGGTTGAGTCATAGGCTAAGAAACAACCTGAGGACTACGTGCACCACTTGTAGGACATTGAATCTTATCAAGAACAACACCCTCACAAGTAACACTAGCAACTGGTGAAGAAGTCACACGCTCATTACTAGGAATAGTACTACCAACTGGTGAAGGAATCACTCTCATGATTAGGTCCAGGTGACCATGATGAAAGTTGCTCATATGTAGGCATTGTATAAGATGAAGATACCTTGGAAGAAGACTCCTTAGAAATAGAGAGAAATGGAAACTGAGTCTCAGAAAAGGCTACATGTCAACTAGTATAAACTTTCTTATAACTCACATCCATGCACACATAACCTCTCTGACCAGTAGCATAACCAAGACACATACAAAAGCAGACTTAGTTTCTAATTTATGTTTTCTATAAGGTCGAAGACAAGACAAACACAAACTCCCAAACACCTTTAAAAATTGATAATCAGGAATCAATCCATACAACACTTCATAAGGTGACTTAAAATCCAAGGGTCTAAAAGGAAACCTATTCAGAGTGTATATTGCACAACAAAAAGCAAATGTTCAGTATTCCTTAAACACACCTGATCTAATCAACAATGCAAGACCAGTATCCACAATCCTTTTATGGTGACACTTCACCATACCATTATGCTCAGAACTATGTGGACATGTGAGCCTATAAACCACACCTTAAACTCTGTAAGAACCTTGCCAAAGGCTTGAACTCACCTGCACTATCACTCTGGATAGATATGATTTGAGAACTAAAATGACACTTGACCATGGCATAAAACTTGGTAAAGACAGATAATGCTTGATCCTTAGAATTCAGAAAGAAAATTTGAGAAAAATGAGTAAAGTCATCCACCACCAAAAGAAAATACTTCTCACCACCAATTCCAATAATAGGGGAAGGTCCCCAAATACCCAAATATAACAATTCAAAAGCTTAGTAGCAGTTACATGCTTAGAAACAAAAGCAAGCTTGTGAGATTTAGTTAACTCACAAGAACTACATACAGCATTATTTGAATTCTTACTAGAACTAATACATCCACTCTGAAAAGCCTTATTTACCATAGGGTTAGATACATAACCTAGCCGTTCATGCCATATAGACAAAGTAGCAAGATTAGCACATTGAGCCAAGGATAAAGTTGATACGCTAACGGCGTCCACTGTTAGCAACAGTAGTAGCAAACAACTTGTACTACCCCCATCTAATGGTCCTTGATGAAGAAGCTTCCTCAAAACCTTGTCGTTTATGCAAAAGAAATTAGAGTGAAACTCAATAAAGATGTCATTGTTCGTACACAAACGATGTGTAGCACCAATATCAAGCAACCATCTTGCATCACTAAGAGTAGAACTTGTTGCAAAGAAAGCTGAAGGTTGTGAAGTAGGCTTACTAGATGCTCCTGAGGTAGAATCATTCTTACCAAGAAGCCTTTGTAACTTGAAGCAACGAGAAGCCACATGATCATTCTTGCCACAAAACTGACACTGTACTTGCTTCTTATTACCTTTCCTTTTATTACCCTGTGATTGATCCTAGTTCAAGCACTAGTACCACTAGAAACATTGTTAGAACCGTTAAATCCTTGAGAAGAAGATTGATTCTTAGATGGAAAATTAAGAGCATGAAAACTTAGCTAGGTTAGTTTGAAACACATGACTCACCTCATCCTTTATAGCAAATAATGTTCATATGTCAACAAACGACTATGAATCTCCTCCCGACTAACATAGTCAGTTCTACTAGTTATGCTTTCAACAAATGGATTATATCTATGATTCACTCCTCCAAGAACATACAATATCAAATCCTTACTATCAACCTTCTCACCAATTGTTTTTATTAGATTATCAGTGACTTAATTCATAAAAGAAAAGCATCAATTGTCATAACTTTCTCTTACGAATAGTTTGTAATTGTAGTCGCAACTTCATAATACGAGCCTAAAAAGGTGCTGCATAGGATGTCTCTAGAGCAAGACAAAGCTCACGAGTTGTTTGCTTTCCAACTAATACCCAAGATACTTTTGGTGTAACAGAACCATATATCTAAGTCTTAATCGTTTCATTAGTACAAGTCCAAGCTAAGTACTCTGGATTAATTCTACCATAATCAAGAAGCTTAGATGGTTGAGTTATTGATCCATCAACATAATCCTCTAAATCATATGCAACAATGATACTCAACAACTATTCTCACCAAATCAAGTAATTAGATTAAATGTACCTTTTGAAAAATTCAAGTCCCTAAAGGTATACCTTAAAAAATAAAGTACTAAAGTGTACATTTAAATAATTACAGTACTTGTAAAAACTTTAACCTTTTAAAAGTAAGTAATATTATTTTTAATTGTTTATATGGTACTCTTCCTGAATTAAAATCCTAGATCTGTCACTAGAGGCAAACATAAAAAAATCCTTAAATTGAAACTGGATAATCCAATGCCAAAACTATATGCTGCCATCTTTTTGAAAGCATCAATGTTTGTTGAGCTTGACCTTTGATAGAGAGGGAATCAGATTCTAGAACACGACTGTTGGCTACTCCCTGTTGTGGTTGTCTTTGTTGGCCGTGCTATGGAACTTTTGGCGGCCCGACTAGTGGTGGCTACAATTCGTTGCTTTCTATGAGCTCTGTGGAGAGGAGTAACTTGGGCCAGGATGGTCTTGTGGATGATGGCTGAGCTGGCTAGGATCAGAGCTAATAGAATGCTGTTGCATCTATGGTCATCATTACAGCCTTTGATCTGTATATTGGTTGCCTTCTGGAGCTTCACGATTCATTTTATTCAAATTTGATGAGTAATGGGTTCTATTTTCTTTAATTGAAGCTGGGATTTCTTGGCTCCAAAAGTTTTTGATTGTCTGCTTGACTGTAGTATTCTGGCTTTTCACATGCAGTTGCTCAAATATAGGTTTGTTTTTCACTAAGAACAATGCTTGACTATAAAGAGCTCGTAGTTTTGATTTTTCTTTTTTTTTTTAATTCTTAGTGGCTTTATAAAGTTCTTTTACTTTTTCAATCCAGTTTTCGAGGAAAAATGTGTAAAACTTGTTCCTCTTTAATAGCTATTTTGGTTCCAAAATTGAGCTCCATAACAATACCACAGGTTGTTGGCCTTTGTTTTTTTTTTTTTTTTTTTTTTTTTTATAGTAGTTGTTGGCCTTTGTTGTTTGCATTATAATCCTCAAAATATATCCTCACTCTTTCTCATACAATCAAGAGAACTTCTAATTAATTAGTACAAATATTCCTTATTAAACTACTATAATCTCCTACACATATTAAAATACTGATATCTTAATTAATTAACAATATCAAATCCCTAATTACTTGGGTTAGGGATTTCAACAAATCATTTCAAGAAAGGCAGAGTCCAGAATGATCAAAATAGTAGCAGTCTAAGGCAGAGTGAGTGGCGTATGTTGGTAGAATGAGTAAGCTAGATTAGAGAGATGGTATTTGTTAATGGAAGATGATAATGGCTGAGCATTAAAACACCAAAAATGGGGGTAAAGGAGTCTTACAGTTTTTTCGTTATTTACTGACAATTTTTTTTTATTATTTATTTAGAATAAGATGTCTCAGATCTTGTTAATCTCACGAATTAGCGTGATTTATATTTTGTTACAAAACAGAGCTGATCCTCCAATTTGCTGAGTCCTATGTTTCTTTGGTTTGCTTGTTGGCTAATACTTTTTTATCATTCTGCAGCTTGCTATTATTTGTAGGATTATTTTTCCCAATCGATCATGGAGTGAAGGAACATCATTTAGGTCTGTCTACTTGCAGTTGAAGCACTTATTGAGGAAAATTCCAGCATTCCCTTCCTTTTTAGTTTTGTTGGTTTGTTGAGTTTTATATGCTTATCCAGTGTAGCTTCTCGGAAATTCTTGAAATAATTGTCTTGATCGCTGTTGGCAATGTTGTCATGATCGGTTAAGTTTCTCAAACTTGAACATTACCATAATACATTATCCAAAAAATAACTATTTGTTAAATTATTACAAAGAATCAGAACTAGTTATTCTGTTTTTATGACTTGACATGTCGTTGTATTTGTACAATAAAAACTGTTTCATTTTAACCTTTTTAAGGGTTGCATGCAAGTCTTTTGTCATGAACTCATGATCTGCTGAGGTGAAGATTGAGTATCTCTATACACTGTTACACGGTCAAGAGGGTATCAGCTTGACTCGCATGGTCGTCGTGTTGGGGTCGGGTGTGATCTTATTTTTGAAAGATTTTAAACATTTCAAGTTGAATGAATGTCAAACATGAAATGTCTAAAATCTTTCTTGGAAACAGGGGGCCAAACATGTTTGCCGCTACCTCTTGTGCCCCCGTTTAAGTGCTTCTACTGCAGCATAAACGTTGCAGGATAAAATTAGAAGTTATTAGAATTTTAAAATAATTAAGATTTTATTATTTAGTTTATTCTACTTGCAATTGTTATCTAGGATTTATTATTGGGTTACGATCAAGCTATTAGAATTTGAATTTAGAGAATTATTTGTCTTTTGTTTTACGTACAAATAGGCTTTTCTTAATTTTGATTAAAAGTATTTAATTATTGAGAACTTTGTCCTTAAGATGAGCGGTAACGATTATGCTAATACAATTTCTCTTTTGATTCACTCAAAGCCTTAAAAAATTACTTTTTTACAATATAAAAGACGTACAAAAATTTGCCTAGAAAAGTAATGGAACGTAAGAAACTAGCATTTGCAGCTATGTGTACTATCAATCATATGATGAAAATTTTGTTAGGATAGAAACCCTAAAAATATAAATGTGTTCGTATTTAAAATCACTAAAACTTAATTCAATAAAAGTTCATTAAATTAATTTGGTGGTGTTATTTAATCGTTTAAACAAATCATTAAAATTTCTTTGATTATTCATGTGCTAATCAAAATAGTTTGTGACCAATAATTAATGTTGGGATAATGGATCAAGTCAATAGTAAGGTGCATATTCTTTACTAATAGTAATCATGCTCCGAGGTGGCTGATGTAGGTTTAATTGGAGTAATTGTGTATGATATAGTTGATCAAAAGATTGAACTAGACATATTATAAACACTAAAAAACAATCATTTACATAAATATCATTATCACTCGATGATCATATGTAGAACGTTAATTCTGAGTGATCTAGTTGGCTCCTTTCTATAGCATTATGGCTTTTGACTTACTCGGAGGTGTCCAGTAGTTAGTTAGATGCCTTGTATCTTGGAGTCATGACGTTATAGTTGGCTTAGAGGTTATTTTACAAGACAGAATCTATTCTAGCTGTTTGCAAATGTCAACATAGTTCCCTTGTTTGAACAACTACTCACAGTTCATGATATGATAATGATTAATTGTACATTGGTGATGATGGGCACTTAAGGACGTAGCTCTAATTATGGACTCGTTTTGGACGATTGATCTATATGATTTTATCAATAGATTACTTAAGTGATATAATTCGATATATATTTGTTATAAGATTTAGAAGTTTAGTTTCAAAGAATAACTGTTGAATTAATAAAGATATTTACTTAACGTGTTAATTAATTATCATGATTTATTAAAGTTTAAGCTTTTAGTTGTACCAGTTCTTAAGTCTACTTCATAATAACAATCCAACAATATCGCATTTTGAGGAATAGAAATTAATTAGGAACTAACTATTTAATCCAAATTTATATATATTTGTAGACACTTTATAATAATCACATATGTCAAATAAATGTTTAAGAAATGTGAGTTATATTTAAACTAATTTAATCGAATATTATTTAATGTTATTGAATAATTATGCAATTAATTAATGAAAAATAAAATATCAATTAGTTGCTATGGTGGATGTCTTTAGTGTGCTAGGTCCTATGAGAATCCAATTCTCTTTAGAACTAGGTATTACTTTCATATATCGAGCATATATTGGAATTTTCATCACATTAGTAAAGCTTCAATCCAACCTTAAGGATCAATGCAAGTGGCACCACACTGACTCTTTGTCCTAAGAATTTGGTGAAAATTCTCGGCCTCAATTTAAAGCAAAATATATTTTGCGAGATAAAATATTATTACACGAATTCTAGAGTAATGAAGTGGAATTTTTGTGTGACAAATTTCTTGCTTGATTTTGCTATAAAATTATGGGGGGAAAGTTTGTCGTTAGCATACATCAAGCTTGGGTAAAGCTTGGATTTTGATCATCTCGAAGGAAGAAAGAACGCCCACTTGTTCCCTTTGTGTTTGTTAACGACACATTTGTTACACCGTATTAAAAATAGTATAGTTAGTAAAAATTTTATACGGCTAAAAAGTATGCGTTTAAACCGTACTGGATAATTAACTTTTTTTTTTTGAATTTTTAATTATAAAATTATATGTTTTAACTTTTTCTTTTATCTCAAATTAAAAATAATATTTTTTTTATTTTTAAAAATGTAATAAAAATATATAAATGAATAAATATTAATTTAAATAAATTTTAAATAAAAAATCATTTTAAATATAAATTATTTTAGTAAAATATATATAATCAATTTAATCCGACTATATTATACAACTTTGTATCAAACACTGTACAGACCAATTATAATACAATTCAAAACAATTCAATTCAAAACAATTCAATCCAATACAACTATACTTAATATATTTAATACGGTGCACCAAACATATCATAAAAGCCTTAAAAGGTTAATGGTGTCTATTGACGGTGGAACTTCACGTTATGAAATGTATGATTCACTCATCTCATTAATTAGACTAGAGTTATAAGGATACAAAGGAATAAAAAAAAATGTTATCTACTTCAATTAATTCAACTTCCACTATATGAAAAATATTTCAAAATCAACAGTAGTTATGAGAGCCTCTTTTTAATATTATTAGATTTAATTAAAATTCCCTATGTGAATTTATTTCGGGTATGTACAAATTGTATGTAATGTAATTAGATTTTGAATGGTTATTTTCAAATTGTTTAATGTCATTATTTGGGGTCATTAATTCTATAGTTTCTTTGGATTTGTTAGTTTAGAAAAAAATTGTAAACCCAATTAAAGGGTGTATGAAAATTTTCAAATATATTTTTCAATTTTATGCATTTTATGAGAATATTTTGGTGCAATTATGTATCGAGAAAAATCGAATTGGGATTAATTTTGTATCAAAACATGAATGCAAAATACCATACATGAGCTGGTGCCCAAGCGCTCAAGCCATGGCTTGAGCACCTCACAAATTTGCTGCACGATTGCGCTTTTGCACTGTGATGTTTGTCGCACGTGTCACTGCCCTGCACTACAGAGCACCTACAGTTTCATGCTATCGAAGGGACACCTCCAAGCTGCTAGTGGTGGCTAGAGTCATGGTTGCGCTCCACATAGTTGCAACCCTGATCGCCGTCAGTTGTTGTAAGCTGCAGTTGTCTCAATAAATTTCACCCAATAATAATTAGACTTAAGTACAATTTGGTTGTAACAAAAATTTGTATTTAGTCGTAAATAGGATTGACTTGCGGCACTATCAAATTTATCCTTATTATTGAATGACCATCTAATGTTGGTGAATCACTTATTAAGACAACACAATAATTTAGTCAATATAAAAAATTTAATAATCGATATTATTTTAAATTAATATTATAGAGAAAGTTAATCCAAATAATATATATATATATATATATATTTGAATGGTACACTATAAAATAAAATTAATTCAACACTCTTTTAAAATATGTGATTTCTAATCAAGTACATATTAATTGTTGTCTACATCATAAATTGAATTATTGAAATAGCAAGCATTACTAAGCATATACAATAGTTTTATAATATCATTGCAAAAATTCTTGAACTTGATAAGTTAACATAACACAGGTAGTACAAATAGGTTTAATAAAATGAATAAGTACACAATCAAAATAGAAAATTTAATTTATCCATAAATCTTAAAGAATTTTTTTATGTTTTACTAATAAAATCTTAAAAGAAAAATATAGTAGCAAACTCAATATGTTTGATAAAAAAAAGTAATGCAAATGAAACTTTAACATGATAAAATATTTATATAACATAAAATTTAACATAATAAACTTTGTAAGTCTTATAAGTTCTTTATGTCTTTTTGGCATTCTCGTATATAAAATAGAAAGTCTGTTTATTTTACTTAGTATTTTGTCTTCCTCAATGTGAGGTCAATTACTGTCGTTTCAGTATTGCACACACACTTACATATAACTTAACACTTTATATGTTTGCATGATATACACATCGTAAGGTGGTTGGGAGCATGTAGTTTGCATGCTAAGTTGTGTTTTTACTTGCATTTGTTCTTTCATTAAAAGGGTATTTGTTGAAAATTATTTGAGAATTTTTTTAAAATTATAATGGCAATTTTTGGTGCGGTTGTCAAATACTCCTTGAGGTGTCAACAAGGAGGTGGTGAAGGGTTAGCGAGGCTAGCGGCCTTTATCTTCACTGTGGTAGCTATTATCCTCATTGATGTGTTCAACAAGGGTTTGTTGATGGCTCGCCGAACATCTAGCAAAGAGTCATCGAGGCCTCCAGCTAGGGGTCAGTAAAGTCATCGAAAGCTCAAGGATTTTTTATAAATACTCCAACAAATTCAATTTTTTTAGTAATTATAAAAACGTGGGAAATGCTACCCATTTGCAAATATTTTTAGTGAGAAAAATTATTTTTTGAACTTTCGTATAATAAATACTGAAAGAGTCCTAACTCAATAAACAACCAGAGTAAGGTGATAAAAACACATAAGGACTCACTCTACTCGTACAACAAACAAAAGAGAAACACAACCAATGAAAGAATATAAGTAAGCACACAAAATAAAAAGATAATTAGTAAAAGCTTTCCAATTACTAAGTAATTATTATATGTTGATACATATGAAAATAATTAAATAATTGTACTCACAAATGCTCCAGATAATTCAAACACAACAATATAACGTGGTAAATTCACTTAGACTCTAATTCTAAGTGATAATATCCACTGGTTGCTTAAGGCAATCACTAAAAGCAATAAATAGTATACAGACTTGATAAAGATAAAGATAAATACCAATACCTCTATCAATCGAGACCATCCGTCCTAACTGCTTAGCTGCTATCACCAGTTATCACCACAGCTACTTTGATTCACACTGAATCTAGCTTATCTCTAGAGCCACACTACCATGCAATGTAATATTAGTACTTACAATCAGTATTTGTGAAACCTAAACAAGATAACAAATTTCCAAGAAATGATTTCTATAAAAGCTCCTTATATCAACAATACGAAAAACATACTCAACGTATTGTTGACATGGAACCTCTATATAACATACTCAGTGTTTTTAAAAGTAAAAAAAAACCTTTATATTGTAATAGAGAAACACGCGTAATGTATTGGAAATACAGAATCACAATTTTTTGAAATAAGTTTATTTTTCGAAACTTCAAATCACCAATACGGAAAAGATCGTTCAATGTATTAATGATTTGATAAAATGAGAGATATTTAATTTCAAAAACAGTAGTAAAAAAAAAAAAAGCAGAGTTTTTGTTCTTAAAATTCTTAATAAAACAAAAAATAATGGGTATTTATAGAAATTTTTCAAGCACTGTGACCCTGGCGAACCCCTTGCGAACTCACCTAGGCAAGGTTCTTGTGAGCTATTGCAAGCCCAATGCTAGGTCCAACGGTCAGAAAAGCAAATAAAATAACATCATTAACCCCTCGCAGACCTCTTGCTAACCTACTTCAGCGAACATGCTGCGAGACCTTAACAAGGACCTCGGTGAGCATAAGAAAATGGATTTTTCAAGTTTAGAAGGAAGAGAAAAAAATCTTATAAATACCCAAACTTAGGAAAACAAAAAAGAAGGGTAAAAAGACATTTAAACATGTAAACTAAATGCTCCCAACCACCTCATAGTGTGTGTAATATGCAAACAGATAGAGTGCTAAAATCTACTTGAGTGTGTGCGATATTGATCACAAGCAAAGCACTGTACAAAGAAGTAAACAAAATTACTAAGTAAATAAACAAACTCTGTGTTTTGCACACGAGAATAACAACAAAGACTCAAAAGGACTTACAGGACTTACAATCTCCCCCTTTAACTTTTTGTGGCAAAATATTGCATAAGCTATATAAGGTAAGCATCAAACACAATATATTCATACAAGATAATCTAAAGAAAGTCATTGCCATGAATAAACACTAACACAGAAAAAACACCCTCAACACACTTATACTCCAAGTGCGTCAATCTTGTAATGCTCCATCCATTTTCATGAATTAATACATCTGTCTTGATACTAACTCTAATTCCAAGTGAACTCTATGTTCCACACCTACAACTATAATCTGCACACACAAAACAAACACAGACCTGTGAATATATCATGCAAATCTATGTGTAGCTTAACAAACTATTATTATGTTACCCCTACACAGGTTCACATCGATAGGTGATGTACAAATTATAGTACTCGCAAGTGTATGAATCACTTGTAGCAAGTGGTAAGAAAACCTCCGAGGTCGATCTTTCAAGGAATTGTAGTGATTTTAAACAATCTTTTTCTTAATCTAATTAGAGTCCTAAAGAAACTAAAACACTAACTAAATAGAATCCTAGTAAAACTAAAACTCTAGATAATTAGAATCCTAAATCTAATAAAACTGTAAATGAAGTTTGATTTGTGAGCAAGATCAATGGTGTTAACAAACAATTATGCAAATTTTGAATTAACTCAAAAAGATTTTCAAATATCAACAGAGGATGTATGGACGTTTAGTTTGGTTGACAATGCTTGCATCGAAAAGTTATGGTGAATTAACATGAACGTTCTAATAAAAAAATATTACCGACTTTCCTTTTAATTACGAAAATTTCTACTATCGGGTAATTCTCTTTGTTGATTAATTAAACAATATTCTACAATCAGATATATCAAATAGCAACCAAATTATGCATAAGAAAAATATGTCAATCAAACCAATGCCATGACTAGGTCATTAATTTGAAGTTTTGATTAAGTTTTTCAAAGTAAAGTTAAGGTGACGTTTCTAAAACCAAACTCTAATATTTTTCAACCTAACTATGAATCTCAAATTAGCCCATGAAAATTCACAATTAAACATCTAAACATGCTCTTAATGAAAAGGTAATTTTATTTATTTCAAAGCAATAAAAATATTCACCACAATAGTTCTAGCAAACATGGCAACACAAACTAAACACCCATAATAAAATTGGCCACTCATGTTCAAATTAATATTCATAGACAAATTTAATTTGAACATACACTCAAAGAAGTAAGAAGAAGAAAAGAAAATTCTATAACAAAAACAAACTCTAGATCTAAATACCACAATTGGATTGGATGACGTTCTTTTCCAAAGGCTTGATCTTCGATCTTCAATGGCTTCTTGGATACTTAGAATTAATTCCCTTGCTTCTTTGAGTGTAAAAAAGCTCCTAAAATCTTATTGAATCTCTTGTTGGTTCGCAAAATTGAAGTGTATGTAAAAGGGACTCTTAAGGGGGTATTTATAGGTGTAAGGGTTACATAAAATCTTGATTGTCCCAAGAATAGGCGCGCCGCGGCACAACTATTTTCCCACCGCGGCACAACTATTTCCCCGCCACGGCACAACAATAAATTTGAAACAATGGTCAAAACCTGAGTGGTGCTCGCCGCGGCACACATTTTCCTCACCGTAGAGCGCGTTGTATTCTGATTCTTCACATGTACCCCTTACATATGTACTGGCTCGTTATGTAAGGCTTACATAATTTGCATTGTGTTGCCCCTAAATTGTGATCCAAGTGCCATAAGTGTTCCGTCTTTGCGTGTTTGCATTATTCAACTCATTTGACGTTAAAAACATCTGAAATACACTAAAACATACTCGTGATTTCGAATTGATAAATTTATGAAAATAATCAAATAAATGAGTTATAACAAATCTATTTTTAACAATTAAGCACAATAAATCACAAAATATTAGTACTTTTTGAGCACTTATCACAACTCCCAATCAGCTTCTTGCTAGTCTTTAGCAAGTAGAGCGATCTAAAAACTAAAATAAAAATAAATAAAATAAACTATACTAACCTAAATCACTTCCGTAGATTGTCATGGTTGCATTTAGCATATACAATAAGCCTTTAAACCCCTAGGTGGCCCTAGTGGACGAGTTATAGTCTCGTGAGAGTTTTCAGTGATGATACCCACAAACATCGTACGACTCTTAAAACTTTTAAAGACTCTAAACATACTTGAATCAATCCATGCATATGTCTCAAAAATTGTTAATAACGAATGGCACATGAGATAGTTAAAAATCACTTAAGCTAAAAAATAGTCCAAATATCAAATCCATTTTCGTAATTGGCTTTTGTACAAACAATTAAACCACAAGCCGGTTAGTTACACTATTGAATTGTACCATGCATGATATTCATAGATTACATTTTAGATCTTAAAATTGTGCAAGTAAAATATGAATGAAAATTGCACTCACAAACTCCATATGCTCACTTTTCAAATCCATCTCCACCAATATAGAAATCAAACTATCTTGAATCGATAGGACTTTATTAAGCTTGTAAAGTTGTGTTAAGGTATGTGGTTACGAAAGTACAGAAGGTTCTTCTCAATAGGATACAAGTACTTTTCATTATATTTCACAAACTTACTCAACTTTTCTACCCAAATGTTCTTTTCCATTCTCCTATTTTATAAATTCCATATGTCCCTTGGATTTTTACTTGATTTTCTTTCTTTACTTTTCTTACTCTTTATTATCATTTTTTTAATAGCAAGACATATACAATTTCAATTCAAATGCTCATGAAAACCAAGTATTACATTGAGTACTCTTATCACTAAGGGTAGTACAATGTATATATGTATATTGAGTTCACGGGGGTCACTATAGATAAAACAGTACAAGGAGGCTCGCAAAGTTCAAACGGTCCAAAGATGGCCTAAATCACTTTCTAAGTAGTATGTGATTCTATTATTTCGCCTTAATGGGTTTTCAAGAAAGTTCTAGAATTTGTTAAGACTTAAAATATATCACAAACATGCATACATTGCACAAATCAAAAATAGTAATACTAACCAGACAAACTACCACATATACCACAAAATCCTCAAACTAGATGAACCTAACATTTTTGTGCCTCTTCACTTAGGTGGAAATTAATTTTCTTTCACATGTCACAGTTATTACAATCACATTAATATCAAAGACTTTCGGATTGACTCAAATGGACTCGACATTATCCGAACAAAATTCAAATAAAAAAATTAATTTTTTAAATTTGGTCTAAATTCATACTCATGGAATATTTTTCCCACCCCCAACCTAATTTCTACATTATCCTCAATGTCCCAAAGAAAAACAAAAAAAAAATTAAGTAAAAAGGTGAGAAAAGTTACCCCCCTTTCGTATGAGATTGTGTACATTATATTTACGCTCTGGTGCACTATTCCTCACCCTTCTCATCATGTATCATTTAGTTCACAAGAAATATGCATGAATGCTCTAAATGTGTGCATCACAACTCAAGTCAAATTTAAAAATTAACTAAATTCAAATGAAAGCAAAAACCATTAAACAATGTTAATTAAAGTTCCAACATAAAATAAAAACAAAATAAAAATAAAAATAAAGAAAAAGAAAATTAAACTAGAAAAGAAAATGAAAATTAAAGAAAGAAAATGCAATTGGGAAGCTTAGTCCTCCATATCGTCATGTTGCTCATTGTCGTCCTCGGGTTGGTTCGCCGGTGGTCTGAAGACAAAGTTGTGGCCCGGATACTGCAAAACTGGACCGAATTGGGTGAGGTCTACTCTGCTTTGTGTCAATTGAAAACTCATCATTTTGTGGAGAAGAGCTTGGTATTCGTGTGAATATCTCATTTGGTCACTAAACCAAGCTTGTTGTTGAGTTTGGTATTCTTGTATTTTATTTACCTTTGCTTCCAAGTTCACCAACCTATCTTTGGTGGTAGCGTTCTTGGAAGAGGTCTCATCACCCTTCCTACTACCTTGTCCTGCCTTGGTACCACTGGTTAGGTGTTGCATGTAGGCGAAGGTCAATGTTTCACCTGGTTGCAATAGTACCTCGCTCGGGTCATATTGGACTCCGTGTTTGACACACAGGGCTGTGATCAGTTGGGGAAAGAAGTAGCTTAGATTGTGATGCTCAGCTGAGTATACAACTCGTTGTTGGATAACCATCCCTAAGTCAATTGATTGCTCAGTCTCTATGGCATATTGTAAGATTGCCCTCTTCCGATCAATAGTACTGTAATGTCGAGTTGGCATTAATCTAGAACACACAAAATACTGCCAGATAAGGGATTGGGTTCTAAGGTGCTTAGCCTGAAAAATATTGACCATGTCCCCTTTATATTCCCACTCTGCATAACCATCGGTGAGAGTATTTATAATTTCATCGTAATGCATCTGCTAATGGAGCTCTTTTAGCCAAGTCTTACAATGAAGCCTATGATCTACTTGAGAGGATGGCTAACAATAATTACCAATGGCCAATGGATAGAGTAACAACTGCAAAAAGAGTGGCTGGTGTGAATGAAGTTAATGATGTTATGGCACTTACAGCTCAGGTTTCATCTTTGGTTAATCTCTTGAAGAAGCAGCATATGACAGCAAATGTGAATTCAATCCAAGATTCAAGAATTTCATGTGTCTACTGTTCAGGATCTCATGTGTTTGATAATTGCCCTTCAAATCCTGAATCAGCTTGTTTTGTGAGTGATGTCAACAGAAACCATAATCCGTACTCCAACACATATAACCCAGGGTGGAGGCAACACCCAAATTTCTCTTGGAACAATCAAAGTGGTGGTCAAGCTAACCATACCATGCCTAACCGACCTACATTTCCACCAGGATTTCAGCAACAGCCACAAAGAAATCAAACGAATGAACCATCTAACTCGTTGGAATCTTTACTCAAAGAATACATGGCTAAGAATGATGCAATCCTTCAAAGTCAAGCTGCTTCAATGAGGAATCTAGAAAATCAAGTGGGACAGCTAGCTAATGAACTTAGGAACCGTCCACAAAGTGCACTTCCAAGTGATACTGAGACTCCAATAAGAGAAAGAAAGGAATTTTGCAAAGCCATTACTCTAAGGAGTGGAAAAGAATTAGAGGGACCAAAGGGGCAGAAAATAAGTCAAAAGGGGAGCATTTCAACCCAAGATAAGGAGGAAAAAGATTTGAAAAAATCTGAAACAGTTTTGAAAAATGCAGAAAATACTGGTACCCAGAATGCTACAGCATTGCTGCAGTAAAGTTTCCAGCAGCACAAACCACCTCCTCCATTCCCTCAAAGATTTCAGAAACAGCAGCAAGACCTTCAATTCAAGAAATTTTTGGATGTTCTTAAGCAACTTCATATCAACATTCCCTTGGTTGAAGCATTGGAGCAAATGCCAAATTACGTTAAGTTCATGAAAGACATCCTGACGAAAAAAAGACAATTTGGCGAATTTGAGACAGTTGCCTTAACAAGTGAAAGTAGCGCTATGTTACAGAACAAACTTCCTCCTAAGCTCAAGGATCCCGGGAGTTTCACAATTCCATGCTCTATAGATAATCAATATTTTGGCAAGGCTTTATGTGATTTAGGAGCAAGCATTAATTTGATGCCTTTGTCAATTTTTAATAAGTTGGGGATTGGTGAAGCATGGCCTACTACAGTTTCTTTACAATTGGCAGATCGATCCATTGCTCATCCTGAAGGAAAAATCGAAGATGTCTTGGTAAAAGTGGACAAATTCATCTTCCCAGCGGATTTTATTGTACTTGACTATGAAGAAGATAGAGAAGTGCCTATTATTTTGGGAAGACCATTCTTAGCTACAGGCCGAACTTTGATTGACGTTCGAAAAGGAGAATTAACTATGAGAGTTCAAGATGAATAAGTCACTTTCAACGTGTTTAAAACCATGGAATCTCCCAATAATGTTGAAGAGTGCTCATCCATTTCAGTTGTGAATTCTGTGATATCTGAAGAACCTGAAAAATGTAGCTACAATGATTCTCTACAAATTTTATCGCAATATGATTCCGAATATGAAGAGGAAGATGAGGAGAAATCACCTTGGTTAGAAGCAGGTTCTAATACATACAAAACAGAAAATAAATTTCAACTCCTAGACTTGTCATCTCAGGACTTCAATCTTCCTAAGTCTTCAGTTGATGTGCCACCAGATTCAAATTCCTATCAAAAGAGGAAATTTTTCCACAATATGAAGTTCTACCGTTGGGATAGGCCATTCTTGTTCAAACAATATGCAGACCGAAAGATTAGAAGGTGTATTCCCAAAGATGAGATGGTGAATATTCTACAACAATGTCAGTCCTATCGAGAAATTAAGAGGATCTTAAAGAACACTGTTGGTCTAAGTCAAAAATATTGGAAATGTTGGTCCAAGAGAAAATTTCAAGCTAATGGCCTACGCATTAGACATTATTGGAGAGGAATTGTTGATAGGGAGCAATCCTATACCACTCACCGAAGCATGATCAAGCGAAAAGTCGGGCTGTCATCTCTAACACAAGCGCTCATGGGAGGCAACCCATGTTTCTTCATTTTTCTTCTTAGTTGTTTCTCAATTTTTAGTTTATGATTTTTAATTCAATTTAATTGTTTGAGTTCTTTTGCTTAGAAGTGTATTTTTTGCATTTTCAGGTCATCCCAGGGAGTGAGAACAAGAGAAAAGCAAAGCAAAACCAACAACAAAATAATTCCTCACAGAACAAAAAAGAAATGGAAAATTTTGCTGCAGCAACGCTATAGCAAAGTTCTACACTGTTCTTATTTGAGCAAAGTTTTACGTTGGTTGGGCTTATTTTCAGTGCTTCAGTTTTGCTTGTATTGAGCTTCAATGGAAATTTCAGTATGGGGGAGAAGAAAGCAGAGGAGAAGTACACCAGAACCAAAAATTATCATAATATAAAAACTGGAAAATTTTGCTGCAGCAAAGCTAGAGCAAAGTTCTGTGTTGTTCTTCTTTCATCTCAAATCAGGGGCAACGTTTTGGGCATGGCTTAATAATCAGTTTCATGGATTGGGCTTCAATGGAAGTTGTGAAAATTTAAGCTTCAAATTGGGCTCTCATGGAGGTTGGCCCATGGAAAATATTTGAATACACAAGAGGCGGACACTATCCGGGTCAACAACCCGCTTACCTTATCGGGTCACCCATAAATTCCCTCCCCGCGCCCCCTCTCATTACCCTACTACGCCAAACCACTACTCCCACAAACCACTCACTCTCCAATATCTCCTTCGTGCCCCCTCCAAGCAGCAACCCACTACCAGCCACCCACGCTCAAACCGACCAGCTCTCCACTACTCGCTGAGCAACCAGCTACACCACTCCCCACTTCCCTCCTCGGCCTCGAACAACTACCACCAGTCTCGCCATTCAACGCCACAAGTCCCCACACCGAGCACCCATAAACCCCCCCCTCGCGAAAACAAATATGGGTATTTTTTTTGGTCAGCACTTCCAACTTCACCTAGATAATTTGTTTGGCTTCAGAACATTCCACTTTCACTGTGCCTGGAAAATTGTGACCATATTGATTATCTGCTATTGTCGAGCCACGCACAACAACTGGTGCAAATTCACTTCCAGCTAGAAGAAGGGAGTTGCGCAACAATAACAGGGCAGTCTCGTTACTTTGTCATTTTTTTTTATTTTATTTCTACCCTTTTTGCCTGCTGACTAATCTGTTTGGTGATGAGCACTGAGGACAGCGCTTACCTTAAGTTTGGGGGAGGGAAACTGTTGTTTACTGTCTAATCTGTCTACTCTTGACCTGTGGAATTGATGAAATTTCTATGCTGAATTTTGATTTTATGATGCGCAGTCTACTGTATTTTCATGATGAATTGCAAATTTCATGGTTGTTATCTTGGCTCTATAAAGAAACTAACTTGTCAATTTATTAGAAGAGATATCTTGCTTTACGAGAAGAATTGATTTGATTAAGTGTTAGTTGAAAAATGTTGAGAACTTATTTTGAAATATACACCCACAACTCATGTGCACTGTCAACTTGTTTGTTTGTTTGATATAAACTTTGAATGAGGGTAGTTTATGCGAGAGTTTGAGCCTCTAGAATTGGTTTAGAGAATTTCTCAAAACGAAATTCTAGAAAGTTCACAACTCAATGAAATGATTTAGGCCTTCTTTGGATTCGATTGTGCTTTTCATGCTAACCTTGGTTAAAAATATATTTCATTTGCACACCTAATTTGAGCCATGAATGATCAAAATTCTTTTTGTCAACACCCACATAAAAACTTAGCATTTCCTTATTTGCATATCCTTTGACCTTTACCTCACAAGTGCATTACTATCTTTATGAATTGTTGTTAGAAAGGTTGATGCCTCTTGGAAGAAAGAAAATTATGGTGTTGAAAATGGTTTTGATTATGATGAAAATCACTCTTGTTTGGTTATATTGAGATCGATCCTTCATTCAAAAAAAAAAAAATCTGGAAACAGTTTTACTACAGCATTGCTGCAGCAAAACAGATTCATTCAAAAAAAAAAATGAATGAAGAAAAGTTTGGGGGTAACAATTTAAATAAAGGGTCCAAAAGTATTCTTGAATAGTGTTTGTGCTTGTGGGGTATGATACCTAAATATGACTTTCACCTTACCTTTACCCTAGCCTTACATTTCAAGCTTTATTAAGTCCTTTTGATCATTGATTAGTGAATATCTACATTAGTGGAGAGAGATTCAAAAGACCAACATATGGAGGCATGGTCTTAAGCTTAAGGAACATAAATTACCTAAGTTTGGGGGAAGTATCAAATTACAAATTATCAGACATCACACACACACATGGGGTTCTTGTGGAATGAGTTTGAGATATTGAAACTAACATTTGAGAAAAATCAATTTGGATCATGAATTTGAGATTTCTTCTTTCTAATTTTGAAACAAGTTTAGTTTATTTATTAGTTGACAACTATGTTTTTGCATGAGCTGAAACCTTTGTTTTAAATTGCCACTTGCCAATCATCATATAATTTATTGCTTGAGGACAAGCAAGATGCTAAGTTTGGGGGAGTTGATAACTCTAATTTATTAGAGTATTATTAGCTCTTATTCATAAATAATTGTTTGTTCTTTTGAGAATGTTTGCACATTATATTCATTTATACAATATTTGTGGACTTTGTGATTTAAGTAAATTCTTTGATAATAAATTCAAAATAATTATAAAATCTGTCAAAAAGAATTATATTTTGATGTGCACTCATTATATTTTCATTGCCCTTGCAGGAGATAAAGAAAACAACAAAGAAAATGCAAGAATCCAACTTTGCTGCAGCTTTGCTACAGCATTGCTGCAGCAAAATCACACCAGGAAATAGCGCCAAAACAAAGGCTGATCTGTAAACAATTATTCAAGGGCTGATTTGGACTCTAAACAAAAGGACAATTTTGGGCTTTTATTAACTCACCTTTTTAGGGATAATATTGGAAATTAACTCACCAAAAATTGTCTCCAATTAAACCTAGGGTTAATGACAAAAACAGGGGCTGATTATTAAAGGACTGGCGGCAGCAATTAAAAAGAGATCTGAGCAGAATTCTGGGCAGCAAAATAAATCTAAATATACAGCAGAATTCTGGACAGAAACGCAGGGCATTAGAGGACGAAAAAGAGAGGAAAAATCAGAACAATTTTGTGGTAGAAAATACAGAGTTTGGTGGCAGAAAATAGGGCATCTTTGAACACAAATTCTGGGCAGCAAGAGGCGACAGCAGAGGAGGAAAATATACATGAGATCTGGGCATAAAAGCTGAGGAAAAACTAGCGACAGCAGAGGAGAAAAAGATAGCAGGTAGCAGCCCCAAATTCTGGACAAATTTAGCGCAGAGAAGAAGAGGCAAAACAGAGCATCAAGGGGGATCTGGAAAGAGACCAATTGAAGGCTTGATTTGCAAGGATTTTCATTGAAGAGAAAGCAAGAACGAGACAGAATCATAATCCAATTGGTTTGGGGTTGATTTAAGGGTTTATTTATTTATTTCATTAATTTATTATTATTTGATTCTTCTAAATTCTCCAAACTATATGGATCTGGTTTTGAACATATATAAATTGATGTTTAATTTTATAAATATGCTTGGCTAAATTCTCATTCAGTTAGGGTTGTGGATATGCAAGTGTATGTAGACTTTGTGCTTTAATTTTATAAACTTGTGTTTTGCTTGGCAAAGGGTGCTAGTTATCTATGTTTGATTGATTTATTTATTCTTATTGATTGCTTGATCAACAATTGATAGGATAGTAGATTGAAATTGAATCTGGAAAGGTTAATTTAAGTTGGATAAAGCTAGAATAGTGTGAAGAAATTAATATAGGAATATATAATTATCTCACATAACTCAAAAGAATTTGTGCATGAACGTTGTTCTTAGATTCAGTTTTGCATAGGAATATGTTTCATTGAGTCATAGAATATATAAACATAGCAGATTCGGAAGAATCCTTTGTGAATTTTTGCAATTCTAGTTACTGGTACACTTTGCTACAGCATTGCTGCAGCAATGCTGCAGCAACGCAGTTTGTCTACATCACTTGTCATATTTGCAATCCTAACTGATTTATCTCTTTGCGATTCTTGATATCCTTCTTGTTGATCGTTGTTTCAGTATTTTCACTCTTGTCCTCTCGTTCTATTTATTTTATTTTAATAAACAAAAACACAAAAATATTGATTTTAATAGTTAATTTTTACGATATTTTCTAGTATTCCAATCTCCGTGGGAACGATCTTTCTTATCATTATATTACTTGTTTGCGACACGTGCACTTGCGTTAAGTCATATACACCATTGTGAGCAACAATCCTTCACTAAGAGCTCTTTCATAGAGCAATTGGGTATGCACAAATGATTTTCTCTAAACAAATACCCATCTAACATATAAAATTTTCCAAAAGCAGACGTATGACATGTATTGTACACAGCAGAAAAATCATCATCAGCAGCATACATTTTCTTAATATACTCAAACCCTAACAATCTAGCTTTTAAAGTAGAGAGTAAGATATACCTCCTTGAAAGTGCATCTGCGACAATATTTTCTTTACCTCGCTTATATTGAATAATATAAGGGAAGGTTTCAATGAATTCCATCCACCTTGCATGTCGTCGATTCAGTTTTCCTTGGCTCTTCAAATGCTTCAAGGATTTATGCTCCGTGTGGATAATGAACTCTTTCGGCCAAAGGTAGTGCTACCAAGTCTCCAGAGATCTAACCAATGCGTAGAGCTCTTTGTCATACGTCGGGTAATTTAGGGATGCTCCACCGAGATTCTCACTGAAAAAGGCAATTGGTCATTTTTCCTGCATCAAAATAGCTCCTATGCCTATACCTGAAGCATCACACTCAACTTCAAAAGTTTTAGTATAATTAGGAAAAGATAAAACAGGCGCAGTACACAATTTATCCTTCAACAGATTAAAAGCTTTTTCTTGCTCTTCTCTCCATTTAAAACCCACCGTTTTCTTAATTACCTCGGTTAAAGGTGCGGCTAAGGTGCTAAAGTCTCTAACAAACCAACGATAGAAACTAGATAAGCCATGAAAACTACAAACTTCCTTAACGGATTTAGGCGAGGGCCAATCCCTAATCGCCTTTACCTTCTCAAGGTCAACCTCTATTCCCTTAGTGCTAATAACAAATCCAAGAAAGACTAACTTTTCCATGCAAAAGTAACACTTTTTCATATTGGCATAAAGTTTCTCTTTTCTTAGCAATTCTAGCACAAGTCTTAATTGTAATATATGCTTTTCTAAGTTTTTACTATAAATGAGAATATTATCAAAGTAAACAACTACAAATTTTCCAATATAAGCACGCAATACATGGTTCATAATTCTCATAAAGGTACTAGGGGCATTAGTTAACCCAAATGGCATGATTAAGCATTCATACAGTCCATGTTTAGTTTTGAAAGTAGTTTTCCATTCATCTCCCTCTTTCATTCTAATTTGATGGTAACCACTCTTCAAATCAATTTTAGAAAATATGCAAGCACCATGTAATTCATCAAGCATGTCATCTAACCTAGGAATTTGATGCCTATACTTTACCATAATATTGTTGATGGCCTGACAATCAATGCATATGCGGCTAGTTCCATCCTTCTTATGCACGAGCAACACTGGTACCGCACATGGACTTATGCTCTCCCTCACTTGTCCTTTGGACAAGAATTCTTCAACCCGTCGTTGAATCTTCTTGGTGTCCTCCGAGTTAGTTCTGTAGGCGAGTCGATTCGGAAGCAAGGCACCCAACACAAAGTTAATTTGATGCTCGATTCCCCAAATTGGTGGTACTCCATCTGGAATCTCGTCTGAAAAAACATCATCAAATTCCTGTAATAAAGAAACGGTAGCACTTGGAAAAGATTTTTCAAGTTCGTTAGAAGAAAAATTGACCTCCTTGTACAAAAGTACAAGTACGGGTCATTTTGCCAAAATGGCTCTTTTCAAATCATGTTCCCTTGCATAAAAATTTGTTTTGCTCTTTTCCTTTTCTTCCTCCTTTTCCTCTCCTTCATTCTTCCCCTTCTCCTTATTCATCCACACTTGGTCCTCAAAGTCTTGTTTTGGAGTCAAAGGTATGAGAGTGATCTTCTTTCCCTCCTTCTCAAACGAATACTTATTCTTGAATTCATCATGAGTGACTCTCCTATCATATTGCCAAGGTCTCCCTAGCAATATATGTCCAGCTTGCATACCTTCTTTTCTTAGTGTTTAATTCTTTGAAAAATTTTGCATAGGAAGGTACGTTTCTAATTACATCTAACAGAAGCAAATTAATATTCACTTTTGAAAGCATGTTAAATAAATCAGAAAACTGCTTATCTTGCTTATTGTCCTTTAAACGGTGTGGGAATGGCACTGGTGGTCAGTATGGCTCTGATGACTTGTGTAACTTAGGAGAACTAGATGACTCTCCAATTGTTGCCTTTGAAGGCTCTTCATGTTTGTTACCTCTTTCCCCCAATTCCTTAGAAACTATGTTGTCATCTTCCATGTTACCTGCACCATAAGGTAAATTGTTAGAAATTTTAGGTAAAACTTTTGTAACAACCTTACCACTCCGAAGAACCGTGACAGCTTTCGCTTGTTCGGGTTGACTAGGCAGCTTTCCTGTCTCTTGTTTGTGCATTTGTTCAGCTAGCTACCCCACCTGTATTTTCACTCTTTTCATTGATGCTTCCATAGAGTCCATCCTTCCACTACAGGATTGCGTGAAAGTATTCAAGGTTTTCTCTACGGTCGGTTTATTTTGTGAAAATTTTCGGTTAATGTTTTGGCCTTGTGTTTGATTTTGGACAAATGGTTAGCTATTATTTTGTTTCCAAGCAAAGTTGGGGTGATTTCTCCATCCAGGGTTGTAGGTAATAGAATAAGGATCGTTCCTAGGTCTAGGTTGATACCCTTGCATTAAATTTGTCTCTTCATTAGCACCTGTATAAGAATCACCTGCAAAAGAACAAACGTTAGCCCCATGTCCATAAGAACGACAAACTTCACATAGCTCGTGTGTTGGCATTTAATTCATGTTGGAGGTAGTGAAAAGTTGCACTTGTTTAGTTAACTCAGCAAGGTGCATGGCCATTTCGTTGGTGGAGCCTAATTCATGGACTCCAGCTCTTCTTCCACTAGAGTTCTTTCCCAACATCTCAAAAAGTTCGTAAGTTTCATCCGCTATTTTCTCACCTATAGCTCTTCCTGTAGCGTTGTCAACTGTGAATTGACACTGTAATGTCAATCTGTCATAGAAAAATTGATTTTGTAACTGCAACAGAAAGTGGTGATGTGGACACTGTATCAAGAGCAATTTGAACCTGCCCCAAGCCTCGTGAAAGGGTTCTCCTTCCATCTACGAAAAAGTAGCAATTTTGGTTCTTAGGTCAGATGTTTTTTTATGGGAATAGAACTTACCCATAAATTTGTTATAAATAGCATCCCAAGTGGCCAAAGAACCAGGTGCCAATGTCATGAGCTAAGACTTAGCTCTATCTTTGAGAGTGTAAGGAAAACACCTCATCCGTAGTTGATCTTCACTAAGTCCCTACAATGGAAAAGTTTGCACAGTTGCATATAGCTCATGCATAAAATTTAAAGGATCCTCATTAAGAATACCGTAAAAAGAGGGAAGCATGGAATATTGAATAATTCCTAGTTGCCTCTGTCAATTGAATGGACGATGTGGCGGTTCCAATGATAGGTCTTGCAAACTCTTTATTCATCATTTGCCTACCCACGTTGTCACCCATAATTGCTTGCAATTGTTGTTGTTCGTCTTCCTCTTGAATTTGAGTATCTAGTTTCCTTGATAGGTGTTTGATCTTATGAATGTTGTCAATGAAGGGTGTGAATTCCTTGTTAAGTGACCGCCTATCTTGCTTGCACAAATAAAAAGCCAACAAAGATCAAGACAGTAGAGAAATTGCAATAAAAACACTATTTTTTATATTTTATATTTTATATTTTTTTTGTTTTTTTGTTTTTTGATTAAAAGATAAAAAATAAAATTCAAGTAAATAAACAAATAAACCTAATTTAGAAACTCTAAAAAGTTAAAAAGAAAATTACTTAAAATGCCAATTCTCCGGCAACGGCGCCAAAAAACTCGATGTGCAAATTATAGTACTCGCAAGTATACGAATCACTTGTAGCAAGTGGTAAGCAAACCTCCGAGGTCAATCTCTCAAGAAATTGTAGTGGTTTTAAATAACCTTTTTCTTAATCTAATTAGAGTCCTAAAGCAACTAAAACACTAACTAAATAAAATCCTAGTAAAACTAAAATTTTAGATAATTATAATCCTAAATCTAATAAAACTGTAAATGAAGTTTGATTTGTAAGCAAGATCAATGGTGTTGAACAAACAATTATGCAAATTTTGAATTAACTCAAAAAGATTTTCAAATATCAACGGAGGATGTATGGACGTTTAGTTTGGTTGACCATGCTTGCATCGAAAAGTTATGGTGAATTAACATGAACATTCTAATAAACAAATATTACCGGCTTTTCTTTTAATTACGAAAATTTCTACAATCGGGTAATTCTCTTTGTTGATTAACTAAACAATATTCTACAATTGAGTATATCAAATAGCAACCAAATTATGCACAAGGAAAATATGTCAATCAAACCAATGCCATGACTAGGTCATTAATTTGAAGTTTTGATTAAGTTTTCAAATTAAAGTTAAGGTGACATTCCTAAAACCAAACTCTAATATTTTTCAACCAAACTTTGAATCTCAAATTGGCCCATGAAAATTTACAATTAAATTTATATATTTCAAAGCAATAAAAATATTCACCACAACAGTTATAGCAAACATGGCAACACAAACTAAACACCCATAATAAAATTAGCCACTCATGTTCATATTAATATTCATAGACAAATTTAATTTGAACATACACTCAAAGAAGTAAGAAGAAGAAAAAGGAAATTCTATAACAAAAAGAAACCCTAAATCTAAATACCGCAATTGGATTGGATGACGTTCTTCTCCAAAGGCTTGATATTCGATCTTCAATGGCTTCTTGGATCCTTGCTTCTTTGAGTGTGGAAAAGCTCCTAAAATCTTATTGAATCTCTTGTTGGTTCGCAAAATTGAAGTATATGTAAAAGGGACTCTTAAGGGGGTATTTATAGGTGTAAGGGTTACATAGAATCTTGATTGTCGCAGGAATAGGCGCGCCGCGGCACAACTATTTCCCTGTCGCGGAACAACAACAAATCTGAAACAATGGTCAAAACCCGAGAGGTGCTCACCGCGGCACACATTTTCCTCACCGCGGCTCGCGTTGTATTCTAATTTTTCACATGTACCCCTTAAATATGTGCTGGCTCGTTATGTACAACTTACATAATTTGACTCGTGTTGCTCCTAAATTGTGATTCGAGCACCGTAAGTGTTCTGTCTTTGCGTGTTTGCGTTATTCAACTCATTTGACGTTAAAAACACCTGAAATAAACTAAAACATACCCGTGATTCTGAATTGATAGATTTATGAAAATAATCAAATAAATGAGTTATAACAAATATATTTTTAACAATTAAGCACAATAAATCACGAAATATTAGTGCTTTTCGAGCACTTATCAATAGGCTAAACACAAGTAGACAAGAAAACTCCCATTGACTTCATACAACATTCCCCCTGAATGCATGCAAGTTAGAAAATATGATGTGATGCAAACCTACGCTCACATCCCAAACAATGCAGAACACAAAAGTAGACAAGTTATGTAACATACAAACTTCTTTCCCTTTTTGACATAGAACTCAAAGGAACACCATTATATGAGGGAGAGAAGACAAACAATATGCAATAATTCTATACACTCATGCAACACATGTAGAGAGAAAATAAAGTTTAAGTAAAACAAACAAAAGTAAGAAACACAAATAGCCTTTCTCAAAGTTTCAAATTTGAGAGAGTCTAAAGGTTTAGTAAACAAACCAACTAAATTTTGCTCAGTACTGATATGTTGTAACAAAAGAGTGTTAGACTCCACTAAGTCTTTAATAAAATGGTGTCTAATGTCAATGTGTTTGGTCCTTGAGTGTTGAACATGATTTTTTGAAATACATATAGCACTGGTGTAACAAATGCTTCCAAACACCCTAAAATGCTTGATGTTGTGTCTCTTGTTGTTGAACAATTCATAAGAGGACTATATGGTGTAAAGATTTAAAGTATAATAAACAGTGTTAATAACTTCACCCCAAAAATGTATTGCAAAATTCTTACTGACTAGCATCACCTGGGCCATCTTTTGAACAACTTTTCTCTTTCTTTCAACAATTCCATTTTGTTAAGGGATCTTTGGTGAATAAAACTCATACTGAATACCAAGATCATCATAAAAGTCTGAAATTCAGAGTTTTCAAATTTTTTTCCATTTTCACTTCTTATTCTTAAGATACTACTAATGGTTTCACTTTTCTCATTATTTTCTCATTATGGAGTTTGATACATAGAGCCTTAAAATTGATGAAATCTTCTAACTTCTCTCTAAGCAATAAAACCCAAGTGTACCTTGAAACATTACCAACAATCACCAAGATGTACTTTTTACCTCCAATGCTAGCAATACGCATTAGTCCTATAAGATCCATATGGAGCAACTCTAAGGGTCTTGAAGTTGAAAGTTGCTAATTTTTCTTATGTTGCCTTTTACTTTGCTTGCCTAACTGGCAAGTTCACCCACATGGTTTGGTAGGGAATAGATCTTAGGGAGTCCTTTAACAATCTCAAACTTCTATCAAAAAAAAAAAAAAACAATCTCAAACTTAAAAAGTTTCTTTAGCATTTTGTAGTTAACATAACCAATACTCAGGGCTTGCCTTGTTGTAAAGGAAAGGAGGAGAAGACGAACCAACAGAGTAACAATTATCACCATATCTGATACCCTTGACAACGACACTTCCTTAGCCGTCATACACCGTACACTCTCTACTAGAGAACTTAACAAAACACTTATCATCACATATTTGACTAATACTGATAGGTTAACTTTAAGTTCGTCAACAAAGAGGACATTTCAAAGTTTCAAAATCCAAGAAGCATGAATAGTTGTCACGCCCCAAAATATAGGTACTTGAAATTTGAGAAAATAGATAAATTATAAAGAAAATTTATTAATATTAAAGTCAATATTTGAAAGGAAAAAAACAAACAAACAAACTTGACAGCAATCGATTCAATTTTAAATAATTTGAGTACCCTTAAAATAGTTTATTAACAATAAAACATATAAGACCTTAAGAATCTTTCAATACAAATTATTACAAATATTATAAATTATATCAAATTAAGGTACTCTTAGCTGTCTACTTAAATAGTAGAATAACTAATAAAAAGATTTAGAATTCAAAGAAAGACCTTTTTAATTGGTCTTCTTGTAAGAACACGGCTCACGTTCAAGCCACAACTACCACATTGATACAACACCTAATCTGATAAGATAATAGGGACACAGGGTGAGCTACAACTAGCTCAGTAGGAGTATTCTCCATGCATAGTTCTCAAAGAAATCAATTATGCATACTACATTAAAAATATTTCATGCATGTTCATTAATAAATCATCAACAATATATCAGTAGTGGGGAGATTTCATTTTAAAACTCAAACATACCTATACTTCCTCACTTCTGAAACCGGGTGGAGTGTAGATTTCAGGTACCCATGCATGCTCATACAATCATAATGAAATATGCAATGTCTAATAAACACACACATGTATGTTATGCCAAATCCATATATATTGGTCAATTCTGAAATACATGGGCAATGCGCGGTCAACCTTTGAGACTCACGTGGGTCCACTTCCGGCCCTATGTACGGTCATACTCCAAAATATATATGACACATGTATTGGTTAACTCTAAAGCACATGGGTCCTCGTCTTAAGAGTCCTCGTCTTAGGGGTCCTCATCATATGGGTAGTCCGACTCCGAGACCTATAGATGGACAACTCCGAAACACCATGGGGGGTCCAACTTCGAGGCCAATGTACGGTCTAATACCAAGAGGCATGTATGAACAATCTCCGAGATACATGTGAAATATAATGGGTACCAGTAGTTCATCGAAAAATAGTCTACTGCATCCAGTAGCTCCAGGGTACCAAAACTCCACAAAACATCTATACAAGTAATACTCCCCACGAAAAATAATTTCATGATCAATGCATAAAAATTCAGATGCCATGTAAAATATTTTAATACCTGTAACATATCAAAAATATCATATATGCATATAAAATATTTCCAACGGGTACTTTAATTCTAAAATCATTCATATACAATCATGGCATCTATTTTCATCACTTTCAAATATACGATGCACTATATTTTCATAAAAATAATGCCTGAACAAAAAAGTGGAGTAATAACCCCTACCTTAAAGAGTTTCATAGGCACACTTATCCTTATTGATAGGACTATCGCTCTAAGCATCTTATCAACTCACCCTTTCAATACTTCATCTGCAAGGACTTAAATCTGTCATTGCATTTTTTAAGAATGTCATATGTCTTAACATTGCGATCACTTAATAAAACCTCATTTATATGAATGTCACTAACTATTCTCACTCTATTTGTTCTTAACCGTAAACATAACATGGGTTGAATGATCAAAAATCAGAATAAGCAAGAAGAACTACAACCTTTTAGCTCCAATAAAAGATACATTGGAGTAGATATACTAAGACATCTCCTAGCAAAAGACACGCCTTCAATACTACAACCTTTTAGCTCCAATAAAAGATACATTGAAGTAGATATACAAGGAGTGAAATGATAAAATATCATAACAAAATAGGACCACGAAAAAGAAACCTTCAATACTTTATAAAATAAGAAAGACAAAAGAATTAATTTCCATAGCTCCAACAAAAGATACATTGAAGTAGATATACAAGGAGTGAAATGATAAAATATCATAACAAAATAGGACCACGAAAAAGAAACCTTCAATACTTTATAAAATAAGAAAGACAAAAGAATTAATTTACATAGCTCCAATAAAAGATACATTGAAGTAGATATACAAGGAGTGCAACGATAAAATATCATCACAAAATAGGACCACGAAAAAGAAACCTTCAATACTTTATAAAATAAGAAAGACAAAAGAATTAATTTCCATACACGAGCACAGAAACCTAGAACTAGATCTTACTTTTCTATTATACATTAAAACTAAGCTTTTAAATTCATCCCCAAGTTACATTCAAAGTAATATAAGAAATAGTAATAAATTACATTACTATAAAGAGCATTTCCTAGAAATAACAACTAAAAAGTTGCGTTCATGCCCATAAAAATTCAATAATTTTACAAATAAGAATGTTCTTCCAAAAAAAACAATTTAATAAATTTTACCAGCAAGTTATACTATTCTATTTCCCATAGAAGTAAAAGAATCAAGTAGCAAACTCATCCTTGATTTGTACAGGTTCGCAAAATATATTCTCAACATTTAGGCATATGATACACAATTACTTTACAAGCATGATAGAAATTATAGTTAATGTGTAGCTAAGGGAAAGAATAATGATGATAAGCTAAAACAAGGGAACTACAAATCAAAAGTGTTACTAAAGTAATTTCAAGATCTATAAATATTACTTGAGTTTCTTCCTTCTTGTTTAACTCCTCGTTATATTATTATTATTATTATTATTATTATATTTTTTAAATATGTGAAAGTACAATGAACAATAAAAAATGAACCTAATGCTCTAGCACATAACAGCAATAATCACATTTGCTCGAAAAAAAAATTGTTTGCTCCAATGTCAACTACAACATTAGTTTTGGAGCCTTTGAGCATATGCAATTATACAATAATTTTAGCTACTAAACTAAGCATTCTGAAGTCTAAGCATCAAAGTTTAGAGCTTATTTTAAAAATAAAGACACTTCTAATTCCATCCCTTCCAAAAACGGTTTCAAGTACTACTTATTCCTCAAAATAGAAATCCAAGTCTAACAAATGCATCTCTATTGCATTGAGACAATTCAACTCCTAAGTATTTGAATAATATATTGGTTTTAAACAGTCACTTTTGTTAGCAAAAGAAGTTCGGTTACTTCGAAGAAAGAGCCCATTGGAAAAAATAAAAGAAATAAACTACATACCAAATGCTACCAAGAAGTCAATTTTCTTTTTGTTGATAGTAAAGATTGTTAAGCCAAACAAAGCAAATGCCAAAAGAAAAGGCTAGACATGGCTCCTATAAAGATTTGAACCAAAAACAACAACATAATTGGAAATGAATTTTAGATCTAAAAACCATCCCCATTAACAAGGTAGCAATCGAAGAAACAAGTTCAGCCCCAAAAACAAAATACTACTTAGATTAGGCAGACATTAAAAAAATATGCAAAAGACAACATAATTGAAATATCTTTACCATCCCTACAATTTTTTGTCAAACACGAAATTTAACAGAAACTAGCAGAAGGGTTATCCAACTCTGAGCTTTGCTCTTCTTCGACTTCAATAGAGTAAATGCATGCGACAAATGAAAAACAAAATATAAGGTAAGAGATAGTACATGCTGAGAGATAAGAAATAAAAAAATAGCTTAAAAAATCAAGTTCATAATTTCATAAGCATATACATATATCAAACTAAAGGTTCAAACATTTCTTACTAGTATCTCTATAGTTACAATAATTTGAAGAAAAAAATTAAATAAAATCGTTGGACAATAATAGTAAAAAAAAAAGGCACATATCAGCTCTACTAACCAAAGGAGCTTGAGCTCAGAAGCCCCATAGATTGAAGAAATTTGACCAACTCTATTGTGGCAATGAACGGCGGCACTAGAAAGGAAACTCGATTCTAGCGGGAATGGAAGCTGACGACGACTGGTATAATGAATGATGGTAGAATAATTTCCAAGTTTTTTTGAGGCATTCGGGGGTAGCTCTCATGTAGTAAGGAAAAGACGACCGGCAAGGAGGACGGCATCGGTGCCGGCAACACCTCGCCTTCACCCTCCCTCTCTCTCTCTCCCTCTTGGCTACTTGAAAAAACAACCCTAAATTTGATCTACTCGTGAAGGAGGAGGAGGAAGTTGGGCTTAATAGAGTTAGTTAGTAAAATGACCAAACTGCCCTTACCCTTGACTCTAGAAGGTTTAATAGAGTAGAGGCATTTTGGAAATTTTACATGATTTTATCAAAATTTTCTAAAAAAAATGTATAAAATTAAAGAAATTATTTTGAACCATTATAAATTATTTACAAAATAATTTTGATATTACAAAATATTTATTTTGGCTAATTAAAGAAAATACAAGTAAAAATAAAACTAAATTTAAATTATTTTCTTAAAAATATTAATTGAGACCAGGGTATCACAATAGTACATTTTTCTCAAATTTTAGTTTTACTCCCATCACTAAAAGTCATGACCCTTCATCAATATTTTCAAAGAGAAGTAAAGAATGATTTGTCCCCTATCATATGTATAAAGCAACCACTGTCGAAGTACCAAAGATTATAAATTTGAGCCTTGAGAACAATGTGAACCACATTGCAAAGGTGATCAGAAGAGGAGTTAAGGAAATGCTTAGAAATGATGAGTTCTTCTAGAAAAGAAATGGCATCATTTTGGAGAGAATTGGCTTCAAAGGTTACAGAGAGAAAACGGTTCCAAAGATCTTCAACATGAGAAGGGATACTAGAGGTAGTTGAAATAGAAAGAAAGTCACAGGAATCAATCTCAGAACTTAGAAAAGAAGGTTTAAAAGCAAGGATAAAAACTTTATAAGAATCTTTAGGTGGGATAAGAGGTACCGAAGTGCTGGCTTGAACAAACAGATAGAAATAAGGAGTAGTCACATCATTAATGTAACTAAGGCCTTTCATAGCACAATGAGATTTACCACAATTCAACAATTCATCAAGTTGTTGAGCTCCAAGAGTCAATTTCTAAATAGTGTTTCTTGTTTTAGAAATTTTCTTCTCTATAACAAGATGAGCTTTTGAGAAAGTGCCAACCACCTTAGCCTTATCCAATAAACAAGATTCTAGGAATTTGATAGAGTTCGAATCAACCTCAAATTGTTTCTTAAGTTTAGCAATCTTTGTCTCTGTGTCATCCAAAATGGATTTTAGAAAGGCCTTTTCATTTTCCAAAACAAATATTTCTTGCTCTAGATGAGCACTGTCTTTAAAATTTACAAACGAAGTGTAGAGAACTACAAGGACATAAGGCTTCTGAAGTTCTTCTTGATGAATTGCTTGCTCAAGTTCACCAATATGATATAAACACTTTTCATTATCACGCAACAGTAACTAAAGAGACTTTATGTGTCTATTCTATCTGAGTTTCAACGATTCAAAATCTTTCATACATTTAAGAGTAACATCTAATAGTTGATTGGAAATTTTAAAAAGACACTTATCCTTTTTCTTGGTACTGTGCTCAATATCACCCATGATCTTCTTCAACTTAAGATGTTCATACACCAAATCATCATAGGAGTCTTGTAAGGAGAACCCATCATCAGCATCAACCCAAGTGGTAGAAAGAGTTGACTTTTCTTCAGCATAAGTAGCCATCAACCCATTAAGCTCTGCGAAGTTAATCCTTACACTATGAACTTTAGTAGAAATGAAAATGATAAGAATCAAAGACTGTTACAAATCTCAAATGGATCGATTACCCGATCCAAGACAAAGCAACTCAAGGAAGCTTTAAATGAGCTCATTCAAGAGTTGATTCATGATCAAGGGAAGTCAAGAAGTGATCGCATTGTGTCGATTGAACCAATCAATGAATTAAGGGCAAAATTTCCAAAGGAAGCACTCTGCCATGGCATGGAATTGTAACCAACTCTCTGTTTTTTACTGTGAGTCACTTCTAGATGTGCATGCCATGGAATAGATTTTTGGCCACTGCAACACCTGACTCTTGGATTGGCATACTGGGCTTTCTGCAGCGGCCTGGATTTTCATCTGTAGCAGCCTGCATACTTTTTGGGGATTCTGAGCCTAGTTTGCAACTGCACATGTTTTTATCCACAGTGGCACAGTAAAAATATCTTGTAATTTTTGACCATTGGATTAAAATCAATGGCTCAAATTCTTTTGCTTGAGGTTTTTGTTTGTTTGCTATAAATATATTTTAAGTCTCAGTTGTAAAGTAACTTTTGGCATAAATACAAAATTAACTCAAAATCAATTATTGATAGCTTGAATCTCATGGTTCTTTTCCTAACCAACTTATCAAAGGATTTGTAAACCTTTGTGGCATTTCTTCTCGTCTTATTTCGTGGTGCATAATATCCATGTATTAAGGTGAGTTATTGTCATCAAAAATCTGATCTTTTTCTTAGGATTTTATCTTAGACCGAATTTCTTGTAGTTCTCAAACCATTTTACATTTGTGGGTCGTAAGGATCGTGCTCTCAGTTTTACATCATTTGGTATCAGAGCTCTTGGTTGTAATTTTAGATTCCTATCTTATTCTTGTCATTTGCATTTCTATAAAAAAATTTGAAAATCTATGTTCTTCATTTCCTACATGTTCTTCAAATTTCCTATGTGATTTCATCATTTTCCTGCTTGTTTCTTCCATTTTCTGCTTGTTCTTGTGTAAAAATTTTAGCTTTTGTATCGTGTTTCTTGCACATTTTGGATAGATTTGGAAAGATTTTTATGTCAAAAGAAATTTTCAGATTTTTGTTCGTAGAAGAAATGGGTAGTTTAGTAATTTTTTGTGGTATGTTCGTATCGTAATTTCGAAACAAAACTATACCTCTTGGAATTAAAAAAAAAAAAAAGAAGAGAAAATATCTTGAGTAAA
The DNA here is from genome assembly GCA_029378325.1 of Elaeagnus macrophylla. Taxonomy (NCBI): domain Eukaryota; kingdom Viridiplantae; phylum Streptophyta; class Magnoliopsida; order Rosales; family Elaeagnaceae; genus Elaeagnus; species Elaeagnus macrophylla. The sequence goes on along the minus strand of CM055647.1, from coordinate 13,219,049 downwards.
TATCTTCTAAGATAAATATAAATAAAAAAAAGAGATATATTAATTTCCAAGAATTCTACGAATTTTTCGTTAAAGTATCGTTTATACTTTTAACGTATCGTTTCCTTGTTCGTTTGGTTATCACAAGTATTTATTTGCATGATTTGACTTTATTCCAATTCATAGAGTTAGAATTTCTAAACACGTTGAGTTAGTTTCCTTTGTGCTTAATAATTGAATATTGCAAACTACAATTGGTGATTACGGAATTCTACATTTGTTTGGAAAATTTGAAGGGTTTGGTTTGCTAAAGAGCTAAGAACGCTTGAGTGATAAACACGTGAGGTAAAAGAGTGATCCTTAATTTCCTTATTAACTAATCATTTGTTGTATTAGTTGTTGTAAGAATGTCTGACAGGAATAGCTCAAAGGAAAGACTGGATACTGCATTTATGATGAGGGCATTACAACAATCCATGGAACAGATGAATGCGGTCATGGTGAGTATGAATGAGAGAGTGGAAAGACAAGTGGCTACTATCGCCAACTTTCAACAAGGGGCACCACAAAGCATTCCAAATGTTAGAAGGCCTGATAGGAGGGCTTATGTATGGGAGGAGTTTGATGAAGAAAGTTTGAATGGGAATTATGAGGAGGATGAAGGAAGGATTCCCATAGGTGGAAGGCATGGGCCTAAAGGAGGAAGACATGGAAGGGAAGGTATGTGGAGACCACTACATAGACCTAATGATGAAGTAGATATAAATCTGGGAAGTATTAAGACGAAGATGCCATCTTTTCAAGGGAAGAATGACCCGAAGATATATCTAGAATGGGAGAAGAAAGTTGAGCACATCTTTGAGTGCCACAACTATGTCAAGGAGAAAAAGATAAAATTATAGTAATTGAATTTACTGATTATGCTTTAAACTGGTGGGATTAGTTAGTTATTGGTCGAAGGATGAATGGAGAGAGACTGATTGATAGTTGGGAGGATATGAAGGCTATATGAGGAAGAGATTTGTTCGAAGCTATTACTATAGGGAACTCTATCATAAATTACAAAGACTCAACCAAGGATTTAGGTCAGTGGATGAGTACTATAATGAGATGGAAGTGGCCATGGTAAGAGCTAGTGTAGAAGAGGATCAGAAGCCACAATGGCTAGGTTTGTGAGTGGCTTAAATCAAGACATTGCCAATGTTGTAGAACTTCATCATTATGTGGAGTTGGAAGATATGGTTCATATGGAAATCAAGATGGAGAGACAATTAAGAAAAAGGAGTAACTGGTCGATGCCACCAAAAGCAAGCCCTATAACACCAACACCAAAATCAAATCCTACTACACCATGGAAAACTAATTGGAAGGAGGATGAAGAAACCAGCTCCAAGCCAAGATTTAATTCAAACAAAGGCAAAGAGATGAAGGCTAGTAAAGATAAAGGCAAAGTTGAAAACCCAACCCGTAATCGTGAAAATTTTCGTTGTCTTGGTAGGGGTCACATTGCATCCCAATGCCCAAACAAGAGGACAATGATCACCCAAGCCAATGGTGAGATTGGAACGGATGTTGAAAGTGAAGATGAGGAGATGCCACCACTAGATGATGCTAATGATGAGGAGATAGGGCCTGTTGATGGAAAGGCTCTTGTGATAAGGAGATCTTTGAGCGTCCCATTCAAAGATGAAGATATGGAGCAACAAAGGGAGAACATATTTCACACAAGGTGTCATATGAATTCCAAGGTGTGCAATGTAATTATTGATGGAGGGAGTTGCACCAACATGGCCAGTACTACTTAGTTGAGAAACTAGGGTTGTGTACGATCAAACGCTCTCAACCATACAAGCTGCAATGGTTGAATGATAGTGGAGAAGTGAAGGTCAATAAACAAGTTTTACTGTCCTTCTCCATTGAAAAATACAAAGACTAAGTGATGTGTGATGTTGTTCCAATGCAAGTCGGACATATTTTGTTAGGAAGGCCTTGGCAATATGATAGGAAAGTTACACATGACGGATACAAGAACAAATATTCTTTTGTTAAGGATGGAAATAATATTACACTAGTACCTCTCACTCTTAAGCAAGTCTTTGAGGATCAATTGAAGATGGTTAAAGAAAATAAAGGGAAGGAGAGAAGAGTGAGATGAAAGAAAAGAGTGGAGGAGAGAGAGAAAAAGAAATAGTTAAAAAGGGTGTGAGCTTTTACGCAAAATCAAGTGATGTAGAACAAGCCATTTTGGCAAAACGGTTTATACTTGTACTTTTGTATAATGAGACTAATTTTTGTACTAACAAAACTGACAATTCATTTCCAAGTATTATTGTTTCTTTGTCACAGGAATTCGATGATGTATTTTCTGAAGAGATCCCAGACAGTGTACCACCATTAAGACGGATTGAACATCAGATTGACTTCATTCCTAGAGCATATCTTCCAAACAGACCCGCGCACCAATCCAAACGATACCAAGGAGATCCAAAGGTAGGTCGAGGAATTTTTGACTAAGGGTCAAGTAAAGGAAAGCTTGAGCCCATGTGCGGTACCAATGCTACTTGTTCCTAAGAAGGATGGATCAAATCGAATGTATGTTGACTGTCGATCTATTAACGACATTACGGTAAAGTATAGATATCTCATTCCTAGGTTGGATGACATGTTAGATGAGTTTCGTGGTTCATGCATTTTTACGAAAATTGATCTTAAAAGTGGATATCATTAGATTAGGATGATACAAGGTGATGAGTGGAAAACCGCATTTAAAACAAACATGAATTGTATGAATAGTTAGTCATGTTGAGCACATGTGCGGTACCAGTGCTACTTGTTCCTAAGAAGGATGGATCAAATTGAATGTATGTTGACTATCGATCTATTAACGACATTACGGTAAAGTATAGATATCTCATTCCTAAGTTGGATGACATGTTAGATGAGTTGCATGGTTCATGCATTTTTACGAAAATTGATCTTAAAAGTGGATATCATTATATTAGGATGATAGAAGGTGATGAGTGGAAAACCGCATTTAAAACAAAACATGGATTGTATGAATAGTTAGTCATGCATTTTGGGTTAACTAATGCACCTAGTACTTTCATGAAACTAATGAATCATGTTTTACGTGCCTTAATTGGAAATTTTGTAGTTGTTTATTTTGATGACATTCTCATTTACAACAAAAACTTGGAAGAGCACGTTATGCATTTGCGTGTTGTACTTGAATTATTAAGAAAAGAAAATTATATGCTAATCTGAAAATGTGTTCTTTTGCATGGAAAAATTAATTTTTCTTGGTTTTGTAGTGAGTTCTAGGGGAATAGAGGTGGATGTAGAGAAAGTAAAGGCGATTAGGGATTGGCCCACGCCTAAGTCTGTTACTGAAGTTAGGAGTTTCCATGGTTTAGCTAGCTTTTATAGCATATATGTTAAAGATTTCAGTACGCTAGCTGCATCTATAACTGAGGTTGTTAAGAAAACTGTTGGGTTTAAGTGGGAAGAAAGTCAAGGGAGGGCTTTTAACCTGATCAAAGATAAACTGTGTTCTGTGCCTGTTTAAGCTCTACCTAGTTTTACTAAAATGTTTGAGATTAAGTGTGATGCATCAGGTGTAGGTATAGGAGCTATTTTGATGCAAGAAAAGAGCCAATCGCATTTTTTAGTGGGAAACTCAATGGAGCAGCCCTTAACTACCCAACCTATGACAAGGAGCTCTATGCTTTGGTAAGGACTCTTGAAACATGTCAACATTACCTATGGCCTAAGGAATTCGTTATTCACATGGATCACGAATCATTAAAACATTTGAGGAGCTAAGGTAAGTTGAACTAGAGGCATGCAAAATGGATGGAATTCATTGAATCATTTCCTTATATTATTCAATATAAGAAAGGTAAGGAAAATATAATTGCTAATGCTTTATCACAAAGGTACACTTTACTTTCTGCTTTAAATGCTAGGTTACTAGGATTTGAGTTTATTAAGGAAATATATGCTAATGATGATAATTTTTCTTTGCTTTATAATGCATGCAACAAAAATGCTTTTCGAAAGTTTTATAAAATGGATGGGTATTTATTTAAAGAAAATCAATTATGTATACCTAATTGTTCTATGCGTGATCTATTTGTTAAGGAAGCTCATGGGGGAGGATTAATGGGGCATTTTGGAGTTAAAAAGACTTTAGACACTTTGCATGAACATTTTTATTAGCCAAAACTTAGGCAGAATGTAGAAAGAATATGTTCTAGATGCATCACTTGTAAATAGGCCAAGTCTAAAGTTCCACCCCAGGGACTGTATACTCTGCTATCAGTACTAATTTCACCTTAGGTGGACATTTCCATGGATTTCATTTTAGAATTGCTTAGGTCGAAAAAGGGTAGAGACTCTATTTTTGTGGTTGTGGATAGGTTTTCAAAAATGGCACACTTCATTGCATGTCACAAAACTGATGATGCAACAAATGTAGCATATTTGTTTTTTAAAGAAATTGTGCAACTTCATGAAGTTCCAAAAAGTATCGTCTCTGATAAGGACGTTAAATTCCTAAGTTACTTTTAGAAAACTTTATGGGCTAACTTGAGGACTAAACTTTTATTTTCTACTACTTGTCATCCCTAAATTGATGACCAAACTGAAGTAGTCAATCAAAATTTGTCTACTTTATTACGCACAGTCATACAAAAGAATTTAAAAAATTGGGAGGAATGTTTGCCTTTTGTCGAATTTGCTTATAATAGAATGTGCAGTCAACCACTGATCATACACCATTTGAAATTGTTTATGATTTTAACCCACTTACTCCTAAGAATTTATTACCTTTACCTATTTCAATGAGAACTGAATTAAATGGTGCAAAGAAGGCTGGTATGGTAAAGAAGTTGCATGAAGGCATTCATGAGCGAATTGAGAAGAAGAACAGAGAATTTGGTTTCAAGGCTAATAAAGGGCGACGTAGAGTCATTTTTGAACCCGGTGATTGGGTTTGGGTGCACATGAGGAAAGAGAGGTTTCCTAAAAAGCAAAGGTCCAAGTTGCAACCTAGAGAAGATGGACCATTCCAAGTGCTTGAACGAATCAATGATAATGTTGTAAACTAGAACTTCCAAGTGAATATAATGTTAGTGCAACTTTTAATATTTTTGACCTTTCTCTTTTTGATAATACAGTTGAAGATTCAAGGTCGAATCCTTTTGAAAAGGAGGGAAATTATAAGAATCAAGGACCGTTACAAATCTTGAACGGACTGATCACATGATCCAAGACGAAGCAACTCAGTGAGCTTTAAATGGGCTCATTTAAGAGTTGATTCATGATCAAGGGAAGTCAAGAAGTGATCGCATTGCGTTGGAAGAACCGGTCAATGAAGTAAGGACAGAATTTCCAAATGAAGCTCTCTGCCGCCGCATGGAATTGTAACTGCCGCCGCAACCAAATCTCTGTTTTTGGCTGGGAGTCACTTCCAAACGTGGGCGCCGCGGCATAGATTTTTGGCCGCCGCGGTAATTGATTCTCTTTTTTTTTTTTATGGAGTCATTTCCAGACATGCGCGCCGTGGCACCTGATTCTCAGATTGGCATATTGGGCTTTCTATCATGGTATGGATTTTCATCTGCCGTAGCCCGCGTACTTTTTGGGGATCCCGAGCCTAGTTTACCGTGGCACATGTTTTTATCCGCCATAGCAAAGTAAAAATATCTTGTAATTTTTTACCATTGGATTAAAATCAATGGCTTAGATTTCTTTTGCTTTAGGTTTTTGTTTGTTTGCTATAAATACACTTTAAGTCTCAACTGTAAAGTAACTTTTTGCATAAATACAAAATTGACTCAAAATCAATTATTGAGAGCTTGAATGCTTATGGTTCTTTTCCCAACTAACTTATCAAAGGATTTGCAAACATTTGTGGCATTTCTTCTCATCTTATTTCGTGATGCGTAATATCCATGTGCTAAGGTGAGTTATTGATATCAAAAATCTGATCTTTTTCTTAGGATTTGAATGGTAATTTAGTGTTGGGTCTTAGATTGAATTTCTTATGGTTCTCAAACCATTTTGTGTTTTTGCGTCGTAAGGATCGTGCACTTAGGTTCACATCAAAAATGATCACCATAGATGATGTCTAAGTAATCCCAAGCTTCCTTCATGCTTTTGAAGTTTGATAGAAGATCTTCATTATAAGAAGGAATAGCTTCAATAATAGTGTAGAGTCCAAGATGATTCTTGTCACTTAATCAAAGTTCTTCTTCAATCCAAAGTTCAAAAGGTGTAGGGACACAAGTGCCATCATCTAAGTTTTGATAGGTAATCTTCCATCCAGTTTCAATCAAGGAGCAAACCTCATCAGATATCTCCAATAGGCAAGCTCATGCCCTCAAACAAAGGTGGTTTAGAAACCAAACCTCTTACACCCAAAGTCCTTAGAAATAGGGGAGACTAACACATACATAGGAAAGAAAAGAAACATTGGAGTGGTTAAGACCAAAAAGGGTGTACCAGCTCTAATACCAATTGAAAGAGTCCTAACCCAGTAAACAACCAGGGAAAGATGATAAGGAAACCTAGGGACTCACTCCACTAGTACAACAAGCGGAAGAGAAACACAACCAGTGAAGGAATAGAAGTAAGCAAACAAAATAAAAAGATAGCATGACAAGTAGCCTTATAACACACAACATACAATGATCCATAATTGAGGACGCTGTAAGTGTTTGTTTGACACTTTACCATGAGATAGCTCATTCGACCATCATAAGCAGTGGTGGATTTTCTATCATCTATGTAGTGGGGGATTTTCTATCATAAGTAATGGTGGATTTTCTATCATCTATGCAGCCAGTATAATCAACATCATAATATCCAACTATATCAAGAGAGTTGGTTCCTTGATATGCAAACATAAGATTCTTGGTACCTTGAAAATGCCTCATGACTTTCATTAAGGCCTTTCAATGGTTAAGTCTAGGATCACTCAAGTATCTCTCAAGCACACTCACAACAAATTCTATATCAAGGAGTGTGCAAACTTGACCATACATAAGGCTGCCCACTACAGATGCATAAGGGACTCTTCTGATTTGTTCTCTTGCATTATAATTCTAGGGACATTAATCTCTTGAGAGCTTATCACCTATCAATAGTGGCACTTTTCTAGGAGAACATGAATGCAAATTGAACGTTTTCAGTATCCTATCAATGTAGGATTTTTGAGATAAACTAAGAACACCATTTTCTCTATCACTATGAATCCATATGCTAAGAACATAGAGGCTTCCTCAATATTCTTCATGTCAAAGTTATTAGACAACATATTCTTTGTCTTAGACAATAAAGTAGTACCATTAGTTACAGGTAGGATATCATCCACATACATAACTAGAATAATAAAACTCCTCCCACTGACCCTCAAATATATGCTTTGATCAATAACATTCTCCTTAAAAATATTATCCATAACAACTTGATCAAATTTCAATACTACTGCCTTGATGCTTCCTTCAACTCGTAAATAGACTTCTTGAGTTTACAAGCCAAATGTTTCTTTCTAGGTTCTTTAAAACCCTTAGGTTGTACCATGTATACATCCTCGTATAAATTGCCATTAAGGAACGCATTTTTCACTTCTATCTACTGTAACTCTAAATCAAAATAAGCAAAAAATCCATGATTATACATAATGAGTCCTTTGAACAGACAGGAAAAAAAGTCTCTTAAAAATCAATCCCTTCTTTTTTATTAAACCCTTTTTGTAACAAGCCTGGATTTGATCCTCTCAATCAAGCCATCAAAGTGACATTTAGTCTTGAATACCCATTTTCATCCATTTGTTTTAGTACCAATGAGCAATACAACCAATTCCCAAACATCATTACGAAACATAGAAGTCATCTCATCACTATGCCTTCCAACCAAAAAGAAGATTAGGCAAAATAAAATTCACAGCTTCTTCATAGGTAATAAGATCAGTGAACTCTCCAATATCAAACTCATGCTCCTACAAATATACAATGTAGTCATCAAGAATAGCATTTCTCTGAGTTTTTTATGACCTCAAATTAACAGTCACAATAGGACCGCTCCAGTGTTGATCTATTTCTTGTAATATTCACACACTCACTTTTCATCATGATGGATTCCAGTGAAGAAGGTAACATAGATAGACTTCCTTTTCTCAATGGGCATAATTATGCCTATTGAAAGTCGCAGATGCGACCTTTCTTCTGTTCTATGGGAGACCAGGTCTAGTTTTTAAGTATAGAATAGTTGAATGCCTTCTATGAAAACTAAAGATGATGGAACTATTGTGGCCAAGCCAATGAAAGCCAATGATTGAATGGAAGAATGAAGAAAGCAAGGAGTACGACTAGAATAACAAAGGGTTATACACACTTACTAGAGCCATCGCTCTAAAAGAGTACAAAAGGATTTCTACCTACACCACCTCCAAGGAAGCATAGGACATCTTAAAGTGAATGCATGAGGGTACCTCTGTAGTTAAAAAGTCAAGTTTATGCACCTGAAAAGAGATTATGAACTTCTTCAAATGGAGAAAGTTGAAACTTTTGACAGCTTCTACAGCCGCTTCTCATATATCATTAATACTTCCTAAAATCTAAGCCTTCCAATTGACAAAGAACTTCAAACTGAGAAGATTCTGTGCAGCCTACCACTGCGTTTCAAAGAAAAAGTAATTGCCATCAAGACTGCCTTCAAAGGAGAATCATTAAAAGTTATTAATATCGTTGGTGATCTCTAGACTTTTGAAATACATCATCTCTTTCCCAAAAGAACCAACACTTCAACTAATAAAGGAAAAAACCTTGCGCTTAAGACTACAAAGAGTCAAAAGGGAAAAGAAAGTGCCTTTTGTTGAAAATGATGACTCATCTAGTTTGGATATGGAAGAATTTGCTTTACTGGCAAAACAGTTCAAGAAATTATTTAGGTGCAAGAGGAACGCTCTAGGAAGGTCAAAGAAAGAACGCTTAAGGCAAAGAGATACAAGAGCCAGAGTTGAAGATTTCGAAGAAGAAGTAGAGAGACCTTAGTCTATAGGTCAAATTGGACATATTAGGTATTACTAGTGCAAAAGACTGGAACAATAACTACTCAATGCCAATTAAAGAAGCAAGGATCTGACAAGAAAACCATGGTGACAAAGATTACTGTCTCGAATAGTAGTCATAGTTCGAAAGAGGATGACAACTAAAGACGATCCTTCCATTACGACCTCTCAATCTACCAGATTCCTCAATGCAGATGAGTAAGAGGAGCTCTTGGATATCTACAACAAGTTGCTTAGAGGGAACATCAAGACAAAAAGGCTCGAAAGAAGGCTTTAGACAACCTTGAGAATAAATAAAAAGAGTTATGTGCTCTAAAAGTTGAACTTGAGAAAAAGAAGTCTACTCACAACCACGATAAAGATGATCTCTCTAGGAAATATTAAATCGTATAAAAAAAATATAAAGACATGGTTGCTGAGATTGAAACTAATAAATCAAGAATGAAGTTTCTTGAGCATTCTTTTAAGAGTCTTCAAAGGACTAAAGATTAGCAGATAGTTAGTCCGGATCTTTTTGAAGAACAAGTTGAAAAAATCTCAATTCTATGAAAGAAGGTGAAGATACTTGAAAGTAAAAAAAGCATATCTTACTCATGCCTTATTTGAAAAAGACAAGGAGTTGTCAGTTCTTCAAGATGAAGTTAAAAATCTGGGCAGTATTGTCGGATTTTTTAAGGCATCTATTAAGGAAAGTATGACATCATTGCTGCTTTGAGTACAAAGCAGTCAGACATTGAAAAAAAGTTTGAACACTCCAGTTCCACTGCTAAGAACCCTCTTATGGGTACTCAGAAATTGGATGATATTATGAACAATAAAAAAATAAAAATTGATATTTTGTGATATATCTATATTGATATTTATTTATATTTCTAAAATTTCATTGAAATTTTGGAAAATTACAAAACAACTTATAAAAATATCAAAAAAATTCAACATTTTTTTTTTATATTTCTACGTAACTATAAAAAAAATCTTGATATTTTAGAGGATAATTTTTTAAAATAACATATCTATATTGACACATTCCCTTTATAAGAATTTTGATAAAATATCATAAAATGGTTCAAACTACCATGCGGTTCTATCCATTTGGATTCCTATGCTACCAAATGACATCTCTATTTTCATGGATATTTTAGTCCATGCTTCTTAGGATGGATGAAAAAATTGGGATATATTTAAATATATCTATGAAAATTTTGATAAAATTACAGTATAAATATCTATATGGAGTAAAAATCAATTTCATCCAAAATATCGGTAATATGGATAAAAATATCAAAATATCAATTTTGGTACTTTTGTTTTGTTATTTTCTGTAATGTCGTCGAAACTTCAAAAACATCAGTTAAAATGTATTAAAAAAAAGTTGCACCAATAACTTACCCATGTAAAATGATAGGATTCTTTTTGTTTGTTTGAAATGCCTGTGACCAGAATTCTCTATCTAGTAATTTTTCATTTATGAGCATTACTACTGGTAGTTTTGATGATCCAAAAGCACGATCTATGCAGTACCAACTTTATTTTGGAACTATACATGATGACTTTCAACATGGGCAATATAGACATTCATATTAGAATGAATATCCTTGGTATTATATGAATTAAATTAGTCTAAAAAAATTTATATGGATATACTATTAGAAGAAATCACACAACCTATACATGATACATTAATAATTACCAACAAAATTATTATTACTTAATATGATGTTGATGTTTTCACAGCTCTAGAATTTGAGCCAGTCAAACAAAGTTGTTTTAATTATGTATTTATGTGTATATTTATATTACATATAACTTAATGTATTTGAGGCATTTTTACTTATTCGTAATATAATTTGAAAGGAACTGAAATAAAATGAATAGAAATCAAAATAAATTAGAAACAAGATGAATCGAAATTAAATTACTTTTAATTGTGTTTACTTATTTTATTGTAAAATTAAAATAAAATTGATTGTTTTACTAAAATATATATTTTTAATGCAAATTAATTATTTTTAAAGAGATTAATTTGAAAAGATAAGATTAAAGTGATTTAATTAAGATTTTTTCAACATAATACTTAATTCATTATATTTCCTTAAAAAATTATTTTATACGTAAATGAATGAAAAATAATTGTTATTTTTAATTCAATTTTGTTTACAAATAAGTAAACATGTTCCGAGTGTTGTGTTATATATATATATATATATAGTAATATAATTTGATTGAAAGGAATTGAAATAAAATGAATTGAAATCAAAATAAATTAGAAACAAGATGAATCAAAATTAAGTTACTTTTAATTGTGTTTACTTATTTTATTGTAAAATTAAAATAAAATTGATTGTTTTACTAAAATATATATTTTTAATGAAAATTAATTATTTTTAAAGAGATTAATTTGAAAAGATAAGATTAACAAAATTTTGTGATTTAATTAAGATTTTTTCAACATAATACTTAATTCATTATATTTTCTTAAAATATTATATTATACGTAAATAAACGAAAAATAATTATTATTTTTAATTCAATTTCGTTTACAAATAAGTAAACATGTTCAGAATGTAGTGTTATATATATATATGTTATTATCATATTCATTATGTATATTATATATATGTCATTTTAGTAAAAAAATTAACTAAATTTGTATACTATTATTTATTTTAATATTTAGTAAAATTTTATAAAATAGTTTTAAAAAAATTAGCAATAACTTTTATAATTTTTTTAAATATTTATTAATATTAATAACAATTTCATAAATTTAAAGTAGATCTTCCCATCAATAGTAATATTTTCACCCTAGTTCTTAGTAGTCGGTTCTTCCTGTCAATCTTGAGAATTTTTTTTAAAGATTTTGTCTAAAATAGGCATATTCCTTAGAAAATTTTAAAAAATACTCATTTGTGTTTTAGTTTAGAAATTATCAAATTTTAATTCAATGTCCCGTTGCCGGTTCCCTCGGCTTTATTTAATTTCTCACCAAACCCATTTTCTTTCTTCTCTCTCCTTCTCTACTCTCCCTTCTTTTCTCTTCTCTGATTTTCTCTCTATTTCTAAATTTCATCACGCAAAAATTTCAAATTTGAGATTAGTGATATTAATTATTTTAGTTGGATAGAATATTTGTACTTTTTATTAGCATATAAATGGTGAAATTTGTACTAAGATTTGTAGACCGTTAATGTGAAGCCATTGTTGGTTTTGGGATTGATTAATTTTTCAAAAATTGCCAACTATTTGGGTGATTCTTTGGCGAGAAACTAATTTAAGTGTAATTTAATGAGATTTTTTGTTGAGAAATCGTATTAAACTGTTATCCTAATGAATCATCTTAAACCAAAGTGTACCAATGATTAATGTAATGAACTATGCTATAGTTTACACAAAAGTCCAAAGAAAGAAAATGAAACTAAATTAAAAGATGTCCCAAAAATATGTTGGTATATTTCGATATATTTTGGTATATTTTAGTAAATTTTGTTATATTTCCTAAAGTTCGGATATTGTTATTATATTTTGGTATATTCAGCATTTAATTTGGTATATTTTTGGTATATTTTGATATAGTTTGGTATATTTTGATATATTTTGGTATATTTCGATATATTTTAGTAAATTTTGTTATATTTCCTAAAGTTTGGATATTGTTATTATATTTTGATATATTCAGCCTTTAATTTGGTATATTTTCGATATATTTTAGTGAATTTTGTTATATTTCGTAAATTTTGGATATTATTATTATATTTTTGAAATATTCAGCCTTTAATTTTGGTACTTTTGGTATATTACAGTGATTTATGTTATATTTCGTAAATGTTGATATTGTTATTATATTTTAGTATATTTTCATGTGATTAATATAGGAATTTTGGTATATATGTTATATGCTGATATAGTTATTCAATATTTTGTATATTATTTTTGGTATATTACTTTATATATTACTTAAATTTTAGGTATATTTTAATTAATACTGGCTAATTATTTTTATACATTTACAAATTAGATGGCCTTAGTATTCTAATCATTCATAATGGTAAGTGGTCGAAGAAAGATGATAAAGAAATATTTTGAAGAGGTGAAGGTTCGTTAATAAGGATAAAAAAGGAATGTAAGTATAATGAACTTAAAGAAAAGTTGTTTCTAAAGTTAAAGATCGATAAGTTCAAATATGAACTTTCAGTGAGATACTTTTATAAGAATGATCTGACATTATCTACTATTTTAATTGGATGAGTTTTTTGACCTTCATGTTGAAGATAATCAAAGCAAGGTTGTTTTATATGTAACAAAAAATGAAACAAGATCCGTAGATACAAGTCATTTTATCTGCTATGAACAACTTCTTAATGTCAGAGGTCGTCTTGTAAATTACTTGAGCGATAGTCATACACACGATGGATCTCAAAATCTCAATAGAAATTGTGATAATGTTTTTGATAGTATTGGTGATGATGTAGATCGCTCTTCAGATCTTAAGCAGATGGGTGATAATAGACATCTTCATATGATTAGAGAGTATGAATCAGAAGGTGGTCTTGTTAACGAAAACGTTGATCATGACATGACCTCAATGCCATCAATACATGCAATTGAGAATTGTAGGACACTAGTTCAACCAGAAAGGCTAATTATAGGAGCTCAATCTGTAAATGGTTTATCCCAATCTGAAAGAAGAACAGTAGTTGGGGGCAATAATGAATTACGTTTTGGTCCACTAAATTTGAAAGTTGATCAAGTGTTTGACAGTAAGATAGATTTCACCACACATGTCGGGCTTCATGACATAAGAAAGATTTGATACGAGGACACTGACAAGTAAGAAAGACCGTGTTGTGATACGTTGCATTCAATCTAGTTGTACTTGGATGATTAGATGTAATAGGATCACTGGCTCAGATAGGTTTAGGGTAAAACAGTTTGAATCAAGACATACTTGTGATCCTAACAATTACATGAGTAAGAATAGGACCGCGACCTCAAGAGTGATAGAAAATGCCATAAAAATGAAGTTGGTACGAACTAGAAGAATTTATAAGCCGAAAGATATTATTGATGATTGTCAGAATGAGTTTGGATTGAGATTGGTTACACCATAGCATATAGGTCTAAAGAGAAGGCTCTCAAGTTGCTACGGAGCAGTGAAGAGGATTCTTTCCTGAAGCTTCCTTCCTACTGTCATGTTTTGAAGGAAAGAAATCCTGGTAGTGTCACACATATTAGAGGATTCTTATTTTGTATAAGACATGTCATTATAGTTGATGGTGTATTTTAATCAGGTAGGTATGCTAGGACATAATTCGTAGCAAATACTTCTGATGGAAATAACAACATATATCCAATTGTCATTGGGGTTGGAGATTTAGAGAATAATGAAGCCTGTGAATGATTTTTGTTAAAACTATCACGGATGGTTGGGCACATTGACGACCTTGTTATTGTTTTCGATAGACACCAAAGCATTATTCAAGCTCTTTCGAAAGCATTCCCCAATGCTTTGCATGGTTATTATGCATTTCACATGGAGATGAATTTAAACCACAAATTTAAGAATCCTAATATTACACCTTTGTTCAGATGTTGCTCAAAGGCATATACAAAGCATTAATTTGACAAGTACATGGGGGATTTGAGAGAGATCGATCCTTTGATAGAGAAGTACTTATTGGAAGTAGGTAAATAGAAGTGGTCAAGATATCATTTCTCAGGACATAGATACGGGATAATGACCACAAATGGTTCAGAATCATTTAATAATGTCATGAAATCTGCTCGTAAATTACCCATAACCATGCTTGTTGAGTATTACCGTAGCAAAATATAACAGTAGTCTGTGGAACGTAGGGAGGTTGGGATGAAATGGGAAACTTGATTCCTTACTGAAGAGGTTGAATAATTATGCATGCAAATCACAATAAGTCCTTAAGGTACAGAGTTTTCAGAATTAATGCACATGTTTTTTAGGTATGGGATTTGTACAACACTTTAAGTTATTATATGTTTATCTATTTTTATTTTAAATAATTGTGTAATCTAGGTTATCATCGATTATACATAATATAACGATTTCATTTATATACCGAAATTAGGTTTTACATGGTGACACTAGTGACGATGTTAATCTACTTAACAAAAGTTGTAGTTGTAGGGAGTTTGATGTTCACAAGATCCCATGTTGTCATGCTATTGCAGCCGCCCAGTTTCAAGATGTTGAAGTCCATTCCTTTGTTGACCAATTATACACCGTAAATTGCTATATTATCGCATATGCAGAGTCAATATTTTCGGCCACTAACAATGGTGACTGGGATATTCAACCAGAGATAATAGAGCTAGTTGAACTTCCTCCCAACACAGAGAAAAAGTCTGGCAGACCACAAAAGCAACGCATACGTTCACGTGGGGAAGTAATTAAGGTCATATTATGCAGTAGGTGTGAAAATAGTGATCATAACATGAGGATTTGTAATGTGTTCCGTCAGATAATTATAGAACCTTCGCTATCTTCTCATCCTTAAACATATAAATAACACACTTTGTTATCATTTGAAGTGTCATATTTTCTGTATCAGACTTTTGTATTAATTCAATGAATACCACGATAATCAACTTTATCGTACCAGTCATATATATCAATCATGTATGTTTTGTAAATACACTAAATGCATACTTTATTATATTTTGGAATAATCATAAAATATCCCACCAAGAACTTTTATTTATTGTCTTATTCGGTCTATTTTGGTGTTTTATTCGTACATTTCAGTAAGTATGCTGAAATATACCAAAACTATACTAAAATATAAGATAAAGTACTTAAATTTGACAGAAATATAAATACCAAAATCGGTCTATTTTGGTGTTTTATTCATACATTTCAGTAAGTATGTTGAAATATACCAAAAATTTACTAAAATATAAGATAAAATAATTAAATCTGACAGAAAAATACATAAATATAATGAAATATACCGATAGATACCAAAATGTCTTATTCGGTCTATTTTGGTGTTTTATTCGTACATTTTAGTAAGTATGCTGAAATATACCAAAAATATATTCAAATATAAAATAAAATACTTAAATCTGACAGAAATATAATGAAATATACCGAAATATTTATTGCATATCAAAATATACCTATACATCACCCAGCATAAGTTGCACAAAATTGATAGAAATTCTATATACTTTATTACGAATATAGTTCACATCAGTTTCTCAAATCTGACTGAAATATATAAATTAATAGTAGCCTCTTTCAATAATGTATCCATATGTATGTCATTCCACCGAATCTGAATTTGGGTTAACCAAATATATTTCAATACATACAACAAAACTTTATGGAATATACAAATGTTTTCAAAAATACAAATAAACATTGACTACATTTATACAATAATGTAATCACTGCCCGTAAAGAAAAGTTCACAACACAGTTTCTTCCTAAAGAATCCAATCGTCTCATCTTTGATATCAGTTAGAGGCTTATCATTAACCATGTACTCAATAAACTTCAATGCGTAAATGCCACAGTCTCCCCTGTGTAAGACATGTAAAAGAAAATATGTTATTCATATACTAAGAATCATAATTAATTAAATCAGTGTATCTTAGATGTTACTAAAAGAAATAACTATACTTACACTTCAACTTGTTGTGGAACAGGTATCATGTTACGATAAATAGGCCACCGATCTTTAATTTCATATTCAAATACGTCTAGATTTTTAATTAAGTTAAGGATCATTACACATAAATTTTGTAACATTTTCTTAAGAGCTCCATCCTATATGTGTTTCGAAAGTGAATCATAGACATCAATATGTTGTTGTCTAATGTCAAATCCAACTCTGATCCAATGACCATTCTCCAATAAAATTTCATATATGTTGTCCACCTGAGTCCATGGCTTACCAAAATCAGGGCATACACATGTTTCAAAACATAAAAAAAAAAATTCTAAAATAGTAATACAAGTATTACTAAATACGAACAGTTAGGCATATTGTTACTATGTTTCACCTGTAACATAATCCAACTACTTCTTGTTTGCATTCCAAAATTTAAATTGCTCATTTTTTTCGCTTTCCTCTATTAACTTGCACTTGACTCCACATATGCCTACATTTTCATAACAAATAATGCAAATAGTTAATAAATTTAGGAATAGGACATACAACATACTGAAAAAACTTACGATAAAAAGTTTGCACTAAGTTGGTTGTTACCAAGAATGTTGTGTTTAATGTTGTCCAATTATTCTTAGGGAATAATTGCAGATGATTTTCCTCTTTCTTCCTCAACAACCATAGTTCACAATCTATGTGCTGCATAAATTTATTATGAATATAGTGATTACCAAAAAATACAATACAGTTGTTAGTTTATAATAATATTATATTATTAATAACAATCTTAAATATAAGAAGTTATATACTATACAAGAAATCCTAAATACCAAAAACACTTATCTCGTTGAGTAAGGATAATTGGGGTTTGAATACACGATGAAACCAGGAATAATTAGCCATCCCCTTACTTAAGTATCCAACATTAATATTTTTCCTAAATTTTGGCAATCACAGATCAATGAAAAGTAACGTCATTCATATATTATCAACAAATTTTAATAAAATGTAAGTATATAATAGGATATACGTACTGATTGTTGGAGAGATTCTTGTATAGCCACTCTAAGAAGAATTTATATCTAGCTTCATCAAAGCTTCTCAAAGGGTCATAAAAGCTTGGCACCTGTCCTTCATTACACTTTTCAGACCGAATTGACAAAGAAGATTTCTTCTTGGGAAGCATATATGGAGATTTGAGGGAGGGACCAAGCTTTCGCTTCCTTCGAGTGTATGTAGTACCAAATGGATCGGACGTTTGAATGGATCTATCGCCCTTGGATGCTAACGATCCTAACCGCATTGACGATGGACCACTGATAATTAGGGCAGCCTCCAAAATATCTTCCAGAGTAGACAACGCCACATCTGTCAAGCTTTCCTCTACTCAGGAGACATCAACTGGCTGTTTATCAAGGTTAACCTCGGTGGGACACTGTTCGCTGATACCCACAAATGTTTCTTCCTTTGTTATATTAGGCATGGGAGTTTCCTCACCAATATTTTCTTAAAACACTATTATTTCTTTGCCTTTATAACGTTCCACTTGTGGCTCTTCATCCATGGGCATCCCCTGTTCTTCGTCTACAGATAATTATTCATGTTGAACCTTTCGTCTATCAAAATGTGGGACACTTTTAACTCTAGAAATTTCATTTCAGGTTTCCTTGATTGGTCCCCTTTTGAAGCTATTTTTTGTGATGTTAATAATTCTTTCAAAGCATCCTTGATCCATATTTGGTTGTCTTTTATTGTAATCACCTCCTTTCTCAAATCTCTCAGCTCTTGTAACACCTAAAAGAAGATAATCATGCAAACGTTAGGTTGCAACAAGATTTTTTGAATTAAGAATTAATAAGGCATAGTATTATACCTCTATAAAGGAAGTTGATGAATGAGCTGAACTTCATCTTTTTGGACATTGGGCTTAGGGTCACTATTATCATGCATGTGACTAGATGGATGATGATGTTCATTGCTTTTCGTAAACAATTCATCATCCATTCCACCATCTCTTACATTCGGCACATGCTTATGTCCTTCACTTGCATTTGGTGCCGAAATGTAGTAACGACTTTGTCTCTCCTTTTTATTAGGAGTTAGTGTCTTCAGCATATAAAACTATAAAATATCCCACCAAACATTTAAAAACAGTTAAGTACATTATAAAATTTCAGTTATCAAACAATCATTAATAACAATATATAAATGCAACAAACTTAAATCATTCTCTTGGAAGATTCTCTAGTTCAAGTCCCAGAACTTCAAATGTTGTCCCTATGTTTAGTTCTCCCAACATAGTATCCTAGGCAATGCATAGGGGGATCTATTGATAGCTACATCAGTTACAGCCACCTGTATGGCCTCATAGGCCTAAACTTGCAGTGCCCAACTAAAACCGTAGACACTATATGTGGTCGAGTGTTATTTTCCTTCTTCACACTCGACCCCTGATGAACACTATTTTGACCTATTATTTGTTATATTTTTAAGTGTTTATTTTGCATTTAATTTCGATATAATCTTGTTTTGGAGGGTATTCTATTGTTTTGTAGGTCAAAGTAGGTTTGGGAAGAAATATGGAAAAAGAGAGCAAAAATGAAGCAAAAGTGCTAAAGAATGTAAGCCTTACATTGAGGGTCATTCACTATGTAAGGGGGACAAACAAAAGCTTAGGAACGTAAGCCTTACATCGAGAATCAGTAAATTATGTAAGGGTGTTTACATGGCACTACAACAAGTCGCGCCGCGGCATATAAAATGTGCGCCGCAGCGGGGAAGTTTCTGTCTTGATTTGGATTCCATGAAAACATTGTGCGCCGCGGCATGAATAAGGTGCGCTGCGGCGAGGGACTTTCTGTTTTGGTTCGCAATTCTGAAAAATATTGTGCGTCGCGGCATGAATAAGGTGCGCCGCGGCGAGGGACTTTCTTTTTGGTTCGCAATTCTGAAGAACATCGTGCGCCGCGGCATGAAAAATGGCGCGCCGCAGACCGCGCGCACTGATTGCAATTTGCCCTCAGCCACGAGACATACAATTTCTTTGGAAACCCTTACAAAAAAAAGAGACCTAATGCAACAAGAACACAATTTTGAGAACACAGAATCATTTAGCCTCCAAAAAATACAATCCAAGGTGAACAGTAGCGTGAACAGTGCCGATTCTTCTTCTTCTCCACATTTTTGAGAGAGGGATTACTCCATTAATGCTCCTCCATTGAAGCACCATCAACAATCTTGAAGAAGGAGACCATCCAACATCAAGAGCTTGTTGCAAGAGTGGAAGTGGGGTATTTTATTGCTTGTAATCTCTTTTCTCTTTAAGAACTCATAGAATGTTATTTTTAATAGAAAATATTGATTTGGATTCTATTATGAGTAGCTAAGTTTCTTGTGTGTGGGATTTTGGTGATGTAACCATAATTGGATGATTGTTTGTGTGGATGATTTTATAATAAAGTGATTTATTTCATGTTCATTGTTCGTAATCCATATGTTCATCAATTACTTTTGGCCAATTTAATTTGTGAATGTATGAAACATTTTAGGGTTGAGTTTTAGAAACACTATCTAAACTCAATTGAGCATTTTTGAGCATGAGCCTAATTTAAGTGCATTGATTTGTCTTGAATTAGGTGATTAAATTATTTTCCTAAGTTTAAGGCTGATTAACTAATTAACGGTCTGGATCAAAGAAGCTAATTAGTTAATTAAGGGAAAATCACCATTGATTTGGGATTTTCTAGGGTGAGAGAAAATAATCATTAAATTTTACTTTTTGGTACTTAATTGTCAAAACCACATAAATCAACTCATCCATGATTAGTTTACTAACCAACTTCCCACACTCATTCATCTTATCATTTTAGCGAAACTTTCACGCATTCACTTTAATTATTTTAGGATTTTAATAATTTTAGAAATCGTTTACAAAACCAATCTTTCATTAGAGTGTTTAGGATTTATTTTATTGTTACGTTTTAGATTACATTTAGCTCTTTTGAAAACCACAGCAATTCCTTTGAGAGACGATCTTGGGAGTATACTTGTCGCTTACTACAAGTGACTCGTGCACTTGCGAGCTTTTATAAAATACAAAATTTGATTATCAAGTTTTTGTGCATCAATCCCCACCAACATCGACAACATTACCCTCAGGGTCAACTTTTGGTTTTCTATCAACCTTATTCAATATAACACTTTTAAGTCTTCTTACCGTAAAATCATAAACTATCTTACTCCATGGGTAGATATTAAATTTTTGGAAGTTTTCAACCACCTCCAAGTAATCATCATTAATGGTCCTTTGATTATTATCGGCCAAAAGAATGATTTCCAATTTATAAATGAGAGCCAACCTCAAAACATCGTCAGCCTTGGTGGAAATAGGAAGGTTAACTAATACCTTCTCCAGCTCGCCCTTTTTTATTGGCTTGTTGGTGTTGAAGTATGTTTTCCTCAACTGACCAGTTCACGGTGGACATTCTTCCTCACCGCTAAACATTAAACTAGTAATTAAATTGAATTCTTCATATCCAAACCTATGGGGTTTGTCATTCAAAATTATCCACAGCTCTTTCCCCAACCAATCTTTATCTTGCATCATTAAAATGTGATGCAACAACCCAGCGGTGAACTCAATATGGTTCATTTTTGTAATGAAACCAAACATAACTCCTCATACCTCTCAACTATACCAAATCGTTGTAGTGTCGTCTTCAAAGTGCTAAAATTTTAAAGGCGTTAAAGGTTGGTTATTTTACCAAGGTAATATTCAAAGGGGGAAACACAAGGACCAAAAAATAGGTCTAAAAAATAAATAAATGAACTTGAATATACTAAAAATTTTCAAAAAATAGTAAAATCTGAGGAAAATATATTGAAATATACCAAAATATATCTATACAACATATTTTAACCCACAAAAACACAGGAAGATGTACAATAAAATATATTTACAAAACAAGACTCAAGTATAATGAATTGAACTTGAATAAACTGAAATTTGACAAAAAATAGTGAAATTTGAGGAAAACTAACCAAAATATACTAATACAATCTATGCAACAGAATTCAACCCACAAACACAGAGAAATATGTACAATACAAAATATTAACAAAAATAGGTCTAAAAAATAAATAAATGAACTTGAATATACTGAAAATTTTCAAAAAATAGTAAAATTTGAGGAAAATATACTAAAATATACCAAAATATACATAACATAATGACACAGCAAAAAATGTGTTCAATGGTCATACGGTTATTCATAAATAACCATAAAATAAAAAACGATATACCAAAAATAAGATTATTCATATCAATGTGTATTGTGTATGTCAAACATACTTACAAAATTCTAATATAAAAAACCAACATTTTACAAAAGTCGAATACCTTAAACCAACATTTTACAAAAATCCATAAAAAAGAAGGGGTTTTCATTGAGTTTCAACATTTTACAACATTTCATATAGACCAGAGCTTGAGCTTTAACCATCAATATACCCATATACTAAAAGAAACGAAGCAAAGGAGAAGACATTTATTGAAAATACTTCCCAAAAATGCAGAGCACAAAATGGAGAAGTTTCGTGTAGATATTGAGTGTGTTTCAGAGTCCGAAATATACCAATGAACCCTATCTGCGTCGTCTTCCTCAAGTTAGTTAGTGAGAGAGTGTTTCGTGAGTTATGGGGAAATTATTCTTGTTCTTCGAAATGTTTAAAAAAGCCATCTTTCTTTTTTTTTTTTTTTGAAAAACCACCGGCTAAAAACCAACCTATCTCTTTTTAAACTTTAACATAACATAGGCCTTTTTTAAACTATACTTAAAGATATGCCCATTTTAGAAAAAATTTCTTTTTTATATGTAAAAATTATGGGTATAATAAAGGTGGACATAAATTAAAAGTTAAATAAAGAAGAAAAGAAAATATTAAATCTGAAAGATAAAGAATTAAAAATTTTGAATCTATCTGCTTAAATATCGTCGCTCTTAATACGAAAAAAAATTTGGGTTTTTGTTCAAAATGGGCAAATTTCATAGGATAGTTTAAAAAAAGGCTCATTTGTGTTAAAGTTTAGAAGTGGACAAATTTTAATTTACTCTCCCAATTGTCGATTCCCTTATTTCCCACCAAAGTCTGTTTCTTTCTTCTTCTCTCTCCTTCTCTACGGTGCCCCTCTTTTCTCTTGTCTGATTTTCTCACCATTTTTACATCTCATCACGTAAAACTTTCAAATTTGAGGTTAGTGATATTAAATATTTTGGTTGGGTAGAATTTTCGCACTTTTTATTAGCATGTAAATGGTGAAATTTGTACCAAGATTTGTAAATAATATAATACCGAAATATGCAAAGCTATTTTAGTTTTAGGAGTGATTAATTTTTGAAAAATTGCCAACTATTTGGGTGATTCTTTGGTGAGAAACTGATTTGGGTGTTATTTAAAGAGATTTTTGGTTGACAAATCGTATTAAACTGTTACCCCAAATGAATCATCCTTAATCGAAGTGTACCAGTGTCCGCATGTAATGAACTCTACTATTTTCAGTGTTTAATTTGGTCTATGTTCGGTATATGTTTGTTATATTATATCTAGAGTATACCTGGGTATATCTGGGATATATCTTGATATATCTTGGGTATATCTCGATATATCTGTGGTATATCTCAATATATCTAGATATATCTCGGTATATCTAGGATATATCTTGGTATATCTCGATATATCTCAGTATATCTGTGGTATATCTCGATATATCTAGTAATATATCGGTATATCTTGGTATATCTAGGTATATCTTGGTATATCTCGTCATATCTGGGGTATATCTTGGTATATCTCGGTATATCTCAGTATATCTGGGGTATATCTGTGGTATATCTCGGTATATCTGGATATATCTTGGTATATCTGGGGTATATCTGTGGTATATATCGGTATATCTGGATATATCTCAGTATAACTTGGTATATCTCGGTATATCTGGGATATATCTCAGAATATCTTAGTATATTTCAATCTATTCAGCATTTAATTTAGTATATATGTTATATGCTGATATAGTTATTCAATATTTTGTATATTATTTCATATATCAATTAAATTTTAGCTATTTTTGAATTAATACTGCCTAATTATTTTTAAACATTTTACAGAATGGATAGTCTTAGTATTCTAATCATTCATAATAGTAAGTGGTCATTCAAAGATGATAAAGAAGTATATCGAGGAGGTGAAGGTTCGGTGATAAAGATAAAAAAGGTATTTAAGTTGGATGAACTTAAAGAAAAGTTGTTTATGAAATTAAAGATCGATAAGTTCAAGTATGAACTTTCAGTGAAATACTTCTATAAGAATGATTTGACATTACCTACTATTTTAATTGGTGATGATGAAGATTTGGAAGAGTTTTTTGACCTTCATGTTGAAGATAATCAAAGGAAGGCTGTTCTATATGTAACAAAAAATGAGATAAGATCAATAGGTACAAGTCATTCTATCTGCCATGAACAACTTCTTAATACCGGAGGTCGTCATGTAAATTAATTGAGCGATACTCATCGGCACGAAGGATCTCAAAATCCCAATAGAAATTGCGATAATCTACTTGATAGTATTGGATCTGATGATGTAGATCACTATTCAGATATACCGCAGATGGGTGATGATCGACATCTTCATTTGATTAGAGAGTATGAATTAGAAGGTGTTCTTGTCAACGAAAATGTTGATAATGACATGACCTCAATGGGACCCTTACATGCAATTGATAATGAAAGGACACTAGTTGAACCAGAAAGGCTGATTGTAAGAGATCAATCGTTAAATGGTTTATCTCAATCTGAAGGACGAACTACAGTTGGGGGCAATAATGAATTATGTTTTGGTCCATCAAGTACACCCATAGAGATTATTTCAAATGGTGATGTTTCCTCATTTGTGGCACACGTTGAGCTTGATTTGAAAGTTGATCAAGTGTTTGACAGTAAGATAGATTTCACCACACATGTCGGGCTTTATGCCATAAGAAACAAATTTGAACGAGGACACTAACAAGTAAGAAAGATCGTGTCGTGATACGTTGCATTCAATCTAGTTGTACTTAGATGATTAGATGTAATAGGATCACTAGCTTAGATAGGTTCAGGGTAAAATAGTTTGAATCAATACATACTGTGATCCTAACCATTACATGAGGAAGAATAGGACTGTGACCTCAAGAGTGATACGAAATGTCATAAAAATGAAGTTGGTGCGACCCAGAAGAATTTATAAGCCCAAAGATATTATTGATGATTGTCAGAATGAGTTTGGGATTGAGATTAGTTACATCACAGCATACAGGTCTAAAGAGAAGGCTCTGAGGTTGCTACGTGGCTGTGAAGAAGAATCTTTCCTGAAGCTTCCTTCCTACTGTCATGTTTTGTAGGAAAGAAATCCTAGTAGCATTACACATATTGAAGTTGACCAGTTATAAAGATTTAAGTATTTCTTCATGCACTAGGTCCATGTATTAGAGGATTCTTATCTTGTATAAGACATATAATTACAGTTGATGGTGCATTCCTATCAGGTCGGTATGCTAGGACATTATTCGTAGCAAATGCTGTTGATGGAAATAACAACATATATCCATTGGCCATTGGGGTTGGAGATTCTGAGAATAATGAAGCTTGGGAATGGTTTTTGTTAAAACTATCACACATAGTTGGGCACATTGACAACCTTGTTATTGTTTCAGATGGACACCAAAGTATTATTCAAGCTGTTCCCAAAAGCATTCCCCAATGCTTTGCATGGTTATTGTGCATTTCACATGGAGATGAATTTAAATCACAAATTTAAGAATCTTGATATTACACTTTGTTCAGATGTTGCTCAAGGGCATATATACAAAGCGTGAATTTGACAAGTACATGGGGGATTTGAGACAGATCGATCCTGAGATAGAGAAGTACTTATTGGAAGTAAGTATTGAGAAGTGGTCAAGATATCATTTCCCAAGAATGAGATACAGGATAAAGACCACAAATGGTTTTGAATCATTTAATAATGTCATAAAATCTACTCGTGAGTTACCCATAACCATGCTTGCTGAGTACTACCGTAGCAAAATACAGCATTGGTTTGTGGAACGTAGGGAGGTTGGGATGAGATGGGGAACTTGCTTCCTTACCGATGAGGTTGAATCAATTATGCGTGCAAATCACAATAAGTCCTTAAGGTACAGGGTTTTCAGAATTAATGCACATGTTTTTCAGGTATGGGAATCATACAACACTTTATTGTTATTATATGTTTATCTATTTAAATTTGTTGTCTAATGTGTAATATATTTTATCATCCATTATACATTATATAACAAGTTCAATTATATGAAATTAGGTTGTACATGGTGACACTAGTGCCGATGTTGATCTACTAAATAGAAGTTGTAGTTGCAGGGAGTTTCATGTTCACAAAATTCCCTGTTGTCATGCCATTGCAGCCGCCCATTTTCAAGAAGTTGATGTCCATTCATTTGTTGACCAATTATACACAATAAATTGTTATATTATCGCATATGCAGAGTCCATATTTTCGGCAACTGATAATGGTGAATGGGACATTCCACCAGAGATCATAGACCAAGTTGAACTTCCTCCCAACACGAAGAAAAAATGTGACATACCACGAAAGCGACGCATACGTTCACGTGGGGAAGTAATAAAGAAGATCATATTATGCAATAGGTGTGGAAATAGTGGTCATAACATGAGGGCTTGTAATGTGTTCCGTCAGATGATTGTAGAACCTTCATATCGTCTCATCAATAGACATTTTTATGTACTGCATAATTTATTATCAGTTGAAGTGTTATATTCTATGTATCAAAAATTTGTATTAATTCAATGAATACCAAGAGAATCAACTATATTTAACCAGTCATGTGTATCATCATGTATTTTTTGTAAAATATACATAATTGCAATATATAATTCATATTTTTGAAATAATACGAATACCAACAACTTTGTTTACTTGTACTATTCAGTCTATTCTAGTATTTTATTGGTACATTTCAGTAATATATCTAAGATATACCGAGATATACCGAAATATATCATAGATATACCTCAAATGTACCAGATATATCCAAGATATACCCCAGATATATTGAGATATATCAAGATATACCCAGATATATCCAAATATACCAAAGATATACCCCAGATATACCAAGATATAACAAGATATACCCTAGATATACCCAGACATACTAAGATATACCGAGATATATCTAGATATACCCCAGATATATCTACCATAGATATACCAAAGATATACCCCAAATATACCGAGATATACCGCAGATATACCGAGATATATCTAGATATACCGAGATATATCCCAGATATACCAAGATATACCCCAGATATACCAAGATATACCGAGATATACCCCAAATATACCAAGATATACCGAGATATATTTGGATATACCAAAGATATAACCCAGATATACAAAAATGAAAAAATTTTGTGTGCTGCGGCGATAAAGTTTCTGCTTCAAAATGGATTTTATAAAAAAAAAAAATTTGCCGCAGCAAGCATGGTTTGATTTTAGGACAATTTTTCCATCATTTTATGCGCGCCGCGGCGGGAAAATATTTATGCTGCGGCGATCAAGTTTTTATTTTAGGACAATTTTTCCATCATATTATGCGCGCTGCAGCAGGAAAATATTTGTACCACGACAAGCATGGTTCTGTTTTAGGACAATTTTATCAACATTTTATGCGCACCAGGCGGGGAAATATTTTTTCCACGGCGAGTATGATTCTATTTCACGCATAAAATCTAAAATTTTATCTATGCCCCAACACAATTCAAAAATTTTCTCACATTTTCCCTCACTTTTTCTCATTTTCTCTCAAACAACCTCTCACTTTCTCTCTAATTCCTTCTCAATTTCTCACCAAAATCTAAATTTTACTTCATATTTTCTACAAATAACATTGCTATCAAGCATTCCTCTATCAATTTCTACAAATTTGCTCAAAAAAATCAAGAACCTCTTCGTCTTCTTTGAAAAAACTTGGGGTTCAAAACAATTTGTGGCTTTCTCTTGAAAGTTTGAATTGAACTCCAAAGAGGTAAAATTCTTCACAATCTAAGTGCTTTATTTGGTAATTATTTTCTGAAATCTGCCAATTGTATTTGAAATTTTTGGATTTAAGTGAATTTATTTGGATAAGAGGGAATTTTTGGGATTTTTTCTGATTTTTCTGGAATATTGTTGTGAAATTTTTTTGAGTAAATTTATGGCTCCTAAAAGAAAGACCGATGAGAGTAGTCGCTCAAAAGGAAAAGGTAAAGTTGTTGAGGAACGAAATTTTAATGCCTCTCGTTTTGTTAGTAGGGAGGCACCAGAGCGGTACGAATGTGACACTAAAAGGAATAAAGGTTTTGTTAATGAGAGGGGGTTACACTTTGGACAACTCGGAGTAATGGGAATTTCAGATAAGGTTGAGGCATTAGGGTGGAGAAAATTTGTACACGCCCCAGAAGCGGGTGTGAGTTCATTGGTCCGAGAATTCTACGCAAATGTCCCGGAAGCTCAGCACGGAATAGTATGGGTAAAGGGTGTTGAGATCCCCTTTAATAGGACGGTTATAAATTCATACTATGGGTTGAGGGATATTCAGGATAGCGGGTATGAAGCCTATCTAAAACAGGTAGATTACGATGAGATTATAAATACCCTCACCGATGGTTATGCGGAATGGGAATATAAGGGAGACATGGTTAATATCTTTCAAGCTAAGTACCTTAGAACCCACTCCCGTATCTGTTAGTATTTTGTGTGTTCTAGATTAATGCCAACCCGGCATTATAGTATTGTTGATAGGGAGTGGGCAATCTTGCAGTATACCATAGAGACAGAGCGATCAATTGACATTGGGATGGTTATCCAACAACAGGTTGTGTACTCAGCTGAGCATCGCAACCTAAGCTACTTCTTTCCCCAACTGATCACCGCCCTGTGTGTGAAACAGGGAGTCCAATATAACACTGGTGAGGTACTACTACAACCGGGTGAAACATTGACCTTCGCATACATGCAACACCTAACTAGTGGCACCAAAGCGGGACAAGGTAGTAGGAAGGGTGAAAGGACCTCTTCCAATAACGCTACCACCAAAGATAGATTGGTGAACTTGGAAACGAGGGTAAATAAAATACAAGAGTACTAAACTCAACAACAAGCTTGGTTGAGCGACCAATTGAAAACCTCACACGAATACCAAGTTCTACTCCACCGAATGATGAGCTTTTAGTTGACACAAAGTGGAGTAGACCTCACCCAGTTCAGCCCAATCCCGCAGTATTCGGGCCACGACTTCGTCTACCGACCACCGGCGAACCAACCCCAGGATGACAACGAGCATAATGATGATATGGAGGACTAAGCCTCCCCATTGTATTTTCTCTTTTCTTTAATTTTCTTTTTCTTTCACTTTTTTTCTTTTTTTATGTTGGAAATTTAATTAACATTATTTAATAGTTTTTGATTTCATTTGAATTTAAGCAAGACATATACAGTTCAATTCCAATGCTCATGAAAACCAAGTACTACATCGAGTCCGGTAAACATCACAAAGTGGGTATTATAATGTATATATGTATATAGAGTTCACGGGTGTCACTATGGATAAATCAATACGGGGAGGCTTGAAAAGTTCAAATGGTCCAAAGATGGGTATACCAGATATACCCCAAATATACCTGATATACCCCAGATATACCTGATATATCCCAAATATATCCAAATATACCCAGATATACCAGGTATACCCCAGATATACCCAAATATACCCTAGATATACCAAAGATAAACCCAGATATAACTCAGATATATCCCAAATATACCAAAGATAAACCCAGATATACCCTGCATACTTACAACACAAAAATTACAAATACAACACATATCTAACCAAATTAAACCTTTAAATTAACAGTTATATCTTTAACATTTTTTCTGAATTTGGGCTTAACTAAATACACTCAACAAAAATTTTACAATACAAAAAAACAAAACAAATCACAGTATGGGAAATGTATTAACAAATACAAAAAAAAATATGCCACTACACTTATACAATAATGTAATCATCGTCGGCAAAGAAAAGTTCGCAACAAAGTTTATTCCTAAAAAAACTAACTGCCTCGTCTTTTATGTCAATCACGGCCTTGTCATTTACTATGTACTTGATGAACTTCAGAGCTTAAATGCCACAGTCTCCCCTGTGTAATACATGTATGACAAAATATATTAAAATAATTACAATAATCACAATTGACTATATGCATGATAATTAGATGTTACTGAAAGAATTAAATATACTTACACTTCAACCTGTTGTGGAACAGGTATCGCATTACGATAAATGGGCCACCGATCTTTGATTTCATATTGAAATAATCCCAAGCTTTTAATTAAGCTTGGAATCACTACACATAAGTTATGTAAGCTTTTCTTAAGAGTTTCATCCCTTATGTGTTCGAAAGTGAATCATAGACATCAATATGTTGTTGTCTAATGTCAAATCTAAAAGTGATCCAATGGCCCTTCTCCAATAAAACTCCACAAGTCCATGGTTTACCATGTTCAAGACGTACACCTGTTTCAAAATATTTAAAATTTATATGATTATAAATATGTTATTAATATATGCGAGATACGGAAGTATTGTTACTATGTTTTACCTGTGACATAATCCAACCACTTCTTATTTGCATTCCAAAATTAGATTTGCTCGTTCTTTTTAAGTTTCTTCCATTCACCTGCACTTGACTCCATGTAAGCCTACATTTTCATAATAAATAATGCGAATAGTTAGATATACATAACGAATATGACATACAACATACTTTCACCCCAGGTAAGAATTTCAACATTTACCACAGCGTTGGTTCTTACCAAGAACGTTGAGTCTACTGTTGTCCAATTGTTCTTAGGGAATAACTGTGGGTGAATTTCCTCTTTCTTTCTCAACAACCATAATCCACAATCTATGTGCTGCATAATTTTAGTTCAGATCAAGTAGGTACCAACATATACGATTTAGTTTTTATTTTGTAACAATATGAAATAATTAATAACAAAGTATACACCAAAGTTCACATCATTTGTATACAAGAAATGGTAAATATCAAAAATAGTTACCTCGTTGAGTAAGGATGATTGGGGTTTGAATATACGATGAAACTAGGAAGAATTAGCCATACCCTTACTTGGGCAACCAACAATAATATTTTCCCTAAAATGTAAGCAATAACAATTTAATGAATAAGTAACCCTATTAATATAAATAATAAATAAACATAGATGAATAAAATGTAAGTATATATAATAGGATATACGTACTGGTTGTTCGAGAAATTCTTATATAGCCACTCCAAGAAGAATCTATATCTATCTTGATCAAACATTCTCATCGAGTCATAAAGGGTTGGCACATGTCCTTCATCCGATTGTTCAGACCCAATTGATATACCAGATTTCTTCTTTGGATGAACATATGGAGATTTGAGGGAGGGACCAAGCTTTCGCTTCCTCCAACTGTATGTAGTACCAAATGGAACGGACATTTCAGTTGATCTTACGCCCTTGGATGCTAGCGATCCTAATCGCATTGACGATGGACCACTTATAATTGGGGCAGCCTCCAAAATCTCTTCAAGAGTAGACAACTCCACAGTTGTCAAGTTTTCTTCTACGTGGGAGACATCAAGTGGCTGTTTTTCAAGGTTAACCACAGTAGGACATTCTTCGCTAACACCCACGAATGTTTCGTCCTTATTTATATTAGGCATGGTAGTTTCCTCACAAAATTGTTCTGTAAACACAATTATTTCTTTGCCTATATAACTTGCCACTACTAGCTCTTCATCCATGGGCATCATTACTTCTTCGTCCACAGATATTTGTTCATCTTCAACCTTACGTCAGTCAAAACGTGGGACACTTTTGACCCTGGACGCATTCACTGAAGGTTTCCTTGATTGGTCCCCTGTTGAAGTTATTTTTTGTGCTCTTAACAACTTCTTCAAAGCATCCTTAATCCACATTTGGTTTTCTTTTATTGTTATCACCTCATTTTTTCAAATCCCTCAGCTCTTACAATACCTGAAATACGATAAAAATATATACGTTTGATATAAAAAATGAAGTACAATTGAATTAAGAATTTTACGTGCCATAGTACATTACCTCCATAATGGAACTTGATGAATGAGTTGAACCTTGATCCTTTTGGACTTCCGGGTTAGGGTCACTAATATCATCCATGTGACCAAATGGATGATGATGTTCATCGCCTTTCGAAGGCTATTCATCATCCATTCCACCAACGTTGGGCACAATTGGCACACCCATACATACTTCGCTCGCATATGTTTGTGCCGAAATGTAGTAAAGACTCTATTTCTCCTTTGCATTAGGAATGAGTCTCTTCAGGATATGAAACTGTACAATATCCCACAAAACATTTAAAATTAGTTAAGTACATTCAAAAATCAAACAATAATTAATAACAACATTTAAATGCAACAAACTTACATCCAAACGTTGGAAGATTTTCTAGTTCAAGTCCCAAAACTTCAAATTTTGTCCCTTTCTTAGGTTCTCCCAATGCAGTATCCTGGGCATTGCATCAGGGAATGTATTGATGGCTAAATTAGATACACCCACTTGTATGGCCTCATGGCCCAAACTTGCAGTGCCCAACAAAAACCATAGACACTGTAAGTGGTCGCGTGTTTTTGTCCTTCTTCAGACGCAACCCCCCCAACATGGCCAACATAACCCTCGATATAACCTTTAGATTTTCTATCAACCTTATGTAGAATAACACTTTTCATTCTTCTTATAGTTAAATCATAAACTATCTTAACCCATGAGTAGATATTAAATTTGTGGAAGTCTTCAACTACCTCCAAGTATTCATCATTAATGGCCCTTAGATTATGATCGGCCAAAAGAATTATTTCCAAAGTATAAATAAGGGCCAACCTTAAAACATCGTCAGGCTCGGTGGACATAGGAAGGTTTACGAATACCTTCTCCAGCTCGCCTTTCTTTATTGGCTTGTCGGTCTTGAATTATGATTTTCGTAACCGACCAGTTCGCAGTGGACATTCTTCCTCATCGCTAAACATCAAACCAGTAAGAAGACTAAATTCTTCAAATCCAAATATGTAGGGTGTGCCATTCACAATTATTCGCAGCTCTTTTCTGGATTGATCTTTGTCTCGCATCAATAAGATGTGATGCAACAATCCCCCTGTAAACTCTATATGATTCATTCTTGTAATGAAACTAAAATAGAACTCTTCAAACCTCTCAAGTAACCCAAATCCTTCTAGAGTCGTCTTCAATGTCCTAAAATTTTGAAGGCGTGATCTCTATAAGTTTTTGCATTAAATGTTAGGATTTTAAACATCTAATGAAGGATCATATGCTTAATTGAATTACTTAGATTAAATGATTTGAGAAAAATTTAAAAGTGTTTTCCTATTTCATTCATGCTTGACTTTAAAAGATATGAGAAAATTCCTCTATCCAACACAAAAAGAGCTAAGAATTTTTCATTCACAAAATACATATGTATTTGGGTCTTTAAAAAAAATTATTATCATGACCCTACAGTTCTTCAAATGTGAGATGGTTAATACAAAAAGAAAAATAAGAAATAATTTCCCTTAAAGTCAATGCATTTTCATTCATTCTAAGGCATGCACTTGAATTTTTGCTTGAGGATTTTAATTGATGCATGAGATTAATAATTTGATTTTTTTTTTCATAAATTCTATCATTTGATTCCTTTCATGAGATCAATATTATACACTATTTGAGCCGTTCTTGTTTAATCATATGCAAAATCATTAGCTCATTTCTTTATATAAATTCTATTCGCATATACTTTGTTGAGTGTTTGAACCCATAAGATCGGTGTGACTTGGAGAGAAATTCTTGTGAGGAATAGAGTTGAAACTAATTCGGATTCTTGAAACCAAGTTTGGGGGAGTCAATGTTAATATATTTTTAGTATTGGGATTTAGATTTGTGAAGCGAAACTAATCTAAATGGTGAACCTTGATATGTTAGAATGTTGGATAAATTTGTGTATAAATTCTTGGTTATAAATTGGAAAGAAACTGAAGCATGACAAGTTTTGTTAATTTCAATTTTAGTTTTGTTATTTATTTTTTCAATTTTAGTTTTGCTTGAGGACTAACAAAATGTAGGTTTGGGGGTATTTGATGAACACTATTTTGACCTACTATTTGTTACGTTTTTAAGTATTTATTTTGCATTTAATTTCGATATAATCTTGTTTTGGAGGGTATTCTATTATTTTGTAGATCAAAGTAGGTTTGGGAAGAAATGTAGAAAAATAGAGTAAAAATGAAGCAAAAAATGTTAAAGAATGTAAGCCTTTACATTGGATGACATTCACTATGTAAGGGGGACAAACAAAAGCTTAGGAATGTAAGCCTTACATCGAGAATCAGCAAATTATGTAAGGGCATTTATATGGCATTACAACAACGCGCGCCTAGGCATAGAAAACGTGCGCCGAGGCGGGGAGGTTTCTGTCTTGATTTAAATTCCAGGAAAATATAGCGCACCGAGGCATAGAAAATGTGCACCTAGGCGCGCATACTCGGATTTTATTTCCAGCCTTTCAACCCCAACACATACACACACTCAAACCCTAACATATAAATACCCATTTTTAACACTTCCCACATATCCAGAGTGAACATTGTCTGTGAATAGTGCCTTTTCTTTTTCTTCTCCTCCATATTTTGAGAGAGAAATTACTCCATTAATGCTCCTCCATTGAAGCTCCATCAACAATCTTGAAGAAGGTGACCATCCAACATCAAGAGCTTGTTTCAAGAGTGGAAGTGGGGTATTTTATTGTTTGTAATCTCTTTTCTCTTTAAGAACTCATAGAATGTTATTTGTAATGAAAAATATTGATTTGGATTCTATTATGAGTAGCTAAACTATTTGTGTGTGGGATTTTAGTAATATAACCATGAATGGATGATTGTTTATGTGGATTATTTTATATTAAAGTGATTTATTTCATGTTCATTGTTCTTAACATTTATGTTCATTAATTACTTTTGGTCAATTTAATTTATGAATGTATGGAATATTTTAGGGTTGAGTTTTAGAAACGCTATCTAAATTCAATTGGGCATTTTTGAGCATGAGTCTAATTTAAGTGCATTGACTTGTCTTAAATTAGGTGATTAAATTATTTTCCTAAGTTTAATGCTAATTAACTAATTAATGGTCCGGATCAAAGAAGCTAATTAGTTAATTAAGGGAAAATTGCCTTTGATTTGGGATTTTCTAAGGTTAGTGAAAACAATCATTAAATTCTACTTTTTTATGCTTAATTGTGAAAACTACATAAATAAATCTATCCATGATTGGTTAACTAGCTAATTTCCCACACTCATTCATCTCATCGTTTCGGTAATATTTTCACGT
This sequence comes from Elaeagnus macrophylla, assembly GCA_029378325.1. NCBI lineage: Eukaryota > Viridiplantae > Streptophyta > Magnoliopsida > Rosales > Elaeagnaceae > Elaeagnus > Elaeagnus macrophylla. The sequence goes on along the minus strand of CM055647.1, from coordinate 13,183,784 downwards.
ATTCACTTTATTTGTTTTAAGATTTTATAACTTTAGAAACCGTTTACAAAACCAACTTTTGATAGAGTGTTTAGGATTTATTTTCATAATTAATTTTTAGATAACAATTTACTTTTTAAAACCACCGCAAATTCCTTGAGAGATCGACCTCGAAGTTGCTTATCGCTTTCTACAAATGATTCGTACACTTGCAAGTACTATAATTTAAACATCAGCCTGCCATATCCTCCATATACCCCATTTAAGAAAATAAAAATAATTAATACTTGTGAACAATTTGTTCAAAATAACATCAATATAAGTCAATATATACTGCAAAAAACATCAATCAAAGTAAAGCAACATAAATATACTTCAATTTTAGCTTCATATGAGAGAAACTGACAAAATAGACTGAATTATAATAAGATATACGAAGATATAAGCAAGATATACCAAAATATAATAAGATATACGAAGATATAAGCAAGATATACCGAAATATACCAAGATATACTCAGATATACCGAGATATACTAAGATATACCTCGGTATACCCAAGTTATACTAAGATATACCGAGATATACTCCAGATATATCTAGATATACGAAGATATACCGAGATATATCCAAATATACCGAGATATACCACAGATATACCCCAGATATATCGAGACATGCCAAGATATACCCCAGATATACCGAGATATATCCAGATATACCGAAATATGCCATAGATATACCAAAGATATACCGAGATATACCACAGATATACCCCAGATATACCAAAATATAACAAGATATACCGAGATATACTAAGATATATCCCAAATATATCGAGATATACACCAGATATACCCTAGATATACCCCAGATATACCAAAATATACCCCAGATATACCGAGATATACCACAGATATACCCCAGATATACCTAGATATATCCAGATATACCCCAGATATACCTAGATATATCCAGATATACCACAGATATACCCCAGATATACCCCGATATACTAAAGATATACCCAGATATACCAAGATATATCCAAATATACTAAGATATACCACAGATATATCAAAAATATATCCCAAATATACTCAGATATACCTAACATGGTAACACAACGAAAATTCTTCTATTCAATGCTCATACTGATATTCATAAATAACAAACGATATACCAGAAATCAGATTATCGATGATTACAAAAACCCAATATAAAAAAATAACATTTTACAAAAGTCGAATATCTTAAACCAACATTTCACAAAAACCCATAAAAAATAAGGAGTTTTCGTTGAGTTTCAACATGGACCATACCCTAAGCTCCAATCATCACCAACCAAATACTAAACGAAACGAAGCGACGAAGAAGACATTCATTGAAAAACTTACCAAAAATTGCAGAGCTCAAAAATGGAGAAGTTTCGGGTAGAGTGTTTCGTGCGTCGTCTTCCTAAAGTTAGTGGGAGGGTGGAGAGTGGAGAGTGTTTTGTTAAAACGTGGGAACTGTTCAATTTCTTCCAAATATTTTAAAGCACTCTTCTTCTTCTTCTTCTTCTTTTTTGAAAAAAAATATCTGCTAAAACACCCATATTAGGTGGACAGTTAAAAAAATCTCATTTTTAAAGTTTAACACAACTTCGCCTTTTTTTAAACTATTTTATTAGATTTGTCCATTTTAGGGGATTTTGTCTAAAATAAGTGTTTTCGTTAAGATAGTTTAAAAAAGGGTAAAGTTGTGTTAAAGTTTAGAAATGGACTTTTTTTAACTGCCCACCTGAAATGGGGCTTTGGTCCCCTTTGGTAGCCGGTAACTCATTTGTAAACAAAAAAATGAATTATAAACCGTTTGGAAGAATTGGAACAGTTCCAAACGTTTGCACGTTTACTATCTCATTACTTTCACTCTCCCTCTCCACTCTCTATTATCGAATCTCCCACAAATTTTGTTGAGGAAGAAGACGAACAGTAATGAATCGAGGACGCACAAAACACTCGACCATTACTATCTCATTGTTCAGCTTTGCATTATTCGGTAAGTTTTTCAAAGAAATTTGTCTTCTCTGCACGAAACACTCTCCAGTCATCTTCATGTTTGAGCTCTGCAGATTGGTTTTTAAATGGTCCATGTTGAAACTCAACGAAAACTCCTTATTTTTGTATGGTTTTTTGTAAAATGTTGGTTTAAGGTTAAATGTTTATGTAAAATGTAGGTTTTGTAATATTAGAATTTTGTAATTATGGATGGATAATCTGATTTCTGGTATATCTGGTAATTATTCATGAATAACAGTAGGAGCATTGAACAAAATGGGTATATCTGGTATATCTGGGGGTATATCTGGTATATATCTGGTATATCTGGGGGTATATCTTGTATATCTCGGGGTATATGGGGGTATAGCTGGTATATCTCGAGGTATATGGGGTTATATCTGGTATATCTCGGGGTATATCTGGTATATCTCTGGGTATATCTGGTATATCTCGGGGTATATCTGGTATATCTCAGGGTATATCTGGTATATCTGGGGGTATATCTGGTATATCTCAGGGTATATCTGATATATCTGGAGGTATATCTGGTATATTTGGGGGTATATCTGGTATATCTGGGGGTATATCTCGGGGTATATCTGGTATATCTCTGGGTATATCTGGTATATCTCTGGGTATATCTGGTATATCTCGGGGTATATCTGGTATATCTCAAGGTATATCTGGTATATCTCAGGGTATATCTGGGAGTATATCTCGTATATCTGGTATATCTTAGGGTATATCTGGTATATCTCAGGGTATATCTCGTATATCTGGTATATCTCGGGGTATATCTGGTATAGCTGATATATCTCGGGGTATATGGGGGTATATCTGGTATATCTCTGGGTATATCTGGTATATCTCGGGGTATATCTGGTATATCTGGGGGTATATCTGGTATATCTCAAGGTATATCTGGTATATCTCAGGGTATATCTGGTATATCTGGGGGTATATCTCGTATATCTGGTATATCTCTGGGTATATCTCGTATATCTGGTATATCTCAGGGTATATCTGGTATATCTGGGGGTATACCAGTGGTCTATCTTGGTATATCTTTGTATATCTTTGGTATATCTCGAAATATGTCTGTATATCTCGGTATATATGGGGTATATGTCTGTATATCTCGGTATATCTGTGGTATATCTGGGTATATCTAGGTATATTGGTCTATTTCTATAAGTTTCCCTCATATGAACCTAAATTTGATGTATTTTTATGTTGCTTTAATTTGATTGATGTTTTTTGCAGTATATATTGTAATTTTGGAAGTCCTGTTCACAAGTATTAATTAAAGTTGTTTTCGTACATGTTAAATATGCAGGATATGGCAGGAAAATCAATGTTCGTTCCTTATGTCTCCCCATCTGAGTATTATGTTGGTAAAATAACCAACATATCACGTCTTCAGAATTTTGCAACATTGAAGACGACCCTAGAAGGGTTTGGGTTACTTCAAAGGTTTGAGGGCTTATGTTTTGGTTTCATCAAAAGGATGAAACATATCGAGTTCACAGCTGGATTGTTGCATCATATATTACTGATGTAAGATAGAGATCAATCGGGGAAAGAGCTCCGAATTATTGTGAATGGTACACCCCACCTATTTGGATTTGAAGAATTTAGCCTAATGACTGGTATGATGTTTATTGGTGAGGAAGGAAGTCCACCGCAAAGTGGTCGGTTGCGAAGAAATTACTTCAAGACCGACAAGACAATAAAGAAAGTCGACCTCGAGAAGGTATTCGCAAACCTTCCTCTGTCCACCGAGCCTGAGGATGTGTTGAGGTTGGCCCTCATATATACTTTGAAAATAATACTTTTGGCCGATCATAATCTGAGGGCCATTAATGATGAATACTTGGACTTAGTTGAAGACCTTGACAAGTTTAATATCTACCCCTAGGGTAAGATAGTATATGACTTCACCGTTAGAAGGTTGAAGAATGTTAATCTCCAAAAGGTTGGAGGGGTCGCTACAACTTACAGTGTCTATGGTTTTTGTTGGACACTGCAAGTTTGGGCCTACGAGGCCATACAGGTGGCTGTTACTGATTTAGCCACCTGTACATCTCCTGATGCATTGCCGAGGATACTACGCTGGGAGAACGAAAAGAAGGGGCACTATTTGAAGTTCTGGGACCTAAACCAAAAAATCTTCCAGCGTTCAGATGTAAGTTTGTTGCATATATGTTTTTGTTATTAATTTTATTTTATTTTTATTTTCAATTGTACTTAACTAACTTTATATGTTTCCATTGTATATGATACAGTTTCATATGCTGACGAGACTCACTCCTAATGAAAAGGAGAGAAAGAGTCCATACTTCATTTCGGCACAACAATATGCGAGTGACGTACGTGGTGGTGTGCCGAACGTCAGTGGAATGGATGATGAGTTGCCTTCCAAAGGCGATGAACATCATCATCCATCTGGTCACAGTGATGATAAGAGTGACCCTATCCCGGAAGTCCAAAAAGATCAACCTTCATCTCATTCATTAACTTCCATTATGGAGGTAATATAATACGGCACATATAAAACCCTTATTTCTAATGTGATTATGTCATTGCAACCCTGTACGAATAAATTTTTATCGTATTTTAGGTGTTGTAAGAGCTGCGAGATTTGAAGAATGAGGTGATCTCAATAAAAGAAAACCAAATTTGGATAAAGGATGCGTTGAAGAAGTTGTTAAGACAACAAAAAAATACTTCAACAGGGGAAGAAACAATGAAACCTACTGGGAACTCGTCCAGGGTCAAAAGTGTCCCACATTTTGACCCACGTAAGGTTGAAGCTATACATATTTCTATGGACGAAGACGTTGTGACGTCCATGGAAGAAGAGCCAGTAGTGGCTACTTCTATATGCAAAGAAATTATTCTGTTCACCACGGAACAAATTGGTGAGGAAACTAGCAAGGTTCATTCTGATAAGGATGAAGCATCAGTGGGTGTCACTGAAGAATGTCCCACTGAAGTGAACCTTGAAAAACAGCCAGTTGATGGGTCCGAAGTAGATGATAAGTTGACAAGTCTGGATGTGTCTACTTTGGAAGTATTAATGTTGGCTGCCCCTATCATGACTGGTACCTCGTCAGTGCGATTAGGATCGCTAACATCCAAGAGCGTTACATCCACTGACACGTCCGCACCATTTGGTACCACATACAGTAGGAGGAAGAGAAAAGTTGGTCCTTCTCTCAAATCTCCATATGTGCAGCCCAAGAGGAAATCTGGTATATCAATTTGGTCTAAACAATCGGATGAAGCACAACAGCCTAGCCTTTATGATCCGATGAGAAGCTTTGATGAATCCAGATATACTTTCTTCTTGGAGTGGTTATATAACAACTATAACGACAACCAGTATGTATATCCTACTACATTTAGTTTTCGTTATTCATCTATGTTAACTTGTTTTTTACCCACGTAATATGGTTACATACTCATTTATTTGTTATTGCCAAAATGTAGGGAAAGTATTAATGTTGGTTGCCCAAGTAAGGGTATGGCTAACTCTTCCTGGTTTCATCGTATACTGAAACCACAATCATCCTTACTCAATGAGGTACATGTTTTTTGTATTTTAATTTTTTTGTATAATGGATGATGTGAACTTTGGTGTATACTTTTTTATTAAACATTTCATATTGTAAAATAAACTAAGAACACAATTGGTATATTTGGTACGTACCTCAATTGGCAAAATAACTTCAGCACATAGATTGTGGACTATGGCTGTTGAGGAAGAAAGAGGAACTTCATCCGCACTTGTTCCCAAAGAACAATTGGACAACAGTAGACTCAACGTTCTGTGTAAGACTTATACTTAGTACATCCGTTCATTAATTATGTCATTTTATTCATTTTCTATGTCATATATCCCAAATCCCCCATATCTAACAATTTCCATATACTACTATATTGAAAATGTAGGCTTACATCGATGCAAGTGGAAGTCAATGGAAGAAGGTGAAGAAGAATGACCAATTCCAATTCTGGAATGCAGATAAGAAGTGGTTGGATTACGTCACTGGTAAAATCCTTGTAAACTTATTGCGTTTAGTATATCTCACATCTATTAAATTTAAAATTATATAATAATATAAATTTTATATGTTTTGAAACAGGTGTCCGCCCTGAATTTGGTAAACCATGGACTCGTGTGAACAATATATATGGTGTTATATTGGAGAAAGGTCATTGGATCGCTTTGGAATTTGACATCAGACAACAACAAATTGACATCTATGATTCACTTCCTAAACACATAAGGGATGGAACTCTGAAGAAAAGGTTACATAACTTATGTGTTATGATCCCAAACTTGATTAAAACCTTTGAAGTGGTTGAACATGACATCAAAGACCAGTGGCCCATTTATCGTAATGCGATAGCTGTTCCACAGCAGGTTGAAGTGTAAGTATATTATATCGTTTAAGTAACATTTAATTAGTTGGTATATAGATTAATATCTACTTCTATATTGCGTTACGATTAATATTTGTTTTCTTAAATATATTACACAGGGGTGACTGTGGCATATATGCGCTCAAGTTCATTGAGTATTTAGTAAATGAGAAGCCACTGATTCACATCAAAGACGAGGCAATTGGTTTCTTTAGGAAGAAACTTTGCTGTGAACTGTTCTTTGCGGAAGATGATTACATCATTGTTTAATCTGGTATGCAATCTGGTATGAAGGCCAAAGTGAACAACGAATTGATCGCTTTTGTGTTGCAAAACCTTTATTATTATTCAATTATGTTTGTTTGGTTTCACTTATTTGTTTGTGCATGTTGAAACTTAAACCAATAAATACTGTTAATCACTTCCGTTTTATTTCTTTTATATTATATCATCAATCATTTGGCTATATTTTGTCTGTGGACACATATGTATATCATAATCTGATTTGTCCCACTAAGTTCAGTTTCTGTGGTGAGATGTGCGCAATGAAGTGTCAAAAAACTATTACCAGATGAGGCCAAAGTGAACATAGTGCGTGCCGCACCTGGGACAAGTAAGGTTTTCTATCATTTGAAGTTTAGTCCCTATTGGATGGCACAACTGTTATGAGTTATATTTCTAGTATATGAATTTGATATTTTATCTGGTATATTTTCTGGTGCCTTATGGTAAAATTCTAATTTTTTGGTAGGTTCTAAAGAACTCCACTTATTTGTAACCTTGCTGTTGACATATGGAGCCTTGGATGCACTGTGTTACCAAAGGCTACAACAACGTCTACTTACAGTGCGTGGAAGTCATGTGTGGATTTCTGGATGTTTGCATCGATGATATGCTGCAGGATTGATTGGGATATCAACCTTAAATTATAGTTTAGGCTTAGTTTGATGACATCGTCATTTTCTTATTGTAAAACTTATACTATCTGTTTCCTTAATGCTTAGCAGGCTATATTTCATGTTTGTAAATTTATGGTTGCATATTATATTCATATTCCTGCATTGCGGCAGAAGTAATTAAACTAGTGGTCAATTGTGTACTACTTGTACTTCAACAATCCTTGCAAATAATAAAATTTTCAGATTCGGTTTTGGTTATAATTTAATCCATCTGTTACTGAAATTGTCATATCTGGTAATTCTGGTATAATTTTTTCATATTCTGTCTGGTATATGTGGTATATCAAACAGGTATAACTGGTATATCTGGGGGTATATCTGGTATATCTGGGGGTATATCTGGTATATCTCGGGGTATATCTAGTATATCTCAGGGTATATCTGGTATATCTGGTATATCTCAGGGTATATCTGGTATATCTGGGGGTATATCTGGTATATTTCAGGGTATATCTGGTATATCTGGGGATATATCAGGGTATATCTGGTATATCTCAGGGTATATCTGGTATATCTTAGGGTATATCAGGGTATATCTGGTATATCTGGGGGTATATCTGGTATATCTGGGGGTATATCTGGTATATCTGGGGGTATATCAGGGTATATCTGGTATATCTCAGGGTATATCTGGTATATCTGGTATATCTGGGGGTATATCAGGGTATATTTGGTATATCTCAGGGCATATCTGGTATATATGGGGGTATATCTGGTATATCTCGATTTATGTTAATATTCGTGGTACATAAAAATTCAGATACAGATAATATAACACTATCATTAATACAAAATTCAGATACAGAAAATATAACACTTGAAATCATACTAAATTATGTGATACATAAAAATGTTCATTTTTGAGAAGATAGGGAAGGTTCTACAATCATCTGACGGAAAACATTACAAGTCCTCCTGTTATGACCACTAATTCCACACCGACTGCACAATATTAACTTCTTGATTACTTCCCCACGTGAACGTATGCGTCGCTTTCGTGGTCTACCAGATTTTTTCTTCGTGTTGGGAGGAAGTTCAACTAGGTCTATAATTTCTGGTGGAATGTCCCACTCACCATTGTCAGTTGCTGGAAATATAGCCTCCGCATATGCGATAATATAACAATTGACTGTGTATAATCGGTCAACAAAGGAATGGACATCAACATCTTGAAAACGGGCGGCTGCAATGGCATGACAACAGGGGATTTTGTGAACATCAAATTCCCTGCAGTTACAACTTCTGTTCAGTAGATCAACATCGTCACTAGTATCACCATGTACAACCTAATATCATATAAATGAACTCGTTACATTATGTATAATGCATATAAAATGTAAAACACATTTGCTATTAAATTTACATATATAAACATTTAATTACAATAAAGTGTTGTACGAATCCCATACCTGGAAAACATGTGCATTAATTCTGAAAACCCTGTACCTTAAGGACTTATTGTGATTTGCACGCATAATTGATTCAACCTCATCGGTAAGGAATCGAGTTCCCCATCTCATCCCAACCTCCCTACGTTCGACAAACCAATGCTGTATTTTGCTATGGTAGTACTCAGCAAGCATGGTTATAGGCAACTCACGAGCAGATTTCATGACATTATTAAATGATTCAGAACCATTTGTGGTCATTATACCGTATCTATTTCCTGGGAAATGAAATCTTGACCACTTCTCTCTACCTGCTTCCAATAAGTACTTCTCTATGTCAGGATCGATCTGTCTCAAATCCCCCATGTATTTGTCAAATTCACGCTTCGTATATGCCCTTGCGCAACATCTGAACAAAGGTGTGATATCAGGATTCTTAAATTTGTGGTTTAAATTCATCTCCATGTAAAATGCACAATATCCATGCAAAGCATTGGGGAACGCTTTCGGAACACATTGTATAATACTTTGGTGTCTATCTGAAACAATAACAAGATCATCAATGTGCCCAATTATGTGTGATAGTTTTAACAAAAACCATTCCCAGGCTTCATTATTCTCAGAATCTCCAACCCCAATGGCCAATGGATATATGTTGTTATTTCCATCAGAAGCATTTGCTACGAATAATGTCCCAGCATACCTACCTGATAGGAATGCACCATCAACTGTAATTACATGTCTTATACAAGATAAAAATCATCTGATACATGGACCTAGTGCCATAAAAAAGTACTTAAATCTTCCGGACTGGTCAACTTCAATATGTGTGACGCTACCAGGATTTCTTTCCTTCAAAATATGACAGTAGGAAGGAAGCTTCAGGAAAGATTCCTCTTCACTGCCACGTAGCAACCTCAGAGCCTTCTCTTTAGATCTGTATGCTGTGGTGTAACCAATCTCAATCCCAAACTCATTTTTACAATCATCAATAATATCTTTGGGCTTATAAATTCTTCCTGGTCGCACCAACTTCATTTTTATGGCATTTCCTATCACTCTTGAGGTCACAGTCCTATTCTTCCTCATGTAATTGTTAGGATCACAAGTATGTCTTGATTCGTATTCTTTTACCCTGAACCTATCTGATCCAGTGATCCTATTACATCTAATCATCCAAGTACAACTAGATTGAATGCAACGTATCAGAACACGGTCTTTCTTACTAGTCAGTATCCTCGTCTCAAATCTGTTTCTTATGGCATAAAGACCAACATGTGTGGTGAAATCTATCTTATTGTCAAACACTTGATCAACTTTCAAATCAAGCTCAACATGTGCCACAGACGACGAAACGTCACCATTAGAAATAATCTCTGTGGGTGTACTTGATGGACCGATACGTAATTCATTATTGCCTCCAATTACAGTTCGTCCTTCAGATTGGGATAAACCATTTACAGATTGATCTCTAACAATGAGCCTTTCTGGTTCAACTTGTGTCCTTTCATTATCAATTGCATGCAAACCTCCCATTGAGGTCATATCATGATCAACGTTTTCGTTGACAGGACCACCTTGTAATTCATATTCTCCAATCATATCAATATGTCCATCATCACCCATTTGCGGCATAACTAAATTGTGATCTACATCATCACCAATACTATCAAGTACATTATCGCAACTTGTATTTGGATTTTGAGATCCTAAGTGCCCATTAGTATCGCTCAAGTAATTTACATTACGGCCTCTGGTATTAAAAAATTGTTCATGGCAAAAGAATGACTTGTACCTACAGATCTTATCTCATTTTTTGTGACATATAGAACAGCCTTCCTTTGATTATCTTCAATATGAAGGTCAAAAAACTCATCCAAGTCTTCATCATCACCAATTAAAACAGTAGGTAATATCAAATCATTCTTATAGAAGTATCTCACTGAAAGTTCATACTTGAACTTATCGATCTTTAACTTAAGAAGCAACTTTTCTTTAAGTTCATTATACTTAAATCCCTTTTTTATCTTCATCACCGAACCTTCACCTCCTCGATATACTTATTTATCATCCTTCAATGACCACTTACCATTATGAATGATTAGAATACTAAGGCTATCCATTCTGTAAAATGTTTAAAAATAATTAGGTCTATCTCATTCAAAAATACGTAAAGTTTAATTGATATATGAAATAATATACAACATATTGAACTACAATATCAGTATATAACATATATACCAAATTAAATGCTTAATAGATGGATATACCAACATATACATAGATATACCGAGATATACCAACATATAAAGAGATATACCGAGATTTACGAAGATATACCGACATATCCCAAGAAGATATACCAAGATATAACAACATATATCGAGATATACCGAGATATACCCCAGATATACCAAGATATATAGAGATATACCCCAGATATACCGAGATATACCAGATATACCCAGAGATATACCAGATATACCACGAGATATACCAGATATACCCCCATATACCCCGAGATATACCAGATATACCCCCAGATATACCGGATATACCCCCAGATATACCAGATATACCCCCAAATATACCGAATATACCCCCAGATATACCAGATATACCCCCAGATATACCGGATATACCAGATATACCCCCAGATATACCAGATATACCCTGAGATATACCAGATATACCCAGAGATATACCAGATATACCCCCAGATATACCAGATATAAAAAACTGAATATAGCAGAGTTCATTACACGCGGCCAAAAATACACTTCAATTAATGATTATTGATTTGGGGTAACAGTTTAATACGGTTTGTCAACCAAAAATCTCTTTAAATAACACCCATATCAGTTCCTCGCGAAAATATCAACCAAATAGTTGGCAATTTTTCGAAAATAGATCACTCCCAATCGCATATTTCGGTATTATATTATTTACAAACCCTGGTACAAATTTCAACATTTACATCCTAATAAAAAGTGCAAATATTGTTGGAAAATATTACTAACCTCATTTTTGAACTTTTTTCAGGATGAGACGCAACAATGGAGAGAAAATCAGTGAAGAGAAAAAGAGAGGGTGCGTAGAGAAGGAGGGAGAAGAAGAAAGAAAATTACTTTGGCGGAAAACTAAATCTACCCAACCAAACCGGCTACTGGAAGAGTAAATAGAATTTTGCCCATTTCTAAACTTTAATACAACTTTGCCCTTTTTTAAACTAGGGATTTTGTCTAAAATGGACAAATCTCATAGATTAGTTTAGAAAAATGCTTATTTGTGTTAAACTTTACAAATGGGCAAATTAAAATTGGCTCTTCCAGTTACCAGTTCCCACCTCTTATTTCCCATCCTCAGAGAACACGTGGGCAATTTAACAGAAACAACGCCTCACATTTCTTGCACAAGTTGGTGCTAATCAAATTGCACTATTCATCATCTTCTTCAAGTTATCTGGCATACCAGAGATATAGACTATTGAATTAACAACATACAAAAAATATTTGATTGGTTTAAATTCAACGAAGGAGAGGTCTTCATATAGACTATTGAATTTTAAAAGAGCCAAATTTACGCAGCTCATACAGATATAATAGTGCTTACAATTTGCGTCACTATCTAACATTGAAAATCAGCTGCAAAAGGAAGAATAAGACTATATAAAAGAACTATCAATTGCAAAATATTCTCCAACTAATTTACCATTTAATTGGAATTTATATTATTCAGATTATACTTGCTAATCAAATTTAACCAGCATTGCACTGTTCATCATCTTCTTCAAGTTGCATTGCATTGTGGTATATCTATGGTATATCTCGATATACCATGGTATATCTCTAGTATATCTCAATATACCAGGGTATATCTGGTATATCTCGATATACCAAGGTATATCTCTGGTATATCTGTGGTATATCTGGATATACCATGGTATATCTCTGGTATATCTCGATATACCAAGGTATATCTCTGGTATATCTCGATATACCATGGTATATCTCTGGTATATCCGTGGTATATCTCGATATACCATGGTATATCTCTGGTATATCTGGATATACCATGGTATATCTCGATATACCAAGGTATATCTCTGGTATATCTGTAGTATATCTCTGGTATATCTCAATATACCAGGGTATATCTGGTATATCTTTGGTATATCTCGATATACCAAGGTATATTTTTGGTATATCTGTGGTATATCTCGATATACCATGGTATATCTCTGGTATATCTGTGGTATATCTCAATATACCAGGGTATATCTGGTATATCTCGATATACCAAGGTATATCTCTGGTATATCTGTGGTATATCTCGATATACCATGGTATATCTGGATATACCATGGTATATCTCTGGTATATCTGTGGTATATCTCGATATACCATGGTATATCTCTGGTATATCTGTGGTATATCTCGATATACCAGGGTATATCTGGTATATCTCTGGTATATCTGTGGTATATCTCAATATACCAGGGTATATCTGGTATATCTCTGGTATATCTCGATATACCAAGGTATATCTCTGGTATATCTGTGGTATATCTCAATATACTAGGGTATATCTGGTATATCTCGATATACCAAGGTATATCTCTGGTATATCTGTGGTATATCTCGATATACCATGGTATATCTGTGGTATATCTCAATATACCAGGGTATATCTGGTATATCTCTGGTATATCTCTATATACCAGGGTATATCTCTGATATATCTCGATATATCAGGGTATATCTTGAAGAAGATGATGAACAGTGCAATGTTGTTAATTCAAAGTTCAAACATTTATTAAATTACAAATTATATTTGTTGTTTTGAACCTAACAATTGAGGATTTTATATTTGAAAACGAAACTAGATATCATATTAAAATGTCCTTTACTATTTTTCGCTATGAAAACGTTTGTTGGTTTTACTTTGAACATATGTAACTCTCTTGAACAAAATGTCAAATACAAAGTCTACTGACATTTTACTTCAGACCTTAATTTTATCAAATTCTGTTCAATGTCGAGGACGAGAAAGAGGAAGACAAAGAGAGAATTGAGGAAGAGAAAGAGAGAATTGAGGAAGAGAAAGACGAAGACGAAGACGAAGAGGAAAGAGGAAAGAGGAAAGAGGAAAGAGGAAAGAGGAAGACCTGTTAACTTAGAAGTTTCAGGTTCTAAGTCAAAAGTTGCCCATTTCTACACTAAAACTTAAAATAGCCTTTTTTTTTTAACTATTCTATACGATTTGCCTATTTTAGACAAAAATCTTTTAAATTATCTTAAAAAAAACGGCTATTTTTGACAAAATCTCCCATTTTAGACAAAAACCCAAAAATTTCGTCAGTCTCGGACCGAAAATTATCAAACAAGTTTGGATCGCATCAGATTGGATTAATTTTATCAAACGGTTCTGGAATGCGGGTCACCTGCGCTTGTTGTTCATCTTCCTATTCTCTACATTCCATCTTCACATTCATATCCTGTTTCTGTAGTCCGATAAAATGAAACCCTTACTTACATAATTGATCCTCTTTCAAAACTGATAATGGAAACCCCCATTTCCGACCAAGATGACGAGGTGTTCACCGATCCTGCCAACGATTTTCCCTTCTACGATTGCCCTGAATATCTCTCGGACCAATCCGATCCCTCAATGTCGACTGTCACTCTTTCCGACGTCACATATATGCCCCAGCCAGAGCCTCCCATTCCAGGCACCTCTCTTCATCGCAGGTCATTTGCTCGCGTTGAATCCAAGGATGAGGAGCCTAATTATTCCAGTTTAGGGTCTTCTGTTAATGTTGAGACTGGTTCCATCGGCAATGTCACGAGGAGTTTCACTGGAAAAAGATTCAAACTACATCGAAATTTGAAGGAAAATGAGGAGAGTTCTGAGTCAGCTATTGGAAATTTCAGCTTAGCTCAAGTTTCGAGTATAGTGACTGACCAAAACAATGAAGATTCTACTTTAATCCCGGCTGATGACGAAGGAGATAGAGACGACGTCGAGTCAGCCATCGTACATAGCGATTCTTCGTTCAATTTCCTTATGTATATAGCAGAATTGTTGATTAAGGCAATTGGGTTTCAAATTGGTTTATTCTTTAAGTGCACAACTTTTCCCATTTGGGTTTTGTACAATTGTTATGTGTTTACTGTTGATCCTTTTGGAGTCTTGAAGCATGGCAAAGAATATTTGTCTGGGAAATTTTGTGGATCGTGTAGCTCGGTTATTGATTTCGTTAGTTCTTTTGTGCACCAGTGGCTGAAGGACCGCATATCAATTTGGAAGTTTGCATTGCGTTGCCTGTTGGGTTTATTGTGGTCGTTCTATGTTGGTTTCATTTTGTGTGGTCTTCTGGTTTGGTCGATGGTGATTAGTGGGTTTATGATGAGCTACTTAGTAGAGGAACCGATTCAAATGAAGGAGATGTTAAATTTTGATTACACTAAGCACAGTCCTGTAGCTTATGTGCCCATTGTATTGGGTGCCGATAATGCTTGTGGCTTGGTCTTTAAAGAAAAGGTTGAAGTTTTGAACCATATAGGTCTTCGTGTTATCTCACCTAAACATAAATTACAAGTCACTGTTTCAATGAAATTACCCGAGTCAGAGTACAACAAAAATCTTGGGGTTTTTCAGGTACTTGATTGGTTTAACTCTGCTCCTCTTGACACTTTATGTTTTCTACCACGTCGTTGTGCTGATTTTAGGAGTTACAATGGAATTTGAAGGTTTGAAGTTCACTGTCTTCAATGTAGATTTTGCTGTGTCCACAGCCTAATAGATAAACAAATTGGTAAAGTGTGTGTTTCTTTTATGAGGGGAGGTAATTAACTTTTTTGAGGCGTCCAATGCTTATAGATGTTATCCTCGAGAGATTATTCTGTACTCCTAATTAATGCTGATGTGGTAGTCGACAACAATGAAAAATCCAACTTCTTTCATACTTTATCATTGGTTTGTAGCATCATTATAATTCAGGAGCAATAAATTTTTCTTCTTTATGCTCTAGCAGCCTCTTATCAGAAATTTAATTATAGTGCCCTTTGGTCTCTGGAATATGTGTAGGGGTCAAATTTGAGGTTTAAAATTTGTAAAATCAATTGAATAGATTTTCTTTTATACACTTACCTGATTTTACTATTTAGTTTTAAGATATTGATCAAAGATTCAGTTACCATAAACTCTTCCCTTAATGCCCGAGGATGAGGAGCTATTAAACAATGGGAATATAGAAACAGCTAATTCCTTTTTGGATCTTACAGTAGCTAGACCCTGTTGGCTTGAAATTTGCAATTTGATCACGCAAGCAAAGAAAAATATTGACTTGAAGGGTTTAAATAAACCTTGACACAGGAAATTTTGATGAGACTGTCTTGCATTAGTGTTAAGATTTCCTCATAGTTTTACCACTGAGGCCATTCTTCTACTGTTCATTGCCTTCAAATTTATAGGAATTTGAAAGTTATACTGAGAAAGATGATTTTTTTCTTCTTTTTAAATAATGATTTGTCCTTTTTTACTGTGAAGTTTGGTATATGTAGTAGCTATTTCAGATCATCACTCATCAATTAGTTTTAATAATGATAATGTGCTCCATCAATACAAATGCTTATGTGACTAACTTATAGTTTTAAATGTAGGTTAGGGTGGATTTCTTGTCTGCCAATGGTAGAACCTTTGCAAGTCTAAGCCAACCTTGTATGCTACATTTCAGAAGTGAGCCTATACGCATTCTCTCTACATTCCTTAAGATTGTTCCTCTGTTAGCTGGTTATGTGTCCGAAACCCAGATTCTGAATGTTAAGATTAGAGGTTTTACTGAAGGACATGCACCAACTGCCTGCTTAAAAGTGATTATTGAACAACGGGCAGAATACCCTCCTGGAGCTGGAATTCCTGAAATGTATGATGCATCCCTATTACTTGAATCAGAACTTCCTCTGTTTAAAAGGATTTTGTGGTATTGGAAGAGAACGATATTCATATGGACCAGCATGGTGTCATTTATAATGGAGTTGTTATTTACTCTACTCTGTTGTAGACCCATGATTATTCCCAGAGCAAGACCCAGGGATGGTGCTACTAACACCATGGCTACTCATAGCGGCATCCAAGTGCAAAATTAGTACAAACTTTGGATTTAAAGCGTAGCACATATGTAATGTATATAATCAAATTGGTCTCAAAATATCATGTTAATTTCTACCTAGCTTGTACATACGTACATATTTAATTTATGTATATTATGTACGTAAATGAACACGCTTTTAATATACATCTAACATATGTATATGCTATGTACACACTATGTACAATTGAGATATTATTTTGGGATCAATTCGATTATGTACAATCTGTACATGCTATTTACAATCCAGACTGCAAACTTTGCCTCTTACTAATAATATGGTGACAATTTGTGGTGGAAAAAGCGATTGATCTCTGATAGGTCATGTTCAACATTCAGCATCATCTAACATTTCAAGGTCCGTCGGATCGGCATCCTAACCCTTAAATTTGATTGGATTATTTTATTATTTTACCACTTTGTACATGTTTCTTTCTACACTTTTGGAGCATGTTTTTATGTGTTAAATTATACGTTGAGAAGAAAATTTCATTCTATACTATCAGATTTCGCATTACTTCATAAGAGGCTCATTTGCAAATGAGTAATGCTAAATAGCCCCAGTTGGTATTGATCACATGCCTATAGGATGGAAAATAACAATAAGTTATTTAAATTAGTTATATTATCTAGATTAGATTTTTTTGAATATTATATTTAGCATTTTTATTATCAATTATGCTATTAATAATGTGATTTAAATTATTTAGGATTGGTATTGTTAATATCTCTTTAGGTGTTAGTTTATTTTGATCAATATTTATCATAATAGTATATTTGTTTGACAGTAATCGTAATCGTAATGGGAATCATTTAAGGTATTATTGTGTTTGATTTGACTGTACTCTGTAATAGAATGTAAAGGAATTACAACAGTAGTAGTAATCCTTATTATGCCTGCAGTCTTTAGAAATACGCCGTAATACTCTATTTTTCTTATAATTTGTATAATCATTTATGATTTTTTTGCTTATTTTATCTCTTTTAATAATAAAAAAAATTATTTTTTAATTTTACTTCATTTATAATTTTATAATCTTTATTTTAATATTATTATTTATTTTGATAACACTGTTTAAACAAACATTATAATAGTAATACTATTTTTTTTACATTTAATTTCATTATAATTACCGTTCTTATTATTTTCACATTTAATGAACTAAACGTCACTTAAATTTGAGTTATTTCATTCAGTTAGGAAGTCCTATTAGGACTATCATTGTATCGTTGAAGATAGATTGATAACATGAATTAAATTTCAGTTTCTCCTCTTCCCTCAATTTTTATTTGTCTAATTTTTTACCCTAATTCGTCTGTAATTTCTGTCTTCTCCTTCCTTTCTATCACTATATCTTAACTTGCTACTTTATTAGGTGAGACCATATCGAAGAAGTTCAGACTCCTGCTAGCAGGGCTAGTAAAATTGTGAGAGTTGGAAAGGGATTATTCCAACTTGGTTAGAAAGTGTTTTCCTTTGCAAATTAGTAATAGATGAACAGATGGGATCACTACTTCTGATGGATGGGTTCCTTGGAGAAATCTGAACTAAAGCGGATTTATGATTGTGACAACAATTGCAAGCAACCTAATATATATTTCCACAACCAACTAGTATTTAGAAGCATGAAATGTTTCTCTATTATTATGTTTCATCTATTTCTAATATTCTTTCTGTTCTGGGAACCGGGTGGTCATGGTCTCCCAGGTCAGGCAAAATATGTCTGCTGTCCCATTGTTTTGTGAGGGGATTTTTTAGTCCTCTTGAAATTGAGAGAGGGCATTTTAGTCCTTAATGTTTGTTTTGTAAGGGAGTTCTTAGTTCTGGATGTTTGTTTTGAATCTGTTTCTATTTAAGAGAATGGAAGAAAATCGATTGAAACAAAACGAACCTGCTATTGTGTTCTTTTTTCTTTCATGGAACACTCTCATTGATGATGGGGATAAATCCAAATAAAAGTACAATTTATGGATAATATATAAAATTATATTATAAGATGTAAGTTAGGAAGGTGGGTTGTAACTCAATACGACATAATTTTATATATACAAGATTAATCTAATTCGCTATTTTATTGACACCACGTCTAACATGTACTTGTATATTTAAAAAACTTGTAAACTTATCCTTAAAATAAAAATAAAATTGGACAATTTTTCATGATACGAGAATCTCATCATATGTCAAAAAAGTAACGTTTAGTTAAAATATAAGAGTTAGGTCCGCATAGATAAGGAACGTAAGCCACAATGAGTGAGCCATTTATTGGCAAAGATTCAAAGATGATGGGAAATATCAAATTCAGTAAAAATGTCGATTGAATAGATGATCTTATCAGAAATTTAATTATTGTGTCCTTTGGTCTCTGGAATACGTGTAGCTCAAATTTGAGATTAAAATTTTGTAAACCCAATTGAATAGATGTTCTTTTATAAACTTACCTGATTCTGCTATTTTAGTTTTAAGATATTGATCAAAGATTCAGTTACCATAACAATGGGAATATAGAAACAGCTAATTCCTTTTGGATCTTAGAGTGGCTGGATCCTGTTGGCTTGAAATTTGCAATTTGGTCACACGAGCAAAGAAAAATATTGGCTTGAAGGGGTTAAATAACTTGACACAGGAAATTTTGATGAGACTGTCTTGCATTAGTGTTAAGATTTCCCCATAGTTTACCACCGAGGCCGTTCTTCTACTGTTCATTGACTTCAGAAAGAATTTTTTTCGTCTTTTTAAACAATGATTTTTTCCCCCTTTTTTACTGTAATGTTTGGTATATGTAGCTACTTTAAATTAGGAGAAAGTAACCGATAGAAATTGTTTGTTTTGTACCTATTTGAATCTAATTTAATTATTTAATTAATTTGAATCGATATAAATTTGAGTATATTAAATTTTTTTATAATTTATTTTAAATTATTATCATATATAAAATATAATATATAATAACATTTAAATTTTAAATTTGTACATCTTTAATAAAATTTATTTATTTATATTCATAACTAAAAGAATCAGAATAATAAAAAAATATACTTTAGAATATTATTAAATTATTACATATGTTTTAATATTTATATTAATTTCTTAAACTAAAATGGTTGTTTAATATAATTGTGATATATGTAATATTTAAATATAATACATTAAATATAAAATATGCATTTGTTTATTATTTTAGTAGTAATTCAATGGTAAGAATGCATCAAATAAGCATGGAGAATCTATGATAGACAAAAATATTAAAAATATTTTTCCTTAAAATTGTATGTACTAATTGTACGTAAAAATTACACTAAGTTTTTTTTCTTTTTAAATATGAGTATCACAGATTTTCCGTATGGTTAGTATGAGGAAAAATAAATAATAGATAAATGGCTATAAAGAGAAACAAACAACAGACTGGCGACTGCTAAAGAAAAAAAAAATAACTAATCGATTAAAAAAAAAATTAACTGGAAACCTCTATATAACCGGATGTAAGATTGTTTTTTTCGATAGTTCATTGCAGTTTTTTCAAATCTCTATTTGGTTGCATGAAGAAATAACATCCTAATTCGTTTAATGCTAATAGCTCTATTTAACTGTATCCATTTAAATAAATGCCTAGCTGTCTTTTTGAAATGCAAAAGATGGAGCCAACATTAATATTTCATTTTTGGTTATTTAAATTTAGGAAAATTTTGGAGAAATCCCGAGTATTATTACGAGACATCCTAATAAATATAAGAATATAATAAAAAATGGAATAATACATAAAATACCAAGATTACCCTAAAATATTACTATTATACATCCCACTGTTACTTCAATTTTAATCTCTCGATCTGCCTTGCCGCGGTCCATCCACCACCACCGTCCGACCACCACAATCATCCGTACACCATGCCAACATCGAGAACCCAGGCATCATCCGAGCTCTAGCGCCACCACATTGCACCGCACCACGCACGGGATTTCAGAAACTGTTTGGGATATAAACGCACGGAATTTCAAATCTTTAAGTATGATTTTAATTTGTTTAATTTATATTCATATTCATATTTAATTGTTCAGTATGGCTGTTTTTTGGTGATTAAATGAGGGAGAGAGTGAAAATATGGTGTTTTGGGTGTTAGGAGTTCACGAAGGGGGGAAGATGATGAACAGTAGGTTCGGTAAGGGGTACCGAACCAAACTGGTAGGTTCGGTAGGGGGTACCAAACCAAACTGGTATGTTCGATAAGGGTGGCCGAACAAAACTGTGATGTTCGGTAGGGGCTTACTGAACCTACATGTTTTGTTCGGTAGGGGCTTACCGAACCACTGCGCGATTTGCAGGAAAAAAAAAAATTTTATCCCTGTTTTAATTGCTTTTTGTCTCCATTTTCTTCAAAAACTTTCATATCTTTTATATCATTCATAAATGCATTCTCCATTCTTAATGTTTTAAGTTAAGATTTAGAGTTATTAATGAATATGGATTATTAATGAATATGGAGGTGGAGGTGGAGGTGGAGGTGAGTGAGGGAGAAGAGGTGTGATGTATGAAATTAGTTTAAGAAGGTGGGATGTGAGGGATGTGGGGAATGGGTGTGAGTGTGAGGGATGTGGGATGTGGGTGTGAGGGATTGGATGTATTTTTTAAGTTTTTAGTAAAAAGGATGAATTTATCATTTTAGTATATTTAAAATATTAAATAATTTAACGAGATGTCTCATAATATATTTCGAAATTTTTCGAGAATTTTCCTTAAATTTATTCACTATTATTTTAAATTTCAAAATAATAGGTATGGAAAATTACCATATTTCATAATAACTATATTAAAAAAAAATGCATCAT
The DNA here is from genome assembly GCA_029378325.1 of Elaeagnus macrophylla. Taxonomy (NCBI): domain Eukaryota; kingdom Viridiplantae; phylum Streptophyta; class Magnoliopsida; order Rosales; family Elaeagnaceae; genus Elaeagnus; species Elaeagnus macrophylla. The sequence goes on along the minus strand of CM055647.1, from coordinate 13,162,008 downwards.
CTCATAAAAAACTATTCTATTTATTTATTTATTTTAAAATCCTAATTTTTTGTACATTTTTCATTGTTTCCAAATTTTTCCTACTTATGGGATTTTTTAATCTAAAACTCTTTTTATACTCTTCTTCGTCCTAACGACAATTTCCTTATTAGCATTAGCAATTTTGTTTTGTTTTGTTTTGATTTTTTTTTTCTAATATTGACAATTCATATATATTTCATATTTCAATCAACATGCACAAATGAAGTAAAAGTCATGAAAGTTTCTCTAATGAATCTAGGAACTTTTGGTTGCCTTGTATCATTTGGTCTATATAACGGGAACTGATAACATTCGAGGTCATGTAGGATTAGAGGGGGCATTTAAAAAAAAAAACCAACCAACCAACCAACCAAGTCTAAGTACAAAATCAAGCCTATAAATTTTTTATTTGAGGTTGATTGGTTCAAGTAGGTCCCAAATATTTCAAAATCGACCATATTGGTTCGGTTGTAGGTCTGTAAAAAATAAAAACCGTCAAAATCGAACCAACCTACACTTTACTATATATATATTTTTAATTATATTATATAAATATATAATATAGATTATATATAAATAAAATGTAATATTAATTAATATTATACAATTACAAATTTACGGTATATGCCTATACGAGTACTTTGGCAAGTCTTACTTCCTAAACTAAATGTCTAAACCTAATGGTTTGAAAATCTGAGTGTCCGTTTCACTTTTCACATTTCATGCCTCCAGTCATATCCTCTACCAATCATCGTCACGGCTATCAATCTACCAGTCATCGTCATCTCTATCATGAAACACCAGTCTTGCCATTAAGCTTCGTCTCCAATAGTCTATCAATACTAGTCATCTTCGTATGAATGTGAATGGAGTTTAATTTATGAGAATGTAATTTCTCTGAATACTTGAGAGTTTAATTTAGACAGGGACAAAGCCCTTGATTTTTTTATGCAAATTGTTTGTAAGGTGACTAAAAAAGCGTTTGTAGGGGTAAAATAATACTTTTAAACTTTCTACTGTATCATTAATTATAGTAATAATTTTCAAGTAAAATTGTAGGTTTAAAACCGCTAAGCCAACTTACTTTAAATCAATTTTGTAGGTTGGCTTCAAGGTTGGTTTTTAGGAGTTATAGATTGGTTAAGGTTTTGAATTTTTTCAAACCGCCAAAATAAGGTCAGTTCGTAAAATGACTTAAAAACTAACCTACTGAACCTACGCCCACCCCGGTGTAGGATTACACACGAAAGATCTCTTTTTGGCTCTCCCTTTAGCCCTATGTCTCTTATCTTTATGAAGTCTTCCTCTACTAGCAGGTTTTTTATGCAAAAAATTCATTTATTCTTGTGCGGATGGCAACTAAACCTATATTTCTTTGTTTCAATAGGACTTCTTACTAGCGTTGTGTCTATACTATTATCTAAAAATAATCATGTTTTTAATAACTAGACAACCAAGAAATAACCTCTTACGTGCAAAATTATAGTTTCCCTTTAAGATCAAACAATTTCATCAAATTGAGTATAATTGTATGTGTGATAGAATCTACTATACTAGGAATATTAATGAACTCAATTATTGAAATTGCTTATGATATCCTTTTTTAGCTTTTATAATCTATTTCTTAGTTTAAGATCCCTCTTACTAACTGGAATTAAAGAATTAGGAGATATGTTCAGCCTAAAATAGAAATGAGCTAGGGTAATGAACAATTTGAATTAAAAAATGTAAATTATATGGTTTTTTATCTTTATTACAAATGAAAGGAACTTGGAGTTTTATCTCAAAATATTAACCTATAAGGTGGAGTAGCCAAATCCTTATAAACCTATGAATCATCTCATATCTAAGCAATGTAGGACTTTGTTTGCATATTTTCAATAATCTCTCCCTCAAACAAAGTACCACATGGTTTAGCTCCTCCTCAATTAAAGATACACATTATCTTCGCACTTTATACCTTGTCCAGCTCCCTTTTAATCGAAGAAACCCTTATCTCTGTACTTTATATAGGAAATAATGTAATGCACAAACAAGAAATTGAATATTATAAATTAATAAATTAATAAATTAAATTAAAATTATAGAATAAATGAAAACTATAAATTACAATAAAATAGATACAAAAGAAAGTGAAAAGAAGATTGAGGCCTGTAAATCGTTTCCTTAAGATAAATTTTTTCCCTCACAATGGGTATTTGAGATTAAGAAAAAAATACCTTACAGGATACAACTATCTAAAAATATATTAAGAATATCAAACTTAAACTGTTTGTATGAACTGAATTGAACCCACTCTCTATCACACAAAGCTTAGTCTTAGATTAAATTTAGCTAGAAGTTAGGAAATGTTTGCTGTAGGAAAAATTGAGAAGAGAAAGGTTGATGTTTGCTGTGTATTTTTTCCTCAGCTGCGGAGTCAATATATAGGCATCCAAAATGTAGCTGTTGGAAAACTGTGCAGTAATGACTATCAAAACTGCTGTTACAAATGCCAAAAACTGCTGCTTTAATTTGTTGTAACTGATGAGCTACTGAAACTGCAGCAATAAATCTCCTCAATAGTTACAATCTGATTCTGAGAAAAAAAATAAAAATTATGTGTAGCAAAACTTGAACTGAGCAAGACCCATCGAAATTGGACGACATTCGTGTTCGCAGGACGTGCTGGCCCGCGATTAGAGTTTTGAATTTTCGTGTCAAAAATTCTAGGATTTGCACCTCCCCTTGAGCGCACAGGTGGAGAGAGCCTTTATGCTACAAAATCTTACCTCTCATAGGAAAGCAAATGCTATATAAAGCATTTTATGTGTTAACATTTTTCTCATGTGGGACAAGCCAAAAATCACAATATTTTTTTTTTCTCAATGAGTGAACTTTGAGACACAATTTATCATTCACTTAAATATCATTTTAAGCATATAAATATACGATTTTGAAGCCCTCGTGGAGGAGAACCCAAATCAATCACAACCCTACACTTATACTAAGTGGGTCCTACTCAAAATGTGCCTCAAAATGGTATTTAACCATGGGTCAAAATACCCATTTTTTCAACAATCCCTAACAAGAATGAAAATTGACGAAGTTTTTTAAAAGAAAACTTACTCAAATCAATTTGACAAGCAGTGATAGAGTTCAACGGTCTAAGACCTGTATAGGATAGGTAGGTATGACCATTTGAACGGTCTAAGACCTTGTGAGAATATGTTTACTTTACTGGATGACAGTAAACGCGATGTCCTTGAACTGTTCTACTATTTATGTAAACGATGACATACTTCATACAGGAATCATTCCTAATACAATTCAAGTCTTACTATTATGTTCGTTTTGGCCATGAACATATACCTGGTTCTTTAGAGAGCCCGAAAATTCTCTTTCAAAGCGGCCCCACTTCTTTCTTACGTAAGTGATCTCTTAGCTATAAGAGTAATCCGCAAAGAGTAACCCGTAGTACTCATTTCAGTATTCTCTTCCTACGAATCATTAAAAGCATTAGTTTAACCTATACTTATAGGTATCACTACTTTCATCATATGAATGAACTTGTGGATAAACCCCTACAGTGATCACACTAAGTCTTTACAGTTAGGTTATCCCTTTGAATCTAGATCTTGGGATCTCCAATCAACTAGGTTGGGTTTCTTTTGCAAAGCCTCATTCATTCATGGACTTTTAATCCCATTCCCTTCGACGATGTCTCAACTAACTCTATATTTAACCCTTTGGTTAATGGATCTGCTATGTTATCCTTTGACTTCACATAGTCAACAGAAATAACCCCAGTTGAGAGTAGTTGTCTAATGGTATTATGTCTACGGTGTATATGTCGAGACTTACCATTATACATGTTTTTTGTGCCCTACCAATTGCAGATTGTCTATCACAATGGATGCAAATTGCAAGCACAGGCTTAGGCCACTTTGAAATTTCCTCTAAGAAATTGCATAGTCATTCGGCCTCTTCGCCACATTTATCTAAAGTGATGAATTCAGATTCCATTGTGGATCTAGCTATGCAAGTCTGTTTAGATGACTTACATGAAATAGCTGCACTATCCAATGTAAACACATATCCACTAGTAGACTTAGAGTCTTTCATATCAGATATCCAGTTTGCATCACTGTATCCTTCTAATACAACTGGATATCTTGGTAGTGCAGTCCATAGTTACGTGTGTATCTTAAGTATCTAAATAATCTAGTAATACCTTTACAATGGTCAGATCCTATATTGCTGGTATATCTACTTGGTTTACTTACAGCGTAAGCTATGTCCAATCTTGTACAACTCATCAAGTACATAAGACTTCCTATCACTCTAGAATATTTAAGTTGAGATATACTCTCACCTCTATTCTTAGATAGGTGCAGATTAACATCTACTGGTGTTCTAACAATACCATAATCACCTTTGTTGAACCTCTCAAGGATTTTGTCAACATAATGACATTGACAAAGAATGAGATCCCTGATATCCTTAATATCTTAATTCTTAAAATTACATTAGTAGGTCCCATGTCTTTCATGTCAAACCTTGAGTTAAACATATTTTTGGTAGATTTGATCATTTGATCATTACTACCTACAATTAACATGTCATCAACATACAGACACAAGATGACATAACCATCTTTAGTGCTCTTAACATGTACACATTTGTCAAATTTGTTGATCTTAAATCCATTTGTCTTCATGATATTATTGAATTTTTAATGCCATTATTTTGGTGCTTACTTCAAGCCATATAATGACTTCACTAATTTACAAACCTTTTCTTCTTGTCCTGGGCAGAAAAACCCTTGAGTTGATTCATGTAGATTTCTTCATCTAAATCTCCATTTAGCAAGGCTGTCTTTACATCTATTTAATGTATCTCAAGATTTTGCAAAGCTGCGATAGCAATTATCATCCTAATGGATGGTATTCTCATCACGGGAGAATAAGTATCAAAGTAATTAAGGTCATGTCATTGTTTGTAACTCTTAATTACAAGCCTAGCCTTATACTTTTCAATTAATCCATCTAGTCTAAGTTTTCTCTTGAAAATCTACTTGAATCCTAGTGTTTTACTACCTGGAGGCAAATCAACTAGTTCTCAAGTATGATTTTGCAGAATGGATTCAATTTTACTATTAATGGCTTCTTTCCATTGAGGACCTTCAGAAGAGTTTATAGACTCTTCATAGGTTTGAGGTTTACATTCTATCAAATAAGTCAAAAAATCTAGACCGTAGGACGTTTTTGTCCTAACCCTTTTGCTACATCTAGGGTCAACCTCAACCTCAACCTCTTATTCAGATTCTTGTTCTTGACTATCTTCATTCATAGTCTCATAAATTCGTTTAGAAGAACTCAATTCCTGTCACGTCCCAAATAGTGGGTACGTGAGATATAAATATGAATAAAAATATATATAAATAGATAGTAATAGATAAATAGAAAATATAATTTTTTCCTTAAAGGAAAAAAAATAAAATCTCGAGATATCCCTTTTTAAAAGAACATTAAACAATTCAACAAAATATTTTATCTAAGAAAAACTTCAACATAATATAACAAATAAATTTAAACATAGGCAAATTATACATATTATACTTTAGTCTCAACAATGTCTCCTAAGTTACAGGATACAAATGAAAATATTGAACTGGACATAAACTTTGAATTAGTTGTCTTCCTTCTCAGCAAGACAATGATTGCTCAATACAAACATAATCTGGAAATTATAAGGAAACGGGGTGAGCTACAACTAGCTCAATAGAAGTATACTCCATGCACAGTTCTCAATGAAATCAATGAATGTTGCATGTTACATTTAAAATATTTCATGCATGTCCAGTAATAAATCATCAGTATATCAGTAATGGGGAGATTTCATTTTTTTAAACTCGGGCATACATGTACTTTCTCACTTCTGAAACCGTGTGGAGTGTACATTTCAAGTACCCCATGCATGCTTATACAATCATAATAAAATATGCAATGTTTAATATAAAATACTCATGTATGCTATGCCAAATCCATATGTATTGGTCAACTTCGAGATACATAGGCACGTGCACGGTCAACCTCTGAGACGCACGTGGGTCCACCTCCGACCCCATGTATGGTCAAACTCCGAAATACATATGGCACATGTATTGGTCAACTCCAACGTACATGGGTCCTCGCCTTAAGGGTCCTCGTCATATGGGCGGTCCAACTCCGAGACCCATAGACAGAAACAAATACTAACTCTGAAACACAATGGGGGGTCCAACTCTGAGGCCCATGTGCGGTCTAATACCAAGACCCATGTATGGACAACTCTGAGATACCTGTGAAATGAAATGCGTACCTGTAGTCCATCGAAAAATAGTCTGCTGCAACCTGTAGCCCCGGGGTACCTTATCTCCACAAGACATTATACAGGTAATACTCCCCATAAAATAATTTCATGATGCATACATAAAACTTAGATACCATATAAAATATTTTAATACCCGTATTTCATAATCTCATATATACATATAAAAATGTTTCCAAACGGGTATGTTAATTATAATATCATTATCAACACTTTTATAAAAATATTTATAAACATGGCATCAATTTCAGTCATTCAATTATCCATAAGGATGCATGATATTTTCATAAAAATAATGCATGAAGAAAAAGTTGAGTAATAATCCCTACCTGAAGAGGAATTTGCTCACACACTCTTATCGTCAAACTAGTAGAAAGGTATTTGACCTTCAAAACAAAACATTTAAATAAGCCCAAACATTTCAATAGTTTGAAAGAAGAAATCAAGATCGTAAAGAGATAATTTGAAACATCGTTGATATTAAGCTCAATCTCTATCTAATTGAAAATCGATGTTAATATCTCAAACTTATACGTATTCTCGCAAAAGTCACATTCAAACTAAATTCTACCCTTTAACCAAAACGATAATTAAGTAAATGAGACCAAAAAATAACTAAAAGTTACATCAAAATAACTTGATGAAATCTGATCCATTTAGTAAATGAAACATTATGATAAAACAATTTTATAACTTTTCAAAACTTAGTTTAATACTACAAACATAACTTTATCTAACCTACCTCAGAAAATTGAGTAAAACTGTTTGTAAACTTAACCAATTTAAATTCCGTAAAGAGGTTTTTAAACGAGACACTCCAATCTTCGAAACAAGATATCACACACACAATTTACACTAGAAAAACCTGCTCAAAACAGAGAAATACCTAGTATCTAAAAAAAGAAAAACAGTTTTCACCTTAAAATTTTAGCAGAGCATACAATGGTAAAATATGTATAACTTTTTGTAGAAACTTCCAAATTCATTTTGTAAAAACCCACTTAAACTAGACATTCCCTTCTTGAAAATAATTTATTACCCACTCACTAAAAGTTTAAGAAACAGCACAGAAAAATTAAAATACAGATCAGATTTTTACAAGAAAAACTGTAGTCCGAAAATTTCAGACATACTCCAGAAAATCGTGTATAACTTTCTGGAGGCAGTTTTTTTTTAATCAACTTTAACTTGAGTTTTCCAACAAAATTCTGCAGAATTTCAGTCCAAAAAGCTAAAATTAAAGAAGTTTTTAGAGCTTACCTAAGCCAAGAACAAGAAGGAGAATGAGGAGATCAACCACCACCCAATGAGGAGCTCTCTTCCACTCACTCTAGGTTTGGAAGTAAAAGGGCTGCCTAGCAAAGGAAAAGAGAAGAAGAAAGAAAGAAAAGAAAGGTTGTTGTGCGTAAATGGGAGAAGAGGGGAGGAAAATTGGGTATATAGGGTTTTGGATAAATAAGACTAAAATGTCATTGCCACACTTAAAGAGTTTTCTTAAGAAATTGGGGCAATTTGGTAATTTTTACCCAAATAGCCCGAAATTTGCCAATAATTAAATAAAATTAAAGAGATTATTTTAAGAAGTTAAAAATATTTACAAACAAATTTTTAATATTCAGAATATTTATTTTTTGTTACTTAAGAAAGAACAAAAATTTAATAGTTTTATAAAGTGAAATAAAAAAAATAATTTTTTTAAATAAATAATAATATTTATTATTATTATTTTTCATTTTCCTAAAATGTTAATTAAAAAAATATTTGGGTCTCACAATTCCCCTTGAGATTTGCATGGAAATACAAGTTCAAAGGATGACGCATTCCTTGATTCCATTATTGTATTTTTGTGCATGTTTGGGATTTTGGCTTCATGCACAAGAAAATGATAAGCAATATTGCTATGTGCATATCCAATAAAAATGCAATCTATTGTTTTCGGACCTATCTTCCCCATTTAGGTATAGGTACGACTATTTTAGCAAGACACCCCCACATTAGTAAATATTTATAGGAATATTGTAATATTCCTTTAAATAACTCATACAGTATCATTTGTACCTTTTTTCTTATGAACCTTATTTAAAAGGTAGTTAGCCAATAAAATGGCTTCTTCCACAAGTTTTGGGGTAACCCAAAACTTAATAGCATACATACATATATATATACATACGTACATACATACATATATACATATACATACATACATATATATATACATATACATACATACATATATATATACATATATATAGATATACATATATATACATGTATATATATATACATATATATATATGTATACATATGTATATAATGTATATATATATATATATATCTTTTAATGCCATGAAAGGTACAAAGAAGCAAGTCACAAACAGTAGATAATTAAGGAAGAAAATTTAGAAGTGCATACAATTTATATAAAGTAGAAGTAAGGAAAAGCTTGAAAACAATAATATGATTTGAAAAAGAAGACAGTAAAGAAACACTAAACAGATAAACCTATAAGTAAAATTACAAGTAGTAATCTGTAAACAAAAAATGATTAGAATAAACAAAGGAATAACATGTAATCAATTCCAACAAATATGCAAAGGTTAGAAAATTGGATGAATTAAGAAATAATTTTGCAAAGCAAAAACTATGAAGTATAGTAGGAGTACTACAAAACAAAATGAATAAAATAAATAAAGAAGTTAGATTATAAGTAATAAAGAAAAGGATGAATTGTTAAGTATAGTAGCAGTACTACCAAAAAAAATGTTTAGCTCAATGTTTAAGGCAAGGAAAACTAAGGGTGGAATAAAGAAAAATAAGCAGAAGACTTTGATCAGATTATAAAAACAAAAGATACGAAAATAATCCCAATAACTAGTTGATATGAAAGAAACACAATATGAATTATAAAGTAAATCCCAGAAAAGTTGAAATGAATAAAGCAAAAACTGGAACAGTAATAGTAACATAACAAAATTAGAGAAATAAACTTGCTTGTTCAGTAAATAAAGTTTGTAAATAATTTATCTTAAGATTGTAAAAAATAATGTAATAGACAAACAAAAAATTAAATATGATAAATTAATAAATTGAATTAAACTTACAGAATAAATAAAAACTGTAAATTACAATAAAATAGATACAAAAAAAATTAAAAAAAGATCGAGGCCCGCAAACGATTTTCTTAATATAAATTTTTTCGGTCACAACGGGTGTTTGAGATTAAGGAAAAAATACTTCCCAAAATACAACGATCTAAAAACATATTAAGAACACCAAACTTAAACTATTTGTACGAACTTAATTGAACCCGCTCTCTATCGCAAAATGCTTGCCCTAGATTAAATTTAGCTAAAAGTAGGGAAAATTGAGAAAAGAAATGTTAATGTTTGCTGTATATTTTTCCTTAACTGCAGAGTCAATATATAGGCATTCAAAATGTGGCTGTTGGAAAACTGTGCAGTAATGGCTATCGAAACTGCCAAAACTGCTATTACAAATGCCAAAAATTGCTACAACAAATGCAATTGTTACGAAACTGCTGCTTTAATTTGTTGTTACTGATGAGTTACTGAAACTGTAGCAATAAATCTCTTCAGCAGTTGCAATTTGATTCTGAGAAGAAAAATAAAAATTATGTTTAGCAAAACTCGAACCTCGTAAAGTTCATCAAAATTGGACGACATTCGTGTTCGTAGGACGTGCGGGCCCATGATTGAAATTTTGAATTTTTGGGCCAAAAATCCTAGGATTTGCACCCTCCTGAACTCAGACGTGGAGAGAGCCTTTATGCTACACAAACTTACCTCTCATAGGAAAGCAAATGCTATATAAAGCATTTTATGTGTTAATGTTTTTTTCATGTGGGACAAGCCAAAAACCCAAAATATTTTTTTCTTCTCAATGAGTGAACTTTGAGACACAATTTTTCATTCACATAAATATCATTTTGAGTATATAAATATATGATTTCGAAGCTCTAGCGGTGGAGAACCCAAATCAATCACAACCCTATACTTATACCAAGTAGGTCTCATTCAAAATGATGCCTCAAAATGGTATTTAACCATAGGTCAAAATACCCATTTTTCCAACACTTTACACTATGTCTGGCTTCCCATCAATAAAGAAATCATTATCTTTGCACTTTATATTATAATTCAACTCCTCTCGAGCTCACAATGAGCCTCGGGTTCACGTAAATGGAGCCCACAATGAGTGCTATGAGTTCATGCATTATAGATCCCATAAAGTTAGAAAAGTTACAGACTAAGTTTGGGGTTGACTCTGATACTATTTGTAAAGAACTTGGAGTTGCATCCTAAATAGTTAATCTATTAGGTAGAGTGGCCTAATTTCTTATACACCCATGAATCATCACATTCTAAACAATGTAGGACTTTCTTTTTCCATATTTTCAATAACAATATCTCTAGTCTTTCTTCAAATATGAATCCTACCTTTGTGTTTTTATCACAAAACCAAAGCCCCTTATCATTTCTCTACCACCGAGTTAAAAGGGCTTAATACTTGTAACGGAATAGAATCGATGCTGATAGAATGATTAGTATCATATAGAGTAGACAAATGAGTTCATTTAAAAATTCACAGACTAGAAAATGGCAAAAAAGAAAGCATTCACTTTCCTTTTATTTCTTGTATCTATAGAATTTTTGCCTTGGTAGATCTCATTCTCATTTAATAAAAGCCTGGAATCTTGGGTTATTAATTGGTGGAATAGTAAACATTCCGAATATTTTTTGAATGATATTCAAGAAAAGAGTATTCTAAAAAAATTCATATAATTGGAGGAACACTCCCTCTTGAGCAAAAGCAATACCGAGAAATACATTTACAAGTACAAGAGCCTTATATAGAAATCTATAAATAGACAATTCAATTTTTCAAGATCTATAATGAGAGTCGTATCTATACAATTTTTCATTTCTTGACAAATATAATCTCTTTATTCTAGGTAATGAATAACTTGCTATTCTTAATGCTTGGGTTCAAGAATTACTATAAGTGATACAATAGAAGCTTTTCCTATTCTTTTATTAACTGATTTATATATAGGATTCCATTTTTCCCAAGGTTGGGAACTCCATCCGAGAGTTATTAGTATTTATCAAAGCTGTTCCTATCTAACGGAACGCTATTGGATCAAATGACAAAGACATTGTTGAGAAAAAGATGGCTTTTCCCGGATGAAATGAAAATTGGATTCATGTAACAAGAGAAAGGTTTCCCATTCCTTAGCCGGAAAGATATGTGGCCATGAAATAGGGACTATGTGGAACAAACTGGGTGGTAGAGTCGTGGAAACACCTGTTTCTTCCATATTTTGGACCTTAGCTCCATGGAACAATATACTACTGCTGAAACATGGAAGAATTGAAATCTTAGATCAAAACATTATGTATGGATGGTATAAACTGCCTAAACAAGAATTCTTGAACAACAACCAACCAGAGCTATTGCTCACTATATATGTAAATCCATTAGAAAATTAAAAATATGCATGAGTTTAACTGAATAACTAAATAAAATAAATAGATATTTCTCTTCATCTCAAGTTAACAGATCTTCTCGATTGAAAGATCCCTTATATGGATAATACACATTCTCGTTGAGCGAAAAATTCAACAACAACAAAAATTCGAAGCAAAGTTATTCATAGAGCTATTAGATATTCATGACCAAGAATTACATAATTCTCTTTCGAATATAACTTAAAAGAAGAATGAGGGATGAAATGCGAACAGATATCTATTATTGAATTCACATGACTAGATACTACCCATTTTGGGAACATCTAGCACCAAAGTCAATGAATGGTTAAGTCACCAATACCTAAAACAGACTATGTAATGAACTTTATCTACTAAGTTACGGGTGGGCATTTTACCAAAGGTTTCTATTGTATCAATTTACTCTTTTGTGATTCTTGTTGAAGCATATATTAGGAGGGGTAGGTGTAGGGCGAATCATTTCATAATGGATTCCCCATTCACTAGATAGAAAAGATCACCAAGGTTTCATGACTGCTACCAAACTTATTTAGGTCTTCCATCTTGCAAATAAGGCATATTCTGTCTAAGTTTAGAAATGATACCCTTATTTCCATGTCTTCCAACTTCTTTATCACCCACTTTTAATTCGCATTTTTGTGAAATATATACACGAATTATTTATGGGTTAAAAATAGAATCTACCTTTTTATGAATTTATCTCACATCAATAACTCAACCTCTACCCCCTAAAGGTAGTTTTAGACAAATTTCCTTTGATGTGGATACCTGAATATCAAGTATAGCTTGTCATAATCTATCATCCGGAGCATACGATGATTCTTTTGCCACATGAGGCATTAATTTACCTGCTAAAATGTCGTCTGTCTCCACCCAACATCACAATTCTATTTTTGTTTAAAGTTTGGAGTTAATATATGGCTTCTAGATGTGGTATTTCATTAGTGATTCTTTAAGATCGTGATTTGTTACATGAGTTTGAATTTCATATTTTCATTTATGAAAAGATATATAAATATTCTTATATACTAGACACTCACTAATGAATACCATATCCTCAAAATTGTAACCTTCTTATGGAATATAAGCTACTTAATACATTTTATCCCAAACCAAGTTTGGCCAATTGTAGCAACACCATCTGCTAAAATTTATCTTTTTTTAATATATTTATCTTGCATAACTTGGGCTTTTTGATGTATACAAGTATTTTTGTTGGAACGCTGATATATAACTAATGGAGTGCTTAGAGTATAACCATTGCCCGATAAAATTATCTTGTAAGTATCGGTATAAATAATCTTTCCCCCATGTTCCGCTATAGCGGGAACCCCGGAATCTAGAGCCACTTGGCGTTCCAATCCAGTTCCAACAATGCACTTTTCGGAACGAGAAAGAGGAACTGCTTGACGTTGCATATTAGAACTCATTAAAGCTCGATTCGCATCATTATGCTCGATAAAAGGGATGAGGGAAGCTCCAATAGAAAAATATTGGAAAGGAAAAATACTTCGAAAATGAACCTGTTCCCATTCAATAGTCAGGAATTCTTGACGGTATTGAGCCGGAACAACCTGTTCTTCCTGAATACCTCGATTCAGTGCCAAAGAATTTCCTATCACTATCCTATAATATTCATTTTACTTGGTGTTAAATAAAGTATCCATACTTTTTTTTTTTTTTGAATTCTTAGAGGTTTTATCAAAAGGCTTTCTAGAGACCTCCAATGACCAATCCTTGCATGAATGACCAATAAGTTCAACATTGATTCTTTCAGACGTGTCAATAGGGCAATCTCATTATTCAACTTAATAAGAGATTTACCATATCTTTTTCCTAATGTACAAGTATATTAATGTGATACAATAAAATGGTTAAATAAATGCTCAAATACCATAACATTACTACTCAATTTTAAAATCTACCTTTTATCTATAAAATTTATTTTAATTTGAAATGTTTATGGTGTGTTATTATTAGTGATGAAAATTTGACTTGACGGTTTAGATACCCGCAGGTACCCGACCTGTTCGTGTCAGATGGAGTCGAGGCAAAACGAGTCGAAAATGGATCTGAACATTATTCATTTTATTTAAAACAGTTCGATTCAGGGCACCATTCAAGTAACTACTTATTTACTAAAAAATTTAATTACATAAAAAATTATGTTATTTTGTTTTTCATTTGAAAAAAAAAAGGTCAACGGTTTGATTTTTTGACCAGCGAATATTACCCAAATTGAACCAGTTTTGTTTGAAAAAAATTCAGTCTAATTTGAACTGCGGGTCAAAACAGGTCGGGTCGGGTCGGGTCTGACTCGAATCAACTCGTTGTTATCTCTAATTATTAAAAAAAAAAAAAAATCGGAAGAAGTTATCCTTAAATATATTCAATTGTTGGTAGAAATATTATCACAACATAAATTATTATTGCCACAATAATTTTTTATAAATGATAATTTTATCTAATATTAATGAAAGTGTAATTGATTATATGGGCAAAATAGATACTTCATATATTTGTATTGTGAAAATAATAAAAATAATTGTAATAATATCATTATTTTAACTATGAGTAATATTAAGGACATATAAATTTATATTTATTTTTATGTTAAAATTAATTATATTATAACGCGGTAAAATTATATGACTTTTTCATTTTAACTATATTATATAATTAATTTAAATATAAAATAAGTATAAATTTGTCTGATGTTACCGTTTCTTCTACGACCGTATATGTTAACTTACAAAAGAGTGCGGCTTTTTTTTTTTTTTCCAACCACCCACAAATTTATTAAATAAATAAAAAGTAATGATTACAGTACAATGCATCAGCAGAACCTATAAGAAGGTTTGCCAACCATATCAGAAATAGTAAATTGACGCGCAAAAGATGGTACATCCCACCACCAAGTCGCAGAGCAAAAACTAGAAGATCTGGAAGCTAAACTATCTGCCGCCGAATTACCTTCTCGATAAATATGAGAGTAGTGAAAGTCCATGCTTGCAATCCTATCCAAACAATCTGTCCAGGGTGAGATCCATCGCCATGGCACCATATGAGATCTACTGTTAAATAGGTTTACAACATACACAGAGTCAGACTCCAACCAAATCTTTTTCCAGCCAAACCTGTCTGCATATTTTATTGCATGAATAGCCCCTGCTAGTTCAGCCTCATATGCGTAGGAAATTCCTAAAGGAACGCAGAAACATCCCTTGACAAAAGATCTTGAAGTTCGAAAAATTCCCGCACAACCTGAAAGACCAGGTGCTCCGAATGCAGTCCCATCCGTGTTTACCTTTAACCAACCTGGAGGAGGAGGATGCCAGTTAACTTCAATCACTTTTGGCGATCTTGACGGTCTACCACAAACTCGCAAACGATTGAGTATCTGTAAGTCATTCATAGTGTTTCGCATTGCACCAGTTTGTATTAAGCCTGATTCTCTAATAAAACGCCAAACCGTAGTAAGAGATGATAGTAAAGGGATCTCAATTCCATCATAGCAGCGATTATTTCTAGTTGTCCAAATAACCCAAATAACAGAGATAATGCCTGATTTCCATAAATTACGTATTTGAGGTCCCAAATCTCTACCCATAGCATCTTTCCACAACTCCAAAACTGACGTGTCTGTGTGGGGACGTAAACCAAAAAAATATGCAATTAGATCCCAGAGAGCCCCAGCAAAAGGACACGTTAAGAAAAGATGAGAGATTGTTTCTTCTGTTCTACCACAAATAAAGCAACGTGAAGGGAAGGAAAAACCTCTTTTTTTGACCATGCAATCAGTGGGAACCTTTCCTTGAATGACTCTCCAAAATAGCATAGAGCGAGAGGGAGGAATAAATGAAGACCAAACTTCTTTACCCCAGCTTTTAACTTGGCCTATTGTTCTCAGAGAATCATATGCATCACGAGTTGAAACATTTCCACTAACTGAACAAGACCATACCCGAGTATCCTTTGCACCTGCAATTATCAAGTTAATATCCATGGCTACATCCGGATGAGAGTCAATAAAATTTTGCGGTAATCGCCAACCATCCTCTGTCTGAAATTGCCCAACCAAAGCATTCAAGGGCATATCAATTGGAACCTCAGGAATTTTCTCTATTAGTGGTGAACCCAGCCAATTGTCCGTCCAAAAACGAACCATTGAATTTTTACCTATCAACCAGCTGGAGTCAGCAATCAAAGCTAGGAAATGGGTCCTCAGACCAGACCAAATAGATGAGCAAATATGATATCCTCTCGGAGTATCATTCCTATCAAGAAATCGCCTTCGTAAGTACATCAAGGTGTGAGAGGTTCCTTTAATTAGTCTCCAAGCAAATCTTCTCAACATGGCTTCATTTAAAGTTTTCAAATCTCTTAGTCCAAGACCCCCCTCAGCAAGAGGGCGGCAACAATCTTTCCAGGCGACTTGAACTAATTTTACTTTATCCGTTTTACCCGTCCAGAAAAAATTACGGATGGCTTTATTAAGCTCGTCAAGAATCGCTTTTGGCCATTTATATATTTGAAAAGAATGGAGGAACGTATTCTGGATAATTGAAGCAATCAAGCATCGACGGCCTGCAAGAGAAAGTGATAATCCCTTCCAAGAATCCAAACGAACTTTAATCCGATCAGCCAAACCCTGGAACCAGCATCGACGTGGGGTACCACGAAAAAGAGTCACCCCCAAATAGCTCATAGAATTACTACCTAAACGCATACCCGAAAGCTCTTGAATAGACTGCATTGTACTTGTGGACACCCTTTTGCCAAAATACAATCTTGATTTTTCAAAGTTAACCAACTGTCTCGATAAAGCACCATAAAGTTGAAGAGCTGTAGAGATATTCTGTATATTGTGCAAACTAGCCTTTGCAAAGATGATCAAATCATCTGCATAAAGAAAATGAGTAGGGGCTGTAATACCATGAGGAGAAGAGATATGGGCGAGCCGACCATCCACAGCCATGATAGAGAGATATCTGCTAAGAAAATCACTTGCTATGCAAAAAAGCAACGGAGACAAAGGATCACCTTGTTGCACCCCTCTAGAGCAAGAGAAATAACCTTTAGGGGAGCCATTCATTAGAATAGAGATTCTTGCAGAGGTAAAAAGACCATGTATCCAATCGAGAAAAATCTCATCAAAGCCAAAGGATCTCATTACTTCAATAACAAAGTCCCATTTTATCGTATCGAAAGCCTTTCGAATATCGATTTTAAGAGCAAGATTTCCACAACGACTACGAATATCCAAAGCATTGAAGCACTCAGATGCCCCTGCCATGCAATCCCCGATACTGCGACCCGGAATAAAACCAAATTGATTTGGAGAAAGAATACGAGAGCAGATAACTCCAAGACGAGTAGCTATTATTCTCGTTATAATCTTAAACATGAAATTTCCAAGTGCAACAGGTCTGTATTCCTCAACTCGGCTGGCATTATCAACCTTAGGTATTAAGATGACGAAACTTGAGTTTAGTCCGGGATGCATCCTCCCTGTAAGAAAAAAATCTTGTATTGCTTTAACAACATCAAAACTAACAATGTCCCAACAATGTTGAAAAAACCGACCCGTATAGCCATCTGGGCCAGGAGCACTCAAGGGATCCATATCAAAAACCATGGCTTTTATTTCCTCCTTAGTTGGAATTTTTCTTAAGGAAACATTATCATTCTGAGAAACCAACTTTGGGACCACTGAGTCAATGATTGAAAAATCTGGAGGATCCCCCCTTGTGGGCTCTGAAAACAGCCTCTCATAATATCCAACAACATGACTAGTAATAATATCTGGATCATGACAAATATCACCATTGACCTCCAAATGGGCTAGAGGCTTTTGAGCCTTTAAACGACGAAACATCGAATGGTAGAAAGGCGTATTCCTGTCACCATCCTTGAGCCATTTTAATCTGACCTTCTCTTTGAAGAAGGTGTCCTGTTGTCTTAAAAGCTTATCCAAATCAACCGTAGCATCAGACTCCATTTGGAAAGTGTCCTCGCTGAAGTCCTCATTATTATATCTTTTTTGAATATCAGCAACTTTAGACATAGCTAGTTCTATATTTCGGTCAAGGTTACCAAACACCTCCATATTCCAAGATTTTAAAGACATTTTTAAGTTCTTGAGTTTGTTAACTACTACTCCCATGGGACTAGAATGAACTGGAATTGACCAAGCGGAGCGAACTAAATCCAAAAAACTCGGATGATCTAGCCACATACCATGAAATCGAAAAGGACGAGGTCCTCTAGGTACAGAAGTACCAGCAGAAAGCAATAGCGGATGATGATCGGATTTGTGTCGTGGAAGAGTACAGCAAGAAACTTGATTCCAAGAATCCAAAAAAGAGCTAGTACACAATCCCCTATCAAGACGAGACCGGGTCCGAGAAATACCACCCTTAAAGAAAGTGAAAAAAGAACCCTTCACATCAATGTCAATTAAATCACAGTAGGAAATAGCAGCATTAAATTCCTGGATGGAAAGGTTTGCATGAGAGGATCTAGAAGCCTCACGAGCCCCCATAATGGCATTAAAATCCCCAATTACCAACCATGAGGCATTCAGCTCTGATAAAATCATCAAAGAATCCCAAAGACCTCTTCTCTTGATATAAGTACCACTTCCATAAACAAAAGTTAACAAATGTTTAGTAGAGTTATTATTGTAGGTAACTGTAATATGTTGAGGATCTTGAAGCAAGACAGAAGTATTCAGTGCCACAGATGGCGTAGCAAAAAGCCATATTTTAGAATTGGAGGGAGCATTGGCACAAATAAAACTGTATCCAAGAGAGCGCCAGAAACGACCTTCAAGACCTCTTTGACTAGTCATAGGTTCAGCTAAGCAAACATAATCAGGTTTTTCTTTCCGACAAAAATTCTGTAAAGCTTGTTGGGTATCTCGATTGGCTATACCCCTACAGTTCCAATAAAATACTATCATGATAGATCCTGATTGAGGTCACCACTAAAAGGTGTGTCATTTGCAGAAGATGGTGTGGAACTTTTTGATCTTCCTTTCTTACCAGTCACCACGTGCCATTCCTCTTTGTCATTAGATAACTCATTCTCATAGGCATAAGCTTTCTTAAGCCTCGTCATTCTTTGTTTAAGTTCCAGCATGTTCACAGGGAAACAGGAGGAATAACTCTGGAAACAGTACCATTGAAATTACGATCAACAACAGGGGGAGCAGGCTCCAAAACTTTAACATTGTCAGTCTCTGAATCCAGTTGGGTGGCACAGACGGGAAGAGAGACCACCGTAGATTCGATAGGCATCATAATTCCAGAGGTCACAAAAGAGACTGGACGAATATCAGTGATGTTTGTAGGCACAGAAATGGATGCAGTCGATGTTGGAGTAATACTCGGAGCAGGAGCCGACATAGTGCCCACATTACTACCTGCAATAATATCAATATTTTCTGTAATATTCAGTGCAGAGAAAACATTACTAACCAGGATGGTTGTAGTATTATCAGAGGTTTTAGGCAGATAAATTTTTTGTGGACGAGTTTGTGGTGCCTCTTTTGTTGGATGTACTCTTTTTGGAGGAGCAACATTGGTAGCAGGACCATTTTTACGACATTTAAAAGCAGCATGTCTTATCGAGGAGCAAAGTGTGCAAAACTCTGGGACATTCTCATAAAATAAATCAACAAATAGCTTTAGAGAGCCTACTTCAATCATTACTTGTTCATCAAGCTTTGTAGAAAGATCTATATCAATCAAAACTCTTGCAAATTTGCCCATTTCTCCATTTATAGTGGCATTATCAATTTTAAGAGGGGCACCAATAGCACGAGCAATATTTGTCAGGATTTGCTTGTCCCAAAATTCCCATGGCAAATTGTAGAAACGGACCCACACATGGGCATTAGTTGTCTTCTGATGTACAAGATTAAAATTTGGCATCCATGGCTGGACCCTAAACACTCCGGGTTTTAAATTGATAGGGGCATTTGCCCAAACCCTAGCTCTGTCCTCGGAGCTATGTAGTAACATGTGATAATATCCCCGTCCCAGTGAAATAAGCTTCCAATTCGCAGGTAATTTCCAGCATGCCGTTAATTTTGACTTCAAATCGCCTTGAGTCCAAGGTTTATCTCCCTTTGAAAGGATTAGTCTTCCAATCAAAGAAAACTTACATAAATCAAGTCTAGATTGGTATATATCTGAGTCTACAGTGACACATGCAATATCACCAGCTTTCTTTTGAGGGGCATCAAAATTTTCAATCACAACATCTGTGATTGAATTAGATATGGCTTCAGCGTAGCTTTTTTTAGGAACAAAGGACTTAAAAAGTTCAGCATGTCCCAAATAATCCATAGGTTTAGTACTTGGATTATTCATAGCAATCCTTAACGCAAAAACATAACAGATGAAGCTATATTTTTTCTTATTGAACCCAAAAAATTTTGGTAATAAAATCAAATATGAAAGATCAGAGCATAACCAGGCGAACTTGACTGCTGGCGATCTGATGACGATCTGGTGGTTGAGTGCTGATGGCTAGTATCTCTCTCTCTCTCTCTCGCTTTACTAAACCTCTCTTTGTTTGCTAAACCTCTCTTTGTTTGATCACCAAGTTTTCATTCCAATGGGCAAGAGATCAGGTAAAGAGATTTTGATCGCCATTTGAGCACCGCCAACTCAGATTTTGATCACGAACCAACGATCGCCATCTGAGCACCGCCAACTCAGATTTTGATCACGAACCAACGATCGCCATCTGAGCACCGCCAACTCAGATCGCCATACACGCCACCCTTCGCCCACTCAGATCGCCCACTTAGATCGCCTTCCAGCCCACACAGATTTGCCTAACCGTCAATACCCAGCCACCTTTGCCCAGCCCCCATCCTTGACCCACAAACCCATCATCCTTAACCCACGAACCCATCGTCATTATCTAGCCACCTCGCCCAGTCCCCATCCTTGACCCTCTAATCCATCGTCCTTAACCCACGAACCCATCGTCAATACCCAGCCACCTTCGCCCAGCCCCCATCCTTGACCCTCGAACCCATCGTCCTTGACCCATCACCTCAGCCCCTCGACCACCAAAGCACCAACCCACGACCACCACAGCACCAACCCACGACCACGACCACGACCACCTCAGCACCAACCAATGCACCAAGAACCCACGACCACCTTCGCCTGAAACCCAAATCCGAACCAGCCACCAGTGCATCTTGAAAACAGGCTACCAGATCTTAATATTACATCAATTTTGTGCATCTTGGCTATCAGATCTACATGTTTCAAAGTTGAGTACATATCAGATTTGCAAGAATCATATCCGTCACTCTCACCAGCATACCCAGTATATCGCAAGCTGGTTAAGCCCGCCTCTGTTTCAACTCTTCCATCAGCCACCAACTTCCAAGAGTGCGGCTTACTAATAAGGCAACAAAATCAATAGTAAGGGCAACGACGTAATTTCGACATAAACTTAATCATCACTTAAAAAGTTTTTAATTTGTCTACTTACGCCGCAATCTCCGAAAAGGCATGCATGGACTCACGGCTGTCCCAATAAGGGAATAAGCATTGAAATTTTAAAACGTTATTTGAAAGAGAGATTAAGATAAAATAATTAAATAATCATTCGTCAGGCAGAAATGCAGAATCGCCAAGTGAGAGTTGTTATAAAATTGTAGAATATGAATCATGATTTGAAATAAATTTTGATTAAATTTAATTTGGTTCTAATAACTTAATTTTTTTTTTATAGCTAAATTGAACTAATTTTCAATTAAAAAATAAAATAAAATTTAATTTAATTTAATTAAGAAAAAGAAAATAAATGAAAAATTAAAACAAGATATATTATTTTTTTTATTATTATTTTTAAATTAATAAAAAATAAATAATTATATTTTATTTATTTAAACATATTATTATACTACATTTTTTAATATCAATATTTTTAGCGTTCAAATAAATTATATTTTTAAAAAAATATTAATTTTTAATTTTAATTATTATTATAAAAATTTTATTTTTAAATTAATTAGACATTAATTTTTATAATAAAATTTTAAATTTTTTATGAATTACTATTGTAATATTTTATTTTCAATTTTTTGAAAGAAACTTATATTATATAGTAATAAAAGTGTATTATTTAAATTTTTTATTTTTATTTTAATAGATATGTGTGTTTTAATAATATATATAAAAAAATTATTAACAATTCGAATTAATTTTTAAGTTAGATTGGACCAGCTAATTTGAATTTGGGCTCACGCTTGCATTAGATTCGATGTAATAATTTAGACTAGTCTCACTAATTGCCACCTGTGACACAAACAGGTAGCATAAAACCCTAGTCTCATTCTCCTATCTACTCGTGACTCAGTCGCCAAAGCCTTTGCTTTCTCAGCTCTAATTCTTCTCGCCGTCTAATTCGTGTTTGATAGGGGGCGCTTAACAGTCGTCTCTTTATTTACTTTGTTTTAGGGGGTTCATTCATCTGTAGATTTTGAAGAATTCTTCGCTCCTGATTCGTTTGGTGAGTTCGTCCAGTCTTATACTTCGTTTCTTCTCTTGAACTTGAATCTCTTTTCTTTCTTTGTTTTTTTACGGTGATTGGAGTGGGTTTTACTATTTTTGGGTTTATCTCCATTAAATTTATCTTTTTTGCTTCGTAAACTAGTCTGTTACTGAAGAAGAAAGTTGTCCGTTGAATAATAATTGTGTTTCTTATTGTTTGTTACGAATTGTGCTATTAAGGTTTGATTGACTCTGTTTCTCCATGTTGTGGTATAATTTAACCTTTCTTTTATTATTTTTATTTATACTTTTATAGCTTAAATCATATACTAGAGGGTCTATTAAAATTTTGTGTGTTTTCGTGCTGTGGATTGTTGATCGATATGGCTGTTGTTGTCTTATTGTTTATGGCATTATTTTATTTTTATTTTTATTCTGTATATGTGTTTGCTGCTTAACTAATAAATTACTAAGATTCTACTGGAAATAAGATTTCAATGAAGGGTCTATGACCTTGTTTATTTAACCAGTAATTTCTTGTATATGTTACCTTAGGGAGGGAATTTGATGCCAGAACTGATTTTCAGTTTGTTTCCTTTCTAAACTCTGTTTATGATAGATTTTTAGACCTAGACTAGTGCTAACCATGTGTATCTGCATTAGCAAAATATTCTGCTGATAACATGCGCTTCATTTGTGTGCAGGGCTTTCTCATGCTTTGTTCATTATTCACCTATGTCTTCTTTTCAAGATGGCTTTGCTCAACTCCAACCGATGTTAACTTCTCATTAATTTTGCTCCCTTATTGCGTTGAAACCAAGAAATACCCATTGTCAATTTTTTCAGCCTCATCATGATTGCAACGGAAGCCATTGTACCAAGGAAAAACCTGAAGATTAAAATTATCAAGAAAACATTAGACGTTGATCTTGGTAGGAGATCATGTGACTTAGGGCAGCTGGTGCCTCTTGGTGATGACCAATCAATGGATACAGCTTCTGTTGACTGTGTTAAGAAGCGTGGTTCCCAAGCTGTGCTGGAGAACCAAAAAGTGAAGAAGCAGAAGATGGATCGTAGCATGACATTGCAGTGCTCTATCATTTTGAAAAAGCTGATGTCTCATAAGGCTGGTTGGGTTTTCAATCATCCAGTTGATCCTGTGGCTTTGAATATCCCTGATTATTTTACGATTATTTCAAAACCCATGGACTTGGGAACCATAAAATCCAAGCTGGAGAAAGATACTTATTCTGATATTGAAGAGTTTGCTTCTGATGTCAAGTTGACCTTTTCTAATGCCATGCTATATAACCCACCTGCCAATTTAGTACATAAAATGGCAAAGCAACTAAATCAGATTTTTGAGATGAGATGGAAAACATTAGCGGAAAAGTGCAATATTGGATGCTTGATGGTTGGACCTGGAATTTCATCCTGTGGGAAGTTGAAGAAAATTATAGATACACGGCATGATTTTTACAAAATACATCCATCACATGATAGTTCATTGCCAAAAAGGTCATTCCTGCATGGAAAGGTTGCAAGGTGTTCTTTGAAGAGTGTATGTAATGCTGAAGTAAGTTATTTTCATGAAATATGTAATTCTTTTCTAAGATGTATTAGTGATCTAGTAGAAATAAAATTGTCCATGTTTTTTCCTACTACTGAGTCATATCTATTGCAGTGAGATTACAAATGCTTGTTTGCATGACCCCATCCTTTCTTATTATTCATTATCATATATAATTTTTATATACTTTTCCTGAAGATTGTATACCATTTGTATATATGTTTCTTTTCTTAATAAAGGTGGAGCACTCAAAAACATTCAAGTACTGCAAGAGTAAAGTATCACAGGAGGTCTGTGATAAAGGTATGAAGTGGCAGATTTCAGTTTCTGCTTGCTGGCTAGCTACATAGCTAATTGGTAATATGACATGTAGGCACTGAAAGTAATATTAAACAACCTTCTGGCTCTGTTATTGCAAATCAACCATGTAATACTGCTGCTCCAAGTATATGTGGTAAATGCAACAGACTTGACTGCTGCTGTAGCCTTCCTAGTGATTCAGCTCACACATCAAGTGGTTAGTTGGGCCTTTTTCTTTCTGTTGCTTTACATAGCTGTCCTCTTCATAATGGTCTTATTATTAGATTTTCTGTCTAGATATATCTTCAGAAAGATCTTGGGGGAGCATTAATCATGCATGTAATGCTGAAATATCTAGGCTGGTATGTGTGGTTTGAGTTCTGAACTGCTCTTACCAGTTACCACTTACCTGTTGAGGAGCTCAACAATGCATGGTTGAATTAATTTTGCATTTATGTAGGATTTTAAAGCCATAACAATACCTGGGATAAATTTTAAAGTGGAAGTGAAGCTGACATCCCAGCCAACTAAGTCAGACCCAGATTCTGATGGTGAGATCATGTTTGTTTTTTGTGGTAGAATTACCAGCTATTTTTTTATGGCCTTAGTATTTGTTTTGTGCTTTGAAGGGGCAGTGAGTGCTCTGGATGATGAAAACCTATGTCCCAGTTCTCAGCTTATGACTCCAGTCACAGGTATTGCTTCTTCAGAAGGTTATTGATCCACCTTCTGCCTGGCTTGACTTGTAGAAGTCATGGCTTTCCACTTTGTACAATTGTAGTGATTGATCTTTCATACTTCATATGTTATTTAAGGATGGAACCCTACAACTTTTGATGTTCCTTTGTCACCTAAGAGGGCCCTTCGAGCTGCTATACTGAAAAGCCGCTTTGCAGACACTATATTGAAAGCACAACAGAAAACACTCCTTGATCACGTGAGACTTCTTGAAATGAATGAATTGGATTTTTCTGATGTCATTTTGAGGTTTTGCGTTTTAAGATGCTTATTGGTGTTATTTCTCTGTATGTAAAGGGAGATACAAGTGATTTTGCAAAAAAGCAAAAGGAAAAGCAAAGATTGGAGATGATACAATGTGAAGGTGAATTTAGCTTATACCCACTTCTGTCCTATAAACATAGGAATTCATCCTAGTATTTTTCAATTGTATTTTTGCTATGTGCAAATTGCAATAATTTTTTTGAAATGCTTTATCTTCTCTGTAGCAATGGAGGCTTCTTGCTTTTTCCCCACCATATTACATGCCTGATTATATGCATGACTTCATTTTAAGTATAATTTCCATATGAAGATAGAAATCATTTTATTTTGGATATATAATGATGAACTTATCTTGTATAAGGTGTGACTGATAAATGAGGTGAAACTAACGTTGGATATTGGGGAATCTATTGTTGGATCTAGGACGTGTTCCATCTTCTAGTATGTAAACAATAATAAAAAGGGTAATGAGAATGCTACAATTATTTTTGTTATTGCGACAACAAAAGTGTATGAAAAGTTCACCCAATTATTAATTACATTTTAGTGCTATTATTATTGGATAAAATTGTCATTGATGAATAATTTTTGTAGTAATATCGTCATTCTATTAAAAAAATTCAATGATAATTGTAGTACAAAATGGTGCTATCTATGAAAGGAGGCATTCATACCTATCTCTGTGTTTTAATGTATTTCCCTATGAATCATCTGCTAGGCTTCTTAGCATATGGGCGGGTAATGCATTTCTGCAGGGATGCTAATTTCTCTGTCAGGTTGGGATTACATAGGGTAATGTTTGTTGTCGACGAGATAAATTGGAGTTATTTTTGTAAATGGCGGTCACTATATTTTCTGATGTCTTCAGTTGGGCGTTTCTCTGGTAATAGATGGCACTATGTTGAATTTTGGGCCTCTCTTAAGGACGGGCATTGGTTCACTAATATTGTCAAATAAGATTGTAAGAGCAGTGTTAGCAACACTATCAATTGCACCATTTTTCAAGTGACAAGTGTAAACTTTATATTCTTATACATATTTTCTTAAAAAAAAATGTGAAAAGAGTCTGCCAAGAAAGTAAAATTTACATGTGTCACTTGAAGAATGGTGCAAGAAAAAAAAATGAGTGTTGCTAGCACCGATCAAGATTTAATTTTAAGAGAAACTAACTTAATGCAATAAGTAAAATATTTTGTTGCCATGTTTTGTTAAAGAGGAACGACATAAATTTGCACTTATACTAATTATGATGTACCACGTAGCAAAATAATTTTGAAACTGATAAAGTTATTCATTTTACAAGAAAATTTTTCTGTGTAGCACTCTAGAATTGGTGTGCATTTAGCATCTATTTTGTTAAATTGATCAGTGTTGATGCGAACCGGGGGACGCGATTCCTATCGACCCACCTAGCTACGAGGCTAGGGAACCAAGAAGAAGCGGATCAAGACCCAAACAACAAAATTGGCATGGATTTCTAAGCAAAACACAGATTTGGCTGCAGGAAACTCACCACCACACTTGGATATTACGCACCACGCGCGGAGGAGAGGGCGAACGCCACAAAGGGGTGCAACTACCTTTGATAAGTTCTTGGGGGAAAGGCTTGCAATCAAGCAAGGAGCTCCATGGCTCTCACAATTTGTTTTCTAACAAATTTCATTAATATGATCAAAGATACAAAATGGGCTGCCCAAATGTCTATTTATAGGGCTCACACAAAACCTAAAAAGAAAAGACAAAATATGAGCCATTGGATTTGATCCAAGGGCTGAAATTACAAATTTTACATTGGCGCCGCGGCGGGCAAACATTCATGCCGCGGCGGGGAGGCTCGGATCACAAAAGTAAAACTACGCGGGCCGCGGCGGACAAATTACATGCCGCGGCGAGGAACCTTGCACTTCAACCCGAGAGGTCTGTGCCGCGGCGCCCAAAAGCCATGCCGCGGCGCGCACGTCCCTGGTCCTCTGCGCGCACCTCTGCCCACACTTGCGCGCGCATCTGCTCGTCCTGCGCGCACGTCTCCCAGCCTGCATACCCAAAACAGAAACATCGGCGCCGCGGCGCACATATTTCATGCCGCGGCGAGAATGCCTCGTCCAGAATTCTACCAAAACAGAAACTTGCCCGCCGCGGCGGGGGAAAGTCATGCCGCGGCGCAGCTCCAAAACTGGCAATTTTCCACAAATTAGCTTGGCACTCCCATGGCGAACATGCTTGCGCCCTTGCTCGTGTTTGTGGCGCCTTTCTACGCCGTTATTTCACCCCCTTCTCGGCTTGGTCCATGATACGAGTCGGGCCTTGTTAGTGGCGCGATCCGGTTCGTATCATTCCCTCCCTCTTAAAGAGAATTCGACCTCGAATTCGGACCTTCATCACGGGGTAAGTGTAGGAGCCCATCTCGGTTTTGCTCCTCATCATAATAATCCTGCAAGAAAGAAAAGTAAGAAAATAGACATTCTTTCATTTTTTTCTTTTCTTCTTTTTTTTTTGTTTGCCTTTTTTTCTCCTTGGGCATTTCTTCATTTTCTTTTTCTTTTCCCTTTTCTTGTTCACCCTTGTTCTTGATCTTCAATTGATCCTCAACCACTTCTTTCGGGGTAAGGGGGATAAGGGTTATCTTGCTTCCATCTTTCTCGAACGAGTACTTATTTGCATAACCGTCATAAGTCACCCGTCGATCATATTGCCAAGGCCGGCCCAAAATCATATGCCCAGTCTGCATTGGTACCACATCACATAAGGCAACATCTTGATAATTCCCCATAGCAAAGGATACCAAGGCTTGATGTTCCACCTTCTCCTCACCTTGATCATTCAACCATTGCAGTTTATAAGGTGTAGGATGTTTGGTTGTGGGTAACCCTAACTTCTCAACTAGGGTTGTGCTAGCAAGGTTGGTACAAGAACCCCCATCGATAATTAGGCTGCAGACTTTGCCATTCACGTGACACCGTGTATGGAAAATGTTTCCCCGTTGTGAACCCATGTCACTTTCCTTGGAGCCATCCTTGGGCACTCGCCCTATCATAAGCAAGTCTCCTTTCACCGGAACTATCTCTTCCGCACTTGCTTCTTCCAATGGTGGCATCTCCTCACCATCACTCTCGTCATCTGTCTCCACCTCCCCATTTGCTTGTATGATCATCGCTTTCTTGTTCGGACACTGGGACGCATAATGACCCTTTCCAAGACAACGAAAACAACTCACATCCCGATTTCGGGGAAAGGTTTCAACCTGACCTTTTCCTTTATCTTTACTAGCCTCCATCTCTTTGCCCTTGTTGACTTCAAAGCGGGGCTTGGAGCTAGTTCCTTCTTCTCTCCTAAAATCTTGTACCCAAGGTGTTGGAGAAATTGGCCTTGGTGGTTGCATCCGGTTACTTCTTCGCTTGAATTGCGCTTCCACTTTAATTGCCATGTGGACCATGTCTTCCAACTCCACATAATGATGAAGCTCAACAACATTAGCAATTTCCGGATTTAGTCCACTCAGAAACCGAGCCATAGTGGCCTCTCTATCCTCCTCAAGGCTAGCCCTAACCATGGCTACCTCCATTTCCTTGTAATACTCATCAACCGATCGAAAGCCTTGATGAAGTCGTTGCAATTTCTGATAAAGCTCTCGGTAGTAGTGGCTCGGAACAAATCTCTTCCGCATGATGGCTTTCATGTCTTCCCAACCACTTATCGGTCTTTCTCCATTTCTCCTTCTCCCAACTACCAACTGATCCCACCAGTTCAAAGCGTAGTCAGTAAACTCGATCACCGCCAATTTGACCTTCTTTTCTTCGGAGTAGTTGTGGCATTCAAATATATGCTCCACCTTCTTCTCCCATTCCAAATAAAGTTCCGGGTCATTCTTTCCTTGGAATGACGGCATTTTCATTTTGATACTTCCCAAGCTCCGATCAACCTCATCATAAGGTTGGCGTGGGTACCTCCTTATTTCTCCCCGATCATGGCCACCTCTAGGCCCATGTCGTCTTCCAAAGGGCATCCTCCCTTCATCTTCATTGTAGTTCTCTCCAAAACTATCTTCATCCAACTCTTCCTCAAAAAGGGCTCTCCTATTAGGTCTTTCCACATTAGGAGCGACTTGTGGCGCCTCTTGCCCTAAGTTGGCGATAGTTGCTTCTTGATGTTCCATTCGTTCATTTATGTTAACCATGACGGCATTCATCCGTTCCATGGCTTGTTGTAATGCCCTCATCACAAGAGTTGTATCGGGCCTTTCCTCTGAGCTATTCCTGTCAGACATGTTTACAACAACTAACACAAACAAACAATTAACAATCAACAAAATTGGAACTTTTACTCGTTACCTCACGTGTTTACACTCGAATTTTTGATTGCCGTAGCGCTCGAAGCCCTATGACAAACCAAACCGTCCAAGTCTTCCACACCAATGTAGAATTTCACACTCAACAAGTGTAGCTTGCAATATCCAAATGTATGGAACAATGGAAACTAACTCAATGTGTTTTGAAACCCTAACTCTATGAGTTTGGAAAGAAGTTCGATTTAGCGAATCCAATCCGAAAAATTGCAAACAAACAAAGAAACGATCCGTTAAAGCGCAAACGACGCTAAAACGACGAAATTTCGTAAATTCTCGGGAAATCAAGAATTCACTTCTCCTTTTTTTTTTTTTTTTTCTCTTATAAGTACCGAAATATCCTCTTCCTTTTAAATTTTTTTTTTTTTTTTTATAAAAATATCTAACGAGATATTTTCGGGAGATATTTTCACGAGATATTTTCGTGAGATATTTTCCGAGATATTTTCGGGAGATATTTTCGGAAGATATTTTTTTTTTTTTTTTTTTTATAAAATAAAGAGAAAAGGTTTGGCTCTCACTTTTTCAAGACCAAAAACACATGTGAGATTACCAAAATACCCCTCTTCAAGAAAAACGAAAATTTGGGGGAATTTCCAACACAAAATCCTCTCCAAATTCAACCAAAATAAGAAGCAAACAACAACATCACACAGGTTATTCCAGGAAATGCATTAAACACACAAAAACAAGATGAACACAGAATTTTTTTTTGTGAAGCAATTTTCTTGTTGCTAGGAAATAGAATTTGACAAAAATTAAGATAGGAATCTAGAGTCTCAACCTAGAGCTCTGATACCAAATGATGCGAACCGGGGGACGCGATTCCTATCGACCCACCTAGCTACGAGGCTAGGGAACCAAGAAGAAGCGGATCAAGACCCAAACAACAAAATTGGCATGGATTTCTAAGCAAAACACAGATTTGGCTGCAGGAAACTCACCACCACACTTGGATATTACGCACCACGCGCGGAGGAGAGGGCGAACGCCACAAAGGGGTGCAACTACCTTTGATAAGTTCTTGGGGGAAAGGCTTGCAATCAAGCAAGGAGCTCCATGGCTCTCACAATTTGTTTTCTAACAAATTTCATTAATATGATCAAAGATACAAAATGGGCTGCCCAAATGTCTATTTATAGGGCTCACACAAAACCTAAAAAGAAAAGACAAAATATGAGCCATTGGATTTGATCCAAGGGCTGAAATTACAAATTTTACATTGGCGCCGCGGCGGGCAAACATTCATGCCGCGGCGGGGAGGCTCGGATCACAAAAGTAAAACTACGCGGGCCGCGGCGGACAAATTACATGCCGCGGCGAGGAACCTTGCACTTCAACCCGAGAGGTCTGTGCCGCGGCGCCCAAAAGCCATGCCGCGGCGCGCACGTCCCTGGTCCTCTGCGCGCACCTCTGCCCACACTTGCGCGCGCATCTGCTCGTCCTGCGCGCACGTCTCCCAGCCTGCATACCCAAAACAGAAACATCGGCGCCGCGGCGCACATATTTCATGCCGCGGCGAGAATGCCTCGTCCAGAATTCTACCAAAACAGAAACTTGCCCGCCGCGGCGGGGGAAAGTCATGCCGCGGCGCAGCTCCAAAACTGGCAATTTTCCACAAATTAGCTTGGCACTCCCATGGCGAACATGCTTGCGCCCTTGCTCGTGTTTGTGGCGCCTTTCTACGCCGTTATTTCACCCCCTTCTCGGCTTGGTCCATGATACGAGTCGGGCCTTGTTAGTGGCGCGATCCGGTTCGTATCAAGTGTCCTCTTATGAAGAAAAAAAAACATTAGCGACACAAGAATTAAGATGCTGATTCATGAGCAAATATATTGATGTATGAGAAGGAAGTGGGAGGTGTTGCAATATCATTAATCACTGTAGTTGCCTTTATCAAAGTTTGTTCTATTCTTTCTTCTGTTATTTATTTTTAATGGGCGTTGCCCTAGATGGGGTGTTGGTATGGTGCTTGTTTATTAAAATTTATTATGGCATCTCCACTTCCTCAACTTTCACGTAATTAATGAATTATTAGTTTCTAACCTCACAGAGAAGGCAAGGATCGAAGCACAAAGAAAAGCTGCTGAAGCTGCCTCAAGAATGAAAGAGGAAATTAAGTTGAAGCAGCAAAGGGAAAAGGAAAGAGAAGCTGCACGTATTGTGCTTGAGCAGGTTTATACCTTCTATTTTATGCCTCTTATTTGTTAATATATGCCATCTTTGCTCAGCAAAAACAAAGTTGTCATTGGATAATTTAATTCTCCATGTCAACACCAGATCGAAAAAACTGTTGAGATTGATCAGAACATGGAGGCACTAAAGGAACTCGAAATTTTAAGTGGGCATGACAAAAGTTCCAGAACTGCTACTGGAACACCGTATTTGTTGCAGAAGCTAGGTTTATTTATGAAGGATGAATATGCGGCATACAATGTGTATGAGGATGAGGATGGTTTTTTTGTGGAGGAAGGAGAGGTTTTTTGATTTTAAAGGAAAATATACAGCTTTTTTTGTCCCCTTCTTTTCCAGCTCAACTTGTTCCTACCGATTTTGAGAGGGGGGAACAGGGACGATTGTAAATGGTACTAGTTATTTTGTAAAGAGGATAAAATGCAACATTATAACTTTTTATAGATGGAAAAAAGCATATAGAGAAACATAATTTATGTCTTAAACCTTTTTTTCCTTCCCTTTTTTGCTGCTCTGTATAACATAAAGGTAGTACGGATGATTTTAAGTGCGGATGAAATCATAGGTATCGATGGAAATATGGGCACTTTTATTTTATGGAAATATTGGCCCTTTTATTTTATGGAAATATTGTTGCTTTCGTTTTATGGAAATAGGAGCATGTTGTTGATATTAGGATATTTTAAAAACAATGAGAGTGTAAAATTTATGGATAATTGTTACACAGTTTGCTTTACATTTTGGAAAATTATTAATGATGCAATAATAACCTAATTTTATTAATTTTTATTTAAATATTAGATTAAATACTCAGAATATATGATATACATAAAAAGGTAATTGATAAATACTAAAGTATTATTTGCTTTATTGATCAAGTATAAGTAGTGGGATAAAATTACCATAGATCCAGCTGCAGTTAATAGTTATGTAAATAGATTATTCATATATTGTGTTGGATAAAAATTAGTTATAATATTCAATATTATTTAGTTTTAGGTGTACAGTAGAGTAATTCTAATATTAAAAAAAATATAATTAATTAAGGAATTAATTAATGTATTGATGTTTCATTTAAACTTGAATTTCTAATTTCAATGGTTTTTAAGGTTATTCTGTACCAACATCAAACAATATTACTTTTAAGATAAATAAATGCTTGAAATTAATTATTTTATGTTATCAAAATGTATATTTATTTATTTGAATATTTTATGATGATCATAAATATCAAATAAATGTAAAATATAAAATAATAATTTAGTATAATCGAATTAATTAATTAAATTAGTTAATTAAACAATATTTAGTTAGATTAAATATTTATTTAAATTAATTAAAATATTAAAATATTAAATTCAAATATTTGGTACACTTAATACTTGTGAAAGAAGGAAGACATTTTTTTTTTTTTATAAAAAGTTGTGTAGCTAGCAGTTTTTAGTGGGTGCATCGGGACATCCCAACTAAGTTGGCACCTCTTTAACACCTTTTTCATTAAACCACTCAACCACTAATATTATTAAATATTAATAAAATTAAGCATACAGATAAATATTCTCAACAAAACCTGTAATTAGGTTTGTTGTTAGCATCTGAATAAATGAAAGAGCTAGCGAAAGATGGGACATTTCACCACTAAGTCGCTGTACATAAACTAGGAGCCCTAGAAGCTAAACTATCAGCTGCAGCATTGCCCTCCCTGTAAATATGTGAACAATGAAACTCCATATTGGTAATTTTATCTAAATAATCCGTCCAAGCAGAATGTCATCTCCAAGGAACCGAAGAAGACCGAGTCTGAAAGAAAGCAACAACATATCCTGAGTCTGATTCCAACCAAAGACGCCTCCACCGAAATATATATGCATACTTCACCGCATAAATGGCTACCGCTAGTTCTGCTTCAAAAGCATATGATACTCCAAGCGGAATACAAAAACAACCCTTAACAAATGATCTGAAAGTTTGAAAAACACTTACACAACCAGATAATCCTGGTGCTCCAAAAGTTGCACCATCTGTATTGACCTTTATCCATCCCGAGGGTGGTGCCTTCCAATTAACCTCTATAATCCTTGATGCCCGTCTCGGGATCCCTGTTATTCGAAGTCGCTTAAGTACTTGTAGATCATCCACAATATTTCGCATGCAACCACTCTTTGAGAGACTTGCCTCGCGGATAAAACGCCATACTGTGGCAAAAGCCGAACTCAGCGTCGTCCTCTTATTGTTAAATTGATAGTCATTTCTAGTAGTCCAAATCACCCAAATGACTGAAACAATTCCTGCTTTCCATAAATTGGCGAGTTGTGATCCAATTTCCATTGCCATTGCGGTCTTCCATAGATTTGGGATCGAAGAGTCTATACATGGTCGTTTTCCAAAGAAGAAGCATAGGAAGTCCCAAAGAGCACCTGCAAAATGACAACTTAAAAAAAGATGTGACATAGTTTCCTCCTTGGATCCACATAACGAGCAACGGGAGGGAAACGATTGTCCCCTCCTTTTTAACTGACAATTCATTGGAAGTTTATTCTGAATAACATGTCATAGCAAAATAGATCGTGAGGGCAGTATATAATGAGCCCAGATGGCCTTACCCCAAATCTTGCGTTTTCCAACCACACGTAGTGAATCATAAGCTTCACTGGCTATAACATCTCCCTTAAATGAGTGTGTCTAAACTCTGATGTCCGAACCTATGCCAACAACTGTTGATTGAATTTTTGAGGCAATATTTGGATAGAAGTCTTTGAACGATTGCGGTAAATTCTAACCATCTTCACGGACAAATCCCCCACTAATGAGTGTATTGGAGGGTCCACTGGTGGACCATCTTCAAGAAGGAAGACATTTTAATAATTATCAAATTAGATTTGAAAACTTTTAATTAATTAATTAAAACAATTTAATTAGAATTAAATTGTAACACATCATTGTTAGTCATGTAAGAGGACTAGAAGAGTGTGAGGATGAGACACTCACAATCACACAATTTAATTATGTGAAGAGAGTGAAATTGAGAGTTGTATTTTACAACAACTCTTAGCCAAATTGAAGAGTATTTAATCACCCTATTTCTCCCCTTTGTGGCCGATCAAGATATTGAGAATTTAGAAAAAAAAAAAAAAAATTTACATTCAATTGAGAGAATTTTATGAGAACAAAATTCAACCAGTGTTGTGTTATTGATAAACAAATTATCCTTTGACAATTTAATCAATCAACCATAAGGTGGATCTATTTGGTTAACTAAAATTAATTTTTGATCTATCGGGAGATTTCAAGAATTTTCACTAATCTCATTCTTGTTTGTTGGGAGAAAATGCTTGGAAGCTCAAAGATTATAACCTATTGTTCACATGCTACGATGTATGATTATAACTCCACTTCATTATAATTAAATTATATATATCATAAGATCTATAATGTGCAAAAAAAAAAAAATTGTTGTTTAATACCAATTTCTTCACTATTTTTGTTATTAAAATTCATTTTTTACCAAAAAATACTTTCAAAAATCAACAATTTGTATCAAAACTAGTTTATAATATTGTAATTTAATTATGCATGTGA
The DNA here is from genome assembly GCA_029378325.1 of Elaeagnus macrophylla. Classification (NCBI taxonomy): domain Eukaryota; kingdom Viridiplantae; phylum Streptophyta; class Magnoliopsida; order Rosales; family Elaeagnaceae; genus Elaeagnus; species Elaeagnus macrophylla. The sequence goes on along the minus strand of CM055647.1, from coordinate 13,126,596 downwards.
TTGCATGATTTGGATAGGAACTAAATTACATTTTATGTGATTTAATTATATGAGTTTTCATTTGTTAAATGCAATTATTTATGATGGTTAATTATATGGTTCTTTTGGATTCTTGCAATAAAAAGTAAGATGTACACTCCAATTGAGGGTACATAAATTTTGAAAAAAATAGTTTTCCACTCTTTTGGATTTTATGAATTTTTTTTTTATTTTTTTATAGCGTTTTCATTTTGTTTCAAGTTTGAATCCTAAATAGTAGCTAAAATTGTCCTAGAATAGTCACCACTATGATCCGAGTAGCTAAAGGTCGTGCATCCTAGCATTGTCCTAGCCACAACACCACCATCTGACCAGGAAGCCAATTTGAGTACACAACCTCCACCTAAATACCGTGTTGGGAAGGACTGCCCGTTGTGGCCTGTGGCTAGTGCAACGGCTATGCACTACTCAAGATATTTCTTTTGCGTTCACGTGTGTGTCGACTCTATTCTGTTGTATGATCCCTGATCGTGGTTGGTGTATGAACTTTACGATACAAAAATTTTAATTTTCAAATTTAGTTGGGTTGAGCCCAAGTTTTGAAAGAAAATGGAAGAATTAGAATATGTCCCAAATTTAATTTAATATGTAATAGTTGTTGATGTCATTTTTTGTCAACATCAGAATGAGGGTACACTTTTTCTTGTTGTAGACTTGAGAACAAAGAAAATACGTTAGGACCTCGGACCACCAAGGGGTATGATGGGCCTTTGACCCTTCGATGCTTAAGTCAGTTTGGGTAATGGCAATGGGGGGAGGAGACCTGAGCCTTGACTCGGTGATAATAGGGAGAAATGGAGACACGAAAAATATAAAAGCTGCGTGTATTATTCTATTATGTCATTATGTACATCCAACCTGTGTGTGAATGTGTATAAGGTGCATGTACATAGGGAATAGAGATATACTTGTTGTCGATTACATACCCAATGACCACGCTTAACTACAAGTATATGGGATGTGTATACGTGATAAGTATTTAAAGAATAAATATCGAACTCACAGGAAAAAAGTATAATTAATAACAAAATACAAATTCGAATATTAACAGTACTATTTAGACAACAAGAGATAAAAGCTAAAATTAAATAACTAAACTAAACTTCAATAACTCAAAACGCAACGAAGAACTATATATGAAGAAATAATCTAGGTAGTCGTTAATCCCCCAATCTTCTAATCATGTGAATCCCTAAATTTCTCCTCAAATAATTAGCAACAAATTATATGATCAATTGATTATAAACTATGTATGCATTCATCTCTTAAGTAAATTACACACAATATAATAACCTAACCTAATCACACTCTCATGCCAATTAGATTAAAGCAATACTCATAAAGCAGGTCAATTATGGATTACATATATACGATCGTACCTATCAGCCTATAACTATGTATGTTATTTGATCAAGACAAACATATAAATACTTCTCTCAAAGCTATCTAATGTAGGAAAGGATAATATAGGCTTTTATTATTCGTTGTTATTTCAATTAATGTGAGGCCCAATAATTTATGACCCATTAGTTTACTATTAGTACTCTTAACTTATGTTTTGTTGTTAACTTTTGATATATTTTGATATGTGATGTTATGAAATGAGAGCATAGTTCTCTCTTTTATCCTTCCAATCCTATTTTCTTCATCTTCTTCCCCTATTTTCAAATTTTATGCTTCCATTTCTAAATCTCCCTACATCACTATCTATATGCCTCTATAGATTAATTGACGATCAAGTAATTAATTAATAATTCAATCAAATAAAATAATATAATTGTAAATTGCAATTACAAGATGAGAGATAATTTAGTTAATCACATCTTAGAAAATTTAGTTCATAAGACCCCTAAATTAATAAAATTTAGCTACTCATGATGTTCAGAAAATCCAAAATTATAATTAAAGAAATCATTACAAAATATAGAAAATATAAAAAGAAGTACAAAACTCAATCTCTTGAAGATTGTCACTGTACTCTCTAATTTTCCAATCCTTACTTTAATGCTCCAATGATTCTTCAAATTTTGCTCTTAAAAGTATGCTGAAATTTGGTTCTTGAAGCTTGATTGTAATTAAGCGAATTCTTTGAAAAACTCACAATGTATCTCTATAATGTTGCCTCAAATTCTATATATCGGTTTAGGGCGTTAATAAACTGTTTGTAAGCACACACAAAACCTAAGCACAATAGAATTTTAGTTCAAATAGGATGTTGGAAATCAGGTCCAAGAGTTGCACAAAATTCACGTAGGATGCGGCTTAACATTTCCACCACTGCAATGCAAGATGAAAATATGGGGACACAAATGTAACCTGAGAGGTCACCGCCACGGCTCAATATACTTCACGCCGCGACATGCATTGATATTCATAGTTGCCTAGTTTTGATTCGAGAGGGTCAGGCCATGGTGCCAATAACTTTAGGCTAGGGAGCACATCATTGTGTGTCAATTTGCCTACCTTGCACCACACATGATGTATCGCGTGACATGCATATTTGCCGTTTAAGCTCAAAATTCTTGAAACCCATCAAAACATATGCAGTAATTTTGAAAACAATAATTGTACGACAATTCAATAAAATGAACATAATTAGGTCCTAAGTCGTTATTTTAATCACAAAGGCATAGAATAATCGTATATTTCAAACGCGCATCACCCGAAGAGATAGACTTATCCTTACATTGAGAGCATATCTCTCTATAATTATCTCTTATTGAATAATTATGAGATATTTAGTGCTTATCTATTTGATAGTCATTTATCTAGGGCTTATCTACTGACTCAGTGCTCATTGGGCTGAGCTATGGGCAATACTACTAAATGGGACCAGTGGGAGTGTGCCATTTGGCCCATGTTATTTTATGTTGAACATCAACCCCTAGGACTTATGGGATCAATTACAATGCATAGAAGGTCTAGTTGTCATTTCGTTGATATCCAAAAGCTTGGTTCTTCTAGACATGCTGGTGGCTTATGGCCCACTCTTGCACACTCTTCCATCAGGCAAAACTTTCGAACGTGAAAACGTTTGTGGTGGATTTTTTCAATGTTGGCAATACTTTCAAATTTTTAATTGGAGCTCCTATGTGGAAGATATGTTGGAGTCAAAGCTTCTTTTGAGAAAGGCAACCTATGGTGATTTGGAGAGAAATTTGAATTTCAAAATTTGAAGCTTAGAGCCAAAAACTCCTTGGTCAACCCTACCCCTTGGATGAGCTTGTGAGTGAGTGGATAAGATTGTCTCCCACCCTTTTATATACAAGCTTCTAATCTACCATTCCTTCTACATAATCTAACATTTTAGAGAGAAGTAGTGGAGAGCTCAACTTCTAGAGGGAGAAAACTTGGTAAAGAGTCTTCTCAAGGTATTTTATTCCATTCTTTTTCCTTTTCTTTTCATTGTTTATTTTCGCTAGTGTTTAAGACATAGAGTAGGCACTTTATCTTCTTTTACATCCATACACTACACTACACTGCACTCCACACCACTCCACTCACACTTACACCCACACCTTCCTTTGTAGGGGAAATTTGATGCACACTAGTGTGATGGATGGACATGGACGAGTCAGGTCATCATAGGCATGCATGGAAGTGGCCATGGTGGATGGGAGACAATAGTGAAGGAGTGAGGATCTGTCTAGAGGTCGTGTGGTTGACGGAATGCCGACTGAAAATGGCATGTCGGACGAAGTGCCAACCAAAATTCAAGTGGTCGATGGAGTGCCGACCGAAAGTCACATGGTTGGCAGGGTACCAACCTAAAAATTCATAGTTGGCAGGGTGCCAACTGGAGGTGGTGTGGATGACACTTATCCTACCAAGTATTACCTAGATGAGGTTTGTCTGGCCGTATGCTATCCAACGAGGGGCTATTCAACAGTGTTCCATATGGTAAGGGTCTGTTCTGTGGCTTGTCAATGGGGAGGTTTTTTTCTTTGGCAACTTAACGTTCTGTAGGGGCGCTGCTCAATGGGTTGCTATCTAACAACGATCTGGGCGGTGTTTTTTTAGAGATGCTCCATTTAGCAACTCTTTGTTCAGCATGGCATGCATGGTAGTGCTTTCCAATGGTGACCAAACTCGTGCTATGCAGTTTGATGCACTCGAGACATCTGGACGTTGTGGTTTTGGTCATTCTACATGCAAAGTTCAGTATTGCGTGATCATAGAGGATGAATCTTCAGACGGAGAAAGTTCGAGTGACATTCTAGTTGGAGTTTTATTGGGCCAATTAGAGCAGCTAGAACTTATGGTAGGTCCAAGAACAAGAGAGCTAGTTATAAGGGTGTTACAATAGCAGTGCCACCACCTAGGAAGGCTGAGGAGAAACCAAAAAGGATTGGAGGGCCTACATCAGTGATGGTGGAAGAGAGAACCTCGAGCAATGTGAATTTAGAGCCCTTAGTTGTGACTCTATTGAGGTCGTATCCTGCTCTAGAGCATGTGGGGTCCATTCAGGGTGATGCTCGTGCACTAATTTTGCATTCAGAGACTAAAAATTTGAGATTTGTGTTAGGTGCCCAAGCTAGGCTAGAGTCACGCCTGAGTCCATACATGCAGACTTGATCGAGACAGTGGGATCTAGGGATGATGTAGTTGCTGTCTATTAGGATTTGGGGAGAGACTTGGAGATCTCTTGGAGTTTACTTATTATTGCTTCTCTAGCACGTACTATGGCCATGATGGTGAAGAAGAGTGAGGTAGTTGTTCGGGGTGCTGAGCGTATCGAGGAGTTGTCAAAATAGTTCCATTTGGCAGACGAGCAGGATAGAGATCACATAGCATAGCATGAGACTACGGGGGTGCAGGCAGTCACCACCTATCAGGAGTTTGAGATGTACACTATGGATACTTTGGAAATGTGGGCCTATGGGTTCGCCACTGCCAGAAGACATTTCATGAAGAAGTACCCCAACCTATTACTTTTAGAGGCTATCTTTCTAGACATTTAGGAGAGTGATTCTCATTATGGGGCTACGACTTTCGACATTGAGGAGGAAGTTATTGAGAGTCTGGTTGGAGGCAACATTGAGGATATCGAGGGTGATGCTAGTCCATCACATGTATTAGGGGAAAGTGACAATGCACACTAGTATCTTTTGGTTTAGACTTTCTTTTGATTTATCTTTGTCTCACCAAAGTGTTAGAGTTGGGAGGGCCTTACTTCTAACTTTAGTTGACTTAGTCTTGTATGAATCTTTTTATTAATGATTAATAGATATTCCACTTTAATTTTCTGTCAGGAGCATGCATTGTACCCCTATTTTGGCATGGTGACTTATTTTTAACTTTTGTATGTTGTGTATACTTTTTCCTTTGTGTTTATATGGTGTACACTATTTGTTCTTATGTGGAGCGTAAATTGAATTTTGCATTTAACTTATGTAAGGAGTTCCTTCACATGGGGAACGGATGTTGCACGAGCTCTTCCTCGTTCTAGGAGGAGGTGGGTGTTGGTATTGCGAGATGGTGGTGCTGGATGAGTTGCAACCTGGACTGTGTCCCATCCGACATGCATTGTTCAGTCAACTCCTAATTGGGCAGCCCCAGCGTGGGTTGCTTCTGGTTGACTAGGTCTTGTTCAACCACGTTCTGTTCTGCTAGCTTTTGTTTGGCCAACCTCTAGTGGCCAGTTTATGTCATTGGGCAATTACGTGAATTTGCGTGGCATAGGTGCATGCTGCATTGCAACTTTTTGGGGTAATTTTTCTTAAGTTTGGGTGGCCTATTAGGGTCCCCGTATTGCCAGTCCCCTTGCTTAGGGTGCTTCTAGCTTGATCAAGTAGTCCAAGTATAGCATTTTCGACTTAGAAATTTTTTGAATTTTTTAAGGTGGTGATTATTACTCTTGTGGAGGTGCATATGCTTTTGTCGAGACTCGTGGTCCTTGGGTTGAACTTTTGTCCTTGCATGGAAATTTTCTCCTCCCTCTAGAGAGTTCAGATTGGAGTAGTAAAGATGTGCTTAGTGGATGCCATCTGCGGCGTGCAGAGCTCATTTTTTTGGTTTAAGCTTGTTTGTTGTGCGCTAGCCGGGTTGCCACGTCTTGCACAAATGGTGGGAGTAGAGTTTTGGAGATAACGTACGCATGGTAAATACCTTCCACGGGGTGCAGAGCCCGTCATTGGGTTGTAGCCCATTTTTGGTGCCCTAGCCAAGCTCCCACTCCCAGCTCAAATAAAGGGAGTGAAGTCCTTAAGAAAATTCTACGCATGGTAAATACCTTCCATGGGGTGCAAAGCCAGTCATTGGGTTATAACCCATTTCTAGTATGCTAGTTGGGCTCCCACTCCTAGTGCAAATGTGGGGAGTGGAGTCTTGAAGATAAGTTAAAGTTGTTTTAGTTGAAAGCCATCAGGGGTAGTTCTTATCACAAGGATGATAACCATCCATAGATCCATTACTCCCTGCCATTCGTGGGATAAGGTCACAGATAAATTATTGTTGGGTCTCGTGCTTGACGGACCTTGCCAAGTCTGGGCTACCGTTTGAAGTTACGTTTTGTATCTGGAGATTGGTGGAGAATTCTATTGAAGAAAGTTATTTCTAAAGGCTATCATACCTTAGGTGCTCCTTTTATTCCTCTAAGTAAAAGTTGGCAATTACATGAAGAAAAAAAATTAAGTCTGACAAAGTGCACCAATAATTAAAATTGCGAAAATTACAAAGGATTCTTCTGAATCTGTAATGTTTATAATTATTTAGGATCAATGAAACATATTCCTATGGACAACTGAGTCTAAGAATAATATTTAATGCATCAATTTCTTTTGGTTATGTGAGACAATTATATATTCCTATATTAATTGTAATTTTAATTCTTGTCCTTAGATTCAAATTAAATACACATTATTCAAGCTACATCCAACTTCAATTAATCTTTCCATAATTAATCTCAGTTTACTATCCTATTAATTAGTGATCAAGCAATCAATAAGAATTAATCAATAAAATAAGCATTGAATAACTAGCATCCTTTTGTCAAGCAAAGCACAAATCTTTAAAATTGAAGAACAAGACTACAATCACTTATACATCTACAACCCTGACTGAAAGGAAATTAGCCAATCATATCTATGATATCAAATATTAAATCATCCATATTCAAAATCAAATCCATTGAGTTACAGAAATTTGAAGAACAATAAAAGAAGAAATAAATTAATAAAATCTCCTTTAATTAAATCTCAATCAATTGGATTCAAAATTTCTAACTCTCTTGTTTTCCTCACTAATAATCTTTGCAAATCAAGCCCTTTAATTGATCTCTTTTCAGATCCCAATTTGCTGCTCTTTTTGCTATATTTCTGGTGTTTTTTTTTTTTGTCTCTTTGTTGCTGCAGCAATGCTGTGGCAAAACTGGTAAACGCTTCTATGTTGCTCTTTTTGTTCTCTATAAAGGCACACATAAAAACCTCATGAATGAACTTTAAAATATAAGTCTTTTTAATACAATGCAAGATAATTTCATAATTAATACCAAAGAATTCACCAATGTTCATAAATTTCATAGATGGTGTCTAAATGAGCATAATGTGTAATTCTTTTCACATGGCTAAGCAAGTTTAAAGAAATAAGAGATAATATTTACTCTAATAAATTAGAGTTATCAGCGTGCTTGAGTCTGAGTTCCCTTTTGACTAGCTGGTCAAATTCTTCGTTGGTCACCAGTGGATGCTTCTTCTTGGCTAGGCTGTGAAGGATTTGGGGGTATTACTTGGTCACCTAAGAAAGATGCAGTTCTATAATTGGGAGGATTCATCTTTGTTCAGAAGACAAAGGGTGGAGTTTGCACGTGAGATTTTTGTATGGCACTCACTCAACTTCCGTTGGGGAACTCCCATAAATTATTTTTCTCAGATTTCTTAATTAGATCTTATAGAGAAAATAACAATTACTCCCAAAATTATGTTTTTAGGTTGTCTTCTAATATAACACACTTCTTTCCCACAAATGGCGCCAAATGTTAATGCTGTTTTTTGTCAACATTAGAATGGGATACATTTCTCCTTATTATGGACTTACGAACAGAAAACATGTTAAAACATCAGATCACAATGGGGTGTGGTGGCCTTTGGCCTTCCGATTCTTTAGTCAATTTGGGTAATGGTGATGGGGGAGAAGACTTGAGCCTCGACTCTGTGATAATATAGAGGAGAAATGGAGACAAAAAGAATATAGGAGTTGTGTGTATTATTATGTTATGTTGTTATGAACATCTGACTTCTGTGTGAATGTGTACAAGGTGTATGTATATACGAGATAGGGATATGCCTATTGTCGAAAGCATATCTCTCTCTAATTATCTCTTACAGGATAATTAGGGGATATTTGACGCTTATCTATTTGATGGTCACTTATCTAGTAGTTGGGCTTATCTACTGACTCAATGCTCATTGGGTTAGGCCGCGGGCCATACTATTGAGTGGGATCAATGGGAGTGTGTCATTTGACCTATGTTATTTTATGTCCAACAATAGTTCTATAGTTAATTTTATTTTTTTCAACCCAAAAAGACTCGGTCATAAATAATTGTATTTTTTTGTCTTTTAATTTTTATTTGATGTATGAATTGTTCATTACATGTATATACCATGTCATATAGATTTAAGGAGTTGAGATATGCGGCAGCCATTCAGGCGGTGAGATATGCATATCAATTTCGATGGAGGCGACTATGGTTGGAATCAAACTCAACATATGTTGTCGCTCTCTTTCATACTCGATCTTCTTCGGTACCTTGGAGATGGTATTCTGCTTGGGCGGATTGTTTAGATAAAATAACCAACATGGAGTTCCACTGCTCACATATTTACAGGGAGGGTAATGCTGCAGCTGACAGTTTAGCTTCTAGGACTCCTAGTTTATGTACAGCGACTTGGTGGTGGAATGCCCCATCTTTCGCTACCTCTTTTATCCATTCAGATGCTAACAACAAACCTAATTACAGGTTCTGTTGAGAACATTTATTTGTAATTTAAATTTTATTGTTATTTAATAATATTAATAGTTGAGCGGTTTCATGAAGAAGGTGCTAAGGAGGTGCCAACCTAGTTGGGATGTCTCGGTGCACTCACTGAAAACTGCTAACTATAACCTTTATTGAAAAAAAAAGGAGTTGAGAATGTATGTTTCAAGGACTATATTATAGTTTATTCTAAAAGAATCTTAGAGGACAAATAGAGCAACATTTAATGCTATAACTTGTGGTTGTGCAAATATCAAACTCATGGACTACCATAAGCGCATGTAATTGATGAATACAAATGAATGAGTCATCTTATTGAGTTGTCTTCACTTCATGTTAATTGGAAGAACTCAATTTTGTACCCACATCACAAGCTATTGAACTAAATTTGGATTGCACCCATATATAAGAGAATTTAAAAAAAAAAAAATGTTTACACAATAGTAAAAGGAATGTACAAATTTAGATGTTGAGGTCATTTAATAACTTAGCAGATGCAAGTATAATTCATTTGGATGATCCACATGTGAAACAAAGAAACAGTGGTCATCCTTTTAAGGTTGATTCTTCAACACGACAAGATCCTTTTGGTTTTGAGTATGCATTAGGTGAGAATGCTTTTGATACATCTATGCATAGGTCTCAATCAATTGTGTCTTCTAATGGGGCACAGTTCATAAGAAAACAAAAGTTACCAATAAAAAGAGCTTAAACAAAATATTAGTTAGATCTTCATCATATAAGAGTCAAATGCCTGTTGAGTTTGAACCATATGGAAGGTGTTTTAATAATGTTTCTGGAGATGATAATTGTGGGTTTAGAGATGTGGCAATTGGACTTGGACTTGGGGAGGAAGCATGGCCCCAGGTTAGGGCTAACATACTTAGAGAGTTACAAAATCATCATTAGGAATATTCTTGAAGTGACAACTCTACTTGATCAAAAACTTTTTCATTTTGACGATGGTTGTGGTCCTGACAAATATATGATGAAACTAGACATGAGACATATTATTGATATGAACATACAATGTTGTGGTGGCTACATTCAGTTTACACGAGTCATGGACTTTTCTCCCTATTTAATTTAAGGCACCTACCAAGCATAAGATACTTGTTATGTGCTTTGTCGATAGCAATCATTTTGTTGAGGTAATTCAACATTATTTTAGTGATAATATTTACATTTTGAACTATATAATTAATTTTAATATGTTAATCTTTTAGTTTCATGTTATGTAGTTAGATTTGCATCCAGGATTTCCAATACCATCTGTACACGCCATCATTTCATAAACCATGTGTAAATGGTTGGTTTATATGTTATTCAAAATAAATTGAAGATTGCTAGTCCTTGCAACCATCTCCAAGTAATACAGTGACATATACAACAATTATTCTTAATTTGGATTGTGATGGTTAACTCTTTCTTTTTAAATAAGAAGAACCTTGATTTTTAACTTGTTTAGGTGTTAAAAATATTAATATCATAATGAGTAAAATTGATAGTTTTCTAAATTTTTATTTATGTTAACATTTTATGTGATTATCTTCAACATAAAATATTCATAAATACGAGTATATAATCCAAACAAAGTTTATTTTCCTAAACCTAAAATTCACTAATGAATACGATCATATAATCCAAACAAAGTTCATTTTCCTAGAAAATGTTGAAATTGATAGTTTCATTTTCCATGGTCACTTCTTATCCTTGATATTACTAATGGTATCACTTTTCTCGTTCTGAAATTTGCTACAGAGAGCTTTAAAGTTGATAAAAGCTTTTGAATTTTCTCTAAGTAGAACCAAGTGCATCTTGAAAAATCATCAACAAATACCAAAATGTATTTTTGCCTCCAATGCTAGCAGTACGCATTGGTCTCATCAGATCTATGTGGAGCAACTCTAAGGGTCTTGTAATAAAAAGTTGTTAATTTTTCTTATGTTGACTTTTACTTTGTTTACCAAATTGACAAGGTCCACATACATAGTTTGTTTGAGAAGAGATCTTAAATAGACCTTTAACAGTCTCAAATTTAGAGAGTTTCTTCAGCATTTTGTAGGTAACATGACACAAATGTTGATGCCACAGTTCTTCAATACTCAAGCTGGACCTGTTGCAGAGGAGAGGAGGATAAGATGAACCAACACATTAACAGTTATCACCATAATGGATACCCTTGACGACGACACTCCCTCAGCCGTCATACACCATACACTCTCTATTAGAGAGCTTAACAAAACACTTATCATCTCAAATTTGACTAATGTTGATGAGGTTAACTTTAAGTCCATCGATAAAAAAGGATGTTTTGAAGTTTTGGAATTCCCGAAGCGCGAATAGTAACTTTTTTACTAATTCTAGCTTTACTACCATCACCAAAAGTCACTAACCTTTCATAAATATTTTCATGAGCAGTAAAGAAAGATCTATCCCTTGTCATATGTCTTGAGCAACCACTCTCGAAGTATCAAATATTATAAACTTGAGCCTTAAGAGCAGGATAGACAAAATTACAAAGGTGATCAGAAGAGAGGTTAATAATATCTTTAGAAATTCTGAGTTCTTCGAGGTAAGAAATAATTTCATTTTGGAGAAAAATCGTTTTAGAGGTTAGGGGGATAAAAAGATTTAAAAGATCCTCAACATGACTAAGGATATTAGATTGAAAATGAATACTTGGTGTATAGGAAATAGAAAGAAAGTCACAGAAATCAACATCAAAACTCAGGGATGAAGAATTAGAAACAGGGACAAAAACTTTTGAAAGATCTTTAGGAAGGATGAGACTACAAAAGTACTGGCTTGAATAAACAAAGGAAAAGAAATAAAAGGAGTAGTTACCTCATCAATGTAACCAAGATCTCTCAAATCACCATGAGATTTACCACAATTCAACAATTCATCAAGTCGCTTAACTCAAAGGGTTAATTTCTGAATAGTGTTTCTTGTTTTAGAAATTTTCTTTTCCAAATCCAGATGAGCTTATAAGAAGGAACCAACCATCTTAGCTTTATCCAATAAACAAGATTCAAAGAGTTCAATAGAGTTTGAATCAACCTCAAATGGTTTCTTAAGACTAGAAATCTTTGTCTATCTGTCATCCAAAATAGATTCAAGATAAGCCTTTTCATTTTTCAAGATAAATATTTCTTGCTCCAACTGAGCACTATTTGTAAAAATAGCAGAGGAGGTGTCGAGAATCAAAGGGACAGAAGATTTCTTAAGTTCTTCTTAACGAATTGCTTGCTCAAGTTCATTAATATGACACAAAAAAAATTCATTATCTCACAACAATATTTGAAGAGATTTGATGTGATTATTTAGTCTGAGTTTCAACGATTCAAGATCTTTCTTAATGTTAAGAGTAACATCTAACAATTGACTAGTAATTTTCAAAAGACATTTATCCTTTTTTTAGTACTGTGCTCAATATCACCCATGATTTTCTTCAACTTGAGATGCTTATACACCAAATCATCATAAGAGTCTTGCAAAGAGAAATAACCGCCAGCTTTGACCCAACTGATAGAAGGTGTAGAATTTTCTTCAACATTAGAAGCCATCAACACATTAAGTCCTAAGAAGTTTGTCCTTAAGCTATCAATTTTAGTAGATTAACGTCATTACCGTAAATATTTTCCAAATAATCCTATGCTTCCTTAGAACTTTTCAAATTTGACAGAAGATCTTTATTACAGAAATGAACAGCTCGAATGATAGTATAGAAACCAAGATGAATCTTGTCCCTTAATCGAAGTTCTTCTTCAGTCCAAAGGTCAAAAGGTTTGGGGACACAAATGCCATCATCTAAGTTTTGAAATGGAATCTTTCAGCCATTCTTAATTAAGGACCAAATCTTATCGGCAAAGGATCTCAAATAAGAACACATCTCTGATCTCCAAAAGGCAAAGGTCATACCCTCAAATCAAGGTGGTCTAGAAACTAAACCTCTCACACTAGAAGTCAGGGAAGACTAACACTTACTAGGGAGAGAAAGGAAACACTGGAGCAATTAAGCCCAAAAAGGGTGTACCTATTTTGATACAAATTGAAAGAGTCCTAACTTGATAAATTACTATGGTAAATGTGATAAGGACACCTAGAGTCTCACTCCACACTCATACATACAGCAAAAAAAAAAAAAAGCAACAAGGGACAGTAGTAAGCAATCAAGAGAAAGCCGTAAATACTTTTCATTCTTAGTATTTACTATATATGTTGTTACATATATTGTAAATACTCAGATTGTACTTATTCATGCAGCAGATCAGGCAAATACAATGATATAACATGGTAAACTTACTTAAGCTCCAATCTTAAGTGGTAACATCCACGAGTTGCTTAAGGCAACCACTAAGTAGCCAAATTCACTAAAAGAAGTAAAACAATTAATACAAACTTGAAAAGATAAAATGCCAAATACCATTATCAGTCAAGCATCACATGTCCTAACTACCTAGGCTGCTATCACTGGCCATCTTCACAGCTACTTTGATTGACACTAAATCTGGCTCACCTCTAGAGCCACACCACCAAGTCGTGCAATGCAAGTACTTGCCATTAGTAAGCGTGCACAATAATATATGCAATTTACCCAAAATATGATTTAAGAATAAAAGTACCTCGTATCAACAATATAGAAACACAATCGACGTATGTTGATATGGAAACTCTATCTCATAATAACAATACAAAAATACGTTCGATATATTATTGTTACAGCAACTCCATTTCGTAAACGTGTTTACAAACTCCACCACCACCTCGTAGTTCAACATAGAAAAATACTCAATATGTTGAAACTACAAAAACTTGGTTATAAAAGTGCTTACAAAATTCCACCACCACCTTGTGTCTCAATACAAAAATAACGCTTGATGTATTGAGAGTACGAAAACACATTTTAAAAATATTTAATAAAATATATTATCACATTCTAATCACCAATAAAGAACTACATCAACGTATTGATGATAAGAGAATTATAAAATATTTTTCTTATACCCTAAAATTATTTTTCACTCATTTAAAAAAATACGCAATACTAAATATGTGAAAGTGGTAAAAGAGAAGATAAGAAAGTGTGTAGAAATGTGTAATTATCAAGTTAGAGAAAGAGAGTATTTATAGCTGATTTTTTAACTTTTCAAAGGGGGTATTTATAGATAATTTTTTAGCTTTTCGGATCATCAATGACCCCTCACTAACACCTCATTGCACATTTTCACGAGGCCTCTTTAACCATTAGGATACTCTGCAAAATGTTAGTGAAGTCCAACAAGTCATAGTTCCACCCTATGCATATTCACAGATCTTTCACTGACCACCTCGGCGAGACCTTTGCGAGGTCTCGAAGAATCCCAAAAAATAAGTTTTTTAAGACAAAAATTCATAAATATCTACCAACTCAGGAAAATAAATGCAAGTAAAAATACATTTTAACATAAAAATTCTTGCTCCCAACCACCCTGTGGTATATATATATCATACAAACATACAAAGTGTTTCGAATCTACGTGAGTATGTGTGATAATGATAATAAGCAAAGAATCTTAAGTAGAGGTAGGCAAAACACTAAATAAAATAAATAGACTCCATGTTTTACACACATAAACGCCAACACGAAGGAACTTACAAGACTTACAATATTATAGAAACATTTAAAGCCTTTCCTCTTTATAAGGTTCGATAGGCAATACCGTTCTACCATTGTAAGGTTTGATAGGCACTATAATTCCACTAGTGAGTGGTTTGGTAGGCACTACCGTTCCACATATTTTGTTCCTAAAATGGTTCGGTATTTCTTAATGTGTTTCTCAAAGGAGTTTCAATACCTTTTACCAATCCTTTAGTCAATGTCATTTCTTCCATCTAACCTCTAGTTTAACCAAAACCCAACAAGAATGAGAAACAAACAATTTTTTTTTTCAAAAAATGAATTACTAAATTCCAATACACAATTTAAACAAATTAAATTTGGAAAAACTTGTGAGAATTGTTTCTTGTTCTTTTTTGGGATCAAATGGCCACTAAATCTTCAACAAATGGTGTTTGATTAATGTTTCAATGGTCATTCAATGGTGGTCGGTAACTTAATAGTAACGTCTTGGTGGCTGGTGGATGAATTGTAACGATTTGGTGGTTACTGGTGGTACTCTAATAGAGGGAAGGTGTTGGGATGTTTTGCGGAAGAGGTCTATACGTATCAGTAGGGAAAATGGTTTGGGTATTTTTAGGTAAGATGTGTATTTTCATAACTTCATTATAGCAAGATGTCTTGTAATAAAAAATGGGACTTTTTCAAAATTTCTGAAAATAAAATTGAGATTATTTTTTTTTCCATAAAGAATCGTGAAACTAGCTACTAATAACAAATTTCGAGAATCGTAAACTAATAGACTTATTTTATTACAAAATAGGGAGATTGACCGATGGAGTACAGCGAACAACAAGAAGTTGATGACTCAAATGTGACCTTAATCTAAATGAACTTGATTATTTTTTTTTTCAAAAGAATCACGAAACTAGTTAATAACAAATTTTGAGTATCTTAAATTGATAGACTTATTTTATCACAAAAGAGGGAGATTGACGAGAATAACGAACGATTAACGAATTTGATCTTTCACGTTGTCTATTTAAATTAATTGAAAATTATCATCACAATCATGGCCGTTGAAGCACTAGATGCCAATGATGGCAACGGAGGAGTTAGGGTCAACAAAGCACCAATACCAAACAAAAATTGGTGGAGATATTTGGGCAATGGAGATGCACTAAATTTTTTCTTTTCCCTTTTCTCATCTTGTTTTTCCTTTTTCTTATTTCTAAACAAAAATTAATTTTTATATTTTGTAGGAGTCTTACACCTATAATTACACTTTTGTCCCCTTAAAATTTATTTTTTCTTACTCCTTTAAATGGTGATGCCATTTTTGATATTTTGCAAAGGTTGAAGGCATTAGTGAACAAAGCTGAAACCTCAGGGTATCAACGAAAATTTTCCAATGCTTTGATTTGAAACAAATGTGACGTATATTTCTCACTTCCCACCATTCCTATTAGAGAGTTAGTACACAATAATTGGGTATTTATCATTTGGGTTCGTGTCATATATTCGATATTTTTTAACTTATTTACTGTCTCTTCATTTCACTTACTTCTGCTATCATTTATTTGCAAATTCTATGCTTTTTTATAAAGAAATTCACATTTTATCCTTTAAAAAAAATTTCTCACTATTCAATGAATCATAAAAATATATAGTTGTTAAAAAAAATAAAATGATAATAAAAATTATTTTCATATCAATATTTCCATAAAATTCCTATTTTTTATCTTCTCTATCGTTAAAAAGTAGTAGATATATGTATTACAGTAACAAATAGATTATAATATATTTATTATTTTAAAATATTTTATTCATATAACAAAATACAATTTATAAGAATTTTAAAGCTAATAACGTGGATATGCAGGAAAAAAAAATTTAAACAAAGATTATTAAAATTTGGAGACGAATGAAGTAGTAAAACCAATTATTAAATGCCAAAAAAATTTAAAATATCAAACAAAAAGTAGCTTTTAGTGGACATCAATTCTCTTTTTTATAAGATTGATGAGAAAAAAGATAAGATTTATAAACGGGAAAGGGCCATAGAAATCAATTTATTATTAAAAATGTATATTTTAATTATTTTAATACTGAAAAGAATCAAAAAAATGAAATTATTTTTAAAAAAAGTCATATAAGTTAAAAATATCACAAAAATGACTACACAAATTTTTTTATAGGGGTAAAATGAAATTATAAAATTATAAAATTATTATATGAGTAGAATTTCTTGTATCATTTTCTATAGAGAGACCAAATTCACATATATGTGTGAGAGACAGATGAGAGAAGAGGAAATTATGGATATAATTACAAATTTAATTTCTCTCTTAGGTCTTAATTAAAGAATTCAAAATCATAATTGATGGAGAGAAAAAGTCGAATGAGATTATAGAAGCCATAGTGAACTTTAGAAAAAGATATTAGAGAGGTTTTTAATTTGTTTCAACCTCTGATTAGTTTCATGGATTACAAATAATGCAGCTACTGTAGCATGTGAGCTCCCTAAGGGGCGAGCATTCAGCGGCTAATGCAACTATTGTAGTGTGCGAGTTTAGGAAAAGTATGGCGAGCGCTCCATAACTATGAAAGTCACTTTATTTATGTTAATTAAAGTTTTAGTTACTTTACTTTTACAAATGACCTTTAGTCACTTTGTAAAATTTATATTTTATTATTTTTTTAATACTTTTTTGAACAAATTTTTGTATCACATTTTTCTGTAAGAATATGTTTGTATTAATAAAATTTATATTTTATTAATTTTTTAATACTTTTTTGAGCAATTTTTTGTACCACATTTTTTTGTAAGAATGTGTTTGTGTTAAAATTGTAGACTTTATATATTAAAAATAGATGATTCAAAGATTAAAAATTACAAAATTATTGACGTTTGAATTGCACAGATGAGTTTTATGTAGTCCATTATCTTTAGAACCTAGTATTAGAAATTGAACGTTGCACCTATACTTTATTGCTCAGAGTTTGGCAATAATTGAACCATCCATGTGGTCTCTAACGATTGTGGAATGAAGAGAGCTTATCCGTATGGGTACAATATTACTAATCTTGTAATTTTTTGACTTGTGTAGCAATTATTTTTTATTCAATAAAGTCTGTAGTTTTGGCATAAACACAATAACTACAGAAAAATACGATAAAAAAATGTTTAAAAAATACAATTTTTTTTTTCATAAAATATAAAATTTATAAAAAAATTGACAAAACATAAAAAATAAAGTATTGTACTTTCTATATTATTAAATTAAAATAAAATTTTTTTCTATTAATTTTTTTATTTGTAGTTTAGAATTTTTTATTAATAAAATAATATTTTATTATTTAAAAAATAAATAAAGTGTATTATTTTTGTTAAAAAAGTAACTTAAATATATTTTTTTAAAAAATTAATTATAAATATTTTAATAATATAAATAAAATGACTTCTAAATGACTTAATTATTATTATTTTTTATAATTTAAATTTTTTTTATCAAATCACTAATTATCTATAAATACCAAAATATCTTTCAAAACATTTAACATGTGAAAAAAATAATCTTAAATATGTTTAAAAATATATATAATTTGAATGTCAAATTTTAAATATGTTAAATCTATCTAATAATTAGATTGATTTTAAATAAATATTTATTTATATTGTATTTAATTGAAGATAATTAAAAATTCAATATCTATCATATCTTATATTCGAAATTCATATTGTATCTTGTAAATTTTATAAATAAAGTCTTTATTATAAACACAACAATAAATGAGAAGTACTTCTGTTGTTCATTTTTTTTACTTTTATTCTCTTGTTTTTTTTTTTTTTAGTTTTATAACAAATTTTTTTATAGCTAAAATAAAGGAACTTGGAGTTTTTTTTTTATAAAAAAGTTATAAAAAAAATATTTTTAAAATTTATAAAAATAAAATTAATATTTTAATAATATTAAATGTTTAATTTGAAGATATAATATTAAACGAATATAAATTATTATTATTTAATTTTAATTAAATAATTGTTAAAAAAATAATATAATAATATATTTTTAATTATAAAAATATAAATTTGAGTATAAAAAATATTTTTTTTATTATTATAAATTTTAAAATATATTATTTTTATTATTTTTCTTATTTTCTTTTAGTTTAAGGCATCCTTTTTTCTATTGAAAAAGTTTTTGTCGGGACCACGTCCATATTCGAAGAAAGGATATTATTGTATTATATTTCATAAAAGTCATTTATTTCTTCGATTTTCTTCTTTTTGTAATTTCTGAAAAAACTTTATCAACCTAATGTCTTTCTCTTTTTCTCTTCTGGACTATTCTTGAACAGCATCTGTTTTTTTTTTCTTGCTTACGCATTTTCAATATTCGGCACTTTTTGTTTCAGATCGAAGTTAATGCTAGGGTTTATAGCTTCAAGGCCTGCATTTTGTTGTAAATGATAGATTAAGTTATGTTCTTTTGGTTCCAAGAACATTTGCTTTGTCTCTAAAAACATCAACTTTATTCTTATATAAAAAAAGAATCGATTTTTAGCAGTTTTGGAACTGTTAAGTAGCTCTTTAACTTTGTTGATTTAAGGTTTTGTTGAATTGAGGGTTTTAAGTCTCCGAAGCTCTGACGTTTGAAACTACATTGCTCGGGTTCAAGGGAATGGAGGGTTCTACAGTGAAAGCTGGGGAAGATACTGTAGAGAAGCCTCAGACTATTTATAGTAGAAAAAGATTGGAGTCCAAGACTGAGACCAGTAGTGATTCTAGCTCTGGTGTGAAGAAAACGACGACTAAAACTGTGTCGTCTTTGAAACCAGTTCCACCGACAAGGCTAAGGAGTACTGGAGGAGTGACTGAGAAGCCTTCAATTGTGAAATCCACTTTGAGTGCTGGTAAAAAGAATTCAGATCCAACAAGAAGGTCTCTTCCCGAACTTAGGAGGAGTTCATTGCCTTCGGTGAGTTCGAACAGAGGGAAGAGCATTTCAGAAGCTAGAAAGTCAATGCCTTCAACATCAACTGGATCTTCAGGCAAGCAATCAATGTCGGTTTCTTCTCCTTCTTCATCATTATCATCCATTTCTTCTACTAGAAGAATTACTTCTTCATCATTAGGAAGCAGTGCTGATAGTTTGGTGAGGAAACCGGTTTCTAAAATTTCTTCCTCATCACCTAGAACACCTTCGAATTCAAGCGGACTTAGAAGAGGGTCACTATCGTCTTCTTTGGATAGGGCTTCTGTTTTATCTGGCAGAAAGAGAGAGGCCACATCTCAAAGCAGGGATTCAAAGTTCATTGTTCTTCCACAGGTGGAGATTAAAGCTGCTGATGACGTGGTAAGCAGTTTTTAGATATTAAATTTAGGGAACTCACCAAAATTAACAACCTTACAACTTATTATAACAAAACTAATGCCCAATAACATTGATTGAACATTCAATTGAATGTTTAAGTTCAAAGAAAATGATGTAAAAGTCATTTTTTAGTCCTAGAAATATATGATTTGAATATAAGGCCTCTATTTTTATTGTTTTTCCTTAAATTTACTTGAGAAATTATTTTAAGCTAACATTCTAATAATATTGAAAAATCTAATTGATTGGAGTTAATCGTGAACAGCTTTTAATGTGAATATTTGGACGGGTTATCTTTTTAGTAAAACTATATGATGGAATGGATATAAAGGTGCTATTTTTTTTTTTTTTTTGGTTATAAAGATTTTTTTATTAATGTTGGTTTCCCTATTTATTCCTCGTTATGTAGAATGAATTAGTTAGGATATATTGCAATTGGATTATAAGTTTTTGGCTTCTTTGTAAATAATTTTGGATTCCTAAATAAGGTTTTCTTTATTATACATTTTCTTTTGCTTATTGCTAATTACAAACCTCTCGAGTATTGAGTTTGGTAGAGATGAGTGAATTCAGTGATCTGATGTGGTGTTCATCTTCCATTTTTTTTATTTATTATTTATGGTATCAGAGATTGGATCTTAGAGGCCATAGAGTTGACAGTCTCAAGGCTAGTGGGTTGAGCTTGTCCTCGAATTTAGAGGTAAACTTGTTATAGATACTTAACTCTTATTTTTTTTAACATATCAGAGAAGATGACATCTTTTCTATGGGGAGCGTTCATTTATTTTATTGACTATGTAATTAAGTGCTATGTGTTCCCCTTGTTTCTTGATTCATTGAAGATTAGTTATCAGTTCTGAAGTTGAATGTACCCTGTCAAAAGTTAGTTCCAAATGTTTTGATTTAGAAATGTCTCAAATTCATGTCAATTACTATATAATTAGTCAAACTTGTACCAGCTCTTTAATTTTTAACTATTAAAATCTTTTTGACCACATGTAGATGCTCTCTTGAGCTAAATTTAGGTGTTAAAATCAACATTCCAGGTAAGCGAACTGTGTTAATTTTGTTAATTCACAGTTAACATCAAGTTGATTTCAAAATTAGGAGCTAAATCATAAAGAAGAGTCAAGAAAAAGTTTAGGAACCATAGGAACCATTTATGTAGTTTAGCATTCTTCTGTTATTCAATTTTCAATATTTTTAATTTTATTTGAAGAAATACTTTGTTCCTCTGAATTTTATGCCACCTCTATTGCAGTTTGTTTATCTTAGGGACAATCTATTAACTTCATTTGAAGGGGTGGAAATATTGACACGAGTGAAGGTTTGTAATATGTTTCTCTAACATGACTTTTATTCCTTTAATTATATTTTCCACTTGCTAAACACAACAAATGACGTATATAGATGGCTTTAGCCATCAAAGTGTGATATTTCCCTAAAACAAGTTGGACCAAATAACAAAAATACACAATCATGCACTTTGATATGACAAAAATACCCTTTATGGTGCTGCATTTGGATTACAGGGGAGGGAGCTCCCAAGAGGTAAGATACTCAACGGTTCTTTCCTCGTTCATTAAAAACTTCATACAATAACCTGAAAAGACTGAGAAATTCTTTTGGGCAATAGTGTGTTGTCTGTTGAGCAATAGCACTATAAACTCTTTTTGCAATCATTTTTTCATAAAGCTTGTCTTTGGCATTACTAACTGTTGATTACTACCGCCAACAGACAAAACAGCTATAACAAACCCAAAGACAACATTTATAACACTGAAGAGGAAATATAAGAATTTGATAAACAACCGAAACAGGTAGGCCAAATGGTAAATGTTAAATGAAATTAGTAATCGAGAAAGAACTTGTTTACTGAACTGGATGCTGCTGAGCCACTTTCCATCATACAATTTTTGGTGACTCTTACAAGGTCAGCCACACAGGATTGTGGCGGCCACTGCTGGTGTTTATGCCAGAGTTCTGACGACCTCACTGGTGATTTTGGCCCAGTTTCAACTACCAGCACTGAACTTTCAACTTCCGACTTCTAAAGAATGTTGGAGTACCTTCCAACCTACTTTAGCTTTGGCTGTAAGGCACTGCTATTTACATTACTAGAAACAAAAACCACAAACAACATAACAAAAAATCAAAAACACTAACATGCACTACTTAGTCTCATCTTAACCTCATTAACTTCCTGCACACCTTAAAGAATTTAATCAACTTTATCAAATAATAATATACTTTCAGATTTTTTTGTTACACTACAGAGTAAAACAAAACATAAAAAGGAAGATAACCTTAAAAAGTCATCAACCATGTGGTGGAATGCAAAATAAAAAGGCTCATGAACTATAGTGGCTTAAAAGACCTAACAAACAAACAAAATTAAACCCCAACATGGATTCCATACCTATTTTTTGAATTTTTGAAGTAATGCTTTGGTTGTATCTCAAGTACCTGATCTTGAATCAAGCCAATAAATTTCTTTTATTTTTAGAGTGTACAATGATAACAGAGCTCTAACAGTGGAGTTAGATAACTCCTTAGCTCTGATGTGTAGTGATTGTGAGGAGGGCGAGTGAGATTGGTGATTGGGTGATAGAGGAGAAGAGTGAGAGAGATCGGTCACAAAGCTTTGGGTATAAAATGATGAAGTATGATCTTCGGCAACACTCCTTTTTCGGTAACAAAATCAGTGGTGAGATAAATGAGAGAGAAATAGAGATACAAGGGAAGATGGGAGAGAAATTTATACAGAAGATAAAAAGAGAGAGAAAGAATGTAGGAATCTAGATCTAGAAAATCTACACAAGGGAAAAATGGTAAAATTATGATCGAAATTGACGCCATACCAAACAAAAATGGTTAAATTGTGATTGAAATTGATGCCATACCAAACAAAAATGGTCCTAGAAAGGTTGCAATCCTAGGGAAATAAAATTGCTAAACGAACTATTCATGCATTTGTGTCAGTCATAGAATTGGAGATAGACAATTTTACCCTTTGCTTAGATGTGTATGTCGACTTGGTGCATTGGTTACTGATCTGTAATTATTAATTTCAGGTTCTTGATTTGAGTTTCAATGGCTTCAAAGGACCTGGATTTGAACCTCTTGAAAATTGCAAAGCTTTACAGGTTGTGACTCATGCTGTTATGTTTCTCAAATCCATCTATTGAAATAATCAGTTACCATTTTATGCGAGTCTTAGTTTTTTACTGTCTCAGCAACTGTATCTTGCTGGAAATCAAATCACATCACTCGCTAGCCTTCCCGAACTTCCTAACTTGGAGGTAAGGTCATGAACATATATGTCATGTTATGTTCTTTCTCAGCTTCTAATGAACTTTCTAAATTTATCATTGAATTGATATTGTAAGTGAGCTTTGAAGTTATTTTCCATTGTCATAGTTTCTTTCAGTTGCTCAGAATAAGTTAAAGTCTTTAGCAATGGCAAGTCAGCCTCGATTACAGGTTTGTTTTAAGTATAATGCAGTTGGTTTGTTCTTCTTTAATCAAAGATGGATAGATTTTTTCTCCATCATTACATGCAGGTTTTAGCTGCTAGTAAAAACAAAATTTCAACCCTTGAGGGTTTTCCACATTTACCAGTTCTTGAGGTCAGTTTCCAAGAATTAAACTTGCGTGATGCCAAAGTTGAGTTGAACACCTTACGTGTTTACTTCTTTTTGGATTGATGTATGCATGACAAGATATGTTATCTGTTGGGCTGCAGCATTTACGATTGGAGGAAAATCCAATACTTAAGATGCCTCATCTAGAAGCTGCTTCCATTTTACTTGTTGGTCCTACCTTGAAAAGGTTTAATGACAGAGGTAATGGTTGCTTAGTTGTGTTTTGGACTTGGCATATTGAGCCTATTTTTACTGCTGTTCTTTCATCTTACTTCCTAGTTTTGTGATCCCTCTCTAATAATGAACTTTGCTATACTGTATGTTTTTCCTACTCTATAATTCGCCATGGCTTTATAAAATATTTTTCAAGTATCTTTACTTTCATATTTGAAATTTGGACAGATCTTTCCCCGCAGGAGGTATCACTTGCAAAGCGCTATCCTGCTCAAACTTCTCTGTGCATAAGAAACGGTTGGGAGTTGTGTCGTCCAGATCATGTTGTAGGTGTGTAGTTGAGGAATATACTTTAGTTGTGTTGCCCTGTTTGCAGATTCAATAGTTATACAACCATCAATTCTCATGGAGAATTGGAGATTATACTAATTTCTTACAAGCAATGAATACCTATGTATTGGGCCAGCAACTTATTATCAATCCAACAAGAATCTAACTAAATTCTATGCAAATGAAAATATTTTTTTTATATTTGGTATGCAAATTGCTTCTGAACTGTTGCTAGTTGAACCAAATCAATTTCTTAAAAAGGAAAGAATTAGATTATTTGAAAGGGGAGATATAGTTAATTGAGTCTTTTCTCTCTAAGTATTTTGAAATTGATCCATAACTTGAGATTCCTGACCATGACACTGACATTAGTTGGAAGATTTGCAGCAGTGCATGAGATAATTGGATAACAATGTTCTCAATAATGAATGATCACAATGAAAATGAATAAAAGTCTGCAATTTCAATGTAAATAAGCCTATTCATAGGCATAATCTAATTCTATAATGACTCAAATTCTAATAAACTTTATACTAATGCAATAATAAATCCTAATCTAATAACAATAACAATAATAATAAAACTCAACAATTTAGATGATAGGATATCAATAGCATTGTTTAAATTTTTAGTATTTATCTAGTAGATTTCATTAGGATTTTATTATATTTTGGTATTTATCTTTGTTTAGGTTTAATTATATTATCTTATCTAAAATAAATACTTATTTCAAACTTGAAATATGAATTGATTATTATTCTCCCCAATTGTTCTATTTCTTCCCTAATTTCTATTCATATAATCCCTAAATCTAATTTCGTATGATATTCTTTCCTTTCGTCTATTTACAGTACCCAGATTTTGTTTTCATAAATAAATTCATATCCCTTTTTATCTTTTATTTAAAAAAAAGTCAGATTCAAATTTTTTTTCCTTCAAAAACTCCAAATCACAGAGGACACTCAGCCACACACAGCGGATCCTTCGTCCATTGCTAGCCTCCTAACGCACCTGAAATTAACGCCACCATCCTTACCAAGTTGTCTTTGCCATTTGAAATCCCACTTACAGAGCCAACGTTGGAGCCGTGCGTTGCGAAAGCATAAACAACGATCTTTTGTGTCGCCGCACCATACTTAACTGTCGTTCCAAATCGTTATTGACTGGTCTTTCTTTGACCGCCATCATCGCTGCCTTCCACCTTCAAACGTGAAAATCAGATATAGCTCTTACAGTTCCAGTCCCAGATCTTATTTTGTCTGGGTTGGGTAGATAATTTTTTTTTTATTAAAGGTCAGTCTGCCAACAAGTATTCCTAACCTTTTAATTTTACATGTCTTATTTTTTACAACATGAAGGTACATAAACTTGAACAAGAACATGTTGCCTTTAAGGGTAGAATGCATAAGATGGTTGAAGATATTGCTTACATTATATCTGTTATGGAGACATTAACTCAACAAATTGCTGCAGTACTCAAACAAAAAGAGAAGGTTGATTAGAATGACGAATCATATGTTGCTCAAAATGTCGAGCAAACAACTCAATCAAAACCAAAGGATTCCAATTTTGGTCTCTTGCTTACACCTGCTTTTCCACCCTTTGGAAGTCAAGCTTATGTTTTTGAGCTGTCAAGGGCTATTGAAGGTAGGCAACCACTTGCTCAATTTAATGTTTATTGGAATGAGGTTGATGTAGTGTGTTTGCATATATCCCATAGGAAGTTAAGTGGTGATGTGATTATAAGGGGCGTCTTCTCTTACATGGTATAACACGTGTTTAAGTTTCTTCCTAGAAGCAAAGTTGTGAGGTTCTGATGAATTATCGAGTCATGGTCGAGAGCCCACTGAACTTGCAGTTATAGACCAAAGCAGACAATCTCATACTATATGGAGTGGGTTCCACCCTACTGCTTGTAGTGGGTCTTTCTCTTGCATCAAATGGTATCAGAGCCATAACTCAACTAGGCCATGTGGGCATGAGTCCTTGTGAGTGTGTAAGGCTCCCTTTGAATGATTCAGTGTTTCTACACATGTCCCACATTGCTTAGGAAGTTAAGTGATGATATGCTTATAATGGGTGTCCTCTCTTACATGGTATTACGAGTATTGAGGTTTCTTCTTAAAAGTGAAGCGAGGTCCTATTGAACTGTAGAGTCATGGCTAAAGGCCCACTGAACTTGCAGTTATGGATCAAAGCACACCACGTGTAGTTGGTCCCACCACACTGCCTGTCAAGGGGTTTCTCCCTCTTGCATTAGAGGTCAACCAAAGGCCTTCCATTTAAACTGGGTACTAAAATGATCGCAACCTCATCACTACTCCACTTTATACAACTGTTGAACTTGGGCATGAACCAAATCTTGACCTTATTGTAGGGTGATAGTGGATGCACCTGAATTCGATAGTAATCTCGACCTTGATGTTCTTCTAAATTGGCTTCATAAAATGGATGGCGATTTTGAATTGTATGGCCTGACTAATATTCAGTGTTTCCATTTGGCTAAAATGAAATTTGTGGGTCTTGCTAAGCTTTATTGGCATTTTGTCCATGTCGATATGATTTGATTAATACTCATACCTTCCTCCAATTGTACTTTGGACTGAAATGAAGTAAAAGCTGAAAGAAAAATGTGCCTGTTTTCCTTAGGAACAGAGTAGACTAATGGGTCAATTGCTCAAATTGAGACAAGCCACCTCTAATTTCAAGGAATACATGTCATGCTTTGAAGGTTTAACATTTTGATGTGACCTTCGAGAGTACTCACGGGTAACTACTACTTGGTTCCTTAATGGTTTAAAATAAGATATTAAGAAGATTGTTTCTATGCATTCACCCACATCTATTGAAGAAGCCTATCACAAATCCTTAGAAGTTGAGACATCGTCGATTTTCCAAATGGGGTTTCCTTGCTCTTGCGACTCCAACACTGATGACGCTAAGGGTTTTAGCTTACTCAACGCATGGTTTTCCAATACAATGGAGCCAGTTTCTTCTTCTTGTGGGCCCAAGTTTAGTGTCACCATTGCCATGCTAAAGGTCACATAGCTTTTCAATGTTTGCACTTTACTATTGCATGGGAATTTGAATCTTCCCTCGAAAAATACCCCATTAAAGTTGTGGTGAATGGAGACAACACTGTTATTTATGGGTATGATGTTGATGTTCATAGTGGTGATGAAGAAGAAAATGACGGTGTCACGTCCTAATTTTCTTTCATTCTACTTGTTGGAGTCAAGTTCTTCTTAAACGGGGGGAATTGATGGGATATCAATAGCATTGTTTAAATTATTAGTATTTATCTTGTAGATTTCATTAGGATTTTATTATATTTAGGTATTTGTCTTTATCTGGGTTGAAAACAAAATTTCTTCTACCAATTCAACTTCTTGGTGTGTTGTGATAATGTCCTCTTGACTGAAAATTGAAAATTATTCATTGCATAAGGGTATTTTTGGGTCTTCAAAATAATCAACCTCAATAATTTGTGATTCTTCATTAGATGTAGGTGATTTTAAATCATCAAAGCACACGCATTCGATGTATTTTTCATGCATGAAAATAGCAAGTGGCATAGTACTTTTGTTAAATTTTGGAATTTCAATCTTGAATTCACCATTCGATCTTCACGTTCGAAGTAGTCTCTACGAGCAACATGACCATGGAATTGGTTTTCAAATTCTTCTTCCTCTAAGCCATTTTTAGCATCATCATAAGTAGCAGTTTCGAGTTGTGCCAGATGTAGTGTTAAATTTCAATCTTCCTTCTTTATTGCATTATTGCTTCTTCTTATTGATTGTTAGCTTGTTAGCTGGATATTAGTTGTATATAACTGATTTATTAGCTTAATTATAGGATCCTAATTATATAGTTTCTTAAAATAAAGTCTTAGTTTTGTATATATATGTGCATTATTTTTCAATGAAGAGTATGAGAAAGTATTATTTTTCAATCTTAGATAACATGGTATTAAAGCATTAGGGTTACAAAATTAGGATTTTTTCGTTCAAATTAGCATTTTTTGTTTTGGATAAACACAAATTAGGGTTTAGTGCATTTTAGGGTTCAAACTTGGGAAACCCTTTTGAAGTGTCACTCTGTTCTTACCGCGAGGTTCTGCTATCTTTCCCATGCGTTGATGCGTGATGGCGCGTTTCCTCCGGTGGTCTTCTTTGGTCATCGTTGTCTTCTTCGTCAGCGTTTCCTTGCTTCATCTGTGGTCGTTCGGCACTCGTTGTCTTGTGATTGTTCGGATTTGGGTTCTTCTATTTTGGGTTTTGACCAATTTTGCCTTCTTTTTCACTGCTTTGTTGGGTTTGGTTGAGCCTCTTTGTTTTTGCTTCATCGTTGGGTTTTTTTGTTCGTTTGTTCGTTGCCTTGTTATTTTTAGGAGTTATGGTTGAGAAGAAATCTAGTGTTGTGACGGATATGGTCCCTATGATGTCTAATCACAGACCATAAGCTCAATGGCTCGAATTATTTGGATTGGAGTAAGACCGTTCGACTTTATTTGTAGAGTATTGACAAAGATACTCATTTGACTGACGATTCTCCTAAAGATGATTCAAAGAAGACGTGGCTTAGAGAGGATGTTCGCTTATTTATGCAGATTCAGAATTCTATTGATAGCGAGAAAATTGGCTTGATCAAGCATTGTGAATTTGTTAAGGAATTGATGGATTATTTGGATTTCTTATACTCTGGTAAAGGACACCTTTCTCGCGGGTACAAGCTGTTTAAAGCATTTTACTGTGCTAAAAAACAAGATTAGTCCCTTACAAATTATTTTATGGAATTTAAGAAGACTTATGAGCTCAATATGTTGCTGCCTTTTATTCTTGATGCGAAGGTTTAGCAACACCAACGGGAACAAAATGGCTATCATGAGTTTTCTTATTGGCCTTTCCTTTGACTTTGAGACTGCTTAGTCACAGATTCTTTATGGTTTCGAAATCTCCTCTTTACAAGAAGAATTTAGTCGAGTACTCCGTACAGAAGGCACTCCACTTGCTCAATTAAGTGGTGCTTTGGTCAGTTGAAATAATATTTGAGTTTGGGAAATCAATTAATTAGAGTGGAAACAAAGGAGGAGGTTGGCAAGGGTTTGACACTCGACCATAGGTTTAGGAGGAATTGTGTTACTACTGTCACAAGCCAGGACATACGAAATGTGATTGTAGAAAGCTTCAGTACAAGAATCAGAGAGCTCACTCGACCCATATTGCATCCACTTATGATACTTATAAAAAATTGGTTCTAATCTCTGGAGATGAATTGGCCAAGTTCTCACAGTATTAAGAATCACTAAAGTCTTTATCTCTTTCTGTCATTGCTATTGCTAATTCAGGTAAACTGAATGCATGCCTTTTTCCTCATCCTCCAAATGGGTTATTGATTTTGGTGCCACAGATTATATAATAGATAATTCTAGTCTATTTTCTACTCTTCAGTCACACATTTTCACTTCTACTGTTACCTTAGTCGATGGGTCACCATCTCGTGTTCTTGGGTCTGGCACAATTACTCCTACTCCTTTGTTTCCTTTTTCGTTTGTCTTATATTTACCTAACTTTTCTTTTAATTTGATCTCTGTAAGTCAGCTTACTCGCAATCTTAACTATTGCATCTCATTTTTCCTAATCATTGCTTATTTCAAGATCTTATGACGAAGAAGATTATTTGTAAAGGACACGAGTTTGGAGGCCTTTACATTCTTGACACACCAATGCTTAAATCTGTTGCTTGCTCTGGTGTAAAATCTCCCTTTGTGGCACATTGTCGGCTGTGTCATCCATCTCTTCCTTTACTCAAGAAACTTTGTCCATAGTTCAGTAAGGTGTCTATTAGATTGTGAGTCTTGTCAGTTTGCAAAACACCATCGTGTTAGTTCGAGTCCAAGAGTCAATAAGCGTGCTAGTGTTCCTTTTGAATTAGTTCATTCAAATGTTTGGGGTCCTTGTCCAATTTTGTCTAAACTTGGATTTAAGTATTTTGTTACTTTTGTAGATGATTATTCTCGTGTCACTTGGTTATATTTAATGAATAGTCGTTTTGAATTCGCTTTTTTTGTGCATTTTGTGTTGAGATTAAAACTCAATTTAATGTTTCCATTCGTACTTTGTGAAGTGATAATGCCAAAGCATATACATCTGCTTTATTTCAATCTTATATGGTTCAAAATGGCATGATGATATTCTTGTGTTGATACTCCATCTCAAAATGGAGTGACAGAATGTAAGAACATACTTCTTGAAACCGCACGTGCCTTATTATTTCAAATGAATATTCCAAAACCTTTTCGAGCCGATGCAGTTTCAACAGCATGTTTTCTTATTAATTGCATGCCATCATCTGTTCTTCATGGTGAGATTTCTTACAAAATCTTGTTTCCCATTAAGTCACTATTTCCTGTTGACCATAAGATATTTAGTAGCACTTGTTTTGTTCGGGATGTTCGACTGCATGTCACCAAATTAGATTCCAAGTCTTTGAAGTGTATCTTCTTTGTTTATTCTCGTCATCAGAAAGGTTATAGACGTTATTGTCCTAGTCTTAACAAATATCTTGTCTCAAATGATGTTACATTCATGGAAGACACACCCTATTTTTTGTCTTCACCTCCTCTCACACGTCAGGAGGAGGATGATGATTTGTTAGTTTATTCTATCACATTCTTCAAACATGTCTCGGACCTAACTCCTGTCAAGGCTCTTATTATTCAAGTCTACTCCAGACATAGATCTCCTGATTCATGTTTTGCACCTGCTCCTTCGTCATCAGATTCAGTTTTGAGCAATGATCTTCCTATTGCATTATGCAAAGGTAAACGTCAATGTACTTATCCTATTTCTTCTTTTGTTTCTTATAACTGCTTGTTGTCTTCCTCTTGTTCTTTCATTGCATTCCTTGATTCTATCTCTATTCCTAAAATTGTTTACAAAGCCATGTCTCATCTTGGTTGGTATCATGCAATGATAGAGAAAATGAATGCTTTAGATTACAATGGTACTTGGGACTTGGTTGATTTACCTTTCGGGAAACGAGCTATAGGATGCAAATGGGTGTTCACAGTTAAGGTAAATTCGGATGGGTCAGTTGCTCGATTGAAAGCTCGTATTGTTGCTAAGGGATATTCTCCAAGTGCTAAATTGACCTCTATTCGGTTATTTATTTCTATGGTAGTTGCTTGTCATTAGCTTTTGCATCAACTAAATATCAAGAATGTTTTTCTTTATGGTGATCTTCAGGAGGAGGTATATATGGAGCAACTTCCTAGTTTTGTTGCTCAGGGGGAGTCTGGGCGAGTTTGTTGTCTTCAAAAATCTCTGTATGGTTTGAAACAAATTCCTCATGCTTGGTTTAGAAAATTTAGTTAGGCTATTAGAAAGTTTGGTACGATGAAAAGCAAGTCTAACCATTCTGTGTTCTACAAACAATCAGAAGTTGGTATCATTCTTTTAGTTGTGTATGTGGATGATATTGTTATTACTGGAAGTGATACTACGAGAATTTCATCTTTTAAGTCTTTCCTTCATACTCAGTTTCACACAAACGACTTGAGGATGCTAAAGTATTTTTTGAGTGTTGAAATCACAAGGAGTAAAACAGGTATTTTTCTATCTCAGAGAAAATATGTCCTTGATTTATTAATTGAGACAGAAAAATTGGGAGCAAAGTCTTTAGTGCTCCAATGACTCTGAACATGCACCTTACAGGAGATGGAGAACTATTTGAAATCTTTTTGGTGTTGAAGTCACAAGGAGTAAAACAGGTATTTTTCTATCTCAGAGAAAATATGTCCTTGATTTATTAATTGAGACAGAAAAATTGGGAGCAAAGCCTTTAGTGCTCCAATGACTCTGAACATGCACCTTACAGGAGATGGGGAACTATTTGAAATCTTGAGAGATATCGAAGGTTGGTTGGAATGACTCGTTCAGATATTGCGTATTCGGTCAGTGTTACCAGTTAGTTTATGTCATCTCCAACAGTTCATCATTAGAGCAAATTTTGTGTTACTTGAAAGGAGCACTCAGATGTGGTATCTTGTATGCAAATCATGGACACACTCATATTGAATGTTTTTTAGATACAGATTGGGCAGGTTTTAAAGTGGATAGAAGATCCACATTAGGTTACTGTATTTTTGTTGGAGGAAAATTGGTCTCATGGAAGAGTAAGAAGCAGAATGTTGTCTCACGATAAAGTGCATGGTCAAAATATAAGGCTATGACATAGTCTGTGTGTGAGATAATATGAATATATCAGCTCTTAAATTAAGTAGGTCTTAAAACTTCAGTACCAATAAAATTGTGGTGTGATAACCAATCTGCTCTTCATATTGCATCTAATCTTGTGTTTTATGAGCGAACTAAGCACATTGAAATTGATTTCTATTTTGTCTGCGAGAAAATTCAGTAAGGTTTGATTTCTATAGGATATGTGACGACTAGAGAATAATTAGGGGACATCTTCATGAAAGTTTTAAATAGGGTTTGGTTGATTATCTCTGTAACAAGTTGGACATGATTAATATCTATGCTCTAACTTGAATTAGCTGATTTATTAGCTTAATTATAGGATCTAATTATGTAGTTTCTTTAAACAGAGTCCTAACTTTATAGTGTTATTTTTCAACGAAGAATATGAGAAAATATTCTTTTCCAATCTTAGATAACATTGATCAACAACTGTCTCTTGCATTGGCAGCCCACAACTATGCCTTCTACAGGTGTTTTTTATGTAGCATTGTTAAGAGTCACATTGATGGTAGAAAACAAAGCTAAAATAATAACCGACTCAAGCTAGATGGCGTACATGGTGCGGGAGATAATTTGATAACAATGTTCTAACTTGATCAAAGTCAATAAAGTATACTATTCCAATTTAAATAAGCTTGTTTATTCTGACCCCAAACTACCCCATCAAAGATTATCTTGATATTTACATCCCCAACCCCAAATCCTCACCACCATAAAAACTCACCTCGACAGCCACTATCAACTAAACCTTCACTTTTTTGGCCACCCTCCTTGTTGCATCTCACTACTGCCCTAACGGCTCGCCAGCTCTTGGAAGGACTCTAAATAGGCAGCTTGCAATCTTAGTGAATGAAACCCTTCTCTGATATAGTTGCCATAACCACCACCAGAGACTAAAACTACCAGTTTTTGAGCAGTGAGGGCGACCAGAACCCTACTGCTGATGGAATTATCATTTTCTTTTAAAAAATGACAGAAAACTCTTCCCTCCCACTCCAAAAAAAAAAAAAACCAGCTTCATTTGTTTGTTCTAATCCTCAACTACTCCCAGTCGGCGCAGGCATTTTTTTCGGCTGAGTTTAACCTGGGTCTTATGTTACCTGTGATCCTTACTTTAATGCCTAAGATAAACTCAACGTTAGCTCTTAAAAAAAAATATTAATCTCTTGGTACTAGTTTTGTTTCTACCAGTTAAATAATATTATTTCCATCATATGTTTTGAATATGTTATATGTGATCACTCAGTAAGCTCACAACCTAAACATAAAACAGGCATTATTTGTTACACTGACTGTTTCATCTCATGGACAGAGTCAATATTTCAATTTCTTGTTGAGCAATGGAAGGATCATTTACCTCCTGGTTATTTGGTAAAGGAAGCCTATGTTGATCATCCTATTGAGGAAGATACATGCCACTGTCACTTCATTTTTGTGCAAGATAGCACATTCAAAATTGACCAACAGTTAGTCTTAAACTACCAGTGGTTTGTGGGCAGTAGAACTCATTTTAATTTTACGTGTATACCTGGTGCCACTGGGGAGGTAAATAATTCTTGTATTACCCTTAATTGTTTGAACTTAGGAATTTCTGCTGCTTTGACTTGTAGTCTTTTGTTGAATTTGACTTCTCAGGTTTACTGGCCAATGCATGAAGACATCGATAAAGTGTTGAAAGTAGAGTGTACCCCTGTATTGGGCGAAGTTGAGTACCCTTCGATATTCGCTATATCTTCACCTGTTTCTCCTGGTAATTTTTCTTGTCTTTTCTACGTAAGGAAAGCTTATTTGGATATTTCCTTGTTTATCTAGCATATGAGAACCAAAATTTCTCAAGCTAGCCGATCCTATTTACATCATATAAAGTATGAGCATTTAGTCATTGCTGTGGTTCAGTGGGGAAGTTTCATAATTTTCTATGTGGAATAAAGTTTCAAAAAAATTATCTGAAACGCTGACTAAAGAGAAGAGAGCCTTACAGTAGCATTAACTTTTTATAGTTTTAATGTTAAAGGTAACAACAATTTTAATAAATAAGAGTCATTGTAAGGACTCATTGTGCTCTTTTGTGATTAATGAGATAAGCTTGTTATTCTTAGTAATGAGTTGTTTGGGAAAAATATACATGTAATTGGTGCTGCTCAGTCAATGCGGTTCCATGTCAATGTTTCTCCAATATTTGGGAGATGCAATTTTTTATTTATAGTAATACCTAATAGTATGTAAAAATTTATCAAGGTAGTTTGGGATATTTGAGTTCACAATGTAGCCATTATAAATTGGTTACACCCCATGTAATCAATTTGAAATTTTTTAAAAGAAAGATTAAATTATACTAATATATATGTGATTACAAAGGTATATAGGGGACCAATAATCCATTTATAACAATAATCCACCTATTAATGAAAGCAACACTAATCCGTAAAATAGCTATATGTTCGATTCATTACAAAGCTCCAACGCCTACTATATACAAGCTCTCCCATTGAAATTTATGAGTAATTGAGAATCTTTCATTTCTCTACAAGTAGACGCTTATAATGATACCAAAAACAACTTTCTCACAAAAATTGTTCACAAAATGTCTTATGCATCTCCATCTATAAGCCCGAAAGAATTGCTCCCATCCACAGTATTGTGTTTAGCCTTCAAAGCCTTAGTACAAATCCCTTCCAAAAATAACGATTGACGTGATTTTGAAATATATTATAAAATTTTGAGAAAAATGTACTAGAAGTCTTGTTATTATGTGAAAATAGACATTTTAGTCCTGTAATTTATGTTGCGGCACTTTTAGTCATGTTATTTGTAAAAATTAGGAATTTTAATA
Organism: Elaeagnus macrophylla; assembly: GCA_029378325.1. NCBI lineage: Eukaryota > Viridiplantae > Streptophyta > Magnoliopsida > Rosales > Elaeagnaceae > Elaeagnus > Elaeagnus macrophylla. Next base: position 13,091,358 of record CM055647.1, on the reverse strand, counting down.
TAAAAATTGCATTAATCTTAGGACTAAAGTGCAACAACTTGAATAATTATAAGAATTTAAGTGCTAATTTTTAATAATTATAGGATTAAATGTATTCATTTTTATAATAACATGATTATTAGTGTTTGACTCAATAATTATGAGACTTTTGTGTCAATTTTTTAGAAAAATGGGGTCATTTGTGCCCCTTTTCCATAAAATTTTTACATAATTGGCTTTAGGAAATGAGATTTATTGAATTGTTTTTGTTATAATTTTACATAATTATATGTTATATATTTATAGTTGTATATTTATGGTTGAGGGACATGATAAAGTATGGAAACTTATTAATTACAAAATAAACAAAATCCCCTAATTTAATCATAATCAAATCTCAAATTTTTTATATGGACTTGCTATGTATTGAAAATAGAAGAAATATTTTTATTTGATTGATCCATACAATTGACAATGTTACATATTTATAGTAAAAACTAGGCAAATAATAAAAGGAACTAAATTATCTAATTAAAACTATTACAAATCTCATTAATATACAGTATCAAATTCCTGATTATTTGGGATTTTAACACTCTTTAAGTTGGATCATAGATATTATTTGTCTAACTTGTGAATGAGTTCTTCAAAATTTGGTCGAGGAAGTCCTTTGGTAAAAACATCAGCAATTTGTTTTTTTGTTGGGACATAAGTCATGCAAATAGTTCCATCTTCAACATTTTCTTTGATGAAATGTCTATCTACCTTCACATGTTTGGTTCTATTATGTTGTACAGAATTTAAAGAAATGTTGATAGCTGCCTTATTGTCAAAGTAAAGTTTGATGGAGGTTTCATTGAAATTTGGAGTTCAATCAATAATTTCTTTAGCCACAATGCCGCATTTATTCTTTATGCAACTCTTCTAAATTAAGCTTCAGTAATACTTTTTGCCACTACATTCTACAATATCTTGTGGTGGATCGTCTATCTTCTATTGAGTTGGTTTTCTAAGAGCAATAGGTAACTCAAGAGAGTTTGGAGAATCATAATACCTGGTTTTGGCACAGACTCATGAATGGTCAGATCTATCACTATTTATGGTTCTCTTGGTGTTTCAAGTGTGAAGTTTTCTTTGTTCTTTAATTTTGGCCTCCGTGAATAAACAATCTTTTGATTTTCCACATCTCGTTTTGTATTCAAGTTATCTTTTGTGGACTTCAAGATGGGACAGGGTGGTGTAGATAGGTTCAATGGTGGACTCAAGTAGATTTGATGACTCTAGGTTAGGATTAGGTGACTGTGAAAGAGTAAGATCCAAGTTACAGTATCAATCCAAGGGGCTATCTTCCCTCAAGTGCTCTCCAGAAGATAGGGCTTTTGGTAGTACAGAGTGTTCTAAAAAAAGTAACATCAAGACTCACAACTACCCTTTTTGTAGAGGGATCATAGCACTTTTAACCCTTTTGAGTAGGAGAATAACTAATAAAAACACATTTAATGGCTCTTGGATCTAACTTGGATGGAGAATGAATATGAGTAAAGTAGTACTCCCAAATACTTTCAGGGAGAGGTTAGATTGGAGGTTAGATGTCGAGAAAGACTTTTGGAATTTTTGCAGTAGTGTTTCAAAATAAAGAACTCGACTAAGCATTTGATTGATGAGGTAAGTGGCGGTTAAAATGGCATCACCCTAGAATTGTTTTGGCATTTTCATAGTGAACATCAATGATCGGGCTATATCAAGAAGATGTCTATTTTTCCGCTCAGCCACCCTTTTTAGTTAGGGAGTGTGATCACAAGAACTTTAGCGTACTATTTCATTTTTTGAAGATAGTTTCTCAAGAAATTGTTGAAGTATTAAGTGCCATTTTTAGTTCAAAGGATTTGAATTTGTGTTTGAATTATTAAATGAAAATTGATGAAAATATCATGAACTTTAAAGTTTTCTTTCATTAAATAAACCCAATAAACTCTAGTATGATCATCCATAAATTTGATGAATCATTTTGTGTGAGTATGGTTAGGGAAACGAGAAGATTTGTATTTAGATTTCGTAAAAGAAGTGATGATTTGCAAGTTCACAAATTTCATGTTGAAAGTTGACAATTTTATTTGAAAAAAGGGATGGAAATAAATGTATCAAGTATTGAAAATTTTGATGATCCATTTTATAATGCCATAAAAGAATTTCGCTATACTTACAAACAAATGCAGAATTCAAGTTTTAATTTGAGAATGTTCACTCACATCAGCATCATCAAAGTAGTAGAGTTCTTCACACTCTTTCGCATTGTCAATTGTCTTTTTCGATGATAGGTTTGGAAAGATACAATTAGATGGAAGAAATTTAATAGAACAATGTGAGTCTTTTGTTAACTAGCTAATAAACATAAAATTACATGACAAATTTGGGACGTGTAGGATAGATTTAAGGATGATTGAATTAAAGATTTAAATACCCCATTTTCCTACCACTAATGAGAGAGATCCATTTGCTACTCTAACTTTAAGATTACCATCACACAGTTAGAAATAAATAAATGATATGTATTAGTCATATGATTTGACGCACTAGAGTTAATTATCTAAGGAATTTTGGCTCGTGCCCTAGTGACTAGGGTACTCAAATAATTACCTTTGTATGCTAGTGAGACTAAGGAGACATTTTTGAATAGCTGACTGGTATTTTAGATGTTAGGGGCATTTAAAAAATCATTTTTTATTTTGAATTTGGATCAGATCCTTTTTTAGTTTCAAGGGGTCCATGGTGAAATTGGTTGAATGCCCATAGTTAGGCCCAACTTCATCACACCAATTAGGCCCAATTTCAAGCCCAATTTTGTTTAAATACATGGACTCTCCCAAATGACTTTCATTTGGCTTCGAATCACTTCTGAAGATATTGGTCCTATTGAAGCTGCTATAACCTGGTCAAATATCAATGCTAAATCTCAGAATGAAGCCTTAAAAGAAATTTTCCAAACACAAGACCAGATCCTAAATGAAGTCTAAACCCTTCACCAATATTTCCAAAATAAGCCTGAACCTTCAAAAGCCACAAAACCAAGAAAAGCCCAAAAAAGGAAGCCCTGGTCATCGACTGGAACTGTCATGATGATTTCAATATTAAGCAAAGAAGAACTGGAAGATGCAAGAAGAAGAGTCAGAGATTCAACTGCCAAATTTGAAGAAGAAAAACGCCTCCAAAATAAAAAGCAATGGGTACGAAAAGAAAAGCAACCTGATATTGATCTTTCTCCTCCTAGATGGAAATCCAAACCATCATCTCCTTATGATGTATGGGAAGAATCAGGAAATAATCCAAAAGCTTTTTGGAGAAGTTATGCTCCTCCTCCTGTTTATCGATGGCCTGTCTTCTATCTGCCGCAAAACCACTTCCACTACCAGTCGTGAAGCCACTTCCACTTGATAGAATTCCATTAGCGTCGAACCCACATGCAGCATCGAAGCCACCATCACCAGCGAGATTACCATCACTATCAACGGACCATTTCTTAGGGAAGAAATATTGCGCAAAGACTCAAGGTCTCCAGCGTTTGTGCCACCTATTTTGGCCATGGACTGTTGTCTATTTTCTTCCCTGTAAGCCTCAGTAAACATCTCTTGGACAAAAGATAAATGTTTTCGGTTTAACACCCTATTATTGAGTTTTGGGTTTAGCTCTGCCAAAAACTCACTCTCTTTTCGTTTATGTATTTTTGGAAGTTTTAGAGAGTATCTTTAATTCTTGGTTAGAAGCTAGGTTCGGGTAAACTATAGCTCTGATACCACATGGACTTTCTATGAATTGAAAATAGAAAAAATATTTTTATTTGATTAATCCATACAATTGATAATGCTACATATTTATAGTTTTTACTAGGCAAATAATAAAAGGAAATAAATCATCTAATTAACTATTACAAATTTCCTTATTAATTATTGCAAATCTTCTAATTAATTTACAGTATCAAATCCCTGATTATTTTAGATTTCAACAATTTACACAATCAATCATAATCTCCATTAGTACGATATTTCATCTTTTAATTTGGGATTTTAACACTTACTTTCAAGTTGGATTGTAGTTGTTAATCATATCCATCTTGCAAATGCAATCATTGAAGTTTTTTGGAAGAAGTTTTTTGGTGAAGATATCTGTCATTTGTTCTTTTATTGGAACATAAGTAATGCAAATAGTCCCATTTTCAACTTTTTTTTTTTATTTTTTCTTTGATGAAATGTCTTCACTTACATGGTTCATATTAATTTGTTTATATTTATTATAATTGTCTTTATTTAGGATTTGTATGTGTATCAATACACAATTGTGTTAATCAATCACAAAAGCCTTTTATAATTATTTTTGTTTTCAATTTTAAAGCTTGCCTTTGGATGTTGCAAACTCCAAAGACCCCTTTTTTACTTATTTAATTTTATTTTTCTTTTTGCAAAGGTAATGGAATACCAAAGGTGGTGAATCTTGATGTTTTCGGTGAATTTGTTGAGGGAAATGTCGTTAAGGGTCATGCTGTGATTGCATGGTGTGGTGGTACTCCTGGGAAGGGTGTCGCAAGGTAAACTTGCTTGTTTGAATGATTAATGCATCTTATAGTATGTTCTTATATAGTTGTGCATTTTGTCTATATATTTTTACCATATTTGCTATATTTATTGACATTGTCTGCGTTCTTGAGAGTAATTCACTATAATGTGGCTTGTACTCTAAATGTTTCAGTTGGTTGAGAAGAAAATGGAACAGCATTCCAGTGGTAATTGTTGGAGCTGAAGATGAGGAATACCTGTTGACCATAGATGACGTGGATTCAAGCTTGGTCTTTATGTACACACCAGTGACAGAAGAAGGTGCTAAAGGAGAATCTCAATATAAACATACCGACTTTGTAAAAGCAGGTATTAAAACGCAATTCCTTGAAAAATATTGGCCATATTAATGGTCATTTGATGTTATTAGGATAATACCCTGTTGAGAAATTGGTTAAAGTAGTGGAAGAACGAGAAAGTAAAAAATATTAATTCTAATTTCATGAGTAAATTATGTTTTAATGTCCCAGACCGGTTGCAAATTTGCCCTCAACCTTGGATTTGTTAGAAAAATGTTCCCAACCTAATTGTATGTGTTGCATTTAAGGACTTTTATCTAATTTTTGTTCATTTTATTAATAAAGATAACGAAAAATGACATGTGTTACATGAAATTGAACGATACATGCTATTTTCTATTAGATTTGTTGACAAAATGATGGAAGTCCTCAAGTGTAACACAGCCATTAGGTTAGGGACATCTTTTTATCAAATCAAATTTTGGGGCAAATTTTGGCTGATCGGAAGAATTCTATTATTATTGATCACACAAAAAGAGACGCTATGAGTGGTGTAGGTAGACACAGTAAACAAGACCCGTTGAGCATTGGGTAGAGAGTAATAACAAACAGTAAAACTTTAATTTGATCGAGCATTAGGTCATAAAAGGCCTCCAATTGGATGGAGTAATAAAATGATACTTCAGAAAATAAAGTAACAAAAGAAATCCATTTTATATCCAAAATTGCCTCAAAAATGTGAAAAATTTGGAGCATTTAGAAATTATTGATTGGCCATTAAATTGGAATACGAAGGAAATATACCTGTACCATTAAGATTTTAGATTCCTGGACATATCGAATCTAGAAGACTAGAAATTTGATTACATCAAGCGACCAGATAATGAAAAACAATGTGGAACCAATTTGAGAACATATTTGGATGAGAGAACAAATTTGAAGGGAAATCAAATCTGTTCGTGAAGTTATCTCTAGACTAGGAGAGTGATCTATCTACAATATTGGAATGGTGGTTGTGAATGGAGAGGAGAAACTGATGTGCGGACGTGAGGAAAGAAAAGAAATGGTGCTGTGGCGAGAGGGAGTTTGTCCCTCCTTTTCAAAGATAGCTCTAACAAGGATAAGATTAAAAACTGCAGATGATTATGACTTAACAACGAGGGAGGGACTGGACAACGAGGTCAGAGTTGGCTAGTATTGGGTGGGATTGGACCATGGACGCTAGCCAGGGTTTCAAATGATCCTCCTTTCCTTTCTGAAGCTGACATATACTAAGGGGTGGGAGGGAGATTACTAGGGTTTAGAGAAGAAGAAGGGTGTTCATTATTGAACACCACCCTGTTATCAGGTTGAGTTATCGATTAAACTAATGAGGAGATTGATGAAGTGAAAATTACTCTTTCTTATTTCATTAATTAATTATCAGTACCATGGTATTTGCCAACAGATTGCGACATTAAAAACCCTACTCTAACTAGACATCTAAATGCATAAGAAAACTAATCTAATTTGACTTATTCTCCAACATATCCAGTTTATTTCTTTTCCACTATGCTTTATTTTTATGTGATGATGATGATTTGATGTTCTAGGAATTTATATAAAGTTATTTTCTTTTCCTATTTGACTTTATTTATGTTGTATTAGGGTTTTTAATTTATCCAATTTGAGCGTTTTTGTCGTTTCCTTGGGGCCATGTTTAGGACATCTACATATATGCCTCTTTCTCAAGTGTGTTTTTCACTGTTGATAACTATTGAATAATTTTTTTTTAAGAAATATCATACCGTAATAAAATAAAATATGTAATGATTACAAAGTTCAAAGTGGATCAGTAATTCACTTACAAAAAAAGCACCAAGCTGCATCATATAATATCTATAGCCCTATCCATTACAAAGCTCCACTACCTAAATAGGATATGCAAGCTCCCAAATTAAAACTCATGAGAAAGTGAGAATAATATTTTAGTTCTTTAGAAATTGACGTCTAGATGACCTATCATTATCAATTACTTTCATAAAATGTTCTCTTATTCCTTTCCATCCACAAAACCAAAGAATTGCTCCACTCCGCAGTTCCAACTTTGGAATGATACAACTCCATGCCAAAACTTTTGCAATCTAAAATCCTTTATTTTCAAAGCTTTGTTCTGTTTTATGAATTAGAGAAATAATAGTAGCATTGATTGCTAAGTTAACAAATGCATTCCTGTGGGATTCATCCAGCACTTTGCATAAATCATCTCGAATCACATCCAATTATTATTATTATTATTTTTTAAAAAAAAAAGGCAATTTTAAACCATCTGGTGCAGGGTCTTGCTATTTTATAACTTGGAATGTATAAAATTAAAAAGAGTCTTGCATTTCTACAAATCAACTTTAGATAATAGTCCGAGAGAAGCACAACTTGTCAAGATACTTCTTTAGAAAGAAGTCCAAGATAATAATCCTGCAAAAATAAATTCAATAGCTTTTAATCCAATATTGATTTAGCTTATCATTGCAAACTTATCTGTTTCAGAGCGCTTTGTTGCCTACCATTAGCAGTTTTTCAAATCAAAATCCTTCATATTTCATAACGAATTTTCTACTTTCTTTATGATATTTTCTGTTAACCCCAAAAATTATAGCAAGAAGTACTAATTAAATGCATTTTGTTGATTACAGCTCCTCCTTCTGTCCGTAATGTCCAAATTGTTGGAGAAGCTGTTGAAGGATGTACCATTAAAGGAGCTGGTGATTACTTTGGAGGAAGAGAAGGCCCAAGCAAGTTTGAATGGCTACGTGAGAATATGGACACTGGGTTAGTTTAGTTGTATTTTTTCATGCTTTAATTATGAAGTTGGTATAGGAGTCCAATTTCTTGATTTTTTCCTCCTGTATTTTAATAATTACATTCATCTTGGTTTATGGATAATGTGATGATGTGGTTATATTATTTTTGTGGCCTTCTGTGACAGAGATTTTATATTAGTGTCAACTGGTACATACGAGTATCCCTTGACCAAGCAAGATATCGGACGGCGCCTGGTTTTTGTTTATAAACCTATTAATTTTGAGGGTTTGTTCTTCAACCTTTTTCTTGTTGAAGCACTCAATTTAATCCTATATTCTTACGAGGCAGCTGAGTCACATGTCAATATTTAAATTTCTGTTGATGCGCTCTTCAGGGCATGAAGGGGAATCTGTTTCTGTGGTGTCAAGTGTGGTGAAGCAAGGTACTTTGTTCACATCAAGAATAAATTTTCATACTAGGGTTTGCTTGTAGTGTCCTTACAGAAAATAATGATTCTTAGAAAAATTAATTCCATAAAATGTTTTGAGAAAGTCATAAAATTTTCTGTGCTTTCTTACCTTAATTCCGAAAAATTTCGACATGCTTAATTTTTTTTTTTTTTCCATCATTCTGATTTCAGCACCACCAAAGGTAACAGATGTTAGGATAATTGGTGAAATAAAGGAGAATAGTAAAGTTACCATAACTGGTATTGTCACGGGAGGAACTGAAGGATCTAGTAGGGTACAATGGTTCAAAACTAGTTCCCCGACTCCGGATGGTGAAAAAGGCTTTGAAGCATTAACCATATCCAAGATTTCTAAGGTAGGTGATGCACTTCTTTATTAGTATTATACTTTCAAAGATGCTTTAAGTCAGTGGTTTTAGTTATCTGATAGAAATGCCTACTTATCATCGACCTTCAACCAGGCATTCCGCATACCTCTGGGAGCTGTTGGCTATTACATTGCTGCTAAATTCACGCCAATGAATTCAGAAGGCGAATCTGGTGAGCCAACATATGTCATATCGGATAGAGTAGTTGAGAGTAAGCATTTCTTTTTGTACATATAACAACTTTTTCAATAACATATGGTGTAGCTCAAGTCATGGTCGGAGTCCATCTAATTTGTTCAACTGATATTTGCATTTTTGCAGCTCTTCCTCCAAGCTTGAATTTCTTGTCTATAACTGGTGATTACATTGAAGGTGGAATCTTGACAGCATCTTATGGTTATGTTGGTGGTCATGAAGGCAAAAATATCTGTAATTGGTATCTTCATGAGGTATAAGATTTCAAATTATGCATGTATCAAACAAAACTTATTGAAAGTTCAAGTATGAACCTAATAAGCCTAGAGGGGTGAACATATTATTGTAGCATTTGACAACCAATTTAAATTTTGATAATAACTAGACAGAAGAAATTATGTGTAAATTTAATACGAAAAAGTAAAAGACAAATGCACAATTTTCACTTAGAAGCAACCTAGGTCGAACATGGCCTAAGAGGAAAACATGGGCTTACTAGATCACCTAATCTATTCATTATGAAAATTAATGTTGAAGTACAAAGAAAGGTTTAGACTACCCTTACAATGATAAGACCCTAATGTACTCTACTTACAAACCTTTGCAAAATTTGTAGTATCTAGGGCTGTAATATGGAACCAAATGATTTGATTATGATGCCATTTTATAGGTTTGGAGACTAAATGTGTTGCTCTATGTTATATGGACTCTTAATTTTTGTGAAGTATCTTTTCATGTCATACATGTGTGTGTACTTGAGACTCCAATTTGGTTGAAATTTGCAGAAAATTGAGAAAATAGGTGTCTTAAAAGAGTCCGTGTAACATAGGTATTGATCATCCACATTGTTTTCACATGATTTTTGGGTCTAAAAGTGGCACCAAAAGGTTTACAAGATGTTAATAGCTAAAATTTAAATACTTGTGCCTTACATGCGTGTTTTTGTAACTCTTGCATCAACTATATTGACAAAAGTTGGTAAAGCCACATGATCCAAGATGAAAGTAAGAAATTTTTAGAATTTTAAATAGTTTGGATTTTATACTTTTATTGTTTATTATTATTATTATTATTATTTATTAGGAGGGTAAATATCAATCACCTCTTCAAGGTTTGTTTGTTTTTCGATTCGCTCCTTTTCCATCTTTCAAATATCTCCAGTTGGGAGGGTGTTCTATGTGCTCCAAGAGTTAGTCACAAGTGAACTATTGAAATAAAATAATGGATTAAATTTGAGAAATTAACTAATAATAGCTAAAACTTAAGAAAAAAATTATTAAAATAACAAAAAAAATAATTATGAAAGTGCACCTCCAAATAATAATAATAAATAAATAAAAAAAATACTAGATGGAGTGAATTTCATGTAAAATACAGATTCATTCATATAAAAAACTCCAAAATTAGTCTCAGAAAAAAAAAACCAAAAAACAGTTATAGAAGAACAAAACTTAAAAATTCAATAAAAAAGTGTGAATTTCATCAGCATTATGGATGGCGAGGTGGTCATGGTGATGGAACCTCTAGTTGAGGAGATAAAATCACTTAGACAAGCGTCATTGGATATTGGTATTATGGATGGAGAGGTGGTCATGGTGATGGAACCTCTAGTTGAGGAGATAAAATCATAGCATCATTGGATAAGGTTGGATGGTGATGGGAGGGTTATTTTGAATTTGTGGAGAGATAGAGATTGCACTTACTGGGAGATAGAGATTGCACTTCTTGTGCGGTGGCATTGGTTCGCATGTGGGAGAGAGAAACTGTGAGCTATAAGAAGGAAAATTCTTGGGCGTATTAAACCTTTGGGTTTTCCATTAAGGGATCTTTTGAGAAGATGAGGCCAAATTTTGAGTTTTTTTTTTTTTTTTTTTTTATTGTTTTTATCAAGGGGTAAGGGTTTAGGAAAAGAGAGAGAGAGTTGGGTTAAGTATGGAGTTGGAGGGAGAGCGCTAGGGTTCAATAATTTCATGGCAATTAGAGTGCTTTATAAAGATAGTAGGTTTTGAGATTTAGATGGTTAATTTTTGTAGAGATTTAGAGGAGAGGGAGATAGGAAAAGTCGAAGAGAGAAGGGGGAGATAGGGATATGGTATTCTTTGGTTAATTAGGAATTTTAATTTTTGGAAAATTAAAACTAAAGGTATTTAAAAGCCATCTAATTATTTTAGTTTACTTTTTTTTTTTTTATAAATTTTTTAACACAAAATTACAAATATGTCATTACAATGTTAACTTTAATAGTGAATTGTAACATTTTGTCATTTGATGATATTAGTTTCATATTTGGGGAATAAAGAAAACATTGAAACTTGAAGGCGTGATTGATATTTACCCTTTAGTAGGAGGTCTTATTGTGGAATAAAACAATTTGTTTTATTATATTTTTCTGAGTTGTAAATGATACGTACAAATCAAGACTTAAATAGAGTTTTACAAGATAAGGAAAAAATAAAATCAAGAATAAAATCCTAATTGATATTTACAGATAATAACAAAAAATATATCCTAACTAAAATTGATTTTTTGAATTTCAAATAATCCTAAAATCTTGAGGTTTCAATGCTCCCCCTCAAGTTGGTTCATAGATGTTAATCATGTCCAACTTGCTTATAAAATCCTCGAAACTCTGACGTGAAAGTCCTTTGGTGAATATATTTGCAATCTGCTCTTGTGTAGGAACATAGGTCATACATATAATGCCATTCTCAACCTTTTCTTTTAAAAAATGTCTGTCAACTTCGACATGCTTAGTTTGATCATGTTGAACTGGATTAAGAGAAATATTAATAGCAGCCTTGTTGTCATAGTATACCTTGAGTGGGATCTCAGTTTCTACCCGTAGTTCTTCTAAAAGTTTCTTTAACCACAACCCTTCACAAATACCTTGTGCAACTGTCCGAAATTCTGCTTCAGCACTACTTCTGACTACTACATTTTGTTTTTTTTACTTATCCATGTAACAAGGTTGCTCCAAATGAAGGTACAATACCCAGTAGTAGACTTTCTGTCGTCAACTGAACCTGCACAATCAGCATCTGAAAAAATTTCTATTTTTCTATGTTTTGTTTTTTTTAAAGAGTCCTTTGCCAGAAGAACCTTTTAAATATCTAAGAATCCTGTATACTGCTTCTAAGTGGCTTTCTTTTGGAGCATGCATATATTGACTCACCATACTTACAACAAACGCAATATCAGGCCTTGTATGAGATAAATAACTTAATTTTTTCACCAATCTTTGATACCGCTCCTTTTCTACTGGTTTCTCCTCAGCTCATGTTTTCTTTCCAGTTTCAATTAGAGTGTCACTCGGTTTGCACTCTAGCAAATTGGTTTCTTTTAGAAGGTCTAGAACATATTTTCTTTGTGAAACGCTTATACCTTCTTTTGACCTGGCAATTTCCATCCCTAAAAAATAATGCACTTGTCTTAGATCTCTAACTTCAAACTCAGTAGCAATGACTTTTTTTAATATTTCAATCTCAACCAAATTGTCTTCTGTCAATATGATGTTATCCACATAAACAATTAAAATTATTTTTAATCTTTCTTGGGAATGATTAAAGAATATTGTGTGTTCTGACTAACCCTACTGATAACCTTGTCCTTTTATTACTCTTGCAAATCGATCAAACCATGCTCGGGGTGACTGTTTGAGTCCATAAAGTGATTTGTTTAGTTTGCATGCCATGTTTTGTTTTCCTTTCATAAAAACCTGGCGGTAATGTCATGAAAATCGCTTCGTCTAATACTCCATTGAGAAATGCATTTTTGATGGAGAGGCCATTTGAAATTTACCGCTAATGACAATAATACTCGAATAGTATTTAATTTTGCAACTGGAGCAAATGTCTCGGTGTAGTCAACCCCATATGTTTGAGTAAACTCTTTTGCAACTAGGCGAGCCTTATATCGTTTAATAGTCCCATCAGCTTTATACTTAACAGTAAAGACCCATTTGCATCCAATTGGCTTCTTGTCTTTTGGTAAATCCACCACATCCCAAGTTACATTATTTCTAGAGCTCGTATTTCTTCCATTACAGCTTCTTTCCATTCAGAAATTTTCCAAGCCTCATCAATATCTTTTGGAACTATGACCCTGTCAAGGTTAGTAGTGAAAGCATGGAATTTGGGAGACAAAGTGTTATACGATACAAATTTAGATATAGGATGAGAAGTACAAGATTGACGTTGTTTTTTGAGTGCAATAGGTAAATCATCAGTAGAACTAGAAGTACCTGAATCAAAGGAAGGCTCGAGACCATTCACCAGGTCAAACTCTCGCAGTGTATCAAGAGTGAATTTACTTTTATACTTTAATTTTGGGTTTCTTGAGTAAACCAGGATAGCCTTGTCCTATTGTTTTTTTGTATCTCCCCCTAAGTCTAAATGGTATTCTGTAAGTGGTTCATTAGAATGATGAGGTGTAACAGGATCAGAGTGTTTAGGAAGGTTAGGATGGGGAAGGTTAAGAGGGGGTTGTGGAAGCAACATCAAGAGGAAAGATATCATTATATGAAAAGGATAGATCAAAGGAGCAAAACTGTTCTTCAAGACGTTTATTCTCCCCTTGAAGAGGAGTTTTGGTTGAGTAATATGGTGTGGTTTCAAAAAATGTCACATCAAGACTTGTATAAACATTTTGTGTTAGATGGTTCATAACATCGATAATCTTTTTGAGTAGGAGAGTATCCAATGAAAATACATTTTCGGGCTCTAGGGTCCAATTTACCACGTTCATGAGGATGGATGTGTACAAATGCAATACAACCAAATATCTTAAGGGGAATATTAGAAATAAGACGAGATGTCGGAAAACAGTGTTTAAGCTTTTGAAGAGGTGTCTTGAAGGAAAGGACTCTACTAGGCATTCTATTTATCAGAAAAGCAGATGTTAAAATAGCATCTCCCCAAAACCTTTTTGGCATATTTTTAGTGAACATTAGGGCTCGAGCCACTTCTAATAAATGTCTATTTTTTCGCTCGGCCACCCCATTTTGTTGTGGAGTGTAAACACAAGAGGTTTGGTGAATGATTCCATGGGTTTGAAGATAATCTCTGAGTGAATGGTTGACATATTTCGTGCCATTATCAGTTTGCAAAATTTGAATTTGGGTTTGAAATTGGGTACTGATCAAGAGTGGAAATTTAAAAAGACGGGTCGGACATCAGTTTTATCTTTTAGTAAATATACCCAACACATACGAGTATGATCATCAATAAAAGTGATAAACCTTTTCATATGAGTGTGGCTCGGGGATCGGGATGGTCCCCATAGGTTACTATGTATCATGGTGAATGGTTTGGATGGTGTGTATTTTGGTTTTGAGAATGATGTGCGGTGGTGTTTAGCAAGCTCACACATTTCACATTGTAAATCAGGCAATTCTTTATTAGAAACAAGAGAAGGAAACAATTATTTTAAGTAATGAAAACTAGGGTAGCCCATTCTAAAGTGCCACAATAAAACATCATTATTCTTAGGGATAAAAGTAGAATTACAACTGACAATTTTATTCTGGTCACTCACATTTGTTGTCTCAAAGTAATAAAGACCTTTACTTTCTCTAGCACTGTCAATCGTCTTCCCCGATGATAGGTCCTGAAAACACAAGAGGAAGAAATAAATTTAGCAGAACAGTTTGCATGGGCTGTTAACTTACTGACAGATAATAAGTTACAGGATAATTTGGGTACATGTAAGACGGATTCAAGGGTTAAAGAATTAAAAATCTTTATACTTTCTTTTCCAGCAATTGGAGAAAGAGTACCATCTGCTATTTTAACTTTTAAATTTTCAGCACAAGGTACGTAGGAAGAAAAAAGATGATGGTTGCTAGTCATGTGATCTGACGCACCTGAGTCAATAATCCATAGAAAACTTATTTTTGAGGTCGTATTTAGGGTAATTAGAAAGTTACCTTTGTGAGCTAGTGACCCAGAGGGAACATAGGAAGACTGACCAGGGAATTGAAATTTTGAGAACATTTTTTGAAGCTTATCAATTTGCTCAAGATTAAAAATTGAATTTGGCTCAGTCTGATATCCTCGACCCCTGTAATTTTGTTTGGGTTTCCAATTTGCTGGTTTTTCATGTAACTCCCAGCATGAATCCTTCATATGGCTAATCTTACGACAATGTTCACACCAAGGTCGTTTTTTCTGTCCTGAATTATTTGGGGGTCCACGAGATAAGAGCCCATTGGGTTCATTTTCAAAAAATTGCCCAGATGGCCTAGTTGAATAAAACTGCCCAGATGGCCTATTGGAACAAAACTGCCCAGATGCATTAGAACTGCTTGGGCTTGGTTGGAGACTTAAGTGATTCGGCCTAGATCCAAGGCCCAGCCCGCGTGGAAAGGAATTGGGTTCGGGTCGAGTAAACGGGGCTCCATGGCTCATCCTTTTAATTCCACCTTCCAGTCCTAAATCCATCATCCCCTCGCGTAGCCCAGCTCCATTCGCGAACCAAGTTCCTCCTCCGTCGTTCAACATTATGTTTCGCCGGCTTTCCTCCCTGCGAACTTCTGAAAAAACCTCCCTCATCGTCGGCAGAGGTTTTCGGCCAAGGATTCGGCTTCTAATCTCATCCAACTCACGGTTCAATCCAGCCAGAAATTCAAACACACGTTCGTTCTCCACTTTCGTCTTGTACCTCACGCTATCACTGACACACTCCCATTCTTCTTCACAAATTAAATCCAATTCTTGCCAAAGCCCAATCATATTATTGTAAAAATCAGTCACGGTGAGATTACCTTGCTGCATGCGCCATAGGTCAGTCTTTAGTTCAAAAATTCTTGAAGAATTTCCAGAATCCGAGTATGTCTCTTTCACTGCTATCCATACATCCTTTGCAGTGAGGAGGAAGAGATACGTTTTCCTTATTGAGGGCTGCATCGAGTGTACAAGCTAGGAAATGATCATCGAGTTTTCAGAGACCCATTTTTGGAAACCGGTGGTGCTCTCGGGCTTCTTGGTTTCTCCGGTGAGGTATCTCATTTTTCTTTTCCCCTGAATTACCAGTTTGATGCTCTGAGCCCACTCCTTGTAATTCTTGCCGTTTAATTTTTTAATGGTGAGTTGGAGAGTGGAATTATCACTTTCACCAATGGTGGGTACGGCCATTTCCTCTGTTTCAGAGGGATGAGAAGTATTATTATTTTGTTCCATGCTCTGATACCATGTGGAATAAAACAATTTGTTTTATTATATTTTTTTGAGTTGTAAATGATACGTATAAATCAAGATTTAAGTAGAGTTTTACAAAATCAGGAAAAAATAAAATCGAGAATAAAATCCTAATTGATATTTACAGATAATAACAAAAAATATATTCTAACTAAATCTGATTTTTTGAATTTCAAATAATCCTAAAATCTCGAGATTTCAACACTTATTTTATTAGAATAGGATTTGGACAGAGTATGAATCCTTATGAATATAGATTAGCCATTTATTATGCTTGTAAATAGACTTGTTTGGATTTTAATCGTAGGCTTCAGTTAACTTGATTATGACTATTGATTATTCTTTTTTTCCCCGATTATCCCTGTTTAGTAATTTTTCTTCTCTTTAATCTCTAATATTCCATGCCTTCCTTCCTGTGTCGGTATCAGAGTCTTCATATTTCATTGGATTTTGTGGTTTAGAGATTTATCATCATCATCATCGTAATTGTTAGTTAGTTATTGATTTGATTAGGATATGATTTAGATAGGATATAAATATTTGTCATAGTAGTTTAAGCTTTTAGTATGCCTATAAATAGTTTTTATATGCATTGTAATCGTGAACTTTTATATGTTTTAATAATGAAGATTCTTTTCTTTCAAAAAATAATGAAGATGTTTTAGATCAAACAATATTTGGTGTGGCTTGAACCAATGACTTGAATTGTGCCGAACGTTTGCTATAATTTAATGTTTGATAAATGCTGGTGACAGCCAATTGACATAATGGTAAAATTTGTAATATTTAAAATATATTAGTTGTAGGTTTGTAACGAAAAAAGGTTTAGTGGTAACTGCGCAACAATTTCAATAGTTAGGCGGTAAAAATGTGATTTACCCTTCTTATTATCATAATAGTTATTTTGTTAGTTCTTTTTTATTAGAATGTCTTGCAACCCAAAATTCAACAACTAAAAATACTAATTCGATATACAAATATATAAATAAATGTGTATGAAATTACTCGAGTTCAAAAAAGTTTCTAATATTCCAAAGACACCACAATTACTAAGTGGGACTAAATCAATTCAGATGCAACTACATTCAAATTAAAACCTTACTCTTGCCTTGTATGGCACAATAACTAATTTATTAGGTATTCTAGATGTTAATTCTGTAGGGATGTTTCCACAGCCAAGCCAAGCCTCCATGATCGCCTCTCAAGGGTTACTTGAACTAACAACAACTACATGAGAATAAAATTCCAACAAGTAAACTGAGTACACATAAATAACACATCACAAATACTTGTGCAATGAAACAAAAATATTAGACTCTAATATGCTAGAAATGCATCTTTTAAAAACACATAAAATTGAAGAAATGGTTTGTTAGTAAATATCAATTATGTCCTAAAGTTTGGTTAATTATCAAACCATCCCTAAATTTGAAAATAATATTATTAAAGGACAAAATAATGTTATTTTTGTGTCGATTGATAATTGAAATATAATATTGTTAATGATGATTAGATCTCTTTGATAATTTTTAAAAGCTTAGCTACGTGATTGATAAAAGACATTATTGTTGAAAGCTAGTTGATAATTAACAAAACCTTAAGGAGGTGACTGATATACCCATGGTTTTTTGCCCTAAAATTTTCAAATTATTCTAAGGTGAAAACAAAACGCACAAAGCCAAAAAGTCGATCAGTTATGCATGCAAAGCAAGTGCAAGTGTGAATACTTGAACCATAATATACTAGGAGTCCATTCCCAATCATTAATACGTCACATCGAAAGTGCAAACTCTTGCATCGAACATATAAGTACTTTGGGGATATTTTAAATGCAAAATTGCACTCTAATGAAGTGCGTAAAAGTACAAACACAAGGTCTAGACCCATGTTTACATTCACATTTATGTGACAACACCACTCAACTAGCTAGCACAACATATACATATATTGCAGTTCGTTGCAATTCCTGAAGCATCAGTTTACTTACGTTAAATACGTTGCACAAATCCTACAATATGTTAGGTCCAATCAATATTATCCTATAATTTTCAGTAATATACAAATCAACTTGTACTCTTTACATATAGATAAAACTATATATTTTCCTTTATTCATTCTTGATTCTTATTTCAGCTGTGTTTTCATAAATTATAGTATTTTTGTTAAATAAATTATTTTCTAAAAGCTTTTAGTGTCTATAGAAAATTATCCTCAAGTAAAATCCGAACAACTCATTACAGTCCAACACCATACACTGATTTGATTATATCGTATTGCAAGATTTATTACAGTAGCAAAAATTAGTTTTGTTGCAAAATTTATTGGAGTAAAACTAGACGCATGTAGTTATTTGCATAAAAAAATTTAGGCCAAATCATAAAGGAATCGGGTTCAAAATGGGTTTTGAAAACAATTTATGAATTCCATCAACTAATTTTCAGGCTAGAGTTTCCCTTGTAAAATATCTCAATTATTCTAGAAAAATTACAATATACAAAATTTCATCATATAAGTTTAGGTTTTTTTTTTTTCATTCTCCTATGAAACAATAAATAAAATTATAAAAATCCAATTGAAATTGTTGAACTTGAAGACTAGATTCTTCCTTGGAGATTAGAAGCTAAAGAGAAGGGAAGACCAAAAAGAGAGAGATTTGGCATTCACGCTTGTTTTGTATTTAAACTTGATTTTCCTCTTTTGTTTTGTTTCCTATTTTGTTGAAAACTTTATTTTCCCCTATTTCTAACAAACTCTATTTCTCTCTCTTTTTTTTCCCACTGTTTGTTACAAAATAAGATTTAGTTAGTGTTTGAATACTTATAAATTAGATAAGTCTTATTATGCTTATTTGATTGTAATTATAGACTATAGTTGGATTGTATTTTGATAATTAACTTTTGTGAACTTTATTTTCCAGTTATTCATCTTCTCTATCCCTTTTACCAGTTCTTGTTGTTTTTTCTTAATCCTTCATGCCTTTCTATTTGTCTCAACACCTCGGTAAAACTATTGAAAATAAAAGGTAGTGAATTTAAACAAGAAATAGTTAAAATGCTTTTAACTAAGAATATAAGTTAAGGAATTGAAGTGGTTAATTATTTTGGGTAAAGTCAACACAATGGATCGAACTCAATCAAAGAAGTTCATAAGACATTAATCATCTATTTCTACATTGGTCAATCGTGCAAGTTACAAAGTAACGTGGGTGTTCATCGGGAAATCCCTAGATCTTACAATTCTTTGTTGTTAAAAAAAGTCAACTTGAATGGGAATAGTATGAAGGTTGAGAAAGCGACAGTGCTATGGAGCTGTGGGATAGGAGTAATTCTTTGGGTGTTATGGAGTGAGAGGAATGGTAGAATTTTTGAGGAAACTTAAATAATAACAATATTTTATGGTAGAAAGTTTTATTTTGGCTGCTTTGTGGGCTTCAGTTTCAAAAGTTATAGTTTTAGTACTGGATTTGTTTTTGAACTTTTTTAAAAATTTAACACGAGTGGTGGAAGGATGCTTATTTTTAGGGCAGATCAAGGATATAAATAATTTTTTTTTTAAGGTTTAACAAATTGTTTTAAGTTTAAATTAAGCTACTTTGGCTATAAATTTACTTGCCCTTCCAAAACCTTCTTCAGGTGTTTTGTTAGGTTTAAAAGTGCAGTCTTGTGTCTTACTGTAATCTCCTGTCAGTACTATGAATAAATAATTGGAGTTTTCTACTTCATATTCTTATGTCGATGTTTATGGATTTCTCAGCAGCTTTAATTTCCTATGTTCTACAAATATGACAAATTGGCTGGTATTTTGTATGTATTTGAGAAAATCTATGCTGTTGTGTGTGGACTTTAAAAAAAATGCAGGCTGAATCGGACCCTGGAACTCTAATAGCAGCTGTCTCAGGCCTTCTTCAGTATTGTATTACAAAAGATGCCATTGGTAAATTCATTTCATTCCAGTGTACCCCGGTCAGAGATGATGGCACTGTGGGTGAGCCAAGAACTTGTTTTGGCCCTGAACGCATTCGCCCTGGTACTTTTGTTTTCTGAAATAGTAATGTTATGGAACTCATCATTCAATTAACAAATTGGCTGAATTGATTTAATTCGTTAACTTCAATGGTTATTATAGTGGATGTAGTTACCTACATTAAAAATGTTAAATACATATAACTACTAATATGTCCTAGATAAAGAATAAAAAAAATGCTATACGGGTATACGCACTAGCTCATTCTTATACTGAAATATATGATGAAAATTCCTGCAATTAATACATAAATTTGTGCATGACTAAATATAGGATGTAAAATTTTCTAGTTTCCATGTTGTCTAACCTAAAATCTTTCGTGCTATGGAAAACCTTATGATTCATGGCACATTCAAGATTGAGCTTTTTAATATTCTTAGATGAGTACTTCTAATAATTTCTGTGAAGTCGTGTACGAATTAGAAAGTGGAAGGGTAAAAATAGAAAAAAGAACACTTATGCTTAGCTCTTTCACAAGATTTAATTAATGTTGAAAGATATATTGTTTCACTTTAATTTACTAGTTTTATTAACCTAAATTGTATAGGTGAAATAATATTAATTCTTATTTCTTTTTTTTGTGTACAAAATTGTACATTGTAGATTTTATTTATAAAGTAATTCTAATAAATTAATCAGAGAATAATATCTAATTATCCTAATACTAAGAAAGGAAATATTCTCTAAACAATATTTACAAATTTAAATAAATATATGCACAGTTTAAATATAACTGAAAATTCCATCAATTTTGGGATTTTTATTCCTCTTCAAGTTGGATCATAAATATTAATAATATCCAACTTGCAAATAAAATCGTCGAAACTTTGTCGTGGAAGTTCTTTGGTGAAGATATTTGCCTTTTGTTCTTTGGTGGAATATAAGTCATGCAAATAATTTCGTCTTCAACATTTTCTTTGATAAAATGTTTATGTACTTGTATATGTTTGGTCTGATTATGTTGAACTGAGTTAAGAGAAATATTGATGGCAACTTTATTATCATAATAGACCTTAAATGGGGTTTTAGTTTCCATACATGGTTCTTCAAGAGTTTTCTCAACCACAATCTTTGACAAATTTCTTGTGCAACTATGTGGAATTCAGCTTTAGCGCTACTTTTGGCCGTTATATTTTGTTTCTTACTCCAAGTTACTAGGTTTTTCCATACAAACGTGTAATATCTGGTAATAAATTTTCTATCCTCTATTAATCCATCTGCCATGTCTGCATCTGTAAAGATTTTTATCTCCCTACCTTCATTTTTCTTGAAGAGCAACCCCTTTCTTGGAGACCTATTGAGGTATCTAAGTATTTTGTATACAACCTCTAAGTGTTCTTCTGTTGGTGAATGCATGTGTTGACTAACCACATTAATTGCGAATGCAATGTTGAGTCTAGTATGTGACATATAGATTAGCTTTTCAACTAATCTCTGATATTTGTCTTTGTCAACCAATCTGCTATTAGTTTTTGTTTTCTTTCTTACTTTAATTGGAGTGTCACTAGGTTTGCTTCCAAGCATACCAATTTTGATCAAGAAGTCGAGGACATATTTTTGTTGAGGCACACTGATGCCAGCTTTTGACCAAGTAATCTCCATATCCAAGAAGTATCGCATTTGTTCTAAATCTCTTCAAACTCAGTGGCTAGAGCTTTCTTAAGTCTCTCAATCTCAATTAAATTATCTCCTGTGAGGATTATATCATTAACATATACAATCAAAATCGTCTTTAGCCTTTCTTCAGATTGGTGAAAGAATAGAGTGTGATTTGACTATCCTTGGTATCCTTGACCTTTTATCACTTTTGCAAATTTATCAAACCATGCTTTGGGTGACTGTTTTAAACTATAGAGAGACTTTTTAAGTTTACAGGTCATGTTTTCTTCCCCTTTCTTACAAAAACCTGGATGTAGTGTCATGAAGACTTCATCTAATTTTTCATTGATGAAGGAATTTTTTATATCAAATTGTTGGAGTGTCCAGTCTAGATTTGCCTCTAACGATAATAGCACCCAGGATTTAGCTTTGCCATAAGCGCAAAAGATTGTGTAGTCAATCCCATAAATTTGGGTAAACCTTTTAGCAATCAGGCGAGTTTTGTAATGTTTAACTATCCCATCTGCTTTATATTTTACGATGAACACCCATTTGCATCATATAAGCTTTTTTCCAAGTGGTAAATTGACTATAGCCCAAGTATCATTCTTTATCAAGGCCTGCATTTCTTCTATTACTGCTGCATTTCTTCTGAATATTCTTAGAAAATTTTATCCTATCAAGGTTAGTGATAAAAGCATTGAATCTAGGAGACAAAGTATGATATGACACAAATTTTGAGATGAGATGAAGTGTATAGGATCGATGTTGTTTTATGAGTGCAATAGATAAATCTTTAAAAGAAGTTTCAAGATTACCTGTGTTGGAAGGTTCAAGGACACTAGGAGCTATCACTGGGTCAAACTCTTGTAGTATTTCAAGTTTGAGATTCTTCATGTATTTTGAGTTTTGCGTTCGTGAATAAATAAGTATCTTCTTACTTTTCTGTGTGCCAGCGTCTCTCCTTGAGTTCAAGTTGTTTTTTGTAAATGGCAAATTAGAGTGGGGAGGTGTAGTGTGGTAGGTTCGAGAATAGAAGTGGAAAAGGTGAGATCAAAGTTAAAACCTGAGCTTCTTTACTGATATTCTCCTACTGAAAGGAAATTTTGTGAAAATAAGGTGCTTTTTCAAAAAAAGGTGACAGCTAGACTCGTGTAGACTCTGCGATTCTGGGACAGTAGGAGCTATCACTGGATTAGACTATTGTAGTATTTCAAGTGTGAGATTCTTCATGTACTTTGAGTTTTGCATTCATGAATAAATAATTATCTCCTTACTTTTTTGTGTGCCAGCGTCTCTCCTTGAGTTCAAGTTGCTTTTTGTAAATGGCACATTAGAGTGGGGTGGGTGGTTCTAGAACAGAGGTGAAAAGGAGAGATCAAAGTTAAAACCTGAGCTTCTTTACTGATATTCTCCTGCTGAAGCGAAATTTTGTGAAAATAAGGTGCTTTTTGAAAAAAGGTGATAGCTAGACTCGTATAGACCTTCCGAGTAAATGGGTAGTAACATCTGTAGCTTTTTTGAGTGGGAGAATATCCCAGAAATACACATGTGAGGGATTTTAGATCTAGCTTATTGTGATTATGAGAGTGAATGTGCACGAAAGTAGTGTAGCCGAATACTTTGAGAGGTAGGTCAGATAGCAGGGAAACAATTTTTAAGTTTTTGAAGGGGTATTTCAAATAAAAGGACACGATTGGGAAAATAAATTAGAGAAAATAATATCTAATTATATCCTAATACTAAGGAAGGAGATATTCTCTAAATAATATATACAAATTTAAATAGATATATGTACAGTTTAAATATAACTGAAAGTCCCAGCAGTTTTGGGATTTTCACAATTAACAAGTAACAATGGGTTGCTTTTTAAGGCTTTTCATTGTTCTTTAGCCTTTTTTAAGGTTAGAATTTCCTGTTTCGCTTTACTGCCATCTCTTTGATTGTAATTTGTATGTGCTTTTAGTAAGATATATCAAATGAATCTATCATAACGTTTGTTAGGTTTTAGCTCGTATCTTCCACTTGTATATTCTGATAACCATTGTCAAGGAGTGAATTCTGCACTAGCTATTTGGTTCAATTAATAATGCAGTGCTAGTGGCTCTTTGATTATTTTATTAATTTGTTTTAAAGTTTGAGTGGACTGTGAGTTCACCGTATTCTGGCTGTATTATGGCTCTTTTTTTACATGACATTTTGTTTTCTTAATCATAAAATTATGCATAGTCCTGTTCTGCATAAATATAATCTATTTTTGACTACCATATGATGATTAGGGGCGCCAAGATTGCTCTCTCTACAAATAGTTGGAAATGCCATTGAAGGAACTGCGCTGGCTGTTGATAAAAATTATTGGGGAGGTGAAGAGGGTGAATCACTTTTCCGATGGTTCCGGGTATTGTTTCTCTATATTTTTGCATCAATGATTTTTGAATGTTGTATTTGTTTGAACTACAGTTTTCACAAGACCTTTGTTGATAAGATGGGAAACTGATAAATGTTTCCAGACTGTCACATTCTCAAAAGAGTTTTGATCACAAAATTTAACGTCTCTGGACTACTTTTCATATATTTGTTTGGGTAATTTTATGGTAATAAATGTTTTGCAGACTTATTCAGATGGAACACAAATTGAAATTAGGGGTGCAACGGCTGCTTCATATATGCTTTCAATTGAGGACATTGGCTGCCTCATCTCAGCTTCATGTGAACCAATAAGAATTGATGGTGCTCGTGGTCCAGTTGTACTCTCTGAGCAAATTGGGCCAATAATACCTGGTAGCAAGTTATTTATTTTACATGCATGCTTTTTCTATCCTGGGAAACAATTTTCTTGACATGGAAAACTGATGGTTCAAATATTTTTTTCTTAAATAGTTTCTTTGTGTGTAATAGTGTGCATCAAAAATCTGAAATCAAGAAAAAATTATCATCTTAAATTGTTACAATTGCAGGCCCCCCAACTTGTCACTCGCTGGAATTTATTGGATCTATGATAGAAGGTCAAAGGCTGAGCTTTATTGCATCTTATAGTGGAGGGTGAGACTTTTGGTGAAAAACATTATTTTTATTTGATTTTCTTTCATATTTTTTACAAGGGCACATTTCGTAGCTTTGTCAAGTGATGCCAAGTCATGGTTTGTGACTCAGGAAGAGAGGAATTTGTTCTTGTGAATGGTTCAGAGTAGAAAGTAATGGTGCAAAAGAGAAAATAAGTATAGATGGTGAGTTCCATGGACCCATAAACTTTATTTAACTTCTTTATACCATCCTTGGAAGTTAATTATCTAAATCCTTATTATTTTCTCTTATCAGAGTTTCTAGATTTGACTATTCATGATGTTGGAAGATACATTGAGCTTGTTTACAGTCCAACTCGCATAGATGGAATGAAAGGGAGAGCTACAAGCATTCTATCCGTTGCCATTGCTCCTGGTGAGTTCGACTATTCTTTGTTCTTCGTATGCACAATGACATGTTCTATGTTCTTGTGGGTGGACAATCCTTTATTGTTTTATATTTTCTGTTTTTGAAATGCATATGCTTGGCTTGTTCTATGATACGATCATGAGGTTGGACAATCTTTTATTGTTTTTTGGTCCATGTTTAAAACAAATGTATGATGGGTTAATGAACGGCCTATTGTAATTGTTCCTCTCGTCCCGTAGCTGATCCTGTTGGATTGGAGCTTGTAATTCCTGAATGTTGTCAAGGAGAGGATGTAGTGCCACATAAATCATATTTTGGCGGAGTAGAAGGTGTAGGAGAATATCTTTGGTACAGAACAAAGGAAAAAACTCATCGACCAGCTTTGGTGGTTGTATCTGGTGCATGTGAAGATGTGGTTATATGTGGTAAATCACTGTAAGTTCTGGTATATTCTTTTTTATTTGGATATTTTAAAATTCATTTTTAAATCAAGATTAATGTCTCGACATAATGTGCAAATATGACAGGGAATATAGACCATCACTTGAAGATGTAGGTGCTTATCTGGCTTTATGTTGGGTGCCGACTCGTTCTGATGGAAAACGTGGAGAGGCACTGTCTGCAGTCACCTGCTCTCCTGTCGCACCAGGTATGTTGTTCTTAAGTGCTTCTACTGGTTGGATTTGCATCTCTTGGTAGCCTCCAGCATACCTATTACCTTCCTCTAAAACTACAATTAAACCTCTGTTATGATTCATAGATCCTTTGCATTTTTTTTTGCTGGTACACCGAATTTTTTAATTTTTTCTTTGCTGTTTTTATCATTTTTTGAATTATGTTTAGTTCCCATGACCATTTTACAAAGTATACTAAACTTCTTGGCCATATATTGTGGCACGGCTTTTGGCTTGTTTTAAAGTTTTTTTTTTTTGGCAACTGTATTTCATTTTGTTCAACTCATTTTGAGCAATTTAGTCAGTGTATTTCAAATTTCGAGTATGTTACGCTTTGATGGCTCAGCAACCTTGGGACATGATAATTACCAGAATGCAACAGTTGAGCTTTTCAAAGTCCAATGGCAGATCATTCACACAGTAAATCTCTGGAATCCTGAAAGGTCACTTTTTCTTTGAATAATTTTTGGACGACACTTACAAAAGTGGGAAAATGCTGTGGTCAGATTGTAAAAGGTAGATTATTAGGTTTTAGAATCGGAAGACATTCTGAGACTATTTTGATAAATCAAAGGTAAAGAGTGATAAACATGAAGATTTTCTTTACTTAGTTGTTAGTCATGGGAATTCAAACAATACTTCAATGACCAACAGGGCAAGCACTACTTGAACTAAATAGCACAAACACTAAAGAAAGGAACTTCACTGCCACAATGTTTACAATAGAGAACTGAGTTCCCTTACAAATGGCAGCAATGCCGGGGTAAAACAAGAGAGAGAGGCAATCAATACAAACGTTGATTAGGTTTTCGAGCGGCATGCCTGATGAACATTTTCTACTTCTTGTGGGTGGGTCTTGTCTAGATTTCCACTAGTCTCTTTTTACTTGATTATATGGTGAATTATATCAATAAATGTTTCCTTGTTTCCTATAGAAAGAAAATGATTTTCTACTGTTGAGAAATTGTTTTGCATCACCCCTTGGAAATCTTTTATTCTTTGGGTTGTAGGGCTAGAACACTGGGCTCCCTATTATATCATGTTAAATTTATGTTGGGTTTCCAATACTCCAAAATGCTTAATTGGACGAGAGAGCTAACATCTACTTTATATTATTGTCTAACACTTACCCGAATGTGAGGTCTATATACTATTGGGCCATCATTTGAATTTCTCTTACAAGTTGGATTAAGGAGTTGAACATGGACCTCGTACCTTGATACAATTTTAAAGTGTGTTGGTCACCAATTCTCCAAAAGCTTAAACCGGTGGGGTTAAGTTTTTGGGTCAACATTTCATTTGTATCATTTTGTCTAACATCGACATATGACAGCTCTTCCTGTAGTTTCTAATGTTCATACAATCGAGTTATCCTTTGGTGTCTATTATGGAGAAGGAGAATATTTTGGTGGCTACGAGGGGTCAAGCATTTTCTGCTGGTACAGAGAAAATAACCAGGGAATGATTGTTCTTATTAATGGAGCCAACTCAAGAACTTACGAGGTTACTGATGAAGACTACACCAGCCGTCTTCTGTTTGGGTAACTATTCTGCTTCTCACTGCTCTGTTTAGCATTTGTCATTTCTATAGTTTTCCTCTTTGTTTGCTATGGGTAAAGTATCAGGATATACGCTTCATTTATCAGTTCTGTTGGGCAATCTTAAAAGCAAACTTTATTAGATATGCTTTGGTTGATTTGGAATTTTGGGGGTTAAAGAGTGAAATTTTACATGCTGTTGAGATATTTAACCGGTTTCATTTCTGGCTTCAATAACCTTGTCCTTTCAAAATGTGCAGACAAGCTGTTTGCTGGAAAATTGGTTTTTTTATTCATAATGTGTTCAGTTTGATGCTTTGTGGTATTATTTTAATTGAATTATCTTGCCTTGGGTATACTTTCATAAAATCTTGTGTTTCAAGATTTTATGAGGACTTCTGGTCTTCTTTCTGATCTATATTCCTTTATTAATAATATGTTTACTTTGACCTTAGACTTCTAACTAGAGAAGCTTAAATTTAACTTACTGACTCTCCATTGAAAGTTGGATTTAAGCTTTGAATGATAAAAACTGGTAAATGAAAATGTTGGAAGTACTTTCAACCAGGTATTTTTTATGCGTTTCCCCTTTTCTTAAAACAAACTTATTTTTCCAAATATTTTCAGGGTTCTAACTACAAGAAATTTATGAGTAACTTCTTTTGAATTCCATTAAGTCATTAACTCCGTACGTACAATGTTTTAAGCTCTAATGACAGGTTCTTGCTAAATGAACTGTGCTAATGTTTAAAACAGTTACACGCCTGTTCGGTCAGATTCTGTAATTGGAGAACTTATACGGTCAGGGCCAACAGACATAATCCTTCCGAGTAAGACATCCTTTGTTTTCATATTAATTGTTTTGTGAAAGCTTAAGTCACTCCATTCGCCCAATGGGTATTTATGCACAATATACATTCTTAACTTAGGAGAGAGCATTTATCATAAATTTATCCTAAATAGAAACATGGTCAGACATCCTTTCTTTTCATGTTAATTGATTTGTGAATACTGGGCTTAATTATTTCCATTCGTCCAATGGTATTTATGCACAATATGCCTTCCTAATTTTGGAGAGATCATTAACCCTTAATATAGACAGAATAGTACAACTACATGTTCCTAGAATAAAGAATAAATTATACAAGTAATTCCTATATATATATTAACTATATCTAAACGATTTTTCTTTCATTTTGTAGTTAAATTGTAAACTAATTTGGGTAACTATTGCAGGCCCTCTTTTGGCTCGATCAATTATAGTCTCCTATTTGTAAGATAAATATTAGTCCTATTCCTAGAATGATTAGATAGGAAGAAGAACTTTACGAAGAAATAATATCTAGTTTTATTTCTCTTTATTTATTTGGAGTTTATATTCTACTGTTCACTCGGTACTGTGGCAGTGTGTCCACCATTAGGTCTGTTCCCCTTTTTAAATTTTATTTTGAAAAATTGGACTGGATCGGATAGAACTGTACAGTTCAGTTTCAAACTATATATTTATATTTTGCAAGAAATGTATATTATGTAGAAGAAAATAAAAACACATTTCTACGGGCAGTGCAATTGTTTGGAGTGCTATTTTATTTCCCTATAGTGCTAAGGTTCAAATCCCATCAGTGTCCACTATTGTTTTATATTTTCATTTTCGTATTTATATAAAATGAATAAATTTAGAAAACAAGAGAAATGCATGGGGCTCCTTGGCTTGGTGGATACAGTGCACAAGTTAAGCGTCTGGCCTGGGGTTCGACTCTTGGTGAGGACTTTTAGTGGTTATATTTTTATTATTTCTTAATTAAAATAACATAAAAGGTTTGATTGGTTCGGTCTGGTTTGTCCAGTGTTACATAAGACCGGTCTGGTGTTCCAGTTCCTTCAGTTCTTTCGGTTTTTTGGACCCCCTAGTAGCAGTATTGAGATTTTAATTATTTTATGATTAATAATTCAATTTTTGGTTAGGAGATAGTTTTCTTTTTATTTTGGAAGTATTATTAGAAGCCATAGTTTGTACCTTAACAAGGGAACGCACTGGATTGGTATTTGGTGTCAAAGCTTCGTTTTCCTTTAGCATAGTGAATGTTAACGATGCTGCCAAAGAACACTGGAAGAGGGCATGGTTGTAGGCTGCTTGCACAAGAAAAGGTGGTGGTTGATCAACAAAAAGAAGTATCAATGGAATTAAGAAGGCAGATTGAAACTTTATCGGGAAGCTTTTAAAAATTCATTCCTAAGTCATGCTGCTTGTAGAGACTACTGCGAACCTTGAATGTGAAGATAGTGGATGGGATGGTAGATTCAATATTGAAATTTCAGAGTACAGTGGAAGAACACATGCTGATGAAGTTCTTGATTGGTTTACCAATGTTGAAAAGATTTTTGACTTAAAGATGTTCCTCAAAATAAGAAGGTGAAGCTGGTTGTTAAGTTTGTGCCTCAGCATGATGGGATCAACTTAATTTGGTGCAAGAAAATAGAGGAAAGCCTAAAATTACTGATTGGGGAATGAAGAAAACGATGAGACAACTTTTTACCCTTAACTATTTGCAGATAAGGTACCTACGCTTTTAGCAGTTTCAACATGGAAATACAATTGTGTGATTATATTGGAGAATTGAAAGAGCACATTGCAACGAATGACTTATCTAAACGTGAGGAGTTAATCGCTCATTATATTGGTGGTTTTCGACAATCCATACAAAATGTACTTAATGTATCAACTTTTGGATTGTATTAGAGGCTTCTCAACACAATTTGGTCGTTGAAAAACAACAAACTTGAGGGATTGATAGTGCTGGAAATTTTGAGTATTTAGTGGCCAGACACTAGGGACAAAGGGTGTGTAATGCCCCAGAAAAAATGTGGTGCTACCAAGGGAAATAATTGTAAAATGTCGAACATGTAATTGAAAATTCAATAGGATTTAATAAAAATAGCTTAGAAATAGATTAGTTAAGAGTTAAAACTATTAACGCATGGTTGTCTTTTTATCTTACTAAAGAAAATGATAATTTAATTAAATTAAGTCAAGGAAATAATTAACTAGAAAGATTTATTCTAGGGAATCATGCTAAAGGGAGATGAAAAGGCTGATCAAGTAAGATTTTTGTGATAATATAAAGACTTAACATCTTTTTTAGTTCTCAAACTCTTGTCCCTTCACACAAAAGTCCCCAAACTTAAAACTTTACACTTTGATCTTTAAACTATTAGTTTGTAACACATAAGGCTTAAATTGTATGTATCATTTGTCATATTTGTCAATTAACGTTAATGGTACATGTGAAACTCACTTGAGCTCGAAATAAATCATGGTTAGCCCCTAGAATTTGTGAGAAAGCAATCACATTACAATGAGTACAATGAGTTAGGTCTTTTTTCATAATTGTGAATCTTGTCTAAGTATAGGAGGACCTAATAGAGGTTAGAGGGAGGTTTATTTGACTGATGTGACAAGCGACGGTTACAATTGTGGTGATGTTAATTTAAAATCAACCAATCAAATGTTGCTTTTATTTTCTGAAATTAATTAAATGCAATCATACAACTTCATCGCACTTTGATTGTTCAAAATTTAGCATAAGGACTTTGATTAGAGATTCTGAAACTTATGTAGGAGATTGTAATTATTTCAAATGACGGGTCTGATCAATAATTTCCCAACTACTTTTGATACGTGTAATGAAGTTTAAATTAAATCAATAGTTTGAATTTTGATGTAACATTATTCTCAGTGCTTCCAAAAGTGGAGATGCTTGATCTTACTGGAAAGGCAATTGAAGGTGAAACACTTACTGCTGTTGTGGTCATTCCAAAGAGTGAGGCCCAGCAGCATGTATGGAACAAGTATAAGAAGGATATCAGATACCAATGGTATGTTCTACATCTTTGCAGTCTTATAGTGTTGTGGATTTTGGAAATAATTGTTTTATTTTTGAATGATTAAAAGGTCTACACAGATCCTATATTTATAATAAAAAAAGAAATAAAATCAACTAAATCCCTAATAATCGAAAAAAAGATATAAATCTTATATCTAATATCTTATATAATCAGGAAGAAATATCCCTAAAATTTCAGAATTTCAACGCTTTCTCTCAAGTTGGATCAGAAATATTGATCATGTCTACCTTACAGACGTAATTATCGAAACTTTGTCGAGAAAACCTTTTGGTGAAGATATCTATTGTTTGCTCTTTTGTGGGAACGTAGGCCGTGCAAAAGATCCCGTCTTTGACCTTTTTTTGATAAATGTCTATCCACTTCTATATGTTTGGTTCAATCATGTTGAACCGATTTGAGAGAAATGTGGATAACAGCTTTGTTATCATAATATATCTTGAATGAAATCGTCGTTTTGATCTGTAGTTCTTCCAAGAGTTTCTTCAAGCATAATCCTTGGACAATTGCTCGAAATTCAGCTTCGATATTGCTTCGTGGCTACATCCTGTTTGTTACATCTCGAAGTTACTAGGTTTTCCAATACAAAAGTGCAATATTTAGTAGTAGACCTTTTATCTTTTGTCGAACTTGTCCAATCATTTGTAAAGACTGTTATCTCTCTACCTTTACACTTCTTAAGAATAGTCCTTTTTCTGGAGAACTTTTGAAGTATCTAAGTATTCTGTATACATCTAGGTGAACTTCCTTTGGTGAATGCATATATTAGCTCATTACACTAATTGCAAATGCAATATCTGGTCTTGTGTGTAATAGGTAGATTAAGTTTTCAACCAGTCTTATATATCTGTCCTTGTCAACTGGTTTTCATGCCAGTTTCAATTAAAAGGTCAAGATCATACTTTCTTTGGGAAATATTGATACTCCTATTTGATCTAGCAATCTCCATACTTAGAAAGTAACTCATTTGCCCTAAGTCTCTTACTTCAAACTCAATGGCTAGAGTTTTCTTAAGTTCTTGTATCAGTTTGTTGGAAGAACATAGTGTGATTTGATTGCCCTCGTTAGTACCCTTGACTCTTTATTACTTTTGCAAATCTATCAAATCATGCTCTAGGTAACTGTTTGTGACCATAGAGGGACTTCTTGAATTTGCACGCTATATTCTATAGAAAAAAAGAATTGAGAAATGATTGTATATTTTCTTATTGAATAACAGCGTTTGCTTACAATTTTATAATAAAACTAAATCACTAAAAAAGGAAATAAAATCTCCTAATCAATACAAAAAATATTTTTTCCTAATATCAACAAATCTGCCAGCTAATAGATACAAGGCTATAATTATTTTTCTATTTACTTACAAATTAAAATATCCTGAAATCTTTGGAATTTCAACACTCTTCCTTAAGTTGGTCATAAATGTTGATCATATCCAACTTCAAAGTGAAATTATCAAAATTTTGACGAGGAAAACTTTTAGTAAAGATATCTGCAATTTGTTCTTTTGTTGGAACATAAACCATGCAAATTATTTCATCTTCGATCTTTTCTTTGATAAAGTGCCTATTAACTTTCACATGTTTTGTTCTATCATGTTGAACCGAATTAAAGGAAATATTAATGGCTGCTTTATTGTCACAATAAAGTTTAATTTGTGACTTGACTGGAATTTGAAGTTCCATCAACAGTTTTCTTAGCCATAATGCCTCACACATTCTTTGGGCAACTGTCCTAAACTCAGCTTCTGCGCTACTTCTGGCAACAACATTTTGTTTTTTACTTCTCCAAGTTACTAAATTTTCAAAGACAAAGGTACAATATCCTGTAGTGGACCGTCTATCTTCCATTGAACCAGCCCAGTCTGCATCAGTGAAAACTTCTATATCATTGATTTCATTTCTTTTGAAGAACAAGCCTTTGCCTGGTGACCCTTTGAGATATCTGAGGATTTTGTATACTGCTACAAGATGAGCTTCCTTTGGTAGATGCATTTGTTGACTAAATATACTAACTGCAAAAGCGATGTCAGGCCTAATATGGGACAAATATATCAACTTTTCTCCTAGTCTCTGATACATTTCTTTGTCAATTAACTCTCCTAAATCTTCAAATTTATTTCCAATTTCAACTGGAGTATCACTCGGTTTGCATCCAAGCATGCCTGTCTCAGTGAGAAGGTCAAGGACATACTTACGTTGAGAGACACTAATTTCCCTTTTTGATTTTGCAACTTCATTCCTAAGAAGTATCGCATTTGTCCCAGATCCTTGATTTCGAATTCGGTTACCAAGGTCCTTTTTAGTCTCTCAATTTCTTCCAAATTGTCTCCAGTCAGAATTATATCATCAACATATACAATTAAGATTGCCTTTCTCTCATCTTTACTTTGTCGAAAAAACAATGTATGATCAGATTGTCCCTGTTGATACCCTTGTTTTCGTATTACTTTTGTAAACCTATCAAACCATGCTTTTGGTGATTGTTTAAGACCATATAATGACTTTTTTAATTTGCACACTCTGTTTGCTTTTTTTCTTGACCAAATCCTGGTGGCAGGGTCATAAAGACTTCTTCTAGTACTCCATTTAAGAAGGCATTTTTTATATCCAGTTGTTGAAGAGGCCAATCAAGACATGCTGCAAGTGATAGAAGTACCCTTACAGTATTTAGTTTTGCAACTGGTGCAAAAGTTTCTGTGTAGTCAATTCCATATGTTTGTGTAAATCCCTTTGCAACCAGACGAGCCTTGTACTGCTCTACTATCCCATCAACTTTGTTCTTTATCGTGAATACCCATTTACAATCAACTGGTATCTTCCCTTTTGGTAGTTCTATTACATCCTAAGTTTCATTCTTTTCTAGTGTCTTTATCTCTTCCATAACAGCATCTCTCCACTCTAGAATTCTAAGAGCTTCATGAATATTTTTTGGAATTTCTGTTTTGTCAAGTTCAGAGGTGAAAGTACGAAATCCAGTAAACATTGTATTATAAGAAATGAATTTAGAAATAGGATGAAGTGTACAGGATCGAGTTGGTTTTCTTAGAACAATAGGCAAATTACAAGACTTAGGAGAATCAGAGTTACCTGGTGTGGAAATTTCTTTCTGAGCACTTGGATTTATCATGGGTTTCGACTTTTGGTGCATCAAGTGTGAAGTCCCTACCTTTTAACTTAGACCTCCGTGAATAAATAATCACCTCTTTGTTTTTTGTTTTTTCTGTATTTCTTTAGTGTAAGTTTTTCTCTATTGATGGCATAATAGAACTAGATGGAATGAAAGATTGTTCATTATTTTTGGGTTCTGGACAGGGTTCACTGTTTGTGGTAATGATTTTAGGAGGGTTAAAACTCAAATCATTTAGATCCAAGAACTTACTAACGGATCTTCATTTATTTTCTCCCCCTGAAGAAAGGACTGCCGGTGATAAGGTGTGTCTTCAAAAAAGGTAACATCTCGACTAACAATAACCTTTTTTGTAGAAGGATCATAGCACTTGTACCCTTTCTGAGTAGGAGAATATCCGACAAAAACACACTTGGTTGTTTTAGGATCTAACTTGGATCTATTATGTGGGTGAATGTGAACAAATACAGTACAACCAAACACTTTAAGAGGAAGTTCAGATTGGAGGTGTTATGTGAAAAGTCTTTTTTTAAACTTTTGAATGGGTGTTTCGAAGGAAAGAACACGACTTGGCATCCTATTGATAAGATAAATCACAGTTAAAACTGCATCCCCCCAGAATTCTTTTGGCATATTTGTAGTGAACATTAAAGCTCTTGTTACTTCAAGAAGGTGTCTGTTTTTTCGTTCAGCAATCCCGTTTTGTTGAGGTGTGAAGATACAAGAGCTTTGATGCACTATTCCATTTTCTTGTAAATAATGACTTAAGGTTTGATTGAAATATTCGGAGCTATTATTAGTCCAGAGAATTTGGATTTGTGATTGAAATTGTGTTTGTACCATTCGGTGGAAATGAATAAAAATATCACGAACTTTAGTTTTTTTTTGTTAAATAGATAAACCCAACAAACTCTAGTATGATCGTCAATAAAAGTGACAAATCATTTAGAGTGAGTACGAGTAGGAGAACGTGAGGGTCCCCAAACATCGCTGTGAATTAAATTAAAAGATTTGGATGGCTTATATTGGACATTGGAAAAAGAATGATGTTTGTGTTTCGCAAGTTCACACATTTCACGCTGAAAATTAATTTATTTATTTGAAAACATAGAAGGAAACAAATGTTGAAAATTTGGGTGACCCATTCTATAATGCCACATAAGTTCACTATTCTTAGAAATAAATGCAAAATCACAAGTTACAATTTGACGATTTTCACTCACATCTGTTTTATTAAAATATTAAAGCCCTTCACATTTTTCTGCACTGTCAATCGTCTTCTCCGATGATAGGTCCTGAAAAACACAGTAATTGACTGATAGATATTAAATTACAAGACAAGTTTGGGACATGAAGGACAGATTTGAGGCATAGAGAGTCAAAGATTTTATTACTCCCTTTGCCAGCAACAGTTGAAAGAGTTCCATCTGCTATTTTGACTTTCAAATTACCAGCACAAGGTGAGTAAGATGTAAATAAGTGATAAGAATTGGTCATGTGATTTGACGCATCGAAGTCAATAATCCAAGGATTTTGGAATCGTGAGGTGATTAAGGCACTTGAGTAATTACCTTTATAGGCTATTGAGGCTGAAGAGGATGACTGACCAGAATTATTGACGTAAATTGAGAAGCAATGTTAAATAATTCTCTGCTGTATTTCATTGTATTTATTACAATGTTTGATCACCATTTTATAGTAAAAATGGAATAATAAAAGAATGCTAACAGCTAGCTAATCATAATAAACATAACAGCTAGTAGCTAATGATAAAAAACATAACAGCTAGTAAAATTTAAATGGATAACAGCTGGCTCTACAGTTCTGGATTTCAACAGTTTTCCCACACTCCCCCTCAAGCTGGTGAATAAATGTTTTCCATTCCCAGCTTGGATATAATACTCTGAAACACTGAGCTACTTAATCCTTTGGTAAGTACATCTGCAAGTTGGCCATGTGTAGACACGTAAGGGGTACAAATCAACTTGCTTTCCAGTTTCTCCTTGATGAAGTGTCTGTCAATTTCGATGTGCTTAGTTCGATCATGTTGTACCGGGTTGTGAGCTATGCTAATTGCAGACTTATTATCACAATAAAGTCTCATTGGGCCATCCCACTCAATCTTCAAGTCTTCTAAGATGATTTTTAACCAAAGTAGTTCACACACCCCTTGAGCCATTGCTCGGAATTCTGCCTCTGCACTAGACCGTGCAACGACATGTTGTTTCTTACTCCTCCATGTCACGAGGTTACCGCCAAGAAAGGTGCAGTATCCTGTGGTTGACCTCCTGTCAACCATTGACCCAGCATAATCGGCATCCGTATATACTTCAAGCACCAAACCTCCGTTTCTTTTGAACAAAATACCCTTTCCTGGTGTCCCTTTGAGATACTGTAATACTCGGTGAGCTGCTTGTAGATGAACTTCCTTTGGATTATGCATGAACTGGCTAATCATACTCACTGCATATGCTATGTCTGGTCGTGTGTGAGACAGATAAATGAGTTTTCCTACCAGGCGTTGATACATTTCCTTATCTACTGCAACATCTTCCTCTGCCATTCCAAGTCTAAGATTTGGGTCTATTGGAGTACTTGCTGGTTTGCATGCTGTCTTGCCTGTTTCTTTGAGGAGATCCGTAACATACTTTTGTTGGGAGATAAAAATGCCCTGCTTAGAGTGAGCCACCTCAATCCCAAGAAAATATTTCAACCTTCCTAATACTTTGATCTCAAATTCCTTAGCCAAACATTGACTTAGAAGTTGTCTCTCTTTATCATCATTCCCTGTCATTATTATGTCATCAACATATACTAAGAGTACTGAGACTCCCCCTGAAGATAAGTGTTTAATGAACAGTGTGTGATCCCCTTGGCTTTGTTTATATCCCATAGCATTCATAACTTTCGCAAATCTGCCAAACCATGCTCGTGGTGATTGCTTAAGTCCATATAAGGCTTTCTTTAATTTGCACACAGTATGAGCATCAAAATTATTCCCATAACCTGGTGGGACTTCCATATAAATTTCTTCTTCTAGTTCTCCGTGCAAAAATGCATTCTTGACATCAAACTGCTGTAACTCCCAACCATAATTAGCTGCTAATGACAACAGGATTCTAACAGTATTCATTTTTGCAACTGGAGCAAAAGTCTCTAGGTAGTCAATCCCATAGGTTTGAGTATAGCCCTTGGCTACCAGCCTTGCCTTATACCTCTCTATTGATCCATCTGTTCTATATTTCACTGTATATACCCACTTACACCCCACTGGTTTCTTTCCTACTGGCAATTTCATCAATTCCCATGTTTTGTTCTTCTCCAATGCCTCAATTTCTACATTCATGGCTTGTTTCCATTTCTCATTAGACAAAGCCTCGGATAAGGTGGTAGGGATGGCAATGGTGTTCAGGTTAACTAGGAAGGCTCTATGTGATGGTGATAAATGTTTAAAGGACAGGAAGTGTGCAAGAGGATATAAAGGTCGTTTTGTGCATTCTCTAGTTCCTTTCCTAATAGCAATAGGAAGGTCTTGGTCAATGCCTACATGAGATTCAGTTTCAACTTGTAATGAAGAATTAGAAATTGTTACCTCATTCTCAGGATCTGAGTTGGATTCTTGGACTTGCACTGATTCAGGGACAATCGATATCTTCTTCCTTGAGTACACCTTGCCAAATCTCACATTCTCAATGGCAGAGTTGGGATTTACTGAAATTTCAGGCACAGATTCAGACACAGGATTTGGCATGGACTTAGATATTGAAAGTGGTTCAGACATTGGAAGTGACAACAAATCAAGCAAGAAATCCCCATCCTTATCTTCAAGTATGGAATTCTCCCCCTGAAGATAAGGTGTGGTGAAGTAAGGTGCTTGTTCATAGAAAGTAACGTCCACCGAGACATAGAACTTCTTTGATGGAGGGTTATAACACTTGTACTCTTTTTGAGTTGAGGAATAACCCACAAATACACATTTTAATGCCCTTGGGTCTAGCTTTCCTCTATTTTGACTATGAACATGGACAAATGACACGCACCCAAATATCCTAGGGATAAGATTATTTGTAGTGTGTATGTTTGGATAGAATGTTGAGAGTGTTTCCATTGGACTCTTGAATCCCAAGACTCTGGAAGGCAAACGATTTATAAGATGAGTGGCTGTAAGAACTGCTTCCCCCCAAAAAGATTTAGGCACATTTTTCTGGAATAAGAAGGCTCGGGTTGACTGAAGAAGATGACCATTTTTCCTTTCTGCGACTCCGTTTTGTTGTGGTGTATTGACACATGATGACTCCTGTACTATCCCTTCCTTTTCAAAATAAGGAGTTAGGACTCGATTGAAATAATCCCTAGCATTATCTGACCTAAACCTTTTGATATTGACCCCGAATTGGTTCTTAATCATGGAGCAAAAATTTGGAAGAACGGTACTAACATCAGATTTATGTTTAAGTAAAAAAATCCAAGTAACACGAGTACAATCATCAATGAATGACACAAACCATTTTGCCCCAGAAACATTGGGAATAGTAGAAGGACCCCAAATATCACTATGAATGAGATAAAAAGGAAGAGAGCTTCTTTTATTACTTACTGGAAAAGGTACACGTTTGTGTTTAGCAAATTCGCACACTTCACAATGAAAGTTCTCAACATCTAGACCTTGAAATAAAGATGGAAACAAAATTTTAATGACTCTAAATGATGGATGTCCAAGTCGGCGATGGTGAAGCCAAACTTTGTCTTTATTGGATGAATAAAGTTCTGAAACAAAAGAAAAAGGTAATCTGCCATTAGTAATGTTTGATTGGCTTGGTGCTTCAAGGTAGTAGAGCCCATCCCGTTCTCTAGCATGTCCAATCATCTTCCCCGAATCCTTGTCCTGAAATACACAATAACTATGATGAAAAATCACATTGCAACATAAATCTTGAGTAAGCTTTTGGATAGAGACAAGGTTTGTGGATAATCTAGGGACATGGAGAACATTTTTTAAGGTCAATGATGGGGTTATTTTAACATCTCCTACACCTGCTATAGTAGTCAAAGAACCATCAGCTGTAGTTATTTTCCTATTGCTTGGACATGGGGAGTATGTGGAAAAAACATTTGGTGAATGGGTCATATGGTCGGTAGCTCCTGAATCCATGATCCAGGAGTCAACAAATGTTGTATTCGAGACATTTAATCCAATAGGGGATGGAAACTTACCAGAGTACGCCAATGAACAAGTTCCTGAAGGTTTGTCAAGGTTTCCAAGTAGAGATCTCAACCTCTCGACCTCTTCTTGGTTGAAACCACTCAACTCTTTTGGTACTGCTTCATTCTGCTGTGTCGTTGCAATATGCGTCTGACCATTGTTCCTTGGTTGCCCTCCTTTATGTCCCCATTCTCGGCTTGGAGGTTTGCCATGAAGCTTCCAACACCGCTCACGAGTATGGCGTGCCTTCTTACAGAAGGTACACCACAAATTGTCCTTTGGTTGTCCAGGTTTTTTACTTTCAAAAAATGGTGCTTTTTTCGTGTTTGTGGTTGATTTATTGCCACCAATGGTTACCATAGCCGAGCTGTCCGTGCTTTGTGGTTCGAGCATGAGTCCTCTTCTGCGTTCCTCCCCTCTAACCAGTGCTACCACTTCATTAAAGCATGGAACCTCTTGCTTGCCAAGAATCTGGACTCTCATTTGATCAAATTCTGGATTAAGTCCAACAAGAAAATCATAGACTCTATCTTGCTCAATAATTTTTTTTAGAACAGCAGCATCTTCCGAACACTTGGTTTTTATCACCCTATAATGATCAAGTTCTTGCCATAGACTTTTCAATTGATTGGCATACTCAGTAACTGTTTTATTGCCTTGTTTAGCAGCCATCGTTTTCACCTTCACCTCATATACTTGAGCAGCATCTCTTGCCTTTGAATATGTCTGTTGTATTGCATCCCAAAGATGTAGCTAAGAACATACATGTGTCACTAATCTCAGGAACCATTGAATTCCACAGCCATGCCATAATCATCGAATCTTCTTCATCCCATGCTTCAAACTTAGGGTCTCCCAATTTTGGCCCTGTACCCATAAGATGACTTAGTTTTCCCTTTCCTTTTAGAACAGTACGAACGAGTTGGGACCATTTGAGATAGTTTTTTCCATTCAGTTTATAGGCAGCTTGAATATTTTGCAACTCTCCAGGTTGTTGAGATCGAATGACCTCTTCTGATTGGGCTGTAGTGGTTGTTTCTGCAACTTCTGACATTTTTCACAAGGCACAACTTGCTGAAAAACTGATTAGAATCAGGGAGAAGGTGGCAATGAAGGCCGAACAGCAAGGAAAGACTATCAGTGAATGGAAAAAATCAGCTATGAAGGTTGGTAAAAAGAACACGTAAAATACTCCGTTTTGTCTTTAGAAAACAGAGAAAAAATCAGTAAAAACAGAGCAAAAAATTTGCTGAAACTGAAAAAAACAGCAATGAAGGCTGGAAGAAGGGAACCCAGAATTGAGCCTAAAGCTCTGATACCATGACGTAAATTGAGAAGCAATGTTAAATAATTCTCTGCTGTATTTCATTGTATTTATTACAATGTTTGATCACCATTTTATAGTAAAAATGGAATAATAAAAGAATGCTAACAGCTAGCTAATCATAATAAACATAACAGCTAGTAGCTAATGATAAAAAACATAACAGCTAGTAAAATTTAAATGGATAACAGCTGGCTCTACAGTTCTGGATTTCAACAGTTTTCCCACAATTATGCATGTTGGACAATAGTTTGTAGAGTTGGTCCAACTGTTCTAGATTAAATGCTCTCCTTGAAGTTGAGTTGTCTTGGGGTTTCTGTTGATCAGTCATTACTTGATAACTGAGTTCTATTCTGCCTTGGTTTCCAATCAACTGGTTTCCCATGAATTTTCCAACATGTCTCTTTTAAATGTCTAGGCTTATAACAATGACCACAAGAAAGTCTTTTTTGTTGTGGGCCATTTCCTGCCCGATTGCTATATGGCCCATTAGAAAAATTTGCTAAGGGTCCATTTTCAAAAAATTGCCCATTTTGCATCTGTCCTTGGGTTGCATAAGTGGGCTTGTTTTAATCTCTCGGCCCACTAGGTTTCATAAAGTCTCTTGGCCCAGCAAGCCCAATCGGTCTATTGAACTGTCCACCAGCTCTTCCATTTGTGCCAACAGCAAGCGCCGAGTGAAGAGCTGGAGGAGGGAGGTTGCCGTTCAGCATCACCCGTCGCCGGTTCGCCTCTTGTTGGACCTCGGAGAATACCTCTCGGATTGAGGGTAATGGACGGCGGCCAAGTATCCTTCCACAAACATCGTCCAAATCGCAACTCAGCCTAGCTAGGATCTCGAAGGTTCTTTCGGTCTCGAATTTTTTCCAGTACCGTGTGCTGTTGCTGGCGCACTCCCACTCCTCTTGTGAGCTTAGATCCAGTTCTTGCCACAGAGATTGCATCTCCGTGTAATATTCGGTAATATCACGACTACCCTGTTTCAATTGCCACAATTTGGTTTTAATTTTAAATGTGAGAAAAATCCTCACAATTTGAATATGTTTCTTTTACGGCCTCCCATACATCCTTTGCTGTTGGTAAGAACAAATAAGTTTTTCCAATTCTTGGTAACATGGAGTTGATGAGCG
Organism: Elaeagnus macrophylla; assembly: GCA_029378325.1. Taxonomy (NCBI): domain Eukaryota; kingdom Viridiplantae; phylum Streptophyta; class Magnoliopsida; order Rosales; family Elaeagnaceae; genus Elaeagnus; species Elaeagnus macrophylla. The sequence goes on along the minus strand of CM055647.1, from coordinate 13,049,572 downwards.
ACGTAGTCACCGTTGAGTTCTCTGAACTCCACCGATGTATTGCACAGGCATCGGTTTAAGCAGGTTTTGTGATTTCCCCTGTCAGGTAACCCATTTTTCCTTTCCCATTAATCAACAATTTGACTGACTGAGCCCATTCTTTATAATTCTTTCCATTGAGTTTCTCTATTGTGATTTGTAGAGATGAGGTATTATAGAGTTGGTAAGAAGGTTAGTGGTTTTTGAGATTGTTTTTGATGTTAAATCAGACATGACTAGGTTTTAGACCTGCTTTGATACCATATAGAAAAGAAGAATTGAGAAATGATTGTATATTTTCTTATTGAATAACAACGTTTGCTTATAATTTTATAATAAAACTAAATCACTAAAAAAGGAAAGAAAATCTCCTAATCAATACAAAAAATATTTTTTCCTAATATCAATAAATCTGCCAGCTAATAGATATAAGGCTATAATTATTTTTTTAATTACTTACAAATTAAAATATCCTGAAATCTTTGGAATTTCAACATATTCTCCTCTCCTTTACAAAAAACAAGAGGTAGTGTCATGAAAATTTGTTCATCTAACTTACCATTGAGAAATGCATTCTTTATGTCAAGTTAGAGAGTCCAGTCTTGGTTTGCTGCCGATGATAATAAAACCCGAACTGTATTTAATTTTACTACAAGTGTAAAAGTTTTCGTGTAGTCGATTCTATAAGTTTGAGTAAATCCTCTTACAATCAAGCGAGCCTTGTATCGATCAATTTTTCCATCAATCTTATACTTCATTGTGAAGACCTATTTATAGTCGACATGTTTTTTCCTTGTGGTAAATCCATTACATTCCAAGTTTCATTTTTTTCCAAAGCACCCCATTCAAACATTATTGCTTCTCTCCACTGGGGAATCTCCCATGCTTGTATATCTTTTGGAATTTTTATTTGGTCAAGTTTAAAAGTAAAAGTATGGAATCTAGGAGATAAAGTATTGTATTACATATTTTGAGATGGGATGAAGATTATAAGATCGGCTTTGTTTTTTGGGAGCAATAGGTAAATCATCAGTTGAAGATTTATGATTACTTATATTGGAATGAGACTTAAAGACACTTGGAACTATTATTGGATCAAACTCTTTTAGTGTTTCAAGTGTGAGGTTCTTCTTGTACTTTGAGTTCGACCTTGTGAATAAACGAGTATCTCATTGTCTTCTTGTGTGCCAACATCTCTTCCTGAGTTCAAGTTTATTTATGTCGATGGCACACTAGAATGATATGGTGTGGTAGGTTCAGGGTTAGTGTTTGGAATATATGGTTTAAGGTTAGTGCTTAGAATAGTCTTAGGAAAGGGAAAATCAAAGGTAAAAAACTAAGCTTTACTTGCACGCTCCCCTGAAGGGAAGTTTATTGGAAATAAGGCGTGTTTTAAAAAAAATGTGACATCAAGACTAGTGAAAACCTTTTTTATAGACAGGTCATAGCACTTGTAGCCTGTTTTGAGTTGGATAGTACCCAATAAAAGCACATTTGAGAGCTCTTAAATCTAGTTTACTTCGATTACGAGGGTTTATATGCATAAAAGCAATACAACCAAACACTTTGAGGGATAGTTTAGAAATAAGACGAGAGGTAGGGAAGTAATGTTTGAGTTTGTCGAGGGGTGTTTCAAAGGATAGAACACGGTTAGACATTCTTTTTATAAGTTAGGCAGATGTCAAAATTGCATCTTTCCAGAACCTTTTTGGCATATTGGTAGTGAACATCAAAGCACAGGCAACTTCGAGAATGTGTATTTTTCTGTTCAGTAACTCCATTTTGTTGAAAAGTGTCAAAATTGGAACTTTGGTGAATTGTCCCTTAGTGTTGAAGACAATCCTCCAAGACGGCTTTGAAATATTTGGTACCATTGTCGGTGTTGGAAATTTCAATGTGTGTTTGAATCATGGAGTTAAAATTGACAAACTCAATATGGACATAAGTTGTTTTTTAGTAAATAAACCCAACACACCCGCCTATAATCATTAATAAATGTTACAAATCATTTTGTATGGGTATGATTCAAAGTACGAGAAATGGAGAAAGTCCTCATAAATTATCGTGAATTATCGTAAATTATTTAGATGGTTTATATTTGAATTTTGAAATAGATGTACGTTGATGTTTCTCAAGTTCACAAATTTTACATTGTATATCAGGTAACCTTTTATTTGAAATAATAGAAGAAAATAAACATTTTAAATATTGAAAATTGGAGTGACCTATCATAAAATGCCAGAACATAATCACTTTCCCTAGAAACAAATGTAGAGCTATAAGTGGCAATTTGACATTGTTCGCTCTCATTAACTTCAAAGTAGTAAAGTCTTTCACATTCTTTAGTACTGTTAATCTTCTTTCTTAATGATAGATCCTAAAATACATAAGACGGGAGAAATTTAGCAGAACATATAGAGTGTTTTGTCATACTAATAGTCAATAAATTGCATGACAAATTTGGAACATGAAGAAGAGACTAAAGAATTATTGAATTAGAAATTTTGATACTCTATTTGCCTGCAATAGGTGAGAGAGTGTCAAGTCCTCTAAGACTTATTGTGGTGGTGATTCTTTTCTCTGTTTCTATCTTAGTGTGATAAGAGGAAAAAGAGTCAACATTATTGGTTTTTGTCTGGGGCCTAAATTTAAGAGAGAAATTTGGCTTTGATACCAAGTGGATTTTGGAAATGTTTTATTTTTGAATGATTAAAAAGTTTACACATATCCTATATTTATAGTACAATATTCATAGTTAAAAGGAAATAAAATCAACTAAATCCCTAATAATCAGAAAAACAATACAAATCTAATATCTAATTAGTATACAATAAATATCTAATATGTCATATAATCGAGAAGAGATATCCCAAAGATTTCAAGATTTCAACAAGTATGGTTGTGTTTTCTACCACACATTTCTATAACTATACATTCTTATATTATTCATTTTGATAAGTTAAAGTTTTATGCAAAGAGAAAAGTATGAACTTGTGGTTTAGTTCATAGTCAAAAAGGTAGAAGCATGGGCATATTCTTTAGCCTCAATTTCTTATAAATAGTAGAAATATATAATGGAAACAAGTAGAAATATAAAATAGATGAACAAATGCAGAAGCAAAAATAATAGATAATCAAAATAGATTGAGAGAAATTAAAAAATCAAAAATAGATATTATAATTATAATTTTTATATTACTGAAGGATTACAATTATATTTATAGGATCATAAACTAAAAATCAAATAGACATTATATATACTGATAATTCAATATAGCAAAAATAATACATAAATAATGATATTGAAAATTGGGATAGCCTATTGATTTTTAAAGTGCCCAATTTGATTTTTAAACAATACGAGAGTATATATAATAAACACTAATGAATCGAAAGTAAATCAGGAATAAAAGAAATAAAATATTTTCTGTTTTTCTGTTTTATCTTCTAACTGACTAACAACAAATCTTAACTGATTTCCTAATTCTTCGTGATTTCCACACTCCCCTTCAGTTGGTGCATAGATATCGATCATGTCCAACTTGTTTATGAAATCATCAAAACTCTGACGCGGAAGCCCTTTAGTGAAAATATCTGCCGTTTGTTCTCGTGTAGGAATGTAGGTCATACAGATAATACCATTCTCAACCTTCTCTTTGATAAAATGTCTATCAACTTCGATGTGTTTAGTCCGATCATGTTGGACTGGGTTAAGAGAGATGTTGATTGTAGCCTTATTATTACAGTAAACTTTGAGTGGAACCTCAGCCTCTACTCGTAGTTCTTCTAGAAGTTTCTTCAACCATAGTCCTTCACAAATTCCTTGTGCAACCGCTCTAAACTCTGCTTTAGCACTACTTCTAGCTACTATATTTTGCTTTTTACTTCTCCATGTAACTAGGTTTTCCCATACAAAGGTACAGTACCCAGTAGTGAATCTTCTGTCTTCAATTGAACCAGCCCAATCAGCTCAGCCCACCAAGAAATGGTTTCAGCCAGTGAGTGTGGGTGTGGCCCATGGGCCCTTCGGTTTGTGATGGAGCTCCATGACCTGCATGCTTCTTCGGCCCAATTTCCAGCCTGCGTGCTACAAAGCCACTTCCAGGCCTATCCTTCATCATCACCACTCGTCTAGCCTCCTCGCGCCGCACCTCTGAGAAGCACTCGCTCGTCGACGGTAGAGGCTGCCAGCCGAGGATCCTCCCTCGAACTTCATCGAGATCGCGATTGAGGTCGGCCAGAAATTCAAAAATTCGTTCGTTCTCCAATTTCTTCTTATACCGAACACTATCACCGATACACTCCCACTCCTCTTCACAGATCAAATCCAATTCTTGCCATAACCCAACCATTTTCATGTAGTAGTCAGTCACAGAGAGATTCCCCTGTTGCATTTGCCTCTTAATTTCGAACATCCGAGACGAATTTCCAGAGTCCGAGTAAGTTTCCTTCACGGCAATCCATTCTTTTCTTGCCGTAGGAAGAAAAAGATAAGTTTTTCCTACAGATAGTGTCATGGAGTGAACCATCCATGCAATTATCATCGAATTTTCAGCCGTCTATCTCTGAAGACCAGCTGGATCATCAGGTTTCTTAGTGTCATCGGTGAGGTACCCATCTTCCCTTTGCCTTGAATTACTAGTGTGATGGACCGAGCCCACTCTCGGTAATTCTTGCCATTCAGTTTCTCAATGGTAAGGTGGAGTGGGGAATTATCAGCACCACCATGGGTGGATGTGGCCATCTCTTCTGTCTCTTTGTTGGTACGACCAGAGGAGGGAGATTTGCTAGTATGTTCCTCCATGGACGAGCGTTTGCTCTGATACCATATGGGTGAATGAATAAAAACTATGATTGTTTTATTATTTTCTGATGTAAAAGTATATACAATACGAGAGTATATATAATAAACACTAATGAATCGAAAGTAAATCAGGAATAAAAGAAATAAAATATTTTTTGTTTTATCTTCTAACTGACTAACAACAAATCCTAACTGATTTCCTAATTCTTCGTGATTTCTACAACAAGCTTAGGCCCAGCCAAACCATGAGGCCCAATTTAGACTGCCTTATTTCGCCTATCAGCTCCAACTCCAACATTTGGGCTTGCGATATCCAAGGCAAAATATTCGTGCAAGCTTTGATCGCCACTTTGCATGTCATCGCCAGTTGAGGAGTGGGTTTAGTCACCGATATGTCCTTCTATAGTCCGTAGCCCTTTTCAAATTGTCCATTAAGTCTACGAAGTTGCATTGGAGGCAGAACCATTGGTGAGGGCCAATAAACCACTTGCGGCGTGGGTTGAAACTTCACCAATCACTGCACCTTTTGGTCTGTCGTGACTAGCCAAACCTCTACTAGCTTCCTTTGATGTCACTTTTTGTCCTCTTTCTTCTAATTGTACTTCGGAGCTCCATCGTTGCAGAGCATTCTTGTTGGCCAAGTCATGCTTTGTTATTTCTCCAATCAGGTATCTAACTCTCCCTTTACCATTGGTAACAAGATTCATGGACTAAGCTCATTCATGATAGTTTTTAGGGTGAAGAGTCAAAATAGTCCCTTTTTTATGCAATAGGTGTCATTTAGTCCTCTAGGTTATAAAATGTGTCTTTAAGTCTATTTGCTTATGAAAAAAGTGTTTTGAAATCCTTTTACTTGTAAAAAAGGTGTCAGGTAAGAATAAAATTAATTTTCTATCCAATTTTCTGTTAAATCTAACGAAATAGTACATATATCACATGCATGTTTATATTTTTCGATAGATATATATCAAATTAAATAATTTTTAATTAAAAAATAACTCTAATTTTTTACAATTTCATTCTATTGAACTTAAATAAAATTTTCATTGTCTAATTTGTGATTTTAGATATTAAACAATAAAAATTCTATTTAAATTTTATCAAATTTGATCAAATTTAATAAAATTTTCATTATCTAAGTTATTACTTTAAATATTAGACAATGAAAATTTTATTTAAATTTTATTGAAAATTATATTGAAAATTTTATTTAAGTTTTTTTTTTTAAATTAATAAAATTGAGTAATTAAAAGAAAATTTGATGGAAAATTAACTTTGTCCTTACTTGATCCATTTTTTTACAAGTAGAGGAGTTTAAAAATATATTTTTCAAAAGCAAAGGGATTTAAAGATACTTTTTATAACCTAGTGTATTAAATACCACCTTTTATAAAAATAAAAGGACCTTTGTGACACTTTTTTCTAGTTTTAACCATCAATAGCCTCTGTTTTCTTGTTGAAAATTTCAGAAGCTGTTTTATTCGTATTTGAATTTATATTCAGCTATATTCAAGTTAGGCTAACATAAACGATGTTCTGATACCTTAAAGAAAGAAAATGTGATAAATTGAAAATATTAGTTTAGTATATTGAATTATGTTTTGTAAGGCAGCTTTACTTACAATTTATAGTAAAAACTAGGTCTAGAAAAAAAAAGGAAAAGATATCTCCTAATTATAACTTAGATAATCTCCTAATGACAAGAATAATATCTGTTAATAAGGTAACAAATCGCCTAGTTAATATACAGTTAGATCAAATCTTTGACAATTATGCTTGAGATTTCAACAGACATATCCAGTAAATCTTGTATAATTGAGGCAGAGCAAAACAAATAGAGAATAAAATAAAGAACGATAGAAGTGCTTGGAGAAGGAAAAAAGTTGCATGTCATAACCAGGTAGGTTAGCCTGCTGTTTTGATGACCCAACTGTTGATCATCTTCTGCGCACCATCAGGCAAAGGAATTAAACAATGTCAGTCTGTGGAAGTTAGGAAACATTTTCAGTTTGCAATTACTGTATGAATCTTTTTATCATCTGGGCTTTATATGTTGTTTTCTTTATTTTCTTTCAAAGATTTATTAATTAATGAAAAATAATATATTCTTACATGTACAGGCTTATTTGCCATTGCATTTACTCATCACTTGATGCATTCTGCAGGTTGGTTTCATCAGTAGGGGCTGACAAAAATGTGTTTGAACCATTACCTGAACCGCGTTCTTGCTTGTTCAAGTTGCGATTGGAGGACATTGGACGATGTTTGAGATGTGAGTGTGTCATGACTGATGTGTTTGGAAGATCATCCAAGCCTGTCTCTGTTCAAACATCTCCTATATTGCCAGGTACTTTTCCCCCTTTTTCCGGTTGCAGGCACTTTATTGTCGATTCAGCATTTACCGGCAAGGTACTCATGTTGACACAGCATTGCATGCATATGTATATGAAATCTATGACGGACAAGGCTAAATTTTTCGGACATAATGCTGCTGCTACATGCATCTGAACCAAATCTACTGATGTGTTTCCCTTCCCTCTGTCCAATTCTCTCTCTCTTTTACATCATCTATACTTTTGCCAATAAAGCCCTAATTTCCTAATGTATTCATAAGTTTTTTTTTTTTTTAAATAACTACACTACTGATACACCCGTAATTGGAACTTGAACCTCATATTTCTGCATTTTCAAATGAGCTACCATGTTACAATTTATAAAATAAACTACAAAAAAGTTATGAATTTGAAAGTGAATTTTGTATTTTATAACCTTGATACATATTTATAATAAAAGCTAGGCTAAGGAAAAAGGGAATAAATCACCTAATTAATCTAATATAATATCCTCATTAACCCCTAAATATCTCCTAATAATGCTTCAAGATCAAATCTCTCATCTATTTGGATTTCAACATAAACAAGGAAAATAGTCAACATTTTTTGAAAGAACTTTATAATAATGATAGCTTATCTCTTTTCCGAACTAAACAATGAAATGCTTTGTTGGAATGCATTGTTTTATTGCTCTTTATTAGTGCTTAAACTTTGTTGGAGTCGAACAAACATGTGTCTTTATCACCGTTTGACCTTGTTTTGTACTGGATTGGATCGTACCAACACATGAAATCTTAAATTATATGGGAAAGAAACATAGAACACATTCTACTAGGATTTTAATGGCTTTGTTCTTTTTCTTTTTGTTGGAGAGAATAATGTTGAAATCCCGAAATTTTAGAGATTTTAGTTTGTAAGTAATTAGGAAAATAATTAGGAGCTTTTGTATCTATTAGCTGGCATATTTGATTTCATTTTTTGTATTAATTAGGAGATTTTGTTTCCTTTTTTGGTGTTTTAGTTTTACTATAAAACTGTAAGCAAACACTGTTATTAAATAAGAAAATAAAAATACGATAATTTTTCTATTCTTCTTTTTTATATGGTATCAGAGTAGCTTCTTGATTAGAACCTAGCCATGTTTGATTTAACATCAGAAATCATCTCAGAAACTACCACCCTTCCTACCAACACAATCCTTACCAATTTTCTAGATACTTCATCTCTACATATCACTATAGAGAAACTTAATGGAAGAAATTATCGAGAATGACCTCAGTCAATCAGATTAGTTATTAACGGGAAAGGAAAAATGGGTTACCTGACTGGAAAAATCACAAAACTCGCTTCAACTGATGTCGGTGCAACACAACGGTGGAGTTCAGAGAACTCCACGGTGACTATGTGACTCATCAATTCTATGCTACTAGTAATTGAAAAAACCTATTTGTTCTTACCAACAGCAAAGAATGTGTGTGGTTGCAAAAGAGACATTTAGATGGTTAGGATTTTTTTCACATCTTTGAAATCAAAACCAAATTGTGGCAATTAAAACAAGGGGGTCGTAATATTACCGACTATTACACGGAGATGCAATCCCTATGGCAAGAGCTTGATCTGAGCACACAAGAGGAGTGGAAGTGCGCCGGTGACGGTGCATGCTACCAGAAAAAACAGAGTCGAAAGGACCTTCGAATTTTTGGATGGGCTCAATTGCGAGTTGGATGAGGTCCTTGGAAGAATACTTGGCCGAAATTCGTTACCCTCGTCCCAAGAGGTGTTCTCTAAGGTCCGACAAGAGGAGAGCTTGCAACGAGTGATGCTGAGCGACCTCCCTTCTCAAGTCGTTGGTTGTGATCCACTTCGCTCGGCATTGGGTGTTGGCCCAAATGGAGTTGGTGGGCTAAATCACTTTAATAGCCCAATTGGGCCTGGTTCGGCCGAGAGATGTGGAAATCACGAATAATTAGGAAATCAGTTAGGATTTATTGTTAGTCAGTTAGAAGATAAAACAGAAAAACTGAAAATATTTTATTCCTGATTTACTTTCGATTCATTAGTGTTTATTATATATACTTTTACATCAGAATATAATAAAACAATCATAGTTTCTGGTTCATTCACCCATATGGTATTAGAGCAAACGCTCGTCCATGGAGGAACATACTAGCAAATCTCCCTCCTCTGGTCGTACCAACAAGGAGACAGAGGAGATGGCCACATCCACCCATGGTGGTACTGATAATTCCCCACTCCACCTTACCATTGAGAAACTGAATGGCAAGAATTACCGAGAGTGGGCTCGGTCCATCACACTAGTAATTCAAGGCAAGGGAAGATGGGTTACCTCACCGGTGACACTAAGAAACCCGATGATCCAGCTGGTCTTCAGAGATGGACGGCTGAAAATTCGATGATAATTTCATGGATGGTTCACTCCATGACGCCATCTGTAGGGAAAACTTATCTTTTTCTCCCTACGGCAAGAGAAGTATGGATTGCTGTGAAGGAAACTTACTCGGACTCTGGAAATTCGTCTCGGATATTCGAAATTAAGACCCACCTTTGGCAAATGCAACAGGGGAATCTCTCTGTGACCGACTATTACATGGAAATGGTTGGGTTATGGCAAGAATTGGATTTGATTTGTGAAGAGGAGTGGGAGTGTATCGGTGATAGTGTTCGATATAAGAAGAAATTGGAGAACGAACGAATTTTTGAATTTTTGGCCGGCCTCAATCGCGATCTCGATGAAGTTCGAGGGAGGATCCTCGGCCGGCAGCCTCTACCGTCAACGAGAGAGTGCTTCTTAGAGGTGCGGCGCGAGGATGCTCGACGAGTGGTGATGATGAAGGATAGGGCTGGATGTGGCTTTGTAGCATATGGGCTGGAAATTGGGCCGAAGAAGCATGCGGGTCATGGAGCTCCACCACAAACCGAAGGGCCCATGGGCCACACGCACACTCACGGGCTGAAACAATGTCTTGGTGGGCTGGGCTCAGGCTATGGGAGTTCAAGTGGGCTGGTTGGACCTGTTTTGGGCTCTTACAATTCAGTTGGGCTTGGTTTGGGCTCCAACAGCTCTCATGACTATACTGGGCCAGTTTATGAAAATTCAGCTCATGGACTCTTATCACGTGGGCCTCAAAACAATGGTGGGCAGGCCCAACACAAAAAAAGGCCTTGGTGTGATCATTGCCGAAAAACGGGTCATACAAAGAATACGTGCTGGGAGTTGCACGGAAAACCAACAGACTGGAAACCGAGACAAAATTACAAGACTCGAGGATATCAGGTCTCTACCACTCAACATGAAAATGACAAACCTATGTCTAGTTCAACATTTAATCTGGAGCAAATGGAACAACTTTACCAACTTTTTTCAAAATTCCAAACATCGGGTCAGTCTTCTGCTTATGTATCCTTTGGCTCGCTAGCACATAAAGGTAATTTTTTAACGGCATTCCTTTCAAAATTAAATACCCCTTGGATTATTGACTTCGGGGTATCAGATCATATGACAGACAATCATAGACTTTTTTCTTCATATATACCCTGTGTTGGTAACTTAAAAGTCAGAATTGCAGATGGCACTCTCTCCAATTGCCGGAAAAGGAAGTATTAAAATTTCTGACTAGATTTCTTTTTTCGTTCAGCTTGCTTAAGTTTGTACGACTCTGGATAGCCATGTTTCTTCCAACAAACATCAACAGTGTGATTGGAATTATTGCAGTAGGTACAGAAGCGAGAACCAGAATTTGCAGATGGAGTATCCAAACGTGGTCTACTTCGTTGAACAATGAGAGCTGATGGTTCAGGATGGTCCTCAGTACCCATTGTAGCCTGCCTTTGTACTTCACGACGGACTAAAGAATATGCTTCTTCTAGACTTGGTAAAGGAGAAGTAGCCAAAACCCGACTGCTCACTTGATCCAAACTTCGATCTAAACCAGCTAAAAACATGTAGACTCGATCTTCAGCAGTACGAGTTCTCAGTTTCTCAATATCAATAGCACATGTCATATCATTAAGTCTGCGCTAATCCAATTCCATGTAAATAGAATTCATTTCATTGTAATATTCAGCAAGAGAGCGACCATTCTGACGAAGCTGAAATGATCTCTTCATTAACTCATACACTTGTGACGAGTCAGAAACATCTAAATAACTTCGTCTTACTAAATCCTAAACTTCCTTGGCAGTGCCACATTGAACAAAGTGAGACATCAACTGATCTGTCATAGAGTTGATGAGCCAAGATTTTACCATGGCATCTTCAGCTTCCCATTTATCATAAGTTGGATCATCTTCTTTAGGGGCAACTTTTCTTCCTGTGATATAACCTTTCTTTTCCCTACCCGCGATATGCATTTCCAAAATCTTGGACCAAATACGGTAATTGGTGCCGTCCAATTTAATATTAACAGAGGATGAACTGTCTTGTATGGTGGTAGAAATAATTTTACTGGGAATTTGAGGTTGAGTGGAAGATTGATTCCATTGGATCCTTAGACATAGTGGTAATGGGTTACTGTTTTTTTTTTTTTTTTTTTTTTTAAGAAAAGTGGATCGAAAAAGGAAAAAATGGATATATATATAGGAACAGTACTGTTTGGATCTGAAACAGTACAAGAGGAAAAAACAGATCTGGAAAAAACAGATTTGAAAAACAGATCTGGGAAAACAGATCTGGAAAATAGGAAAACAGATACAGATCTGAAAACAGATCTGGAAAACAGGAAAACAGATCTAGAAAGGCAAAACAGATCTGGGTAGGCCAGCGATGGGTAGCGGTGACTGCAGGAATTGGCCAGTGACAGAACACGACGACGGCCGAGAAGCGCAGAGAAGGATGGCAGCTTCTTTTTTTCAGCGGCACAAGGATGGCGGCGGCGAGGCAGCGGCAGTGGATAGGCAGCGGAAATATTTTTTTTCTTTTTCTCAAAGCTTTGATACCAAATTAACTTTAGAAATCAAAATTGTGTGTTTTCTCATTAACCTAATAGGTTATATATATACACATATTAATCTCAATTAAGGAAAGATAATAAATACAATATATTTACAGAATAATGATAATAAGGAAATATTATAACTTATATTCTAACTGAAACACCCGTTGGAAAACTGAAACATTGTTTTCCAATTTCTCGCCTTATGTCAGATATTCTACTTAAGATCTTTGGTTGTACAGCATTTGTACATGTTCATCCCCACGACCGTGGAAAACTAGACCCGCGAGCCCTCAAATGTGTTTTTATTGGCTACTCTCCTACTCAAAAAGGCTACCGGTGTTATGACCCCACCACCAAAAATGTCCTCACTAGCCTTGATGTCACCTTTTTTGAGACCACACCCTATTATTCTTCCAAAACTCCTCTTCAGGGGGAGAATGTGAACTCGGAAGATCAGTTTTGCTCTTTTGACCTTTCACTTCCTTGTACCTCCTTCCAAAATTATACCAGTCCCTCCTTACCAAATACAATCTCTACAACTCACCTGAAACCTGTTACACCAAATCATTCTAATGTGCCATCTACAGAAACCTATTTAGACTTAGGGGGAGACGCAGAATCACAAGTAGATAAGGAGATACTTGTTTACTCAAGGAGGCCAAAATTAAAGTACAAAGGGAGAATCACTCTCAACACACTACAAGAGTCCAACCCAATGATGGATCCTATCCTTGAGCCCTCTTTGAATCCAAGTAACTCTAATTCCTTTGATGATTTACCTATTGCACTCAGAAAACAACCTCGATCTTGTACTTCTCATCCTATATCTAAGTTTGTGTCGTATAATGCTCTGTCTCCCACATTCCGTGCTTTCACCACTAACCTTGACAGGATCGTAATTCCAAAACATATTGATGAGGCTTGGGAAATTCTCGAGTGGAGGAATGCAGTAATGGAAGAATTACGGGCTCTAGAAAAAAATGAAACTTGGGATGTAGTGGACTTACCTAAATGTAAGAAACCAGTTGGATGCAAGTGGGTTTTTACTGTAAAGTATAAAGGCGATGGAACTGTCGAACGTTACAAAGCCCGGCTAGTGGCTAAGGGGTTCACTCAGACTTATGGGATCGACTACACCGAGACATTTGCTCCAGTTGCAAAGCTTAACACCGTTAGAGTATTACTGTCATTAGCAGCAAACTTGGGGTAGACTCTCCAACAGTTGGACATAAAAAATGCCTTCCTCAATGGAATATTAGACGAGAAATTTTTTATGAAATTACCTCCAGGATTTTGTGAAGGTAGTCAACAAAATGCGGTATGCAAACTAAACAAGTCTCTCTACGGACTTAAGCAGTCTCCAAGAACATGGTTTGATAGATTTGCAAAAGTGATAAAGGATCAAGGCTATCAACAGGGTCAATCAGATCACACAATATTTTTTAAACACTCCTCAGACGGTTTAAAAACAATTCTGATTGTTTATGTAGATGACATAATACTAACAGGAGATAATCTACCCGAAATTGAAAGACTCAAAAAGGTCGTCACAGAGTTTGAAGTCAGAGACTTAGGACAAATGTGATACTTCTTGGGAATGGAAATTGCAAGAACGGAAAAGGGCATTAGTGTCTCACAACGAAAATATGTTATGGATCTTCTAAATGAAACAAGTATGCTTGGGAGTAAACCAAGTGACACTCCTATTGAAACAGGAAAGAGAATGGAACATGATGAAAAAACAGTTGACAAAGAAAGGTACCAGAGACTGGTCGGGAGACTAATCTATCTATCACATACAAGACCTGACATTGCATTTGCGGTAAGTGTAGTAAGTCAACATATGCACTCTCCGAAAGAAAGCCACCTAGAAGCAGTGTACAGAATTTTGAGATATCTTAAAGACTCTCCTGAAAAAGGCCTTTTTCTTTAGAAAAACAGATCAAAGAACAGAAATTTTTTCAGATGCTGATTGGGCTGGTTCAATTGAAGACAGAAGATCCACTACTGGATACTGTACGTTTGTATGGGGAAACCTAGTTACATGGAGAAGTAAAAAGCAAAATATAGTAGCTAGAAGTAGTGCTGAAGCAGAGTTTAGAGCGGTTGCATAAGGAATTTGTGAAGGACTATGGTTGAAGAAACTTCTAGAAGAACTACGAGTAGAGGTTGAGGTTCCACTCAAAGTTTACTGTGATAATAAGGCTGCAATCAACATCTCTCTTAACCCAGTCCAACATGATCGGACTAAACACATCGAAGTTGATAGACATTTTATCAAAGAGAAGGTTGAAAATGGTATTATTTGTATGACCTACATTCCTACACGAGAACAAACGGCAGATATTTTCACTAAAGGGCTTCTGCGTCAGAGTTTCGATGATTTCATAAACAAGTTGGACATGATCGATATCTATGCACCAACTTGAAGGGGTGTGTGGAAATCACGAATAATTAGGAAATCAGTTAGGATTTATTGTCAGTCAGTTAGAAGATAAAACAGAAAAACAGAAAATATTCTATTCCTGATTTACTTTCGATTCATTAGTGTTTATTATATATACTCTCGTATTGTATATACTTTTACATCAGAATATAATAAAACAATCATAGTTTCTGGTTCATTCACCCATAAGAGACTTTAGAAAATCTTGTGGGTCGAGAGATGACAATGAGCCCACTAATGCAGCCCATGGATAGATACAAAATGGGCAGTTTTTTGAAAATGGGCCTTAACCAAAATTTTCTAATGAGCCATTTGGCAATCGGGCAGGCTTACAACGAAAAAGGCCTTTTTGTGATCATTGTTGTAAGTTTGGACTTTTAAAAGATACATGTTGGAAAATTCATGGGAAATCAGCTGATTGGAAAACAAGGTAAAATAGAACTCGAATTTATCAAGTAATTACTGATCAATAGAAACCTCAAGACAATTCAACTGCAAAAGGAGCATTTAATCCAGAACAACTGGACCAAATTTACAGAATATTTTTCAATATGCATAATTCTGGTCAGTCATCATCTTTAGCATCAATAGCCTATAAAGGTAATTACCCAAGTGCCTTAATCACCACCTCACGATTCCAAAAACCTGGGATTATTGATTCTGGTGCATCTGATCACATGACTAATTCCTATCGCTTATTTACCTCATACTCACCTTGTGCTGGTAATTGGAAAGTTAAAATAGCAGATGGAACTCTCGCAACTGTTGGCAAAGAGAGTATCCAAATTGCTGATTCTTTGCGTCAAATTTGTCTTCATGTCCCAAACTTGTCTTGTAATTTAATATCCATCGGTTAATTAACACAAGATTCAATTCGCTCAGCTAAAATTTTCACTTATTGTGTTTTTCATAACCTATCATCGGAGAACACGATTGATAGTGCTGAAAAGTATGAAGGGCTTTACTATTTTAATAAGACCAATGTGAGTGAAAATCGTCAAATTGTAATTTGTGATTCTGCAACCATTTTTTGAAATAGTGAATTTATGTTATGGCATTATAGAATGGATCACCCAAATTTTCAATATTTGAAGCACTTATTTTCTTCTATGTTTTCAAATAAAGAAATTAATTTTCAGTGTGAAATATGTGAACTTGCAAAACACAAACGTTATTTCTTCTCAAATGTCGAATTTTAGCCATCCTAATCTTTTAGTTTAATTCATAGTGATGTTTGGGGGCTCTCACGTTTTCCTACCTGCACTCACTATAAATGGTTTGTCACATTTATTGACGATCATATCAGAGTCTGTTGGGTTCATTTGTTTAAAGAGAAAATTGAAGTTCGTGATATTTTCATTAATTTTCTCTTAAGGGTTTAAACACAATTTCAATTGCAAATTCAAATTCAAATTCTCATAACAGATTATGACTTTGAGTATTTTAACTACACCTTATGCCATAATTTACAAGAAAATGGGATAGTGCATCTAAGCTCTTGTGTCTCGACACCTCAATAAAACGGGGTAACTGAATGAAAAAATAGACACCTTCTTGAGTAACAAGAGCTTTAATGTTCACTACAAATATGCCAAAAGAATTTTGGGATTCTTTTGGGGATGCAGTGTTAATTGCAACTTATCTTATCAACAAGATGCCGAGTCTTGTCCTTTCCTTCGAAATACCCATTCAAAAGTTTTAAAACTATTTTTTCATATCACACCTTAAGGCTGAAGTGTTTGGTTGTACTATATTTGTTCACATTCACTCACATAATAGATCCAAGTTAGATCCTAAAGCACCCAAGTGTGTTTTTGTCTGGTATTCTCCTACTCAGAAGGGGTACAAGTGCTATGATCCCTCTACAAAAAGGATAATTGTTAGTCGAGATGTTACTTTCTTCGAAAACATACCTTACTATCAACAAACCTTTCTTCAAGGGGGGAAATGAGTGAAGAAAGCTCCGTTGGTACGTACTTGAATCTCAATGATTTGAGTTTTAACCCTCTTGAAACCATCACAAACAGTAAATCCTGTCCAGAACCCAGAAATAATGACCAACCTACTATCGCATCTAGTTCTATTGTGCCATCAATAGAGGGAAACTTACACCAAGAAAGAAATAGAGAAAAAAAACAAAGAGGTGATTATTTACTCACGTAGCTCTAAGCTAAAAGATAGGGAAAACTTCACTTGATGCACCAAAAGAGTCAGAACCCGTGATAGATCCAAATACTCAGAAAGAAATTTCCACAATAAGTAACTCTGATTCCTATATGTCTTGTGATTTACCCATTGCTCTGAGAAAACTAACTCGATCTTGTACACATCATCCCATTTCTAAATTCATTTCTTATAATACTTTGTCTACTGGATTTCGTACTTTCACCTTTGAACTTGACAGAACAAAAATTTCAAAAAATATTCATGAAGCTCTTAGAATTTCAGAGTGGAGAGATGCTGTTATGGAAGAGATAAAAGCACTAGAAAAGAATGAAACTTGGTATGTAACAGAACTACCGAAAGGG
This sequence comes from Elaeagnus macrophylla, assembly GCA_029378325.1. Classification (NCBI taxonomy): domain Eukaryota; kingdom Viridiplantae; phylum Streptophyta; class Magnoliopsida; order Rosales; family Elaeagnaceae; genus Elaeagnus; species Elaeagnus macrophylla. Next base: position 13,032,488 of record CM055647.1, on the reverse strand, counting down.
AATATACTAGCTGGCTATAAATGAGTATTTACGATAAAATACAAAGCTAATGGGACAGTAGAGCGGTACAAGCCTCGTCTATTTGCAAAGGTGTTTATACAAACTTATGTAATTGACTACATAGAAACATTTGCATCAGTTGTGAAACTAAACACTATAAGGGCTCTCCTATCACTAACAGTATGTCTTGATTGGCCTCTTCAACAACTAGATATAAAAAATGCCTTCCTAAATGGAGTACTTGAAGAAGTCTTTATAACTATGCCACTAGAATTCAGTGAAGGAGGAAATGCAAACATGGTGTGCAAATTAAAAAAGTCATCGTATGGTCTTAAACAGTTACCAAAAGTATGGTTTGATAGGTTTGCATGAGTGGTACGATAATAAGGGTATCAACAGGGACAATTTGATCATAAATTGTTTTTCAGACAAAGTGGAGATGGGAGGAAGGCAATCTTAATCATATACGTTGATGGTATAATTCTGACCGGAGACAATGTGGAGGAAATTAAGAGACTAAAGAGGAACTTGACAATTGAATTCGAAATCAAGGATCTGGGACAAATACGATAATTCTTAGGAATGAAAGTTGTTAGATCAAAAAAGGGAATCAGTGTCTCTCAATGTAAGTATGACCTTGATCTTCTCACTGAGATAGGCACTCTTGGATGCAAACCAAGTGATACTTCAGTTAAAATGGAAAAAAAATTTGAAGATTTGAGAAAGTTAGTTGACAAATAAATGTATCAGAGACTAGTAGGAAAGGTGATATATTTGTCCCATACTAAGCATGACATCGCTTTTGTAGTTAGTGCAGTTAGTCAAAACATGCATCTCTTAAAAGAAGCTCATCTTGTAGCAGTGTACAAAATCCTCAGATACCTCAAAGGGTCATTGGGCAAAGGTTCGTTCTTCAAAAGAAATGAAGTCAAAGATATAGAAGTTTTCACTGACGCTGACTGGGTTGGTTCAGTAGAAGATAGATGGTCCACTGCAGGATATTGTACCTTTGTTTTTGAAAATTTAGTAACTTGAAGAAGTAAAAGACATAATGTTGTTTCTAGAAGTAGTGCAGAAGCCGAGTTTAGGGTAATTGTCCAAGGAATGTGTGAGGCATTGTAGCTAATAAAGCTGTTGATGGAATTTCAAATTTCAGTTAAGTCACCAATTAAACTTTACAGTGACAATAAAACAACCATCAACATCTCTCTTAATCCAGTTCAACATGATAGGACAAAACATGTGAAAGTTGATAGGCAACATTAAAGAAAAGGTCAAAAATGGAACTATTTGCATGGTATATGTTCCAACAAAAGAGCAAATTGTAGATATCTCTATTAAAGGCCTTCTTCGTCAAAGTTTCAATGATTTCACTTTCAAATTGGATATGATCAACAGTTATGGTTTAACTTGAAGGGAAGTGTTGAAATCTCAAAATTTTAGGGATTTTAGTTTGTAAGTAATTAAGAAAATAATTAGAAGCTTTTGTATCTATTAGCTGGCAAATCTGATTTCATTTTTTGTATTAATTAAGAGATTTTGTTTCCTTTTTTGGTGTTTTAGTTTTACTATAAAACTGTGAGTAAATACTGTGGTCAAATAAGAAAATAAAAATACAATAATTTACAATTCTTCTTTTCTATAAATAGTTTCATCCATTTACAGTGAAGAATGCAGGAGTAAGGTCTCCGGGGCACTTTATGGTATCTAAAGCTTGTATGCTCTTAACATTTGCATCATATAGGTTTCAAGTGCAGAGTATTATTGCATTGGTGTATGGGGGTCATGAATTATCTTGTTATCCTAATCTGGTTCTACTGCATGCAATATTTTTCCTTTTCAATTAGGAGCATGATTCCCTGTGTTATCGTTTTGATTTTATCTTAACTATTATTTTTGAAGGGATTCCAAGAATTGATAAGTTGGAGATTGAAGGAAGGGGTTTCCACACCAACCTGTACGCTGTTTGTGGAATCTATAGTGGAGGAAAGGAAGGGAAGAGTAAAATACAGTGGCTTAGGTCAATGGTTGGCAGTCCTGATCTTATTTCAATTCCAGGTAATGTTATAATTCCTGCTCTGGTTCTTTTGGATCACTGCATTTTCTCCCATATATATATATATATATATATATATATATATTATTCATTATTATTATTATTTTTTTTTTTGCATCTTTGTTGTAATCAAATTATTAACTGAGCCATTCGCTTAATAAAAATCTGAGGAATCACTAGTGAGATTGATTCCCTTAGTCTCTTGCGTAGTTGTTGTTTTCTAGTATTGATGAAAGTAAAAGAAGAACCTATACGCTGTTAGACCCTCAGTGCATTTCATTTGTGCACGAAAGAGAAGAGGAAAAGAGTCAGGGACATAATAGTAACCAGAGAATAGAAGCAATGGAGGAGGCGATTGGATCAATTCAAGAGGAGCAGAATAAGGTGATGAGTGAAGTAGTAGGGATAAAGGAGGATTTACATACCTTGGCTCAACAACTCGTTCAACGTTTCGAGCAGTTGCTCAAAATCCAAGAACGACATCATTCCTCTGTTATTGGAAAAGCCAAAGAAGCTTTGGTCCTCAGCCCGTCGATAGGAAACCATCACGGAGGAGGTCAGAGCAGTGGCGAGCACAGTGGGTCGCACCAACCCAGGCCAGATTTTCGATTCCGACGGTTAGACATGCCAGTTTTTGACGGGAACAACCCCGATGGTTGGATATTGCGTGCTGAAAGATACTACAACTTCCATTAGATGACCAATGATGAAAGGTTGGAGGCGACGGTAATTAGTTTCGAAGGAGACGTCCTGTCATGGTATTAATGGGAAACCAGCAACCTTGTTGAAACTCTTGCTTTTTCGACGATTTCTATCAACCTAGAGTGGTACGATGTATGGACAATGGATCGCGCATGAGCAAACAGGAAGCATGAAGGATTATCGGCGAGGTTTCATAAAGTTGGCAGCTCCATTGAATAACGTTTCTGAAGATGTGACCATCGCGACATACATAAATGGGTTGAAGCTTGAAATCAAGTTGGAGCTGAGATTACTTGCCCAGTTGGAGGGAAAATTGTGGTGGGCTCAAAAGGCCAACCGAACAGCAAGAAATACAATGAACCCAACATCTGTGGACTTCTCCAGTTGGTAATTCCATCGTGCAAAGCTTTCTCGAGCAGACCACAATGGGTAACAAAAATTTGGGCGAAATTCGCCAATTAACAGATCAGGAAATGCAGAAAAAAAGGGAACGGGGACTTTGTTATAGGTGTGTTGATAAATAGGCACCCAGCCACCGTTGTAAACGCGAGGAATTAAGTGTGCTAATTATGCACAAGGATGAAGATGAATAGGGAGATGATTTGGGTGAAGAAGAAAAGGAAAAGGAAATGGCGGTAGCTGAGATTGAACAGGAAGTGGAGGTCTCTCTAAATTCTGTGGTGGGATTTACTACTCCAAAGACCATGAAACTATGGGGTTCCATTGAAGAGCGGAGGGTGATCACTCTAATTGATCCTGGGGCTACCCACAATTTTGTACCTACTAAAATAATGGAAGAACTGAAATTACCAGTCATAAAAACCAGGAGTTATGGAGTTACTCTGGTAACTGGTAATGCTATTAAGGATGAAGGGGTTTGTAAAGGAGTTCAAATAGAGTTGCAGGGAGTGGTAATTGTATAGCTAGGAAATTCAAAAGTAATTTTGAGCATTCAATGGTTGGAAACTTTGGATATGACTCACACCAATTGGAAACTTCAATCCATGATGTTTACAGCAGGGCAGAAAATGGTTACTTTACAAGGAGATCCCACCTTGAATGTTACACAAGTTTCTCTCAAGTCATGTGGAAGACACTTAGCCAAGAGGGCCAAGGGATCATGGTGGAGTTGAACAATTTGGACACCCAAAATGAATCGGAGGTAAACGAACCTGAATTTTTGAGATCATTGTTAATTCGAAATCAGAAGATTTTTAATATGCTTGAAGGACTTCCACCTTTAAGGGGCAGGGAGCATGCCATTACATTTAAAGAGGGAAGTGGCCCTATAAGTGTACGACCTTACAGGTACCCTTATATACAGAAGGATGAAATTGAGCGCATTATCACAGAAATGATGGGATCAGGCATCATTTGACACAATTCTGATCCTTTTTCTAGCCCTATCCTACTGGTTAAAAAAAAAGATGGCTCGTGGAGATTTTGTGTGGATTACAAGGCATTAAACAAAGTGACAGTCCTTGATAAGTATCCTATTCATATTATCGAAAAACTCTTGGATGAACTACATGATGCCCAAATTTTTTCCAAAATTGATCTCAAGTATGGTTATCTCAAATAAGGGTTAAAGAGGACATTTCCAAAACAGCCTTTAGAACTCATGAAGGGCACTACGAATTTTTAGTCATGCCATTTGGCCTCACCAATGCTCCAGCGACCTTCCAGTCTCTGATGAATGAGGTATTTAGACTGTTAGATATATATTAATTGTAATTAGCTGTATATTAGGTGTATATAACTAATTAGCTTAATTATAGGAATCCTAATTAAATAGTTTCCTAAGATAGAATCCTAACTTTGTGATATATATGTGTATTATTTTTCAATGGAATTAAGTGAAATAATTCTCTTCAATCTTGAATAACATGGTATTAGAGCATTAGGGTTACAAAGTTGGGATTTTTTTTTTGAAATCAGGGTTTGGTTTTGGGTAAACATAAATTAGGGTTTAGTGCATTTTTGGGTTCTAACTTGGGACACCTTTTTAGAGTGAACATTTATTCTCATCGCCAGCACAGGGAGGAAGCCCAGCCGCCGATCGGCATAACCCCAGATTTCGGTGACCAGACGAGATGCAAGTGGGCCCCATGCGCCACCGCAAATTTCTGCAGATTTCCTACACGTCGGTGCGTGACGGCGTGTCTCCTCCAGCAGTCTTCTCCGGTCGTCCTTGTGTTGCTTGCCGGCGTTCCCCTGTGTCGTCTGTGGTGGTTTGACACTCATTGCTTTGTGTTCTTGTGACTTATATGGTTTGGGTTTTGGCGAATTTTGTGTTCTTGTGACTGATATGGTGCCTGTGATGTCTAAAATCACGGACCATAAGCTCAATGGCTCGAATTATTGGATTGGAGCAAGACCATTCGACTTTATTTGAGCATATACAAAGATACTCATTTGACTAACGATCCTCCTAAAGATGATTCAAAGCAAACATGACTTAGAGAAGATGCCCGCTTATTTCTGCAAATTCGGAATTCTATTGAGAGCGAGGTAATTGGCTTGATCAATCATTGTGAATTTGTTAAGGAATCGATGGATTATTTGGATTTCTTATATTCTGGTAATAGAAACCTTTTTCGCATGTATGAGGTATGCAAGGCATTTTACCGTGCAGACAAACAAGATCAGTCCCTCACGAATTATTTTATGGAATTTAAGAAGACTTATAAGGAGCTCAATAGTTTGATACCTTTTGGCCCTGATATGAACGTTCAGCGACGCCAACGGGAGCGAATGGTTGTCATGAGTTTTCTTGCTGGTCTTTCCTCTGAGTTTGAGACTGCTAAGTCACAGGCTCTTTCTGGTTCTGAGATCTCTTTACAAGATGTATTTAGTTGAGTACTTCGTATAGAAAGCACTCCATTTGCTCAATTAAATGGTGCTTTAGTTAGCCGAAATAATAATTATGAGCCTGAAAGGTCAACCTATGTGAGTGGAAACAAAGGAGGCGGCTCGCCAGGATTTGAAACTCGACCACAGGATCCAGTTGGAATTGTGTGTAACTATTGTTGCAAACCAGGACATACGTAACGTGACCGTAGAAAGCTTCAAGTTTTAGTATGAGATCGCTTCACAGTTCACACCTGGCACTGCTTACACCTCTTACCTATCGAAATTTTGTTCAAAAACTTAAATAGAAATGTTTACTGCAGTCAATGACTGACCTGAAATAATGAAATAATGCAACAATAAAAAATATGGTGATGTCAAATTAAAAATTAAAAAAGTTTTAAACAAAACAAAATACAGTGAAGAAATAAAAGAATAAAAAAATTTAAAGAAAAAAAAAAATTGAAAGTGAGACCTTCCTTAGCTCCATGTTTTAACAAGTAAAATTTTTTAGAAAGATAAAGCGTCTTTCATCTTGATTCACTCCCTCATCCGTAGCTAGAAACCATTCAACCAATCATTCATCTTGTCTACGACAGATTAACCAAATAACGTGAATCGAATAAATTTGCCCCATTTGCATACCAATCTCTGTTACATGAACTCAGTTGAAAGTCTCTGACTTGATTACGCGTCTAGGACATCTATCAAAATAGAGTACGTTTCTAGGACAGAGACAGATATAGTCAGGGACCTATGCATACAACACTTGTACAACACATTATTATATAAAAATTAGGTCTAATATATGATGCATTCATTAAATAGTTGTATATCTGTATGTATCAATTACAGTTTAAATTCATGATGTTGTGTTTTTTTCTAAATGATATATACGATAAAAACAGCTTAATTTAGTTTGATCTTCAAAGTGCCTATTTTGTAAACCTGTAGAATATATACTTCTATAAGGTCCATTAACATTTAGCGAAAAAAGAAAAGAACAAATTATTTGATGCGTGCTAACAATATATATTGATACTTTAGTTATATTTTCTAACAAAATAATCAAAATAAGATGAAGATATTTTAATAATTGTCTGGAATTTTTTTACTATAGGCAATACGAAAATAACTAAACAAATTAGAATATTACGACAAGTTCAAAATAAAAAAAAATACGTTTCAAGAAGAAATCTTTATAATATTAAAATAATTATTTTTCTTGGTAAGTTGTAGATAAGAAAATCCACAAATATAATTTCTTTCTTGAATTTTTTTTACTTTTTATATTTATCTAATAAGGGCATGTAACTGTTATTATATTAAAATATAATATTAATTTAGCATTTAGGCACAAAAATATGAAGTGTAATTTAGACTTCTTTATATACTAGTAAAATCTACCTGATATGCATGTGAAATTATATTTGTTAATTTTTATTAAATTTTAATTATTAAAATAAAATTTTTATAATAATATTAAAATAGCACATTATTTAATAATAACTATTTTCAAAAAATAAACTAAAAATATAAATACTTTTGAAATTGTTACATAAAAAAAAGTGCTAGAAACATATTTTTTAAGATAAAAATTAAATAAATAATTGAAAAATATTTGAGTTTTCATCATTCTTTTAAATTCAAGATATGATCATCATTAAATATGATATGATCATCATTAAAATCTTACTTTAAAATCACATGAAGAACCAATGTCCATCAATAAAAGAAAAATAGAGTAAGAGATGTTCTTCGTCATATGATATTATTAAATATTTGATTTTAATTAAAATAATTTTATTTATACTTTTTTCTTTTTGAAACAATTTTGGTGTTTATGTATTTTATTATTGTATTTAATCTTTAAAGAAAGGGAGAAAATCATTTGGTAGAAATCTAAATTCAAAAATATTTTGATAAATGTATAGGAAAAAATTATAACAAATAATATAAGATATAGTAATAAGATTACTTTCTCTTTATTAATAATATCATAAATGTTGAAAATATTATTTTATCACATATTATTAATAAAAACCAACTTATATTCTAATTCAAAGAATTCATAAAATATAACATAAATAATAGTATCTAAACTTTCTGTTGCTAATATTAACATTGATAATATAACAGAGTCTACTTCTTATACTAATATTACGGAATCCAATATTAATAACAATAAAACATTAAAAAAAAAGACATAAATAGTAGTCTCTAAAGGATATATAGTCAGATAAACTCTTGGCAAGTCTATATATGAGAAAGCATCTCATTGACTCATTGATAAGTCATAGGGGACTTCTATCTTCTTTTGAGCTTCAACATCAAATTGATCATTCAAGAAGAGACTACATCAATAATAACAATTAGCTTAAATTGACTTCACAATATTACATACACACACACACACACACACATATATATGGATATGTTTGGCAGGTACAAAAAGACAACAAATTTGTTTATCATGTGAGGGTAATTATTTATGAAATAACAAAAACAATATATTGGCAAATAACGTGGAACAAGAAGAGATTTTCCAAATGTCATGAACACTGCAGTTTATTGAGATTGTTCCCGAGAACAAATGATAATCGAAAACAGATTGCAAACACAAAACTGTGGGAATAAAAACAAAAAACAAGGAAACTATGACAAATAACCCTTGATAAAAGAACACATCCAAGAAAATATCAAATCCCACATTTAAAAATTAAAAAAGAGCAATAAAATAAAATTAAAATCAAATAGGAACATATATTATTACCCTTCTTTACTTCAAACCAAATTCTTCCTTCACAAACTCAAACATTAATATCACAATCACAAATTAAATGAAAATCATAAAAGAATTAACTATGTCACACACTTTTGCATCTTTTTAAAAACACACTTGTGCACATCCAAGGCATGTAGACTAAGACACCAAATCTTATTCTTCAAACTTTCATCCATCACTTCTTTAAATGTTAGCACAATAAATGTATAAAACATTATAACATAAATGAAGAAATTTTAATTAAATTTAAACCTAAGTTATCCAAAATCTTAACAGATTATAATTTTAAACTTTATTTTAAATAAAATGGAAAGAACGTAAAGGACAATAATAAGTTATGATAAAGATTTTTTCATAAATAAAATATGTGGGTAAATGAATGGAAAAAATAATTGGAACACAATGAGCAAAGCATAAAAAATTTAAGAGAATGAAAAGTCCTAAAAGTTGTTAATGAAAATGCAGTCTCAAAAGAAATCCTTATAATAACAAAATTTGGGTATTGGTAAGGAAGAATATAAAAAATTCGGAAGAGTTACTTGAAAGTTATTTTCTTTTCTTACCCAACAAACATCAGGTAAGAAGCTTGTGTTATTAGTTTTTTTTTTTTACCTTGATCAGCAATAATTATTAGTTTAGTTGCCGAATTTCAAAACAAAACAATGTTTTACATTTAAAAGAAAGAAAATAAATAGATGAGATGATTATAAGAATAAAGAGTGTTTTTGTTTAAGACTTAAATACTTAAATAATCACGCCAACTCCACGATAAATAATATTATCATAACAAAAAAGAATTACCGATCATGGAGTGGTGAATATGAGTTATAATAGTAAATTTCACAAAAATGAAAAGATGAGATAATTATAAGTAAATAAAAAAGTTGTTTGTCTTTAGAACTTCAAACGTATTCACGCCCAACCTCCACAAAAAAAAAAAAAAAAAATGCTTTATCCTTCAAATGAAACCAAACATAAAAAACTTAAGATAATTATGAATATGTTAAATTTGTAAAAGGTTGAGATAATTATGAAAAATAAATAATAATTAATTATAATATTAATATTGCCGATCTATAAAATATATAAGGGCAAAATAGTAAAACAAAATTTATCTTAATCCCTTCACGCTTTTACATAGTAATAATATATATATATTTCTTTTTGTTTTTTATTAATTTAATTTGTTGATTTAAATATATAAAATAGTTGAAATTATGTTTTTTTCCGTTCTCCGTTTTATTTATCAACCTGCTCTAGAATGGAGTTTGTTAATATTAGTCTGAAATTTGGACCCTTTTGATGTAAAGGCAAACCCTTGGGGTGCATTTGATATTTTATAATCTCCCGTTTAAGCTGGGTCATTACATTAAGAAGTCTAAGCTTAAAACAAGAATCAGAAAATACATCGCTGCGTAGGTCTATGATGAGTATGGCACCTAGCTGATCTCCCGACTTAACATATAGTGTAGCAGTCTGTGTACTTTTTCATTAAGTACTATATTTCTTTCATTCTGGATTTGTTGCTAGATTATCACAGCATAGGATCATGTGTTCCCCGTGAATCCTTACATTCTTTTTTCTTTTCTGTTCTGTTTTTTTCTGCAACATTGTTTGTAGATGTTGAACTGGGACATTGATATGTTGTCATCTCCAGGGTACTTATCTTTTTTAAGCCTCCAATATTTTTACTGAAAAAATTATATTGTAGGAGAGACTGGGAGAATGTACGAAGCTAGTGTGGACGATGTTGGTTACAGACTAGTAGCCATTTATACTCCTGTGAGAGAGGATGGTATGGAAGGGCAACCTGTTTCTGCATCAACAGATCCCATTGCAGTTGGTAATTTAGATTTGTTTTTCTTCAATTGTATAGTTTTGGTAAAATTTGGTCATGTTTGGCCGCATTAGTAAAAAGTTGTTTTCAATGTTTAATACAAATAACCTTGTTTTACTATGGATAGAAAGTCATAATTTTAAATAATAGATTGATTTTAAAAAAGAAACATAGAAAACAACTTATAGTTGTTTTCAATTTTGTAAAACTTAGTGAAAAGATAAGTTAAAGGGGATATCTGCAATTTGTTTTCCCTGAAATAGTGAAAAAGAAGCAAGCTCCTATTAATCTTCACATATTGGCACGCTAATATGTTTTTATCTTTATAAAAAGTCACTTCTTGACCCCAACTTCCCTTTTTCATCTATAACCAATTTTCCATCTACGGTGAGTTGTAAAAATGGATTGTCATTTGAATTCATAGTAAAAAAAGAAGATGAACTATAAATAATGTTTTTGTGTCTATACAATTAGCTTGTTTTCAAATTTATACGAAAACTTAAAACTACGAAAAAAGGAAATAATATCTCCTAATTAATACACAATAAAATCAAATCAAATCTTCTACTATATACCAAATCACCAAATAATGTTCCTAATAATCTCGTAATAAATGTAAAATTAAGTCCCAAATGTTTCTAAATCACCAAATAATGTTCCTAATAATCTTATAATAAATGTACAATTAAGTTCCAAATATTTTTGGAATTCAACGCAACACGAGACCGACACCATAAATGATATGAGTCAAATATTGAAATTTTCAATTAGATTTGTCTACTGCACTACCATTACAATCGTTGTTGGAGCAAGAAGAGAGGAGAGTCACAAAAAGCTAATGAAAAAGGAGTAGAGGAAGAGGCTTTGCGGTTGGAAAAACATCATGAAGGTGAAGAGAACAGAGCTAGGGTTACCTGATGGATGCCCTTTTTTTGCTACTTCAAACATTTTTTTACATAATTGGATTTCTTATCCAACTATAATATACAGATCCTTGTCAAAACCTTTATACCTAAATATATAATGTTATATCCTCTAGAATGAAAAAGGTCTTGAGTAACTTAAAAAATTTCCATTTCCTTGTAACATAGACATCATAAAAAATTTAAAAATTGATCTAGTGTATGATTGATCTTAAGACACTTGTAAACATAATTATCCATACAGTCAAATTCAAAACATATCAAGTAAAACAATTTTCTGTGTTCAAGTACCTGTCTATGAATTCGACACTTAATATCCATATCCTTGTAGCTCAAAGTTGAAAAACCTACAAGTTCGACCTCCATATATGCCCCGGTATTATAGTTTATGACTAAAATCAAATGGCATAACGTGCTTGTAAAAAAACATTATTATGCTCTATTTTATGGGCAATCTCAAAAATGCACTTGAGACATACCCTAATTTACAATCTAATTTGAATTTGAATTTGAATTATTCATATTTCACAAATATATTGCAGTATATACCTTGTATTGTTCATGAATTTATTTACTATATATTGTTATTATTTTACAAATTTACCCCATTTCACAGCATATACAAAAATTAACTATTCACATGTTTTACAATGTTACGGACTTGTGTAGATTTTCCATATACACATGTAACCGAATAGAGTTTGTTACAAGTCTATATAAATTTTATACACGACTATGTAAATTAATTTTTCCTTCCACCCACCACACTTTGCATTTGGTCGAAAATAGAAATGTATTAATATCGAGAACACAAGCAAAACCCTATTCCAACAAGAAAACACAACTCCACCAACAGCAGCCATGGACTACCTAAGAAGAAAACACAACAATTACTAGTTTCCGAAAGTAGGAAAACAACTTCCAAAGAATGAATTAACCATGATACCTGCATCATTCAGTAGCAATATCAGGGAGTAAAATCAATAAGCCAGAGACAAACAGAAAAGAAAACCAAAGTGAAACACGAACAAAGTCCTTAATATAGCAGCAATAGTCTGACGAGCAAACAGCAATGCAAAACAGTCAAGCATATCCATCTTAGGACTAACAAGCTCCATGAAACCGCTGATGGCCATCATTTACTTTATTCCATCTCTAACTATTATATATAAACAAAAAAAAATTGAAGTAATTTTTTTGTGTCTGCACATTAACACGACACGGTTAATACCAAAACACGACACGACACCGCTAATTAACCAATTTGCCAACCCTACTCCAGACAAATCGTCACCCTCACTCTTACAACCCTCATAAGACTACACTATCACTCACCAGCGAATAACAATCAATTTTGGAAAAACTCAATCCATGTTTTCGGCAATACATTGAACAATAGTCACATTGCCAATTCATAGGTAAATCGGGAATTTGAAGGCCAATAGGTGAGGTATCAATTTGAGGACTAAAAGACTGTTATTAAAGCACCAAAGTGCGTTCCTCATTACTTCAACCAATTCAAATGCCCCTCAAAGTAGAGGACAAAGGAGCTTTGGTCTAGAACCTTCAATTCCATATTTCCAACTTGCATCCAATTTTTTCGAAAATCCCTAACCTCATAATTAAGGGACATCCCAAAAATAACCTTAGCAGCATTGGAAAGCTTAAGTAAACTATGATCTTTCTCAATCAAATCCTCTATTTCAAGAACCATATCCAAATCTTCAAAATTAGCCATAAGATCGTCCATTCACACAATTTCACAAAAACAACATAATGAAAATGAAAAGCAAGATATGCGAGAGATAGGTAATACCAAGCAAAGGATTGATATAGGAAATAGTGAAATTGAATCGCAATAGGTGCTATTTCATCGAGCCTTTCTCTGAGACAATGCCTAGATCGTTACGCCTTTCGTGCGGGTCGAAACTTACCTGACAAGGAATTTCGCTACCTTAGGACCGTTATAATTACGGCCGTTGTTCATCGAGGCTTCGGTCACCAGCTCCCCTGTCATAAAGTCACCAACTTCCTCGACCTTCCAGCACTAGGCAGGCGTCAAGCCCCATACATGGTCTTACGACTTTGCGGAGACCTATGTTTTGGGTAAACAGTCGCCCGGGCTTGGTCACTACGACCCCCTTTGTGAGGAGATACCCTTTCTCCCGAAGTTACGAGGCTATCAAGATATGCAAGAGATAGGTAAGACCAAGCAAAGGATTGAGATAGGAAACAGTGAGATTGAATCACGATAGGTATGGTAGGAGGTGGAATAGATGCGAAAGACAAATGAAAGACGGTGGGTTTAAGAAGTTAATACTGGCAAAAATCCAGAGAGAGTGTGGAGAATAAAAATGTATTTTATTTTATTTCTCTGATAATCACATATGTACGCTACTAGGATATATATAATACAACCAAATGAATCGAAACTAAATCAAGAATAAACAAAAAGATTTAAACAAAATATTTCTGGTTTATCTCTTAACCAACTAACACCTAATCCTAACTGATTTCCTATTTATTCGGGATTTTCACACTCCCCCTCAAGTTGGTTCATAGATATCAATCATGTCCAACTTGTTTATGAAATCATCGAAACTCTGACGCGGAAGCCCTTTAGTGAAAATATCTGCAGTTTGTTCTCGTGTAGGAATGTAGGTCATACAAATAATACCATTCTCAACCTTCTCTTTGATAAAATGTCTATCAACTTCGATGTGTTTAGTCCGATCATGTTGGACTGGGTTAAGAGAGATGTTGATTGCAGCCTTATTATCACAGTAAACTTTGAGTGGAACCTTAACCTCTACTCGTAGTTCTTCTAGAAGTTTCTTCAACCATAGTCCTTCACAAATTCCTTGTGCAACCGCTCTAAACTCTGCTTTAGCACTACTTCTAGCTACTACATTTTGCTTTTTACTTCTCCAAGTAACTAGGTTTTCCCATACAAAGGTACAGTACCCAGTAGTGGATCTTCTGTCTTCAATTGAACCAGCCCAATCAGCATCTGAAAAAATTTCTGTTCTTCTTTGATCTGTTTTTCTGAAGAAAAGGCCTTTTCCGGGAGAGCCTTTAAGATATCTCAAAATTTTGTACACTGCTTCTAGGTGACTTTCTTTCGGAGAGTGCATATGTTGACTTACTACACTTACCGCAAATGCAATGTCAGGTCTTGTATGTGATAGATAAATTAGTCTCTCGACCAGTCTCTGGTACCTTTCCTTGTCAACTGATTTTTCATCATGTTCCATTCTCTTTCCTGTTTCAATAGGAGTGTCACTTGGTTTGCTCACAAGCATACCAGTTTCATTTAGAAGATCCATAACATATTTTCGTTGTGAGACACTAATGCCCTTTTTCGATCTTGCAATTTCCATTCCCAAAAAGTATCGCATTTATCCTAAGTCTCTGACTTCAAACTCTGTGGCAAGGACCTTTTTTACTCTTTCAATTTCGGGCAGATTATCTCCTGTTAGTATTATGTCATCTACATAAACAATCAGGATTGTTTTTAAACCGTCTGAGGAGTGTTTAAAAAATATTGTGTGATCTGATTGACTCTGTTGATAGCCTTGATCCTTTATCACTTTTGTAAATCTATCAAACCACGCTCGTGGTGACTGCTTAAGTCCGTAGAGAGACTTGTTTAGTTTGCACACCGCATTTTGTTGACTACTTTCACAAAATCCTAGAGGTAATTTCATAAAAATTTTCTCGTCTAATATTCCATTGAGGAAGGCATTTTTTATGTCCAACTGTTGGAGAGTCCACTCTGCTGCTAATGACAGTAATACTCTAACAGTGTTCAGCTTTGCAACTAGAGCAAATGTCTCGGTGTAGTCGATCCCATAAGTTTGAGTAAACCCTTTAGCCACTAGACGAGCTTTGTAACGTTCGACAGTTCCATCGGCTTTATACTTTATAGTAAAAACCCACTTGCACCCAACTGATTTCTTACCTTTAGGTAAGTCCACTACATCCCAAGTTTCATTTTTTTCTAGAGCCCGTAATTCTTCCGTTACTGCATTCCTCCACTCAGGAATTTCCCAAGTCTCATCAATATGTTTTGGAATTACAATCCTGTCAAGGTTAGTGGTGAAAGCACGGAATGTGGGAGACAAAGCATTATATGACACAAACTTAGATATAGGGTGAGAAGTACAAGATCGAGGTTGTTTTCTGAGTGCAATAGGTAAATCATCAAAGGAATTAGAGTTACCTGGATTCAAAGAGGGCTCAAGGATAGGATTCATCACCGGGTTGGACTCTTGTAGTGTGTCGAGAGTGATTCTCCCTTTGTACTTTGACTTCGGCCTCTTTGAGTAAACAAGTATCTCTTTATCTACCTGTGACTCTGTATCTCCCCCTGAGTCTAAATAGGTTTCTGTAGATGGCACATTAGAATGATTTGGTGTAACAGGTTCCAGGTGAGTTGTAGAGACTGTATTTGGTAAGGGGAGACTGATATTATTTTGGAAGGAGGTACTAGGAAGTGAAAGGGCAAAAGAGCAAAACTGATCTTCCAAGTTCACATTCTCCTCCTGAAGAGGAGTTTTGGAAGGATAATATGGTGTAAGCTCAAAAAAGGTGACATCGAGGCTAGTGAGGATATTTTTGGTAGCGGGATCATAACACCGGTAGCCTTTTTGAGTAGGAGAGTAGCCAATAAAAACACATTTGAGGGCTCGCGGGTCTAGTTTTCCACGGTCGTGGGGATGAACATGTACAAATGCTGTACAACCAAAGATCTGAAGTGGAATATCTGACATAAGGCGAGAACTTGGAAAACAATGTTTCAGTTTCCCAACGGGTGTTTCATAGGATAGAACACGACTGGGCATTCTGTTTATAAGGAAGGCAGATGTCAAAATAGCATCGCCCCAAAACATTTTTGGCATATTGGTTGTGAACATGAGTGCCCGGGCCACATCCAAGAGATGTCTGTTTTTTCGCTCGGCTACTCCATTTTGTTGTGGAGTATACACACATGAGGTTTGATGAATGATCTCATGAGTTTGGAGATAATCTTGAAGAGAATGATTAACACATTCTGTACCGTTATCAGTACGCAATATTTGAATTCGTGTTTGGAATTGTGTGTACATCATGGAGTGAAAGTTAATAAATACTGTTCGAACATCAGTTTTATCTTTTAGTAAATATACCCAACAAACACGAGTATGATCATCAATAAATGTGATAAACCACTTTGCATGAGTGCGACTCGGATGCCGAGACGGTCCCCATAAATCACTGTGGATTATGGCGAATGGTTTGGAAGGTGTGTATTTGGATTTTGAAAACGATGTACGATGATGTTTTGCAAGTTCACATGTTTCACATTGTAAATCAGATACTTCTTTATTTTGAATAAGAGATGACCCATTCTAAAGTGCCACAACAAAAAATTATTATTCCTAGGAAGAGAAGCAGAGTTACAATATTTAATTTGATTCTGTTCACTCACATTGGCTGCCTCAAAGTAATAAAGTCCGTCACTCTCTCTAGCACTGCCAATCGTCTTCCCCGATGATAGGTCCTGAAAAATACAAGATGAAGAAACGAATTTAGCAGAACAATTTGTGTGAGCAGTTAATTTACTGACCGACAATAAGTTGCAGGATAATTTTGGGACATGAAGGACTGACTCAAGAGTAATAGATTCAGAAATTTTAATACTTCCTTTTCCGGCAATTGGAGAGAGAGTGTCATCTGCAATTCTTACTTTTAAGTTACCAGCACAGGGTATATATGAAGAAAAAAAATGTATTTTATTTTATTTCTCTGATAATCACATATGTACGCTACAAGGATATATATAATACAACCAAATGAATCGAAACTAAATCAAGAATAAACAAAAAGATTTAAACAAAATATTTCTGGTTTATCTCTTAACCAACTAACACCTAATCCTAACTGATTTCCTATTTATTCGAGATTTCCACAGAAAGTCCAGAGTTTTTTAGCTCTCGAATAGATGGTAGCTCAGATTTTTTTTCACCCACCACACTTGCACCTCAAACTTTACTAAGTCTACATTATGATTTCCCCCCAACTTAACTAAATTGTGAATAAAGTCCATTTTGAGCACAAATGAGGTGGCTTACGTTAATTTATTTCTAGAATAGAGGGTTTGTAATGGAAAGAGAAAATAGCTATACAACAAATTATTTCTTCTCATTTAAATAGTTATATATTTCTTTGCAGTTATAGTTAAACAACTTAATTTACCAAGAAAACTTTTTTGTAAAGTGGAGTCACTTTTAAAAACTCACTGCTTTAATTATCTCATTACTAAATTTAAAATTTAGATTATTAGTTTATGACGAAAAAGAAGAGAGAAAAAGAGAAAGCACTGTAAAACAAACAGGTTATTACTTTTTTTTTTTTTTTTGAGAAAACATTTAAATAAACAACAGCCAAATACATTATAATTCTTAAAAATGTGAAAATTGTTTTTTAATCATCATTTGGAAACTGTGTTTAAGACTAATTTTTGAATCATGATATGTTTCTAGAGTTTTTCTTTTTAAAATTTTATTTAAAAGACTTCAATATACGTAGCTAGTCTAAATTATTCTTAGTTTCCCTATTACATTGTTTCTATCGTGCACTAATGATGCCCCTTTCCTGCAGAACCTGATGTTCTTAAAGAAGTAAAGCAGAAGCTTGAAATTGGATCTATTAAATTTGAGGTAGTGCTAAATTGATCATTGTTTCCCTTACAGGTTTATGTTTGATCATTTTTGACAGAAGTTTGGAAGCTTTATTCACTATATTTTCAAATTTACTCTTTATTTTGACATTTTTCTTCCTTAATACTATTGACAGAAATTAGTTCACTTTTAAGTTCTCAATTTTTAATTTTATTCGCATGCAATGGAGTTAAATTTTTTAAAAAGTAGCATATTTGCTATTACTTTGAAAGGCTGCATCATAACATTCTCTTTACTGATTAGGTTTGATATTTGTCTTTTTCTTCATTACGTTTTCCATCTTTTGATCACATTACTTGTGTGACAAGGATCTATCTTATTTGCTACCTTTTGTTGACACAGGTGTTGTGTGACAAGGATCAATCTTCGAAAAAGGTTATCCTTTGATTATCTTATTTTGCAAAGTCATTATTTTGTTCTCCTATCGTCAAAGGTTATACTGCTATCACTCTGTTATAGGTTCCGGCAGTAGCAAGACTTGAGAGACGAATCCTCGAAGTCAATAGAAAAAGACTAAAGGTTATAAAGCCAGGTTCCAAGACTTTTTTTCCTACTACTGAAATTCGTGGAAGTTATGCACCTCCCTTTCATGTGAGTTCTTTTTTATTCTTTTTTTTTTTTATAATAAAATTTTGTAATTTAGCACGGTGTACTTTCTCTTGTTTTGTGCAGGAGGAGCTACTCTTTCACTCTTTTGGATTTAAAAAATGCTAAATGATGATAATCAAGTGGAAACACAACTAACCATGCATTCCATGCTTTCTTATGAACTAAACAAAACCCAAATGTTTTGGTCCAAACCATAATGCTAAAAAAACCGACAGTAAAATGCAAATTATTAAGAGGACAGAGAGTGAGAGGGAGGGAAATGAAGAACCATTGAATAGCCAAACAAGTAAAACCTTCCTGGTTGAGTTATCTGTCAAACTATAGATAAGTGAAGCCCAAGGGATCTCCATATATGATCAACTTCCATCAAAGATGCTATTTTTGGGTTGGGGTTATGATCGAATTCAAAGTTGTAGTTGTTTGGTAGAGGATGCCATGAGTTTTGAAGAAATAAAAAAGTCTATCATAATGTCATACGTGAACTTGAATATGAATTTTTTTTATAATCATATCATAAATTTAGGAATAAATACATGTATAGGGAAATTATATCGAAATATAAGCCTTTTAGAAATCATAATGTACGGTATAATATGCTTTAAATTTGTTGTTGTTATTAAGTTATTGACATGCATATATTTCCTTCATTTCTATTTGGAATTTGCATACACAGGTGGAACTATTTAGAAATGACCACCATCGCATTAGAGTTGTGGTGGATAGTGAGAATGAGGCAGACTTGATGGTGCACTCTCGTCACCTCCGGGATGTAATTGTTCTTGTGATCAGAGGCTTTGCTCAGCGCTTCAATAGTACATCCTTGAATTCTCTCCTCAAGATTGATACATAGTACTTGAATCCACAGTTTGTCAATGATATTGTTCTTGCTCAAATGGTTAGTCGTGTACGACCAAATTAAATTAAAACAGGTGGAAAATGTTGTACATAGTCTTCATGTTGTGCGTCGCAATTATTTCAACTTGTATGTATTTGAATCATTTGCAGTACTTTTACACTTGACAACTGTCACTTATTTTTCTATTCAGACATAGGAATGGGCTTGGTTTGAGGATACTTGGTCAGTTGGTCTATTAGCTTTAAATTGGAGCACTTTAAGGCCCAAATTGAACAATAAATGAAACAATGACGTTATTTCTGAAAAGAAAATAATGTGAGCTCTTTAATTTGGGGACAGGTCTTTTTTTTTTTTTTTTTGAGTGGAAGGAGAAGGAACTTTCATTAAGCAAAATCAATACAGTACAAACCCAGTTCATATTCACAAAAATAACTAGAAAACAGAAAAATAAAGGAACAAATTAAAATAAGAAACCAGTATGTATTCTATCTTCAGTAGCCACTATGGCCACACAAGGGATTTCTAGAAGGGCTTGCAGTAAATATTTTGTTAAAAGTTCACAAAACTCGTCAGTATGGTATAGAGCATTAGTAAACAATATTTTAATGCTTAAATGTTAACACAAACATTATGATCCACGATGGAACCCAACCATGACCAACTAACACTTAATCATACATCTAGAAGCCATGGATATACATGAGACTCGTCTTAGCAATAACCAATACTAAGCAAGACAGAGGTGACAATTATTTGAATGGGCAATTATATTGTCCGGATAATTTTCATGTGTGCAAGGACATCACTCTTTTTCCTGTTTTATTTTAGCAATTGATAACTTCTAACGAAGAATAACAATTACACAGAATTAGTTCTGTACCACCGAGAAAAATAATATATAACGAAATACTTTTTGAATAATTCTAGATGCTTTAAGCCATATTTGATAACTATTTCAATTTTTAGTTTCTTAGTTTTAGAACTAAATTTTCAAATTTAAAAATTTTTGGGGAAAAAAATTAAAGTGGTTTGATAACCAATTTTTAATTTGGATATTGCTTCTTTGATAAGCAATTCTTATATTTTAATTTTTAATTTTTTAAGCTCTAAAATTCAATTTTTAACGTATTTTTGATAAATTTTTATTAAATTTTGACACTTTAATTATTTTGAATAAGATTGAGTACGATGGGTTATTAATTTTTAGAGTTAAGAAACAAAAAAAAAAGTTAGAATTCAATTCTAAAACAGAATATTTTTGAATTTTAAAATTTAGCCAAATTTCAAAACTTAATTTCGAAATGAAATTTGAAATTGAGAATTATGAATTGAAATGGTTTTCAAAGAAACCCTTATTTAACTTAAATTAGCTTCATAAATTAACAAACAAAGTAACTAGGATCCATTAGAGCACTTATCAGGACCCACCCCAAATCTATCTTGCATGCACGAGATGTGTCGTAAAAAATCGTAAAAAATTTACTGACATGCTTTCTTGATTGATTCTGATTTTTATCAAAATCATAATTGACTAAGTTCTACAAAAATTTTGGCAAAGTTTCTTTAATTTCATAACTAACCTTCATGCAATAAAATGACAACTCTTATGTGATTCTTTTAAAGAGACTAACAAATATCGAATCTTTTATACAATCATAAAATAACTCATGCCTATCAACATAACTATACACTAATATACATACACGAAAACATAAGGCTTCCAAGCCTTGGCCACTAGTACACATATAGTAAATGAAACTTCAAAACAAGAGGGAAAAGATATCAAACTATCTAAACTATATAACAAAAAATTGATCATACACCTCTATTTCGCTGTTATGCTATGTTTCCTCAATTCTGCTACTTGAGAAGGGAAAAAATATAAATGATGAGCTTGAAAGCTATGTGAGTGGATGAGTATCATAAATTGCTTGCATAACATGAATTTCATAAAATAACTATAATTTGGTACTTATGAAAACTATGAATGAAATGCTCATAAGTTATAATGAAATAACATACTAGTAAGCATAATCTACATATGATCTTTAGAATAAAAAAATATATTATCCTATAATTTACTATGAAATAACATTCTGATAAAAAATGGGCTATCTAATTGTTAAAATATAGTAACATACTTGATAAGTATGTAAATAAAAACATAATCATGAGAAATGTACTTTGATTTTATTATCTTAAGAACATATGAGGATCTGGTTGCACATGAAGGAGATATCTTACATTGGCCCAAGCTCTCAACAAGTGTAGGGAACTTACTTGATAAAGTCATTAAAATGACTCAGTTGACTTTGCTAATACGTGAGTCATGTGGCACTGACTTAGTTAAATTGATACAAATCATACTAAACTTATAACATTATACTGGATTGAAGTGATATCAAACAGAGCTGAACTGTACTGATAAATATCATACTAAACTTGTAACATCATATTGAACTAAACTGATATCATATTGAGTTGGTAAACATCATACTAAGCTGACTAGACTAAATATGTTGGTCATGATGTCTTACCAAGTCAAACTGAATAATCTGAATTC
Organism: Elaeagnus macrophylla; assembly: GCA_029378325.1. Classification (NCBI taxonomy): domain Eukaryota; kingdom Viridiplantae; phylum Streptophyta; class Magnoliopsida; order Rosales; family Elaeagnaceae; genus Elaeagnus; species Elaeagnus macrophylla. Next base: position 13,010,585 of record CM055647.1, on the reverse strand, counting down.
TGAGTAGAGCTAACTATCATGAATACATAAAGGAAAAGTACTCTGACAGTTCTAAAATATCACTGAACTTCCAAGCTTGTGTAAGAACTAGTATAAGTAATGTTGATGTCATTTTTTGTCAACATCATAATGAGAGTGCACTTTTTCTTGCTGTGGGCCTACGAATAGAGAAAATATGTTAAGACCTAGGACCACCATAGGGAGTGGTAGCCTTTGGCCCTCCGATGCTTAAGTAAGTTTTGGTAATGGAGACGAAGGAGGAGACCAAAGCCTCAACTTCGTGATAATAGGGAGAATAAGTGGAGACAAGGAGAATATAGGAGTTAGGTTGTTTATATATTATGAACTGAGTTCTCGTAAATGTTATTGCTTGTGTAAATGTGTATAATGTGCATATATATATATATATGGGATAGAGATATACCTGTTGTTAGTTACTTACTTGAAGAGATAAACTTATTCTTACATCGAGGGCATATCCCTCTCTAATTATCTCTTATTGAAAAATTAGGGAATATTTGGTGCTTATTTATCTAATGGTCGCTTATTTAGCAATTTAGTTTATGTACAAACTTAGCGCTCACTAGGTGGAGTATCGGGCCATACTGTTGAGTAGGACAAATAGAAGCGTGCCATGTGGTATGTGTTAGTTAATATCTACGTCAACCTTAGGCTCCTAGGCTTGGTTACTTGGCATAAGAGGTCTGGTTGTCATTATGTCGATATCCAAACACTAGTCCTTACAGTCATGTTGATGGCCCATGGCTTGCTTTTGAGTGTTGTTCAATTGGCATGGCTGGAAAAACTCGGACTTTGCCCGAGTTTGAAAATGTACTCAATGAATTTTCGATGTTGGCAATACTCTCAAATTTACAATCAAAGTTCCAGTGTGGGAGATATGTTGAAGTCCAACTTGCTTATGAGAAAGTCAACCCATGGTGATTCAAAGGGAAATTCAAATTTTGAAATTTGAAACTTGGAACCAAAAACTCCTTATGCAATCCTACCCCTTGGATGAGGTTTTGACTAGGTGGATAGGTTGGCTCCCACTTCTATATATACAAGCTTCTACTCCACCATTCTCTCCATACAATCTAACATTTAGAGAGAAGGAGTAGGGAGCGCAACTTTTAGAGGGAGAAAGCTTAGTGGAGAGTATTCTCAAGGTATTTTCTTCCTTCCTTTTTTCTTTTCTTTTCCTTTCATTGTTTATTTTTGCTAGTATTTAGGAAGTAGGGTAGGCATCTTTTTTTGTTGCCATAAGGACATTGCACTCCGCTCACACTTACACCCATATCTTTCTGTGTAAGGGGTTATTGGATGCACACTGGTGCAATGGATGGACATGGATGGGTCTGATGGTCCTGGGCACACACAAAGGTGGACCGTGATGGATGAAGGACGGTAGTAGCCAAGTAGAGAGGCAAGGATCTATCAGGAGGTGCCAACCGGAGAAGACGTGGCTGGAAGAGTGCCAACTAGAGGTGGTATGGTCGAGGGGTACCGAGTAGAGGAGGTCCGTCCGGCCATGTGTTATTCGGAGGAAGTTTTTCCAGCCTTGTGCCGTCTAAAAGGGTGCTATTTAGCTAGGTTGTTCAAGTTAAACTGTATGTGCAAGAGACATGTAAAAGTGGTAAATATTTAAAGATAGAGTATTAAACCCATGAGAATTGGATTAATAAGGAGTTGAGCACCGAACTACAGTTACAATAAACTATTTAGGTTAACGATAATTGTTAAGTTAAAATAATAAAGATAATAAAAACTTAATATTTACATTATTTGATCCAACATAACCACACTAACTAATTGTGATAACTCTATGAAAATAGAGTTATTATATCATTTTTATATAATTGAATAAACAATGTTTTTGAGATTAAAATATTAAAATAAGATAAGTTTTGGGTCAAATGAAAAAAATGGATAAAAGTATAATTTTTGGGAATTTTTTGAAATTTATAGGAATTTTTTATTAATTTTTTAATGCAAGTGGATATGTATAGAAGTATCCGGGATGCACTTAGAAAAATCCAGACACATGTGGAAGCCAGCTGGTCGCCACGCAAGCAACGCCAATGAATCACGGAGCACCGTGTGGTGCCCACTCAGCAACAGTTTGCGTCAACCTCTTCAACATGCCACATGTCAGCACGGCGTTCATTTTGATAATCACCGAACTGTCCACGTGTAATGGTCCTCGAGTTCGGTGCCAAGACTTCCCAAGTCAAGGCCAGCCTATCACCTATCGAATCCAAAGCATGACCCGTCGTCCAAAGAATTCGATGCTCCTTAAGAAAATACCAATGAGAACTACTCTCAACTAGTCTCGCACGCATGCGACTTACTGATTGCTTCCCGGCATTGATGTGATAATTTTAGTACTCGCAAGTGTATGAATCACTCGTAGAAAAGTGATAAGCAACTTCCAAGGTCGGTCTCTCAAGGAATTGCAGTGGTCTTAAATAACTATCTTCTTAATCTAAATAAAGTTCCAATAAAAATAAAACACTAATTAAATAGAGTTCTAGTGAAACTAAAACTCTAAGCAACTAGAATCCTAAAGCTAGTAAAACTGTAAAAATGTGTTTGTTTTGTGACGGGAACAATCATACGAACAATTAAACGAAAACAAGATCGCAAGTTAACAATCAATTCGAATGGATCAAAAATCAATGGAGGATGTATGGACGTTTAGTTTGGTTGGCCATGCTTGCATCGAAAACGTATGGTGAAATAACATGAACGTTCTATATAAACAATATTACCGGCTTTCCTTTTAATTACAAGACTGCCTGTGGTCGGGGTAAATTTCTTTGTTAATTAACTGATTAACTGCCTTCGGTCGGGGTAAATCAAATAGTAATCAAATTATGCGCAAGGAAATAAATGTCAATCAAACTAATGCTATGACTAAGTCACTAATTTGAAGCTTTGATTAAGTGTTTCAGAATAAAGTTAAGGTGACGTTCCTATAACTAGATTCTAAGATCTTTCAACCTAACTACGAATCTCAAATTGGCCCATGATAATTCATAATTAAATATCTAAACATGCTCTTAATCAAAAGGTAATTCATTTATATTAAATCTATAAAATATACACCATACACAATTCTAGCAAACATAGGCAACACAAACTAAACATCCATAATGAAATTAGCTGCTCATGTTCATATTAATATTCATAGACAAATAAAATATGATCATACACTCCAACGAAAGAAGAAGAAAATAGAATTCTAAAACAACAAGGAAACCTAGATCTAAATACCGCTTATGGATTGGATAGCGTTCTTCTCCAAAAGCTTTATCTTCGATTGTCGACGACTTCCTTGGATCCTTAGAATAGTTTCTCTCGCTTTGTTTGAGTGTAGCAAAGCTCCGAAAACTGATTGAATTGCTTGTTTGGTCGCAAAGTTATTGTGTGTAATAGTTGTATTCGAGTTGTTTGTAAGGGGGACTCTAAGGGGGTATTTATAGATGTAAGGGTTTACACAAATCCTGATTGCCATAGGAATAGGCGCGCCGCGGCATGCATTTTCCCTGCCGCGGTGCAACATAAATTCTGGAAATAATGTAAAAACCCGAGAGCTCCCCGCCGCGGCATGACTTTTCCTCGCTGCGGTGCGCGTTGCTTTCCTTTTCTTCATGTTTACCCCCTTACGTATGTGATGGCTCGTTATGTACGGCTTACATATTTGACTTGTCTTGCCCGTAACTCATGATCCGAGCACCGTACGTGTTCCGTCTTCGCGTGTTTTCATCATTTGACTCATTTGACGCTAAAAACACCTAAAATGCTCTAAAACATACACGTGACTCCGAATGGATAGATTTATGAAATTAATCGTATAAATAATCACAACGAATCTATATATTAAATAATTAAGCACAATTAATCACAAAATATTAGTGCTTTTTGAGCACTCATTAGGCATCAAGGTTACCTTTACCAAGACGCTCACCCCATCGTAAGGTTCCACATCATCAAGGCATTATGTCGCACAACTGCTCACCCAACTGTGCCTATCACACAAGTTGATAGCAAGTAGTACAACAAAGTACCAAGACTAGTCGGCTTTCTATACCTCTTGTCGAGTCTTTTCATGCACACCCTCGAATAGGCAATCTTGACACTAAGGGCCATCTTCATGCCCAAAGGTCTACTTCCTCTTGCACCTCATGTGCACATATGTATGATGTTCCTAAGCATACATAACTCAAGCAAACACCCATGCCAACTTGTCCTCAAGTCAACCAAGCTAGTGTGCCTTCCATGCAAGTGAGTTCCATTCACCCAAACTCACATGTTGCCTGAGTGCGCAACTCCTCTGATCTGAAGCCCCATAGTGATGCCTTCAACTTAGCACGTTGTCGCCCACTACCGTGCCATCAAGCTTATGGATCCTTGGTGCTTGGCTGAACCTATGACCAACTCACCTTCCTCCTCGACATCACCATCATGAGTGTTGTCACCTTCATAATGTGCCTTCCTTAGAGCAATGCTGCCTCACTAGCATGCCACTACTCCTTTGATACACCATCACTTGGGCAACACCTCCCACAAGGCGTGCCACATTCCCACGAAGCTACCTTCACATGCCAACATCGAATATACCGCGGGGCATACCTATCCGTCACATGTAGCCTCTCGTGTGGGAACCATGCGCAGTATCGACCCTTCCGCATCATCAATATTGTCCCTAAGACTCCCAGTCTTAAGGAGACATTGACATGCCCACTAGCACAATCAATGCCCGCCCCATGGGCATTCTCTAGTCCACAGGTAGCTCACTTAGAACATCATGCCCGCAGGTGCCGGGGGTGGTGGAGAGCCTGACACCATGCCTCCCCCTATAGAGCTCTTAGAGCCATTTCACTAGTTTCAGGAACAAACATCAGTTTGCTTGAGGAGACATAAGCCTAAAATAATTCAATAATAACTATTTTGTCAATTATCGAAGTGCCCCTCGTGCAACCCCTTACATCCTCACCCACTTCATTCCTTCGACGTCCTCATCGAAGTGCTCTCAAGAGTCTATAGGCTTCGCATCTTCAAATTTGGTTTCTAGCATGCAACTGTCCCTCTACTTCATGTAGAATCACCCCGGGTGATGACCTTCGCGCGCCCCTTGGGACTTGGCCTGAGACTTACTGCATCTATTCACCCAAACTTAGCTCTGCTTGAGCAAGTGTCATACCCAATGACACTAATTAATCTCCACTCACCATTGGCCACCCAAACTGACTAGTTCTACCCAAAGAACATAGTCAAGTCCATCCAATGGACAAGCTCTCTTTGATGCATCTCGCAAGATGTGGCTCACAAGCCAACCGCTTTTCCATTAGTCCCTTTGGACTGAAATTAGCAATTGACACTCCTTGGCCCTTTCAAATTGCTTGATTTCCAACATTCAATACGTACATTGACCCACCTAGGTCCTTCCAAAAGTGTAACGTATTGATAAACTTTGTTTGCACTTGATGCTCCTTGGCCCTTCAAAGTGCAGCACTTAAACTTATGCACTTGGCGCTCCTTGGCCCTTCCATAATGCAACTCTTAACCAAATGCATCTAGCCTTCCTAGGCTCTTCCATGGTGCTATCGATCAAACTTGTTGCTAGTGCACTCGGCGCTCCCAGGCCCTTCCGACGTGCACTCTCTACACAATGGTACGCCCATTCCATGAGCGTGGCACTCATGCCAACTATATTCCTTATACGGCACCATACGCCTTTCCAAACCGCTAGACAAATCCAACTCTTACAATTTTGATGTACCCCGCTAGGTAGAGTTCGCAAACTCACTGCTACTCATTAACAGCACCTCCATTATAAGATTTCTGATGTGCTACCCTTGTACTCCGGTCCCCCATAAGACCTTCACCCAAGGTGAGCAACTTCAGACGATGTCTTCGTCTCTTGCTTTCACTATGCCACATTACCATAGTGGCATGAGGTCCTCCCCCACTTCATTCTTCGACACCCTATCGAAGCATTCTCAAACTAGGCGAACACCGATGAAGCTTTAACCCATGTAGGCGCTCCATGGCCCCTTCCTACAATGGAACAATCTCTTCACATCATGAGCATCTCATGCTCTTCCAACATACGGCTTCTCTTTGGCTTGAGCACTCCGCGGCCCTTCTCAAAACCAACTGACACACACAGGACCCTCTTGACCCTTGTTATGCTGATTACCTTCTGTTGACACAGACATACTCTGACCCTCATCATTGCCGCTTCACAACCAGTCACTTTGGCGCTCCATGGCCACTCCAAATGTGACACTAACCAATCGGTGATCTCATAAGTAATGCCTTCAGTTTTGTAGAACTTTGCTTCACTTCGACGACATGGGCGCTCCACGGCCCTTCCCAATGTCTGACCCACTAGCATTGGAGCTCCACGGCCACTCCAATGCAAATTTACTTTTGACCCTCTTGGTCACCAAACCTTTCGTGGTTGAAACTGAAGCTGACCCTACTATGACGATGACCCTTCTTGGTCCCTCACTAGCAACTCGTGCCCTTCGGTAAAACCAATGGTCTTTGTCTCCACTCAGATATACTGATCAATCTCCTTTGGTCTTCAAAGGCACTCTTGCCTTGGCCCACTTGGCCTTCATAAACTCAAAGTCGGAGCTTGCTGCCATAGCCCCTATTTGGTTGGTCCTCGTGACCTCCCACTTCACAACGAGCTGCTCGTGCCCTCCTTGACACTTCATGAGCAAGCCCTCTGTGAACATCTTGAATACTCTTCAACCCCTAACAAGGTTTCCTTCTCAAGGTAAACTTGACACTCAGTCACTCAGACGCATTCGACTTGTTCTTCCTGGTGCTACCCAAAGCACAAGGGTTGTCAAGAATTCCTTGCAGCTGATCAATTTCATTTAAGCCCAACTATGTTGGCAACCTCATACCAAACCCACAACTTACAAGTCCTTAAATCTTAAGAGAAATATGCCTTCACAACTGACAACCTGACGAAGTTGCGACGTATAACTCCCCAGAGATGCAACTGTTACAACGGCTTATAGTCTCTCGCAACCTTCCACGAACAAAGTGCAAGTAAACCATACGGCCACCAACCTTACCCTGTCACAGCTCTCACTTCAAGATTCCTATAAACAATGCCTTCACGACCATCATCTATAGGTTTCCTTACCTATACACCCAAGTCTATACCGACTCAACCATGTAGGGTTTTGCCACCTCGAGCATTCTGGATGATACAACCTTTTGCCACCAATACCCGCTTGCTAGACATCAAGCGTCTCACAAATTGTCGAACTCCTCGAGCTAACCAATTAAACCAAGCCTGTGCCCTTAACCAGTAGTACCGGGTTCACGAAAATTCATCATCCAACACTGAGCACCATTCCGCACCAACACACCTCTATCTTTAGAGTGAGTCGGCTCTGATACCAACTGTAACGGTCTGCGAGTTCGCGTAGCAGAAATTCGACTGTTCGGCGCCAAGACTTCCCAAGTCAAGGCCAGCCTATCACCTATCGAGTCCAAAGCATGACCCATCATCCAAAGACTTCGGTGCTCCTTAAGAAAATACCAACGAGAACTACTCTTAACGAGTCTCGCATGCATACGACTTACTGATTGCTTCCTAGTATCAAGGTTACCTTTACCAAGACACTCGCCCCATCGTAAGGTTCCACATCATCAAGACATTATGCCACACAACTGCTCACCCAACTGTGCCTATCACACAAGTTGATAGCAAGTAGTACAACAAAGTACCAAGACTAGTCGGCTTTCTATACCTCTTGTCGAGTCTCTTCATGCACACCCTCGAATAGGCAATCTTGACACTAAGGGCCATCTTCATGCCCAAAGGTTTACTTCCTCTTGCACCTCATGTGCACATATGTATGATGCTCCTAAGCATACATAACTCAAGCAAACACCCATGCCAACTTGTCCTAAAGTCAACCAAGCTAGTGTGCCTTCCATGCAAGTGAGTTCCATTCACCCAAACTCACATGTTGCCTGAGTGCGCAACTCTCTGATCCGAAGCCCCACAACGATGCCTTCAACTTAGCACGTTGTCGCCCACTATCGTGCCATTAAACTTACGGATCCTTGGTGTTTGGATGAACCTATGACCAATGCACCTTCCTCCTTGACATCACCATCATGAGTGTTGTCACCTTCGTAACGTGCCTTCCTTAGAGCAATGCTGCCTTACTAGCATGCCAATACTCCTTTGATGCACCATCACTTGGGCAACGCCTCTCACAAGGTGTACCGCATTCCCACGAAGCTACATCGAATATACCGCGGGGCATACCTATCCTTCACATGTAGCCTCTTATGTGGGAACCATGTACAGTATCGACCCTTCTGCATCATCGATGTTGTCCCTAAGACTCCCAGTCTTAAGGAGACACTGACATGCCCACTAGCACAATCAATGCCTGCCCCATGGGCATTCTCTAGCCCACAGGTAGCTCACTTAGCACACCATGCCTCCCCTTATAGAGCTCTTAGAGCCATTTCACTAGTTTCAGGAAAAAACATCAGTTTGCTTGAGGAGACATAAGCCCAAAATAATTCAATAATAACTATTTTCTCAATTACTGAAGTGCCCCTCGTGCAACCCCTGACACCACGCAAGCCATGCCAGAGAATCATAGAGCGCCGTGTGGCGCCAGCTCAACATACGGTCTGTGTTGCCCTCCCAAAGCTCGCCAAGTGTCGCGCACGTACTGCTCTCATTTTTCGTCCATGCCATGTGTCACCATCTGGTTCGCTACGCCTATTTTTCTTGCCAAATGTCGTCTCCTGATTGGGCAACGCCTATTTTATGAATAATTTTCATCCAACCATTGATTTAAAAGCTAATCAAACGGTCCAAATTTCATTTGAGACATTTTTGAAGGGTTTTAGCCTCAACACAACACCAATTTCAGGGAGAACACAAAATAGGAGTTTTAGAATAGTTTTTTTTTAGTGTTTTTCACCAGTTTTGAGCTAGAGGCAAGGATTTGAGGTTTTTGGAACAAAAAGTGGCAACTTGGAAGCATTTTTTGGAGAGATTCTACACAACAACTTCACTATTCAACTCCTCCAAGTGTAATCTTTATGTTTCTTATAACTTTTTCTCTTGTTTTTATTATTTTAAAAATAGGTATTATGGAGCAGAAATTTTGTTCTAGGGATTTTATTGGAACCCATTCTATGAACATGATTGTTTAATGTTTATTTAATATTATTAAAGTGTTTGAATTATCTAATTTAATGTGCTTAGTGCTCTTAATTAAATTGGCCATTTAATTAGATTATTTGTTAATTTTGTGTGTAATTGAAAAATTGATATGAAATTGTGAACATGCATTAAATTAGCATATGTGTAATGAGAAAGAAATTTTCATTATTTTGTATGTAATCACTTTTAAACTCTAGGTGCTTAATGACCTATGTATGCTTAGATGGTCATAGACATGTGGGCTAGGTTTATATGGATTATGATTAACATGACCATAGACATGTGAGTGATAATTATTTAAGTAGAGTTGATTAATAATTCATACATTTTAGTTACTATTAATGGGACATAAAAATTCATGGGAGTAGAATGAGGAAAGTTGAATTCCTAGACTTTTCTTCATTGTTTTTTATTTCTTTAATTAGTTTAGTTTCGTTATTTTAATTTTCCACTCATTTTCAATAGTTCAAATAGAAAGATAAAGTATATATTTCGATACTTAGTCCTAGTACACACCTTAATAAGTTCCTCGTGGGTACGAAAATCTTGTTCTTAAAAATACTTATTATTGGTACACGACCCGTGCACTTGCAGATTTCGTGTCAATTAAGCACAAAAAAGTCATAGAAATCTACTTGCCCTCAATTTCCTACACATGAATTAATCTACCATCCCAAGCAATTACAAACAAATTATATGACCAATTGACTCTAACCTATGTATGCATTCCTCTCTCAAGTGAAGTACACACAATATAGTAATCTAACCTAATGATACTCTTATGTCAATTAGATTACACTACTACTTTAGTAAGAAGTCAATTATAGACGACATATAGACAATCATACCTCTTAGCCTAGAAACCATGTATGTGATTCAATCAAGACAAACAATTAAATACTTCTCTCAAAGCTACCTAATTGTCTCTATGGTATTATTATTAACTAGACAAATAATGGCATACAAATTAGATTAAATAATTTAATTTAATTGAAATCACAATGGGAAGGAAAAATTGATTAATTCATTGCATAAAGAATATTGAGTTCAAGAGGATCCTAACAATAAATTTAGTTAACCATAATCATGTTCAATAAAATTCCAAAACAATGACAAAATACAGGATAATATATGAAATACAAAGGGTAAAGAAGGATAAAATCAATCTCCCGACTGTCATGTAGGAAACTAATCTCCACCCATTATCATCTAGGTGGACTTAAACTCTAACACTTTCAATCTTGAATCCTTCTCTTATTTGGACTCATTCTATAAATTATTGCCTCTTTCTCTAAATATTTATATTAGTGTAGAAAAGTGTTAAATAATTTGCTTGACTACTTCAGAGTTGTATTTATAGGCTAAGAGTTGTAAGTTACAAACAATTGTAGTCAACATAGGAAACATGGTCCAAATAGGAAACTAATCCAAATAGGAAGCTGATTCCACACACTAGAAAAACTAGGCACGTCGTACTTAATAAATTGTGCACTACAACACAAGCTGCTCAGTAGTTCTAGACGTTACGTGCATTGTGGCCTGAAATACATGCTCTGCTGCCAAGGGCTCTTAGGTCTAATATTGGTGAATGCAGACCGCAACACAAAATTACCCCCACCGTGGCATGGAGTTATCATACCCCCAAACTTAACTTTTTACTTGTCCTCAAGTAAAGCCAAAGCTAAATATTAAAGAACAACTCACTAACCAAACATGGGTATCCTATTCATAAACACATATCTACCAAAACATTCATATTTAATTAAAATTATCCCCTTCAAATATTGTACTATCTATTATAAAGAGGTTCACATGCGAACAAACAACTTTTCATCAATATAAGTGTATGCAAGATTTTTTATGAAATGATTCGTGTGTGTGTGTACTGCACATGATGTCATCCAATATACTTGTCAAATAAACTTATATGAGCATGCCAATGGACTAAGTCTTATAATACATCTCATATGTCTATTTTTCACACCCCTATTACTTGATGTAAATCATGCATTTGCATTTAGCTAAAAATTAAAAGGACTTTGCTTGCTTAAAATGTAATTGGCTTAGGTGGGATAGATAAATAGTGATATTTGGGCTCATTCCACACCTTAACTTGATTTTTATTCATCATGCAACATGTTCAAGAACTGTACAATCTTATTATAAAGAGGTTTACATGCCATCAAACAACTTTTCATCAATACAAGTGTATGCAAGATTTTTGATGAAATGATTCGTGTGTCTGTGTACTGCACATGATGTCATCCAATATACTCTTCAAATCAACTTATAATCATGCCAATGGACTAAGTCTTATAATACAATTCATATGTCTATTTTTCACACCCCTCTTCCCTAATGTAAATCATGCATTTAGCTAAAAATCAATAGGACTTTGCTTGCTTAAAATGTAATTGGCTTAGGTGGGGTAGATAAATAGTGATATTTGGGCTCATTTCACACCTTATATTGATTTTTATTCATCATGCAACATGTACGAAACAATTGAGCTTTTATTTAATGTTCTAGTGCATCCTATCTTTTTATTTTTCATTCCTTTATTCCACATTCTTTTGTAACTTACAACACATCCAAACTTATTTTATTTTTTAATTTATGCTTTTTTTTTTTGTTCATTAGGATGGTATTGTGAGTTATTTTTATTTTTATTATTTTATACACACACACACACACACAGATATATATATAATAGGGTGAACCACACTTCACCTCACTCTAGAGCACAATTCATAATTATATTTTTATACAAGATAAGAATGCAAGGATAAAGATAATACACATTTTTGGATAGGATCAAAATGTGGTTTAAAGACATGAAATGTATTTAATTAGGCTCAAATGGGTGATTAAGGATAAAAGTAATGGTTAGCTTGAAAAGCTCAATTGATTCAAATAAGGGCCTAAATTATTTCTAAATCTAAATCCTATTTAGGATTTATCTCTAAGGATGATCAAACAAATTCTAAAGCATGGAAGACTAGCATAACTCACACCAAATTTTCTTCCAATAAGAACACCAAAATCAATCATTAGCAGTGTGCAAAATTTGAATCAAAACAGTCTGAGAGAGTCCCAACTTAGTAAATAATCAAGTCTAAGTGATAAAGACACCTAAGAACTTACCCCTCTTGTACAAGAATCGAAAACATAAACAAAAAAAACCAGCAGATAGATACAGATAAGAATAAGGCAAATAACATATAATAAATTAAAGCAGTAAATGCTTTTCAATCACCATATAGTCTTAATATGTTGGCACATATATCGAGAATATGTTGATTGTACTAACTCATGCAGCAAAGCAAGAAAATACAGCAATATAACGTAGTAAACCCATTTAGGCTCCAATCCTAGTGGTAACGTTCATGGGTTGCTTAGGGTAATCACTCAGCAGCCAAATTCACTAAATGAAAAAAATAGTTATACAAACTCGATAAAATAAACACCAATACCTCTATCAGTCGGGACTACCCATCCTAACTGCTTAGGCTCCTATCACCAGTTGTCACCACAACTAATTTGATTCACAATGAATTTGGCCCAAAGCTACACCACCATGCAATGTGATACTAGTACCTATAATCAGTATGCGTGAGCAATATATGTATGATTTTTACCCATAAATGATTTTAGGAAAAAACTCTACCTAGTAATAACAATAAAAAAAAATACTTGATGTATTGTTATTATGGTAACTCCGTTAGATAAATTAAATTAACAAACTCCACCACCACCTCGTAATTCAATACAAAAAAAACACTCAATATATTGAGACTACAAAAACTCCTTTTTAAGAATATAATATTTCTCCAAAATATCTACATGATATTTTTAACACCTCTGAATCACTAATACAAAACAACATTCAACGTACTAGTGATATGGGAAAAGTAAAATATATTTTGATAAAAATATATTTTGTAAAAATGAAATTTTATGCAACACCAAAATCAGCTCAAAATGTGTAGAAAGATGTATGAGAAAAGAAGAGAAAATAAGAATGAAAGGTATATTTAGGAGTGAAAGGGGGTATTTATAGCTGATTTTTAAGCTGCCTGGACCCTCGTCGACCCTTCGTAGACACCTCATAGTGCATCTCCGCGAGGTCTCGTGGATCACCTTCGTGAACCCCTAGTGAGATATCAGAGAGGTCTAACGAGCTACAGATCCACAATGTGAACACTCGCAGACCCTTCACCTACCATCTCTATGAGCCACCTACGAGAACTCCTACAAAGTCCCTGCGAGCTCCTAAAAAATAATTTTTTAAGGCAAAACTTCACCAATTAAAAATCCATAAACACCTACTAACTCAGTGAAACAAATGCAAGTAAAAACATAATTTAACATGCAAACTACATGTTCCCAACCACTCTGTGGTGTGTGTAACAAACAAATGTACAAAGTGTTAAGATCTACTTTAGTATGTGTAATACTGATTATAAGTAAAGCACTGTACAAAGAGATAGACAAAAAAACTAAGAAAAATATTCAGACTCTATGTTTTACATACGGGAACGCCAATAAAGACTCAAAGGGACTTATAGGACTTACAATCTCCCTCTTTGGCTTTTTGTGGCAAGCACTGCACAACATATTCAAGAAAGCATCAAACACAATATATTCATACAAGATGATCTAAAGAAGTTCATTCCAATGAATAAACTCTAACATAGACAAGACACCACCAACACACCTACACTCCAAGTGCGTCTGTCTTGTAATGTTCCTTCCATCTTCACGAATCAACACATCCATCTTGAAGCAAACTCCAACTTCATAACTACAACAATATCCTATACAAATGAAACAACATATACTCGTGAATGTATTATCCATACCTATGTTTAGTTTATCCAAATACTATTGTGTTATCCCTACATAGGTACACACTGATAGGCTAAACATAAATAGTCAACCAAACTCCCCGAACTTCATGCAACATTCTCCCTAAATGTATGCAAGTTAGATAATATGATGTGATGCAAATCTACACTCACATCGCAAACAATGACGTAAACAAGTTGTACAATGTACAAACTTCTCCCCGCTTTTTTACACAGAAAGTCAATGGAACACCTTATATAAGGGAGAGAAGGCATACAATATGCAATAATCTTATACACTCATGCAACACATGCAGAGAGAAAATAAAGCATAAGTAAAAGAAAAATAAGTAAGCACATGATAAAGAAATAACATTTTATTAATTTCAAAATTTAATTACAATTTTTAGAAAAGAAAGAAAAATACAAAGAAACTAAGATTCTCCTCTCCCTTCATCTCTGTTAAGGTCACACAGAGAACCAATGCTGGACTTCGTATGGTCAGGAGGGTGGGAAGAAGGCTGAAGAACATAAGGAAACTCAATACCAAAAGTACCAAGTATTCCAAACAACTGAGCAAAGGAGTCAGAGGATTGTGGTAGCTGAATGTTTGAATCCTTGAGAAGGGAACTGGTGCTAACTCCAAATGAATGAATATGAGAAGGATCCACTCTTCTTGTAGGCTGAACAGACGGTCAAGACCCAAAAGATCAAGGAGAACCATGTCAAGTATGTTGCTGATGCTCTATTCTTCCCCTCTTATCATTAAGGTTCATAATCATCTGTTTGTAAAGTTTGCATTCCTGATGCTCTTCTACAAGTTCACCAAAAACCTTGTCCAAACGTTGAGTCATAGCGTCCACCTTATCACTAAGTGAGGGAGTCTCAGTCGAATGAGGAGGAAGAGGAACAAGAATAGAAGGAGTAGAATGGAAAGCACTCTAAAACGAAGAAGAAGAAGGCTCAAAGTTCCCAAAAGGATGGCGTAAAGCCAGAAAATGACTGCAAGAATAAGGAGTATGACAAAAGATAAAACCTTGAATAACATTACCGAAGATAGACTATCCCTAGCAAGTGATTAATGAAGGGTAATGAAAAGTAGAAGAATCAAGAGTGAAGGTACAAAAAATGATGGTTCTATAAATCATACCAGCGAGATCTATAGACTTACCATTGAGAATAGCACAAAGTGTCCTCTGGCATTAGGTAAAGAAGTGGAGTGAGTACACGGATGAATGTAATTGTTACTACATTTAGAAGCATATGCTAGAAGAGGTATTGGTCAGAGTAACAAAACCATTAGCATACTATGTGCTAGGATCGGCATGCATGGTAGCCATGGCAAACTGATCACGAGCTTTGAGGAGCTCAAGATCATCAAAAAAGTTGAGAGCAATAAGATCTTCAAATTCAAAAGGAAGAATGGGAAACAAAGGGTTTTTCATGTTCGAGAGAGATAAGAGGTCTAAGACATTAATTTTAGAGATGCTAACATCATGTCCCCTCAAAGAAAAAATTATAAAGGAGTTGGTACGATGAGCACGAATAGCAGAATAGAAATCCTCGAAAAAAGTATGATCGTAAGAGTAGGACAAAGAACAAGAGCAAGCCATGAAAAGAAAGTAAACCTTTCATGGATCTCAGGAAACTCCGTAATTTGAACTAAGCGCTCATAGATGAAAGATTAAGACTTCTTTTGCTGAAAAGAGGAGACATCTTTGTCTTGACCAGAACGGGATCTCTTAATTTTATGAGGCATTTTTTGGAGGAGAAAGAGGGGTAAAAGTTTTTAAGGGTACTAAAAAGTAGGTTAGAAGGTAGAGGCAAAAGTATTTTGAAGGTAGAAAGTGTTTAGAAATTTCTATAGTTTGAAACAAATGAGGAAATTGGGTTTATATAGGAAATTTGTAAGCTTCGCAGACCCGTCGAGACCATTCGTGGAAGGGTTTGACGAGGTACCCATGAGTGTGTAAAAACATTACCTTGGCGAGGGTCGACAAGGCCCCTATGAAGGTGCTCAGTGAGCAACCCTAAAGAGCAAGGAAAGAGAAAATCCCTTAAAAAATAAAAAATAGAAAAATAAACACAAAAATATTTACATACAAAATGTACTATAAGGAAGAGAGTGAGAAAATAATAAGATAACTCACATTAAACTAACTCACATCCAAAAATAGTTTGATCAAATTGCATCCCTCTATCTAAAAATGAAGTGATAAGGGGGCAGAATATAATCTTTGGTTCATATGAGAATGAGGAGTATAAACCACTTGATAATTCTTTGTTTTAGAAATTCTTGATTGACTTGTCGAACAGTCATACATATGACTAGGAGAGCTTTTAGAAAGTTTTTTCCTTTCTTCGCTTTGTCGCCAGTGCATAATACTCCCAGAAATAAAATGATCAGAAGAACCACAATAGGTACATTTTTAGAAGTTATAATGAAAAGAGCAAGGGGGAGATCTCCTAGTACTACTTTGAACATATAGTAGACACTGATTACAAAGGCGGCCAATAGTACCACAAGTGTAACAAGTACTAGTAGAAGAGTGACATAAATTGGGTCTCTATCTCTGAGGAGTAAAACGAGGAGGAGAATGAGAGGTAGAATTGCCAACATTGAGTCACACACAGGAATGAGAACTCAATCTCACACAGTGGGGTCTAATATGCCCATAATGATGACAAGAGAGGATGAAGTGTGTAGATAGTGGCAATAGACCATCACCGATATGATGAGAAGAAGAAGCATGAGGTGAGATGTTCAACATGCTAGAAAAGACTGGCTAAAACGACACCTATGACTTACCTTTTGTAGCAACTTCACCTTCATCTTTAGTAGCAACAGTCTTGTGAAGAGGATATTTTGCAATAGTTCTGATGAAGAGAGGAGCAGTAGTAGAAGCAATAGCAATATAAGTTACAAATTTAACAAGGGGAGAAGCAAAACCAGTAGTAGAAGGAGTGGGAGCTGCACAACCATCATCAGTAAAACCCAACCCACGTCTATCATTCGGTGCCTTGATTCCAACAAGAATCTTATCAAGCTTCTGACTACCCATTAGAAGTTTCTTTATAATGGGTCGGGAGTGTTACAAATCCTTTTCAAGGTCAGAATACTTTGCACTCAAAACAACGAGTAGGTCATCTTTTTCATTAATGGATGCCTCAAGAAATTTGGTAGAACTGATGGGTAAATTTTAGTACTCGTAAGTGTACAAACCACTTGAAGCAAGTGATACGTAAACTCCGAGGTCAATCTCTTAAGAAATTATAGTAGTTTTAAATAATTGTCCTAACCTACAAAAATACCTAAAAACTGACAGAAAATCAATAAATCAAATTCACAAAGAGCAAAAGCGAGAACGAACAATGATTATGGAAAACAATATTTCGAACTAAAACTAGCTCAAAAAGGTTTTATAACAATCAATGGAGGATATATGGATGTTTAGCTTAGTTGACCATGCTTGCAATGAAATAATATGGTGAATTAACATGAACGAACTTAT
This sequence comes from Elaeagnus macrophylla, assembly GCA_029378325.1. Classification (NCBI taxonomy): domain Eukaryota; kingdom Viridiplantae; phylum Streptophyta; class Magnoliopsida; order Rosales; family Elaeagnaceae; genus Elaeagnus; species Elaeagnus macrophylla. The sequence goes on along the minus strand of CM055647.1, from coordinate 12,993,000 downwards.
AAATAAAGATTACCGACTTTCTTTTTATTTACGAAAATTTCTATGGATATGGGGTAATGTTTTTGGTAATTAAATAACTAATATCCTATGAATCAGGTATATTAACTAGCAATCAAATTATACTTAAGAAAAAACATGCCAAACAATCAAATGCCATGATTAGGTCATTAAATTGAATCTTTGATTAAGTTTTTCACAATCTAGTTACGATGGTATTCCTAAAACTAAATTCCTAGATTTTTCAATCTATTTATGAACCTCAAATTGGCTCATAAAAATTCACAAATAAATATTTAAATAAACTCTTAATCAAAAGGTAACTTTATTTATTTTATGTAATAAAATTGTTCATGATAATAAATCTAGCAAATATGGCAACACAAGCTAAACACCCATGATAAAATTAGTCAAACATGTTTAGATTTATATTCATAGACAAAGAGAATCTAACATACATTCTAAGAGAGAAGAAGAAGAAGAATAAAAATATAATAACAACAAGAAACCTAAATCTTAATACCACAAATGGTTTGGATGACGTTTCCTTCCCCAAAACCTTGATCTTCAATTTTCAATGGTTTCTTGTATCCTTATAATTGGTTCTCTTACCTCTTAGAATGTGACAAAACTCCAAAAATTCTAATAAGTTTTGTAATAAATCATATATTAAATTCTGTGTAACTTAGAAACCTAATTGGGTATTTATAGGTGTAAGGGTTACATAAAATTTGGGCTCCCAAAATTGTATGCGAGCCTCAACATGTAGTTTTCCTCACCACGGCACAAGGCTAAAACAGAGTGCCATAGTAAAAACAAAGACTAGTGCATTGTGGCACACAATTTCTTCCGTAGTGACATATGTTGAATTCTCACTCCCATACAAAAACCCGAGGGTTGTACGCCACAACAAACAATTTCTTCTACCGTAGCACGCTTTTCTTGTGTCTTCAAATTTACCCCTTACATACTGGTTGATTTCTAAGTAAGTCTTACATGCCTTGATCCCTGTTGCTTCTAAGTTAATATTAGAGTTCTTCAAGTGTTCCATTTTTGCATGTTTGCATTATTTAACTCTTTTGAAGCTAAAAACACCTAAAATACACCAAAATTTTCCTATGATTTCGAAATAATAGATTTAAGTAAACAATTAAATAAAATCATTATAATTATTTGCTGTAATTAAGTGCAATAAATCACAGAATATTAGTTTTTCAAGCACTCATCACAACCCCTAACCAGCTCTTTCTAGTCTCTAGAAGTGAAGTGATCTAAAAACTAAAAAAGAAATAAATAAACTAAACTATACTAACCTAAATTACTTTCTTAGATTGTCATGATTGCATTTAGCATATACAACAAGCCTTTAAACCCCTAGATGGTCCTAGTGGACAAGTTATAGTCTCATGAGAGCTTCCAGTGATGCTACCCACAAACATCCTAAGACACTAAAACTACCAATGACTCTAAACATGCTCAAATCAATTCATGCATATGTCTAAAAAAAATTCATGACAAATGGCATATGAATTAGTTGAAAACCACTCGAGTTCAAAAATAGTCCAAATATCAAATCCATTTTTGTAATTGGCTCTTGAACAAACAATCAAACCACAATCCCTATTTGTAACAATACCGGATTGTGTTATGCATGGTATTCATAGAGAATTGCTATCCCAAACTCCATAGGCTTACCTTTCAAATCCATCTCCACTAATGTAGAAACCACAAATACCTTGAATTAATAGGATTTCATTAAGCTTCTAATGTTGGGCTAAGGTGTGGGGTTACGAAAGAACGGGAAGGTTATTCTAAAAAAGATAAGAGTGTTTAGCATTTTTAGAGTATCACCATTAATTTAAGGTTTTCAATAACTCACAAACTTACCCAACCTTTCAACCAAATATTTTTCGCCTTCCTCCTATTTTATAAATTCCATGTTTCCCTTAACCTTTGTTTACTTTCTCTTTTCTTTTGTAACTCTTGCTTATTATTATTGTTTTTTTTTATGAGTAAGAGACATATAACTCCCTTCCAATTTAAATGCTCATGAAAAACTTGTACTACATTGAGTACTCTTATCACTAAGGGTAGGACAATGTATATTTGACTCATAGAGGTAGGTCATTGTAGATTTAAGAAAGAAAACTTCTAAGGTTAAATTATATAATAATTAAGCTCAAAAAGGGTAACTATGGATGAACTAATATGGGGAGGCTTAAAAAGTTCAAACAGTCCAATAATGGTCTAAATTAGTAAGTAATATGTAGTTCTATTATTTTGCCTCAATAGATTCTCAAGTAAGTTCTAGAGTTTGATGATACTTGAAATATATCACGAACATGCATACATTGCAACAATCCAAAATAGTGACACTAACCACACAAACTATACCACAAAAGCCTCAACTAAATGAATCTAACATTTTTATGTCTTTTTACTTCGGTGGAAATCAATTTATTTCACATGTCATTGTTATTACAATCATATTAATATCATAGACTTGTGAGTTGATTCGAGTAAACTCAACATTATCCTAATATAAATCAAATAAAAATTTGACAAACAAGTACAAAAGTTAAAAATTTGTCCTAACTCATGCTCATGGAAATATTTTTCCCACTCCCAACCTAATTCCTACATTGTCTTCAATGTACCAAAGAAAAAAAAAAGGAAATTAAATTAACAAGTGAAGTAGTTACCCCCTTTTTGTATATTCATTATGTGTGCATTTCATTCAAGATCTGTCTCACCACTCCTTTGCCTTTCTCAAATTATAGCACTAAGCTTCTCATATGGCATGTTAAGTGGAACTATCTTGTCACTTGATTGAACTCTTGGAAGAGAAACCCCAAAATTTTTGAAACCCTAGGTGCTTAGTGATGAGTGCTCGAAAAGCACTAATATTTCGTGATTAATTATGCTTGATTGATTGATATATAGATTTATTATGACTATTATTTCGATTATTTTCATAAATCTATCCATTCGGAGTCACGGGTATATTTTAGTGCATTTCAGGTGTTTTTAGCGTCAAATGAGTCAAATGATGAAATCACGCAAAGACGGGACACCTACGGCGCTCGGATCACAAGTTACGGGATAATCAAGACAAAATATGTAAGCCTTACATATAGTGCCATCACATATGTAAGGGGGGACGTGAAAAGAAGGAAATCATCGCGCGCCGCGGCGGAAGAATCGCATGCCGCGGCGTGAGGCTCTCGGGTTGAATTCTGGAAAACAATGAAGCATCGCGCGCCGCGGCGGGATAATTGCATGCCGCGGCGGGGAGCTCTCGGGTTTTTGCATATTTTTCAGAAATTGTGTTGCGCCGCGGCGGGGAAAATGCATGCCGCGGCGCGCCTATTCCTATGGCACATAGGATTCGTGTAAACCCTTACATCTATAAAAACCCCCCTTAGAGTCCCCCTTACAGAGAACTCGAAATAACTTGACCAACTCATACACAACTCTTCCTCTTCTCAATTTTGCGACCCAAACACGACATTCAATCAGCTTTGAGAGCGTTGCCACACTATAACGAAGCGAGAGATACCATTCTAAGGATTCAAGGAAGCCAACGACGATCGAAGATAAAGCTTACGGAGGAGTACGTCAACCGATCCATAAGCGGTATTTAGATTTAGGTTTTCATTGTTGTTATAGAATTAATTTATCTTCTCCATTTGTTAAAGTGTATGATCGTATTTTATTTGTCTATGAATAACAATATGAACATGAGCGGCTAGTTTCATTATGGATGTTTAGTTTGTGTTGCCATGTTTGCTAGGATTGTGTATGGTGTATTTAATTGATTTATGAATGAATTACTTTTTGATTAAGAGCATGTTTAAATGTTTGATTATGAATAATCATGGGCCAATTTGATGTTCGTAGTTAGATTGAAAAATCTGAGAATTTAGTTATAGGAACATCACCTTAACTCTATTCCGAAACACTTAATCAAAGCTTCAAGTTAGTGACTTAGTCATAGCATTAATTTGATTGGCATAATTTCCTTGCGCATAATTTGATAGCTAGTTAATTTACCCCCGCCAAAGGCAGTTAATTAGTTAATCAATAAAGAGACCTACCCCCGCCAAAAGGAGTTTCGTAATTAAAAGGAAAGCCGGTAGTTTAATTCATATAGGACGTTCATGCATATCACCATACCTTTTCGATGCAAACATGGTTAACCAAGCTAAACGTCCATACATCCTCTATTGATATTTGATTTGATTGAATCGATTGTCTGATTGCCATCTTGATTTCGTGTGATTTTCGTATAATTGTTCCAGTTACCAAAACCAAACAAACTCTTTTTACAGTTTTATTAGCATTAGGATTCTAGTTACTTAGAGTTTTAGTTTCACTAGAACTCTATTTAATTAGTGTTTTATTTTCATTAGAACTCCATTTAGATTAAAAAGCTAGTTATTTAAAACCACTGCAATTCCTTGAGAGACCGACCTTGGAAGTTGCTTATCACTTTACTACGAGTGATTCGTACACTTGCGAGTACACATTTTAACACATCAAGTTTTTGGCGCCGTTGCCGGGGAATTGGCGTTTTAGATAATTTTCTTTTTAACTTTTTAGAGTTTCTGATTTATTTATTTATTTATTTATTTTATTTATTTGTTTATTTTATTTATTTCTTTATTCAAAAAAAAAAAAAAAAAATCCAAAAAAATCAGAAAATCAAAAAATCAAAAAAATAGTGCTTAATTTCAAATTTCACTGCTACCTTGATCTTTGTTTGCTTTTTATTTGTGCATGCAGGGTAGGAGATCACTTAACAAGGAACTCTCTCCTTACATTGACAACATTCATAGAGTCAAACACCGATCAAAGAAACTGGACAATCAATTTCAAGAGGACGAAGTCCAACAACAATTACAAGCAGCAATGGGTGAAAACGTAGCTAGGCAAATGATGAACAAAGAGTTTGCAAGACCGATCATTGGGACCGCCACATCATGCATTCAACTTACAGAGGCGGCTAGGAATTATGAATTGAAAAATATTCATTATTCCATGCTTCCCTCCTTTTACGGTATCCCTAATGAAGATCCTTTAAATTTTATGCGTGAACTATATGCTACTGTGCAAACTTTTCCATTGCAGGGACTTAGTGAAGATCAGCTACGCATGAGGTGTTTTCCATACACTCTCAAGGATAGAGCTAAGTCTTGGCTAATGACGTTGGCACCCGGTTCTTTGGTCACATGGGACGATGTTTACAATAAATTCATGGGTAAGTTCTATTCCCATCAAAAGACATCTGATCTAAGAACAAAAATTGCTACTTTTTCGCAGATGGACGGAGAACCCTTCCACGAGGCTTGGGACAGATTCAAATTGCTGTTGATACAATGTCCACATCACCACTTCCCGTTGCAGTTACAGAATCAGTTTTTCTACGACGGATTGACACTACAATGTCAATTCACAGTTGACAACGCTGCAGGAGGAGCTATGGGTGAGAAAACAGCGGATGAAACATACGAGCTATTCGAGATGTTAGGAGCCAACTCCCAACAAAAGAGCGCTAGAGGAAGAAGAGCTAGAGTCCACGAATTAGGATCCAACAATGAAATGGCCATGCAACTTGCTGAATTGACGAAACAAGTGCAACTTCTCACAACCTCAAATGTTAATCAAATGCCAAAACACGAGGTATGTGGAGTTTGTGGTTCATATGGACATGGAGCTAATGTTTGTTCTTTTGCAGGTGATCCTTATACAGGTACTACTGAGGAGGCGAATTCAATGCAAGGGTACCAACCTAGACCTAGGAACGACCCTTATTCAAACACCTATAACCCTGGATGGAGGAATCACCCTAATTTTGGATGGAAACAGAACAATAGCCAACCATTTGTCCAAAACCAAGCTCAAGGCCAAAATGTAAACCGACAATTTCCACAAAATAAGCCAACCGTAGAGGAAACCCTAAACAATTTTATACAATCTTGTAGTGGTAGGATGGACTCTATGGAAGCATCAATCAAAAGAGTGGAAATGCAAGTGGGGCAGCTAGCGGAGCAAATGTACAAACAAGAGACGGGAAAGCTGCCTAGTCAACCTGAACAAGCAAAGGCGATCACAGTTTTTCAAAATGATGAGGAGGTACTTAATGATTTACCTGATAATTTATCTGATAATTCTAATGTTTTGTTGTCTAGTACAGGTAACTTTGAAGGTGAGGATTCAACTCTCAAAGGAGATGATGAGCTTAATACCAAACCAAATGAACTTCCCAAGAAAGAAACATCCAACATTTTTCGATTGCACAAGTCAATGGATCCATACCGACCACCAATACCACCAATAAACCAGTTTGAGGAGACAAATCAGAACTTTATCATCAAGAAGAATAGAAGCAAAGAGAATGAGATGTCAAAAATTGGTAGTCCAATAATCCAACCGCACTTACCTCTCAAAATGAAAGATCCAGGTAGTTTCCACATTAACATCACTATGGGAGATAAGAGGGTATTCGAGGCTATGCTAGACTTAGGAGCAGGTATAAACCTAATGCCATATTCAGTATACTTGCAACTAGGATTAGGAAAGCTTAAAGAAACAAGGATGACCCTTCAACTTGCGAACGGTTCTATTCAATACCCAAAAGGAATAGTGGAAAATTTATTGGTACAGGTGGACAAGTTTATTGTACCAGTAGACTTTGTGGTGCTTGAGATGGACAAAAATTTTCTTCAGGACAAGGAACATACAATTATTCTTGGTAGACCATTCATGGCCACGACCAAAACAACTATTGAGGTCCATAATAGGAAGTTATCAATGACAGTTTGTGGAGAGACTGTAACATTTGGAATTTTTCAACCCTCTCCTATTTCTTCTAACATTCAATCGCAGGATAGCATAAGTAACAGAATTGAGGCTCAAAACATTGGATGGAGAGGGAAGGACAAACTGATAAATTTAAGTCGGGATGATGCCTACAAAGAACGCATTAAGCATTCTAATTACAAAAACTCGACTGGGAGGACGAAAGCTCATTTCAAGAAAGATAAGGGAGGAGATAAACAGTACAATTACATATTTAACCCCCCTTGACACGAGATCAGTCACGTCTTGCTAAGACGTTAAACTAAGCCCTTAATGGGAGGCACCCATTCGGTATCGTATCTCTTTCGTTGTCTTTATTTCTTTTATTTCTTTTTCATTTATTTTCTTTCATTTTTCATTTTATTTTTGATTGTTTAACTTAGTTTGATGTTTTTGTGTCTTCAATTGCCTTAGTTATAATTAAAAATTGGGTTTGAATGTGAATTGTGTGCATACACTTTGAGGTTCAATATATGTTCATACATTCTTCATCAGAGAAGCGAGGAACAGTGAACCGGAGCATAGCGAGTAACGACACAATTTCATACGAAAGGGGGGTAACTTCTTACACTTTTTCTTAATTTCTTTTGTTCTTCTTTTTACATTGAGGACAATGCAGAAAATAGGTTGGGGGTGGGAAGAATATTCCATGAGCATGAAATATGACCAATTTTAAATTTTTAACTTTGTCACTTGAATTGTTTTTAGTTAGTGTCGTGTCTACTTGATTCAATCCGAAAATCTATGATATTAACATGATTGTAATGACAATGACATATGAGAGATGTTAGATTTTTACCTAAGCAACGAAGCACATAAATGTTGGATTCATCTAATTTGAGAATTTTGTGGTACATGTGGTATGTATGCATGGTTAGTTTAACTATTCTGATTTGTGGAATGTATGCATGTTCATGATATGTTTTAAGTCTCAACAATCTCTAGAACTCATTTGAAAACACGTTGAAGCGAAATAATAGAAACAAACACCACTTAGAAAATGATTTAGGCCATCTTTGGACCGTTTGGACTTTTCATGCCTCCCCGCAATATTTTATCAATAGCACACCCTTGAACTCAACATTGACATACATTGAACTACCCTTAGTGATAAGAGTACTTAATGTAATATTTGATTTTCATGAGCAATTATGTTGTGTTTATCTTGCTTCATCATAAAAAAAAAAAAAAAAAAAAAAAAAAAAAAATGATGATGATTGAAACAGTAAGCAAGAATAAAAAAAAAAAAAGAGAAGAAAATCAAGCAAAAGATCCAAAGGACATTTGAATTGAAGGGAGGATGGAAAAGAACACTTGGTAAAAAAAAAAAAAAAGGGGGTTGAAAATATGTTTGTGAAATAAAAGGTACTCTTATCATATGAAAACATCATTTTTGTACTTTCATGATCACACACCTAGCCACAACTTTACAAGCTTAATGAAGTCCTATTGATTCTAGGTAGTTTAGTTTCTATATTAGTGGAGATGAGTTTGAAAAATGAGCATATGGAGTTTGTAAGTGCAAAAATTAACATTCATATTTTACTTGCACATTTATGAGATATTGAAATTTAATCTATGAATATCATGCATGACACGGTCAGATAGTGTAACTAACGGGTTTGTGGTGTGATTGGTTGTTCAAAATTCGATTACCATGATGAGTTTGATGTTTGGACTGTTTTTGAGCTTAGGTGATGTTTAACTATTTCATGTATCATTCGTTGTTAACAATTTTTGAGACGTATGCATGGATTGATTCAAGTATTGTTAGAGTCTTTATTAGTTTTGAGTCTTTAGTTGTGTCAGTTACGATGTTTGCGGGTATCATCACTGGAAACCCTCACGAGACTATAACTCGTCCACTAGGGCCACCTAGGGGTTTAAAGGCTTGTTGCATACGCTAAATGCAACCGTGACAATCTACGGAAGTGATTTAGGTTAGGCTAGTTTATTTCATTTGTTTTTAATTTTATTTTAGGTCGCTTCACTTGCTAGAGACTAGCAAGAAGCTGGTTGGGGGTTGTGATGAGTGCTCGAAAAGCACTAATATTTCGTGATTAATTATGCTTGATTGATTGATATATAGATTTATTATGACTATTATTTCGATTATTTTCATAAATCTATCCATTCGGAGTCACGGGTATATTTTAGTGCATTTCAGGTGTTTTTAGCGTCAAATGAGTCAAATGATGAAATCACGCAAAGACGGGACACCTACGGCGCTCGGATCACAAGTTACGGGATAATCAAGACAAAATATGTAAGCCTTACATATAGTGCCATCACATATGTAAGGGGGGACGTGAAAAGAAGGAAATCATCGCGCGCCGCGGCGGAAGAATCGCATGCCGCGGCGTGAGGCTCTCGGGTTGAATTCTGGAAAACAATGAAGCATCGCGCGCCGCGGCGGGATAATTGCATGCCGCGGCGGGGAGCTCTCGGGTTTTTGCATATTTTTCAGAAATTGTGTTGCGCCGCGGCGGGGAAAATGCATGCCGCGGCGCGCCTATTCCTATGGCACATAGGATTCGTGTAAACCCTTACATCTATAAAAACCCCCCTTAGAGTCCCCCTTACAGAGAACTCGAAATAACTTGACCAACTCATACACAACTCTTCCTCTTCTCAATTTTGCGACCCAAACACGACATTCAATCAGCTTTGAGAGCGTTGCCACACTATAACGAAGCGAGAGATACCATTCTAAGGATTCAAGGAAGCCAACGACGATCGAAGATAAAGCTTACGGAGGAGTACGTCAACCGATCCATAAGCGGTATTTAGATTTAGGTTTTCATTGTTGTTATAGAATTAATTTATCTTCTCCATTTGTTAAAGTGTATGATCGTATTTTATTTGTCTATGAATAACAATATGAACATGAGCGGCTAGTTTCATTATGGATGTTTAGTTTGTGTTGCCATGTTTGCTAGGATTGTGTATGGTGTATTTAATTGATTTATGAATGAATTACTTTTTGATTAAGAGCATGTTTAAATGTTTGATTATGAATAATCATGGGCCAATTTGATGTTCGTAGTTAGATTGAAAAATCTGAGAATTTAGTTATAGGAACGTCACCTTAACTCTATTCCGAAACACTTAATCAAAGCTTCAAGTTAGTGACTTAGTCATAGCATTAATTTGATTGGCATAATTTCCTTGCGCATAATTTGATAGCTAGTTAATTTACCCCCGCCAAAGGCAGTTAATTAGTTAATCAATAAAGAGACCTACCCCCGCCAAAAGGAGTTTCGTAATTAAAAGGAAAGCCGGTAGTTTAATTCATATAGGACGTTCATGCATATCACCATACCTTTTCGATGCAAACATGGTTAACCAAGCTAAACGTCCATACATCCTCTATTGATATTTGATTTGATTGAATCGATTGTCTGATTGCCATCTTGATTTCGTGTGATTTTCGTATAATTGTTCCCGTTACCAAAACCAAACAAACTCTTTTTACAGTTTTATTAGCATTAGGATTCTAGTTACTTAGAGTTTTAGTTTCACTAGAACTCTATTTAATTAGTGTTTTATTTTCATTAGAACTCCATTTAGATTAAAAAGCTAGTTATTTAAAACCACTGCAATTCCTTGAGAGACCGACCTTGGAAGTTGCTTATCACTTTACTACGAGTGATTCGTACACTTGCGAGTACACATTTTAACACATCACTTAGAGAAGAAGATGAACATTTCTTGGATTCTTGAGTAAATCTGAGCAAATAGTGCAAGGAAACACTAGAGAGGAAGGTTAGATTGAAGAAATTAGTTAAAAGGAAGTGGTTTTTGGTGCGAAAGGGAAAAAGTAGAGAAAATGGGGGGTGTTCATGGGTTATGAGAGAAAGTGAGAGAAGTGTGGGAAATTTTTAAAATTAAATTTTACAAACCTGAGCCACCCCCTTTTATGGTGAAAATTTTTAATGTGTGCCATGGCACAATGTTTTTCCTGCCACGGCACAATGCAGATGTTAGGTCCCAGCCAAAAACTTGAGACTAGTCTGCAAAAAAATTGAGAATGATGCTCTTCAGAATACAAAATATTGTGTCATGGCACACACACTTAACCAATCTTTTGATTTTTTTTAAAAGAAAATTAACATAAAATAAATTCTACCTAAAAAATAAAAATGGACCATGAATCCACCCCCAACCGAGATTGGGCGATGTCTACATTTCCACAAAAGATTTAAAATAAAATAAAAACTAAAGAAAATAAAAGAAAAGAAAATAAGGTACTGAATGGGTGCCTCCCATTAAGGGCTTAGTTTAATGTCTTAACAAGACGAGGCCGCTATTGTGTAAATTTATCGAATGGACGTTTTCTAAAGTGAAGATTAATCTACCTCTATTAGATGTGATTAGAAATGTACCTTATTATGCAAAAATATTTAAAGAATTAAATACTAAGAAAAGAAGGCATACGCTTAATGAAAAAAAAATAGTATCTAAAATTGCTAGTACAGTGCTTTTCAACGGAATCTAACCCCAAAGTTAAAAGATCCAGGTAGTTTTATCATTAATATTACTATGGGGGATAGGAAAGTGGCTAAGGCTATGCTTGATCTAGGTGCTAGTATAAATTTGATGCCTTACTCTATTTTCTTGCAGTTAGGTTTGGGAGCAGCCTTCACTTGTTCAGGTTAACTAGGCAGCTTTCCTATTTCTTGTCTGTGCATTTGTTCAGCTAGCTGCCCCACATGTACTTTCCACTCTTTTTATTGATGCTTTTATAGAGTCCAACCTTTGTTCAGTTCATGTGTGGTGATCATTACTAGATTGTATGAAAGCAATCAAGGTTTCCTCTAATGTTGGTCTATTGGGTTGATTTGGTGGAAATGGTTGGTCCATGTTTTGGCCTTGTGTTTGGATTTGGCCAAAAGGTTAGCTATTGTTTTACATCCAAGAAAAGTTTGGGTGATTTCTCCATCCAGGGTTATAGAAATTAGAATAAGGGTCATTCCTAGGTCTAGGTTAGTACCCATGCATCAAATTAACCTCTTCACTAGTACCTACATAAGAATCACCTGCAAAAGAACAAACATTAGCTCTATGCCCATAAGAACCATAAACTCCACATACCTCTTGTTTTGGCATTTGATGCACATTCGTGGTAGTGAGGAGTTGCACTTGTTTAGTTAACTCTGCAAGTTGCAAGGCCATCTCATTATTGGAGCCTAATTCATTGACTCCAGCTCTTCTTCCTCTAGCACTTTTTTTTGTTGGGATTTAGTTCCCAACATCTCATAAAGCTCATATGTTTCTTATACTATTTTCTCACCCATATCTCCACCTGTAGCATTATCAACTGTATATTGACACTGTAGTATCAATCTATCATAGAAAAATTGGTTTTGCAATCGCAGTAGGAAGTGGTGATGTGGACATTGTACCAAGAGTAACTTGAACCTATCCCAAGCTTCGTGAAAGAGCTCTCCTTTCATCTGTGAAAAAGTGACAATTTTGGTTCTTAGGTCAGAAGTCTTTTGATGGGAATAGAACTTACCCGTAAACTTGTTATAAACAGCTTCCTAAGTAGACAAAGAACTAGGTGTCAATGTCATGAGCCAATACTTAGCTCTATCTTTGAGGGTTTAAGGAAAACACCTCATCCTAAGTTGATCCTTACTAAGTCCCTGTAGTGGAAATGTTTGCACAGTCACCTAGAAATCACGAATAAAGTCAAGAGGGTCCTCATTAGGAGTATCGTAAAAGGAAAGAAGCATGAAATAATGAATATTTTTCAATTCATAATTTTTAGCTGCCTCTGTCAGTTGAATGCATGTGTAGCAGTCCCAATGATAGACCTTGCAAATTCCTTCATTACCATCTATCTAGCGATGTTGTCACCTAATATCGCCTGCATTTGAGGTTGATCTACTTTCTCTTGAATATGAGTATTCAGTTTCCTTGACAATTGTTTGATCCTATGAATGTTATCAATGAAGGGAGTAAGTTTCTTATTCAGTGATCTTCTACCTTGCATGCACTGACAAAAAACAAACAAATATCAAGGCAGCAAGAATTTTATAGCAACGAAGAGTACTTTCAGAATGAAAATTAAAAGCTACTTTTTTTTTTATGAAAAATAAAATGCAATAAAAGCAAATAAATAGAAAACCTAATATATAATCTCCAAAAATTTAGAAAAAATTATTTAAAACACCAATTTTCCTGGCAAAGGCGCCAAAAACTTGATGTGTAAATTTTAGTACTGTCAAGTGTAAACCACTTGTAGCAAGCAATAAGTAAACTCCGAGGTCGATCTCTCAATGAATTACAGTAGTGTTAAATAATCATCCTAACATACTAAAAATTAACAGAAAAGTAATAAATCAAATCGCAGAGAGCAAGAGGAAGAATGACCAATGATTATGGAAAACAAACTAAGAAAACAATATTCCGAACTTAAACTAGCGCAAAAAGGTTGATAACAATCAATGGATGATATATGAACGTTTAGCTTAGTTGATCATAATTGCATCGAAATAATATAGTGAATTAACATAAATGAACTTATAAATAAAGATTATCGGCTTTCCTTTTATATACAAAAATTCATATGGATTGGGTAATTTTCTATGGTGATTAACTGACTAATATCCTATGGATCGAGTATACTAACTAGCAATCAAATTACACTCAAGAAAAAACATGCTAAACAATCAAATGTCATGACTAGGTCATTAAATTGAATCTTTGATTAAGTTTTTCACAATCTAGTTGAGGTGGCGTTCCTAAAACTAAATTATCATATTTTTCAATCTATTTATGAACCTCAAATTAGCCCATGAAAATTCGCAAATAAATATTTAAACAAACTCTTAGTCAAAAGGCAACTTTATTTATATTATACAATAAAATTGTTCACCATTATAAATCCAGAAAATATGGCAACACAAGCTAAACACCTATGATAAAATTAGCCAGACATGTCTAGATTCATATTCATAGACAAAGAGAATCTAATATACATTCTAAAAGAGAAGAAGAAAAATAAAATTCTAATAACAATAAGAAACCTAGATATAAATACCACAAATGGTTTGGATGGCGTTTCCTTCCCCAAAAGCTTGATCTTTAATCTTCAATGGCTTCTTGCATTCTTAGAATTAGTTCTCTTGCCTCTTTAATGCGACAAAACTCCAAAAATTGTAATAAGTTTCGTAATAAATCATATATTGAATTCTGTGTAACTTGGAAACCTAATGGGGTATTTATAGGTGTAAGGATTACATAAAATTTGGGCTTTGTACGTTCGTTGCGACACCTATTTTTCCCTGCTGTGGCACAAGGCTAAAACTGAGTGCCATATTAAAACAAAGACTAGTGCACTGCAGTACATAATTTCTTCTGTCATCACACGTTTTGTTTCTTGTGTCTTCGTATGTACCCCTTATATACTCGTTAGTTTTTGATGTAAGGCTTACATGCTTTGATCCTTGTTTCTCCTAAGTTGATATTTGAGTGCTTCAAGTGTTCCATCTTCACGTGTTTGCATTATTTAACTCTTTTGAAGTTAAAAATACCTTAAATAATCCAAAACATACCTACGATTAAGAAATAATAGATTTATGCAAATAATTAATTAAAAGTGTTATAATTAAATCTATTTGTTGCAATTAAGTGCAATAAATCACGGAATATTAATACTTTTCAAGCACTCATGAAGAATTGCCCATATTTTAAACTTTATCCTATAGAGATAACAGCTCCTCATCCTTTTCAGATAAGGCATGAACAAGATATGCCTTTTCACTTTCTAAAATCTCATTCTTCTTTCCAAAAGAAGAGATTCTTTCAACTTTCTCTTCTAAAAGATCTGGACTACTATTCGCAGATCTTCTGAAGTTTGAAGTCTCTTCAAGGTTTATTCAAGAAGCCACATCCTTTGACTTGTTTGATTTTGCCTCAATAACCATGTCTTTGAACCTTTTTTGCATAATCTCACATTTCTTTAAGAGATCATTCTTGTCTTGGTTGTGGGTGAACTACTTCTTATCAAAATCAGCTTTTATAGCACTTAACTCTTTTTCTTTAACTTCGAGGTTGTCCAAAGCCTTCTTTCGAGCTTTATTTGTCTTAATATGCTCCTTGAGCAATTAGTTGTAAGTATCTAGGAGCTCATCATGCTCATCCTCATCGAGGAATCTAGAAGATTAAGAGGTTTTAGTGGGATGATTATCTTTAGTTTCCATAAAGGCTACAAAGTTACTTTCATCCTCTACCAAACTGTGACTACTTTCTAAAATAGTAACCTCAATCATCATAGCCTTCTTGCCAAATTCTCGTCCCTTTAACCGACACTGAGCAATAATGTGTCTGAGCTTTATGTACTCTTGTCTGACCTAACCTCTAGACGGAGGTCTCTCTTCATCTTCTTTAGAGTCTTAAAATTCGGCTTTGGAATATCTTCTACTAAAGCTTTTCCCTTTTGAATTTACCAAATGCGTTCCTTTTGCTGCTAAAGCAATTCTTAAATTTCTTTGCTAACAAAGGAAATTCTTCTTCATCCAAGCTGGATGAGTCATCACTATCAACAAAGGCTTTAACTTTCCCTTTCTAAGTCTTTATGGTATTCAACCTAAGACTCTTACCTTTATTAGTAGAAGACATTCTTTTTTGGACGAGTTGATGATACAAACCAGATCGCGCCACCAATAAGGCCCGACACGTATCATGGACCAGGCCGAAGGAGGGGTGAAATATAGGCGCTGAAAGGCACACCACAACACGAGTAAGGGCACCAACATGTGAGACATGGGGTGCCAAGCTAATTGTGGAGTTTCTGAAATTTTGAACTGCACCGCGGCAAGAAATTCCCCGCCGTGGCTAGCGACTTTCTATTTTGGTAAGGATTTTTGGCCAGAGGTGCGCGCTGCGGCATGAAATATGTGCACCGCGGCACAAGTGTTTCTGTTTTTGACCAGAAGGATGGGTAGATGTGCACGCAAGGAGAGCAGACGCGCGCGCAGCACTAGGTAGACGAGCGCGCCGAGTTGGAAGGACGTGCGTGCCGCGGCATGGATTTGGGGCACCGCGGCACAAGCCTCTCGGGTTGGATGCCAAGGTTCCTCGCCGTGGCATGAAATTTACTCCACCGCGGCCCGCCTACTTTAATTATTGTAACCCGAGCCTCCTCGCAGCGGCATGAATATTTGCCCGCCGCGGCACAAATGTAAATGATGTAATTTGGACCATTGGATCAAATCCAATCGCTGAAATGCTTTCTTTTTCTTTTAGGTTTTGTTTGTACACTATATAAGGACAAGGGTAGCAGCCCAAATGTAATCTTTGATCATTTTATGAGAAAATTTGTTTGAAAACAAATTGAGAGCCCAAGAGCTCCTTTGCTCCTTAGCAAACCCAAGAACTTATCAAAGGACTTGCATCCCTTTGTGGCGTTCATCCTCTTCTCCGTGCGTGGTGCGTAATATCCATGTGTTGAGGTGAGTTTCTTGCAGCCAAAATCTGTTGTTGTGCTTAGAATTTGCATGCTAATTTGTTGTTGGGTCTTGAACCGTCCTCTTGTGGTTCTCTAGCCTCGTAGCTAGTTGGGTCGTAGGAATTGTGTTACGGGGTTCGCATCATTTGGTATCAGAGCTCTAGGTTGAGACTCTAGATTCCTATCTTAATTTGTGTCAATTTCTATTTCATAGCACATAAGAAAATTTCTTCAAAAAAAAAAATCTGTGTTCTTCTTGTTTCTATGTGTTTATTGCATTTCTTGGATTAATCTGATTGGTGTTGTTGTTTCCTTCTTATTCTGATTTGATTTGGAGAAGATTTCGTTTTGAAAATTTTCCCAAAAAATCGTTTTTATAGAGGAAGGGTATTTTGGTAATCTCACATGTTTTGTTCGTATTGAAAAGTGAGAACAAAATTATTTTCTCTTTATTCAAAAAAAATATATATCTTCCGAAAATATCTCACGAAAATATCTCGTGAAAATATCTCACGAAAATATCTCGTGAAAATATCTCACGAAAATATCTTGTGAAAATATCTCCCGAAAATATCTCGCTAGATATTTTATAAAAAAAAGAAAGAGGATATTTCGGAAATTATATAAAAAAAAAAAAGAGAGAAAAGAGAGTGAATTCTTGATTTCCCAAGAATTTACGAAATTTCTTTCGTTTTAGCGTCATTCATGCTTTGACGGATCGTTTTCTTTGTTTGTTTGCATTTTACGAGTTTGAATTTGCTAAATTGAACTTGTTTCCAAACTAATAGAGTTAGAGTTTCAAAACACTTCGAGTTAGTTTCCTTTGTGCTTAACATTGGATATTGCAAACTACGGATTGTTGAGGATGAGAACTCTACAATTGTGTGGAAGACTTGGACGGTTTGGTTTGTCATAGGGCTTCGAGCGCTATGGCAATCAAATTCGAGTGTAAACACGTGAGGTAACAAGTGAAAGTTCCAATTTGTTAATTGTTAATCGTTTGTTTGTATTAGTTGTTGTTGAGTATGTCTGACAGGAACAGCTCAGAGGAAAGGCCTGACACCGCTTTTATGATGAGGGCATTACAACAATCCATGGAACGGATGAATGCCGTCATGGTTAATATGAACGAGCAAATGGAACGACAAGAAGCAACTATCGCCAACTTAGGGCAAGAGGCACCACAAGTCGCTCCTAATGTAGAAAGACCTAATAGGAGAGCCCATTTTGTGGAGGAGTTGGATGATGATAGTTTTGGAGAAAATTATAATGAGGATGAAGGGAGGATGCCCTTCGGGGGAAGATATGGGCCTAGAGGTGGCCATATGAGGGGAGGAACGAGGAGACCCCCACACCAACCTTATGATGGGGTTGATCGGAGCTTAGGAAACATTAAGATAAAAATGCCGGCATTCCAAGGAAAGAATGACCCGGAATTATATTTAGAATGGGAGAAGAAGGTGGAGCATATATTTGAATGCCACAACTACTCCGATGAAAAAAAAGTTAAATTGGCGGTGATTGAGTTTACTGACTATGCTTTGAACTGGTGGGATCAGTTGGTAGTTGGAGAAGCTGCGTTCGAATAGGTTACGTAGTGGGATCAGTTGAGGAGATAGAGAAGCTGCGTTCGAATAGGTTACGTAAAGGAAATGCTTTTCCTTCTTCTCACTTATGTAATCCCAATTCCTTATTAATTTGTAATTGATTACATTACATTACATCTCTTTAACACAACCAAACATTGTAATATGCAAAATCAATTACATTCATTTTCTTTATTACAACCAACCAAACACAACCTTAGTCTCAGCAATGTCTCCTAAGGTACAGGATACAAATGAAAATATTCAACTGAACATAAATCTTAAATTAATTGTCTTCCTTCTTAGCAAAATAACGATTGCTCAATATAAACCTAATCTGGAAATTTATAGGGATACGAGGTGAGCTACAACTAGCTCAGTAGGAGTATACTCCATGCATAGTTCTTAATTAAATCAATGATGCATGATACATTTAAAATATTTCATGCATATCGAGTAATAAATCATCAATATATCAGTAGTAGAGAGATTTTATTTTTAAACTCGGGCATACCTGTACTTCCTCACTTCCAAAGCCAGGTGGAATGTACATTCCAGGTACCCCATGCATGCTCATACAATCATAATGAAATATGCAATGTCCAATATAAAATACACATGTATGTGATGCCAAATCCATATGTATTGGTCAACTCCGAAACACATATGGCACATGGATTGGTCAGCTCCAAAGTACATGGGTCCTCGTCATATGGGCAGTCCAACTCCGAGACCCATAGACGGAACATATACCAAGACCCAAGACGGACAACTCCAAAACACAATAGGGGTCTTACTCTGAGGCCCATGTGCGGTCTAATACAAGACCCATGTATGGCAACTCTCCGAAATACATGTGAAATATAATGCGTACCTATAATCCATCAAAAATAGTATGCTGCATCCAGTAGCCACAGGGTACCATATCTCTGCAAGACATCTATACAGGTAATATTCCCCACAAAAATAATTTCATGATGCATGCACAAAAACTTAGATGCCATGTAAAATATTTTAATACCCGTATTTCATTATCTCATATATACATATAAAATGTTTCCAAATGGGTATCTTAATTATAACATCATTATCAACACTTTTATAAAAACATTTATAAACATGACATCAATTTCAGTCATTCGAATATCTATGATTATGCATGATATTTTCATAAAAACATTGCATGAAGAAAAAGTGGAGTGATAACCCCTATCTGAAGAGGAATTTGCTCGCACACACTTATCGTCAAATTGGTGGAAATGTCTTTAACCATCAAAACAAAACATTTAATTAAGCTCCAATCCTTTCAATAGTTTGTGAAATCAAGATCATAAAGGGATAATTTAAAACGTCATTGATATCAAGCTCAGTCTCTATTTAATTGAAAATCGATATTAATCTTTTAAACTTATACGTATTCTCAAAAAAGTCACCTTCGAACCAAACTCTACCCTATAACCAAATTGGTGATTAAGTAAATGAGACCAAAAAATAATTAAAAGTTACATCAAAACAACAATTTCAGCCATGTAAAATATTTTAATACCCGTATATCATAATCTCATATATACATATAAAATGTTTCCAAACGGGTATCTTAATTATAACATCATTATCATCACTTTTGTAAAAATATTTATAAACATGACATCAATTTCAGTCATTCAAATATTTATGATGATGCATGATATTTTCATAAAAATAATGCATGAAGAAAAAGTAGAGTAATAACCCCTATTTGAAGAGGAATTTGCTCGCACATGTTTATCGTCAAACTGGTGGAAATGTCTTTGACCTTCAAAAACAAAACATTTAATTAAGCTCTAATCCTTTTAATAGTTTGAAAAATGAAATCAAAATTGTAAAAGGGATAATTTAAAACGTTGTTGACATCAACTCAGTTTCTATTTAATTGAAAATTGATGTTAATCTCTTACACTTATATGTGTTCTCGAAAAAGTCACATTCGATTAAACTCTACCCTATAACTAAACCGGTGATTAAGTAAATAAGACCAAAAAATAATTAAAAGTTACATCAAAACAACAAGATGAAATATGGTTCATTTAGGAAATGAAACATTATGATAAAACAATTCATAACTTTCAAAACTTAATTTGATATTACAAACATAATTTTATCCAAACTATCTTAGAAATTAAGTATAATTTTTAGCAAATTTAACCAATTTAAATTTTATAAAGAGGTTCTTAAACTAGACACTCCAATCTTGGAAACAAGATATCACACACACAATCTATACTAGAAAAACCTACTCAAAAAGTAGAAATACTAAGCAATTTAAAAAAACAGTTTTTAAGTTAAAATTCTAGCAGGACATATACTGGTAAAAATGTATAACTTTTTGTAGAAATTTCCAAATTCAATTTTGTAAAAACCCACATAAACTAGACATTCCTTGCTTGAAAATAAATTATTACCCACTCACTGATTATTGAAGAAACAACCCAGAAAAATTAAAATACAGATAAGATTTTACAAGAAAACTACAGTCCGAAAATTTCAGACATACTCCAGAAAATCGTCTATAACTTTATGTAGAAAAACCCAAATAAAATTCTTTAAAAAGCCTCAAAAATTAGACATCTATACCTTTCTAAAAACGTATGGAACAAACCCTAAATCAAGCAGAACACACATTTTTTGTTTTGAAGTTTTAGAAAACAGTTTTTCAAAAGTGAAGAAGACAGTTTTTGAATCAACTTTAACTTGAATTTTTCCAACAGAATTTCAGCAGAATTTCAATCCAAAACAGCTAAAATCAAAGAAGTTTTTAGGGCTTACCTAAGCAAAGAACATGAAGGAGGAGGAGGAGATCAAACACCACCCAAGGAGGAGCTCTCTTCCACTCACTCTTGGTTTGGAAAAAAAAAAGGGGGTTGCCAAGCAAGAAAAAGGAAAAGGAAAAGGAAAAGAGAAGAAGAAAGAAAGAAAAGGGAGCTATGGGAATGAAGAAGAGAAGAAGAAAATGGGTATATAGGGCTTCGGCTAAAAAAGACTAAAATGTCCTTCCCACACTTAAAGAACTTTCTTAAGAAAAAGGGACAATTTGGTAATTTTCACCCAAATAGCCCAAAATTTTTCAAGAATTGAATAAAATCAAAGAGGTTATCTTAAGAAGTTATAATTATTTACAAACAAATTTTAATATTCAGAATATTTGTTTTCGTTACTTAAGAAAGAACAAAATTTTAATAGCTTTATAATGTGAAATAAAATTCATTGAAATAAATAATAATATTTATTATATATATATATATATATATTTTTTTTTTTTTTTTCCTAAAACATTAATTAAAAAAATTTGGGTCTCACAGTAAGAACTGACTAACATGTTTCCTTAACTGATTCTGGATTGTGCCAAAACAATAATTGAATAATGTTCCATAAAAAAATTTGGTAGAATTTTCCCTAAATTTGGACTAACTATTCTGTAGTAAAATGATAATAATTCTCATATGATAGTTTTTTCACACACTAATAGACATCATAATCTTTTATAAAATCATAAGGTAACTAATGTCCATCAATATGGCTATACATTGTCATATACATGCTATACACCCAAAACGTAAGGCTTCCTTGCCTTGGCTACAAGTTCACATACACACCAACCAAAATTTGATGTACAAAAAGGTAAAGAGATCAAACCATCTAGACTATACAAAAAAAAATATTGATCCTAAACCTCCTAAACGTATTGTCACACTATGTTGCCTAAAACTTTCTACCTGAGAGAGGAAAATATAGAATGTGAGTTTGAAAGCTTAGTGAGCGATAAGTTTTATAAATATTTGTATAAATTGTGTTTATGAAAATTGTGAATAAAATGTTTATGAATTACCATAAAATAACATTCTGAAGAAAAATGACATGTGTCTAATATTTAGAATATAATAACGTACTATTATAAGTATACAAATAAAAAGTATAACCATGAGCACATGGGGATCTGGACACAAATGCAGGAGATGCTTAGCACTAGCATAAGCTCTCAACTACATATGTGAGGAATGTCAACAAAGACACAAAAGACTTATAGGACTTACATGATCGATCATTTTGTTCTTCTATAAAATTTAACATGCGTATATGCTCTTGATAACATTTATCAATATCAATGAATACATTGAGCATCAATTATCTTACTAAATAGTGCCAACTAATTATAATAAAGAGCAATATGAGACAATTTTTATATCATTTAACCAAATAATAATTAAATATACAATGTGCATAATTTTTATCCATTAAAATAATTCAATACAAGTTTATCTCTCAATAAGATAATTACTTATTTTTGGCATATTTTTAAGAGCTCAAAAAAAAAATCAGCATGCTTTGTATCAATAACAAAATCATGAAACATGCGAAAGTATTAAATTTTAATGCTAATGTGAATGCACTAGATATTTATTATAATTCATACAATGATTCATATTTATTTAATAGTACATGTCTACGAATTACCATTATATTTGAATTTAATTTTTTAAAACCAATAAGTACTAATAATTTTTTCATATCAATAATTATATAAACTCATTTTATGTTACTACTAGTCACATTTTAAAGTTATCTTATGCATACGAGAGTAAATAAAACTTTATCTTACAGTCTCATCATCTTTTACATAAATTTATGTATTTTTTTTTACCCATTTTACATTTTTAGGGACTTAATCAATTAGTTCTTATAAATATCTCAGTAGAGTACTTATGAATGTTTACTGTCATTTTATTTCATTGTCTTATAGGGACAATTATAATTGCTTGAGTATTTTGTTGCAAATTTTTTTTTATTATCTAATTGCATCGATAATATATAGTACTCTATCATCTAGTAATTTTTTGAACTTTATGTTCCATAAAAGTGGATGCATTCAGGTAATTTTATACCATTATCTTTTTTGCCCATAATGGCAGAAATCATCTTTATCATCAAAATTATTCAAGAAGCTGATTTACCCTTCATAGGGTCCAATATATTCAATAGTAAATAAATAATGAAATTCAAAATATATATCTTTAAATTTATTAGTGGGCTCACCTTAATGAGTTAAGTCGGTGCACTGATTTGTCCACTAATATAAGTTGCTATTGTGAAATTTTAACAATAAATTTGAGAGTTAAACTAAATTTAAAATATATCATGTTTTCAAAAAGTCTGACAATATTATTTTCGTAATAGATAATTTATTAATAATTTAGAAGCATGAAACTATTTTGCCTTAGAAACATGTAACGCATATAGTTACAGAATAATGACATTTTTGAACTTTGGTTCACAAATATTTAACTTTCTCTTATAGAATAAACCAATTTAATTCTTAAATGACTTAATTTAGTCATAATAAATAATTAAGCTTATAGCCATCAAAATTTATTTTGTGATATAAATTAAAACGAACTTTTCAAATATAAACTTTTACTCATGTATTTGTGACATTATAAATTTAAATCAAAATATACATCATTCGTACAATTTTTATCATAAAACTAGTCTTTTTAGAAACTTTTCAAGTTTATGATTCTATCTGTGACTTTAGATATAATGTAATAATTATATTTTACTTATAATCAGGGAAGAAATTAGAACGAAAATGTTAGGGGGATAAGATTCAAGTTACAAACAAAAAATATTTTAATATTTAAATTTAAATCATTGTATAAAATACAAATATAAAGTTTTAATAATTTTATTTTTCTTCAATATTATTGGTGATATAAAATAAAAAAATATGTATTTTTTTAATATATGATTACACGTTTAAACATACAACATAATTATTATGATTAATTGTTAAACATGGCTTACTATAATGTGCACAATAATTAATATTTAAAAATATAATTTCAATTTGACTGAAATTTATTTGCAGTTATGGAAATTTAACTTAGTATTTTATGAAGTAGTATCAAACGTTCACAATTCTAATAAATTTTAACTGGTAAAATTAAAATATACAAAAAAAAATAATTACTATAATATGAATTTTATGTAAAACAACACACATTTAATACATTTATTTAATATTTTGTCTATTATATCATACACATATATGAACAATGTTGAGGGTTAGGAGGACCAAGGCAACCCTAAGCCCTACAATAGTTTTCTCCCTACTTGTAGTCTCGAATACCATTTTTGCTACATATATTCAAATTATTAAAACCTTCATCAACTTTGAATAATTTAAGCACTATTATATATAATATAATTTATTGTTATTATTTTGTTCTTTAAAACTTTCTATCAGGTTATGCCTAAAATTGTGTTAACTCATAAAATGTTGATAAGATATTGAACATCAATTAACATTCTTTTATTCACAATAATCTTTGTAAACACACAAAAGTATGAGTTAGCAACCACAAGGAAGCCTATAGTCCATTATAAAAATAAAGTTCAAATACATCATGGTATAACAACCTCCCCAAAATAAGTTTTATTTGCCCATGTGTACTTTTCCATTTTTAGTGATACAATAAAGATAGTAATTATCACATTGTCAATATGAACATAATAAGTCAAGTTATGCACATGATCAATAAATAATATTCATTTCTAAGAATGGTATGATTAAAAGGTATTTGTTTTCTCAATAATCTTTGTAAACACATAATATTTATATATACATATGTAAAGATAGTAAATGAAAGATTCATATACGTTGCCAATTTCACTATCAATGTTGTTGTATAAGCACACACGAGATTTTAGTATATATTTCTTTTGGCTATAAAAAATTGAGATATATGATTCAATAACCTTTTTTCTTCATAATTTTTCAAAAGAAATGTTAAAAATATGGGCACTTTAAAGATCTTGGATGATCATAATTGAATTTTATCAATGTAGTACTCATATTTGAGCCATTGAAATTATATAGTGATTATTATATATCAAATTAATCACTTGCAATCCTTCAAGATGTACTTTGGATATTTTTTTTTCTTTTGATTATATTCATTTTAATATCAACATTAAATAACATTTATTTCAAGTAAGATATGATAAAAATGCCCTTTTATCCTTAATCATATGTGGGGCATGTAGTGTTTGTATAGATGCTATTATATTGTTACTTCAAATCTTTAATAGCAAATTTTACCTATATAATAGCATATATATTATTTTATGATGTCAATTTTACTTTCAATATTACTACTTAATAGCATACATGATGCATTAAATAATATACTTATCATAATAGAAATGATGTAGTAACACAATTAATATTCACCAAGAGTGCTCACATGAAAGAATGGTGAGGCTAGATCTTCTTAAATAGAATAACCTTTTCAAGAAAGACTAGTGCCATGAAGACTTTCAAGAATTTGCCACTTAAACAAAACTCCCTTAAATTTTATTGTTTTATGCAACCACACACAAGATAATATGGAATATATATAATATTAATAATTATTAATAAAAATTTAGATTATATTAATATATTAAAACAACCATGAAATTCATGTGAGTATTTAATAAGTAAAAATATTTTAACTATTGCATTGAGATGCATTTGCCTTTTTGTCACACCCCAAATAGCTAGAATGTGAGATATAAGTATGAATAAAAATATATATAAATAAATAATAATAGATAAATAGAAAATATAATTTTCCTTAAAGAAAAATAATAATTTTAGGATATTCCTTTTTAAAAGAATATTAAATAATTTAACAAAATATTTTATCTAAGAAAACTTCAACATAAATAACAAATAAACTTAAATATAGGCAAATTATACATATTATACTTTAGTCTCAGCAATGTCTCTTAAGGTACAGGATAAAAATGAAAATATTAAACATAACATAAACCTTGAATTAGTTGTCTTCCTTCTCAGCAGAACCACGATCGCTCAACACAAAACTAATTTGGAAATTTATAGGAAAACAGGGTGAGTTACAACTAGTTCAGTAGGAGTATACTCCATGCATAGTTCTTAAATAATCAATGATGCATGCTACATTACAAATATTCCATGTACAACCAATAATAAATCATCAACAGTACATCTTTATTGGGGAGATTTTATTTTAAAACTCGGGCATACCTGTACTTCCTCACTTCCAAAACTGGGTGGAGTGTACATTCCAGGTACCCCATGCATGCTTATACAATCATAATGAAATATACAATGTCCAATAAAAAATACACATGTATGCTATGCCAAATTCATATGTATTGCTCAACTCCAAAATACATAGGAGCGTGCCTGGTCAACCTCCGAGATGCACTTGGGTCCACCTCCAACCCCATGTATAGTCAAACTTCGAAATACATATGGTACATGTATTGGTCAACTCCAAAGTACATGTGTCCTCGCAGGGATCTCGTCGTATGGGTGGTGCAACTCCGAAACCCATAGACGGTAATAAATATCGAGACCTGTAGACAGACAACTCCAAAACACAATGGGGGTCTAACTCTGAGGCCCATGTGCAGTCTAATACTGAGACCCATGTATGGACAACTCCGAGATACATGGGAAATATAATGCATACCTGTAGTCTATCGAAAAATAGTCTACTGCATCCAGTAGTGTCAGGGTACTATATCTCCGCAATACGTTTATACAAGTAATACTCCCCACAAAATAATTTCATGATGCATGCATAAAGACTCAGATGCCATGTAAAATAATTTAATACCTATAACATATCAAAGTATCACGTATGCATATAAAATACTCATCAATAGCAGATATAGAAGGGTAAGGGGATGAATCAAAAACCTTAAAATGCACAGTCTCTCCCAAGACTGTCATTGTCAACTTTTCACTTTGGACATCAATGATGGTTTGGGTAGTGGCCATAAATGGTCTACCCAAAAGAATGGTGTGCTCCTTGTCCAAAGATGGATTATCCTGCATGTCTAAAACCAAAAAGTCAACAGGTATGATTAGCTTATCTACCTGTACAAGTAAGTCCTCAACCATGCCCTTCGGATATTTAACAGATCTGTCCACAAGTTGAAGGGACATGATTGTTGATTTTAGCTCTCCCAAACCTAGCTGTAAGAAGATAGAGTAAGGCATCAAATTGATACTAGCACCTAAATCAAGCATAGCCTTAGCTACTTTCCTATCCCCCATAGTAATATCAATAATAAAACTACCTGGATCTTTTAACTTAGGGGGTAAGTTGCGTTGAAGCACCGCACTAGCAATTTCAAACACAATTACTCTTTCATTAAGCTCATACCTTCTTTTCTTAGTGTTTAGTTCTTTGAAAAATTTAGCATAAGAAGGCACGTTTTTAATTATATCTAACAATGGCAAATTAATATTAACTTTAGAGAGCATGTTAAATAAATCAAAAAATTGTTTATCTTTCTTACTATCCTTTAAACGGTGTGGGAATGGTACCGGTGGTCGGTATGGCTCCGATGACTTGTGTAGCGTAGGTGGATTAGATGACTCTCCAATTTTCGCCTTTAAAGGCTCTTCATGCTTGTCACCTCTTTCCTTCAATTCCTTAGAAGCATTGTTCTCATCTTCCATGTTGCTTGCACTATAAGGTAAATCATTAGAAAGTTCAGGTAAATTTTTAGTAACGACCTTACCACTCCGAAGAAGCGTGACAGCTTTGGCTTGTTTGGTTGACTGGGTAGCTTTCCCGTCTCTTGTTTGTGCATTTGTTCCGCTAGTTTCCCTACTTGCATTTCCACTCTTTTCATTGATTAGCTTCCATAGAGTCCATCCTTCCACTATAGGAGTGTATGAAATTATTTAGGGTTTCCTCTACGGTTGGTTTATTTTGTGAAAATTGTCGATTTTCATTTTGGCCTTGTGTTTGGTTTTGGACAAATGGTTGGCTATTGTTTTGTTTCCAAGCAAAGTTAGGGTGATTCCTCCATCCAGGGTTGTAGGTATTTGAATAGGGGTCATTCCTAGGTCTAGGTTGGTGCCCTTGCATTAAATTTGCCTCTTCAGTAGTACCTGTATAAGGATCACCTGCAAAAGAACACACGTTAGCACCATGTCCATATGAACCACAAACTCCACATACCTCGTGTTTTGGCATTTGATTCATGTTGGAGGTAGTGAGAAGTTGCACTTGTTTGGTCAATTCAGCAAGTTGCATGGCCATTTCATTGTTGGAGCCTAATTCATGGACTCCAGCTCTTCTTCCTCTAGCGCTCTTTTGTTAGGAATTGGCTCCCAACATCTTAAATAGTTCATAAGTTTCATCCGCTGTTTTCTCACCCATAGCTCCTCCTGCAGCGTTGTCAACTGTGAATTGACATTGTAGTGTCAATCCATCGTAGAAAAATTGATTCTGTGGCTGCAACGGGAAGTGATGATGTGGACACTGTATCAAAAGCAATTTGAATCTGTCCCAAGCCTCAGCCACCTCCGCAATATCCAGGACATAACTTCACTTTTAGACAACGAACGGATCAACCCAAAGAGGACAACGAGCAATCCGAAGACATGGAGGACTGAGCCTCCCATTTGTAATTTTTCTTTTGTTTATTTTTATTTCTTTTATTATTTTATTTTGGGACTAATTTTCTTTTTCTTTTATTTTCTTTTATTTAGTTTTATTTTTATTTGATTTTATTTTTCTTTGGATTGTTTAAGATTTCTAACTTTGTTTAATGTCTTTATTTTTCATTTGCTTTAGTTATAATTTAAATTTGGATTTGAATTGTGATGCATATACATTGAGGTTTCATACATATTTCTTGCACAATAAATGCTTCATCATGAGAAAAGCGAGGAATAATGAACCAAAGCGTATGTGTAGTGTACACAATCGCATACGAAAGGGGGGTAACTTCTCTCACTTCTTTTCTCAATTTCTTTTGTTTTTCTTTTTGACATTGAGGACAATGTAGAAATTAGGTTGGGGGTGGGAAAAATATTCCATGAGCATGAAATTAGACCAAATTTAAATTTTTAACTTTTGTCACTTGAATTTTGTTAGGATAGTGTCGTGTCCACTTGAGTCAATCCAGAAGTCTATGATATTAACATGATTGTAATGATGGTGATATATGAAAGAAATTAAATTTTTACCTAAGCAACAAAGCACATAAATATTAGATTCATCTAATTTGAGGATTTTGTGGTATACGTGGTACTTTGTATGGTTAGTATGACTATTTTGGTTTGTGTAATGTGTGCATGTTCGTGATATATTTTAAATCTCAACAAACTCTAGAACTCATTTGAAAACCCATTGAAGCGAAATATGCCACTTAGAAAGTGATTTAGGCCATCTTTGGACCATTTGGACTTTTCAAGCCTTCCCGTATTATTTTATCCATAGTGACATGATGCACAAAAACTTGATAACCAAATTTTGTATTTGTAAAAGCTCGCAAGTGCACGAATCACTTGTAATGAGTGATAAGTATACTCCCAAGATCGTCTCTCAAGGAATTGCGGTGGTTCTAAAACGTTATTTATTTTCTTATTTAGTTGAACAAACAATCCTAAACATTCTAACAATTGTCGGTTGAAGAACAGATTGTAAATTCGGAATTAAATTAAAGAAACTAAAATAAAATGAAAATAAAAGTAATCACAACCAAAGTGGGGATGATGGATGTAAATGGAAATTTTAGTTCGCTATCCATTCATGGCAAAAACAAATTAAGCATTCAATTAAAAGTTGGATTTAATGATTTTTCCGCTAAACCTAGAAAATCCCAAATCAATGGCAATTTTCATTACAATCAACTAATTAACTTCTTTAATCCGGACCGTTAATTAACTAATTGGAATTAGCTCAAGGAAATAATTATAACCACCTAAACTAACACAAATCAATGCAATCAATTTAGGCTCTTGTTCATAATGCACAATTAAGCAAAGATGGCGTTTCTAATGCCTAATTCTAAAATATTCTTCCTAATTACAAACTAAGGTTTGGTCCACCATTAATTCACAATCAGAAAATAATAAGAACATGAACAAGAAATAAATCCAATCATATATAATTAAATTACAAAATTATTCTTCCAATCATTAGAAGCAATACTAAAATCCCAATTACATAAATTAGCCAACTATAACTAAATTGGTGTCAATCAATTTAGTCATGGAGACAAACCACAAAATCAGAGAAAAAAAAGATATTACACTAAAAATACCCCAATGAATCCTCTAGCTCCAAATCCTTGAACTTGATTGATCCTCTTTCTCAAATCCTTGGAGTAGCTTCAACAATGGAGGGTCTCCTCTTGATTTTGGGTGGAAAACCCTTGCTGCAGTAGCAGCAAAGGTGGGGAAGAAATTGGCTATCAAAACTTATGTTTGGTAGAGGTATAATGTGGTATTTATAGGAGGAATGAAGTGGAATACGCGTTTTAGGATTTCTGGGCAGTTTTGGCACGCTCGCCTCGGCGCAGGTTTTGCCCGCCGCGGCGCGCGTTCTATTTTGGTTCCAGAATTGAAAACAAAAACCTCCCCTCCGCGGCGCAAGTTTTGCCCGCCTCGGCGCGCCTTGCATGTAAAGGTATGTACATACATGTACATACTGTGCTGATTCTCCCTATGTAAGGCTTACGCGCCAATGTAAGGCTTACATTTTTATTTTTGGCTTTTGTTACTCCATTTTCTCTCTTTTTGTGTTATTTCAATCCAATATTCTTCTAGAGTCCAAAAACCTACAAAACACAAAAATACCTTCCAAAACACGAAAATAATAAAATAAAACATAAAATGAATGCTCAAAAACATAACAAAACATAGGTCAAAATTGTGTTCATCATGACACCCGTAAACTCAACATTGATATACGTTGTACTACCCTTAGTGATGAGAGTACTCAATGTAATAATTAATTTTCATGAGCAATTATATTATATTTATCTTGCTTGATTAAAAAAAAAAACTTGAGAAAATGATTGAAATAAGCAAGAAAAGTAAAGAATGAAAATCAAGCAAAAGAGATCCAAGGGACATATGGAATTTATAGGAGGATGAAAAAGAAAACTTGGTAGAAAAAGTTGAAAATAAGTTTGTGAAATAAAAGTGCTCTTATCCTATTGAGAATATCATTTCAGTACTTTCATAATCACACACCTAACCACAACTTTATAAGCTTAATGAAGTCCTACTGATTCTAGGTAGTTTGATTTTTGTATTAGTGGAGATGGATTTGAAAAGTGAGCATATAGATTTTGTAAGTGCAAAATTTTCATTCATATTTCATTTGCACATTTATGAGATATTAAATGGAATCTATGAATATCATGCATGACACGATCAGATAGTGTAACTAACGGGCTTGTGATATGATTGGTTGTTCAAAATTCAATTACTATGATGGGTTTGATATTTGGACTGTTTTTGAGCTTAAGTAATTTTTAACTATTTCATATGTCATTCGTTGTTGACAATTTTTGAAACATATGCATGGATTGAATCGAGTATGTTTAGAGTCTTTATTAGTTTTGTTAGTTACGATGTTTGAGGGTATCATCACTGGAAACCCTCACGAGACTATAACTCGTCCACTAGGGCCACCTAGGGATCTAAAGGCTTGTTGCATATGCTAAATGCAACCGTGACAATCTACAGAAGTGATTTAGGTTAGTGAATTTTATTTGTTTTATTTTAATTTTTAGATCGCTCCTCTTGCTAGAGACTAACAAGAAGCTGGTTGAGGGTTGTGATAAGTGCTCGAAAAGCACTAATATTTCGTGATTTATTGCGCTTAATTGTTTAAAAATAGATTTGTTATTATTGTTTATTTGACTATTTTTCATAAATCTATCAATTCGGAATCACGGGTATGTTTTAGTGTATTTCAGGTGTTTTTAGCGTCAAAATGAGTTGAATAATGCAAACACGCAAAGACGGAATACTTACGGTGCTCGGATGACGAGTTATGGGCAAAACGAGACAAATATGTAAGCCTTACATAACAAGCAAGCACATATGTAAGGGGGTAAATGTGAAGAAAGGAAAGGCGACGCGCGCAACGGCGAGGAAAATTTATGCCGCAGCAGGGAGCGCTCGAGTTTCAACCAATATTTCCAATTTTTGTGTTGTGCCGAGGCAGAGAAAATGTATGCCATGGCGCGCCTATTCTTATTGCAATCAGGAATTGTGTAAACCTTTACATCTATAAATACCCCCTCTAGACTCCAACTTACACACAACTTTTACACACCACAATTTGCGAGTAAACAAGGTATTCAATCAGTTTTTAGGAGCTTTGTCACACTCAACGAAGCAAGAGAATCCATTCTAAGAATCCAAGGAAGCCGTTGACGATCGAAGATCAAGCTTTTGGAGAAGAACGCCATCCCATCCATTAGCGGTATTTAGATCTAGGATTTCATTGTTGTTATAGAATTCTATCTTTCTTTTTCCTTCTTTGAGTGTATGATCATATTTTATTTGTCTATGAATTTTAATATGAACATGAGCGGCTAATTTCATTATGGATGTTTAGTTTGTGTTGCCATGTTTGCTAGAATTGTTTTTGGTGAATGTTTTATTGATTTAATATAAATAAATTACCTTTTGATTAAGAGTAGTTTAAATATTTAATTATGAATTTTCATGGGCCAATTTGATATTCATAGTTAGGTTGAAAAATCTGAGAATATAGTTTTAGGAACGTCACCTTAACTTTTTTCCAAAACACTTAATCAAAGCTTCAAATTAGTGACTTAGTCATAGCATTAGTTTGATTGGCATAAATTTCCTTATGCATAATTTAATTTCTATTTGATATACCCGATCGTAGGATGTTAATTAGTTAATCAACAAAGAGAATTACCCCGACCGTAGGCATTCTCGTAATAAAAAGAAAAAGTTGGTAAAATCATTTATTAGAACGTTCATGTTATTTCACCATTAATTTTCGATGCAAGCATGGCCAACCAAACTAAATGTCCGTACATCCTCCATTGATTTTAAAATCTACTTGAATTGATTGTGAATTTACGATATTGTTTTTTGTTGATTGTTCGTACCACTGATCTCGCCACAAAACAAACTCTTTTTACAGTTTTACTAGGTTTAGGACTCTAGTTACTTAGAGTTTCAGTTTCACTAGAACTCTATTTAATTAGTACTTTTAGTTAAGATAGGGCTCTAATTAGTTTAAGAAAAAGGTTGTTTAGAACCATTGCAATTCCTTGAGAGACTGACCTCAGAGGTTTGCTTGTCACTTTCTACGAGTGATTCGTACACTTGCGAGTACTAAATTTATCACATTACAAATCTCTCAGACTAAGACCCCTCTTAGCAAGAGGACGGCAGCAATCTCTCCAGGTGACCTGAACTAATTTCACTTTGTCCATATGGCTAGTCCAGAAAAAATTTCAGATGACTTTAGTAAGCTCATCAAGAACTGCTTTTGGCCATCTATAAATTTGAAAAGAATGCAGGAACGTACTTTGGATAATCGATGCAATAAAGTAGCGATGACCTGTTAGAGAAAGTGATAATCCCTTCTAAGAGTCCAAATGAACTTTAACCCGATTAACCAAACCTTGGAACCAGCATCGACGTGAGGCACCACGAAAAAGAGTCACCCCTAGATAACTCATATAATCACCACCTAAACGCATACCTGAAAGCTCTTGATAGACTGAATTCCACTTCTCGACACCCCCTTGCTGAAATAGACGCTTGATTTTCCAAAGTTAACCAACTGTCCTGATAAAACACCATAAAGTTGAACAACTTTAGAGATATTCTGGATATTGTGAGAACTAGCCCTTGCAAAGATGATCAAATCATCTGCATAAAGAAAATGGGTAGGAGCTGTAATACCATAAGGAGAAGAGATATGGGCAAGCCGACCATCCACAGCCATGATAGAGAGATACATGCTAAGAAAATCACTTGCAATGAAAAAAAGCAGCGGAGATAAAGGATCACCTTGTCGCACCCTTCTAGGAACTCACTCCCTTCATCGACAACATTCATAGGATTAAACACTTATCAAGGAAACTAGATACTCATATTCAAGAGGAAGTAAACCAACCCCAACTGCAAGCAATAATGGGTGATAACGTGGGTAGGCAGATGGTAATGAAAGATTTTGCAAGACCTATCATTGGGCTGCCACATCATGCATTCACCTGACAAAGACAGTAGGAATTATGAATTGAAAAATATTCATTATTCCATGCTTCCCTCCTTTTACGGTACTCCTAATGAGGACCCTCTAAATTTTATTCGAGAATTCTATGCAATTGTGCAAACTTTTTCACTGCAGGGACTTAGTGAAGGTCAATTAAGAATGAAGTGTTTTCCATACACCCTCAAAGATAGAGCTACGTCTTGGCTCCTGCCTTGGCACCTGGTTCTTTGGCTACTTGGGATGTTATTTATAACAAGTTTGTGGGTAAGTTCTATTCCTATCAAAAGACTTCTGACCTAAGAACCAAAATTGCCACTTTTTTGTAGATGGAAGGAGAGCCCTTTTAGGAACTTGGGACAGGTTCAAGTTACTCTACAGTGGCCACATCACCACTTTCTGTTGCAGTTACAAAACCAATTTTTCTATGATGGATTGACACTACAGTGTCAATATACAGTTGACATCGCTGTAGGAGGAGCTATGGGTGAGAAAATGGCAGATGAAACATATGAGCTTTATGAGATGTTAAGAGCCAATTTCCTACAAATGAGTGCTAGAGGAAGAAGAGTTGGAGTCAATGAATTAGGCTCCAACAATGAAATGGCCATGCACCTTGCTGAGTTGACTAAACAAGTGCAACTTCTCACTACCACCAATATAAATCAAATGCCAAAATAAGAGGTATGTGGAGTTTGTGGTTCTCATGGGCATAGGGCTAATGTTTGTTCTTTAGCTGGTGATTCTTACATAGGTACAAATGAAGAGGTTAATTTAATGCAAGGGTACCAACCTAGACCTAGGAATGACCCTGTTCTAATACATACAATCCTGGATGGAGAAATCACCCCAACTTTGCTTGGAAGCAAAGTAATAGCCAACCTTTTGCCCAAAATCAAACACAAGGCCAAAACATGAACCGACCATACCAACCTAATAAACCAACCTAAGAGGAAAATTTGAATGCTTGCATGCAATCTAGTAATGGAAGGATGGAATCTATGGAAGCATCAATAAAAAGAGTGGAAATACATGTGGGGCAGCTACATTTTAAGGTTTTTGATTCATCTCCTTATCCTTCTATATTTGCTATTGATGAATGTTCATTTGTTGAATGTTTGAATCCTATAATTCATGATACATTTGTGCAGGATAGAGTAGATGATAAATTAGAGGTAGTACTTACAATTGGAGAGGTATGACATTTTAGATGATAAAACCAAGGAGTACAATGACTTGTTAGGTAATGCCACACCCATAAAGGACGCTAGTACACCCTTAGATTTATTAGATGCCCCACCTGAAGAAGAGATTACTCCACCTGAACTAGAACTTAAAGAACTAAGCATCTAAAATATGTATTTTTGGGAGAGAATGAAACTTATCCAGTTATTATATCATATAAACTCACCCAAAAATAAGAGGACAAACTGGTGAGGGCGCTTAGGAATTATAGGAAAGCAATAGGATGGAGTATAGGGGACATTAGAGGCATTAGTCCAGTAATGTGTATGCATAAGATCAATTTAGAGGACAATGT
The DNA here is from genome assembly GCA_029378325.1 of Elaeagnus macrophylla. NCBI lineage: Eukaryota > Viridiplantae > Streptophyta > Magnoliopsida > Rosales > Elaeagnaceae > Elaeagnus > Elaeagnus macrophylla. The sequence continues at coordinate 12,957,471 of CM055647.1, read as the reverse complement.
CAAACTAGTTAAAGAAGCACAAAGGAGACTAAACCCCATCATGCAAGAAGTGATTAAAAAAGAAGTTTTAAAACTCTTAGTAGTAGGAGTAATTTATCCAATTGCTGATAGTAAGTGGGTTAGTCCAGTTCATGTGGTACCAAAAAAATTGGAATAACTGTGATTAAGAATGAGAAGAATGAATTAGTGCCTACTAGGACAATTACAGTTTGGAAGATGTGTATTGATTTTCGAAAGTTGAATTTGTACACCAAAAAGGATCACTTCCCCCTTCCCTTCATTGATCAAATGTTAGAAAGACTAGTTGGACACAATTTCTATTGTTTTTTGGATGGTCTTTCAGGTTATTATTAGGTTCCCATTACTTAGGAGGATCAAGAGAAGACGACATTCACATGCCCATTCGGTACTTTTGCCTTCAGGAGGATGCCATTTGGACTATGCAATGCACCCGCCACCTTTCAAAAATGCCTAATGTCTATATTTTTAGACATGGTGGGGAAATTCATCGAGGTATTTATGGATAATTTTTCTATTTTTGGTAATCTTTTGATGATTGCTTGCATAAATTAACTTTGCTGTTAGAACGTTGCATTGAGTGTAATTTGACACTTAGTTGAAAAAAGAGTCATTTTATGGTCTAACAAGGTATAGTTTTAGGACATATCATATCTAGCAAATGAATTGAGGTAGACAAGGCTAAAATAGATTTGATTACAAAATTATCTTCCCCCACATCTGTTAAGGGGATAAGAAGTTTCTTAGGACATACAGGTTTCTATACACGATTTATTAAGGATTTTTCCAAAATAAGTCGTCCTTTATGTAACCTACAGTCCAAAGATGTTCCATTTGATTTTATTGATCATTGCCTTGTTGCTTTCAATACTTTGAAAGATAAACTTACTTCTGCACTTGTAATTATGGCACCTGATTGGTCTTTACCATTTGAAATTATGTGCAATGCATTTGACTATGCCATAGGAGCTGTTTTGGGGCAAAGAGTGGAAAAACGTTTACATGTTATTTACTACGCTAGCAAAACACTCAATGATGCTCAAATAAATTATTCCACCACTGAAAAAGAGTTTTTGGCTGTTGTTTTCTCGCTTGATAAATTTAGGTCTTACTTGGTAGGAACCAAAGTTATTATTCATTTGGATCATGCTGCTTTGAGATATTTATTGAAAAAATTGAATGATAAGCCTAGACTCATTAGGTGGGTCTTACTTTTACAAGAATTTGACCTAGAGATCAAGGACAAAAAAGGTACTGAAAATGTAGTAGCTGATCATCTGTCTAGGTTAATTTCTGAGTTTAATACTGTTGAGGGTGAGAGTAAGGAAACAATCGTAGAAACCTTTTTTAATGAACAACTGTTTATAATAAGTCCAAACTCATGGTATGCTGACATTGTTAATTATCTTGCTAGTGGAATTTTGAGACCTAACATCACTTTTCAGGAAAAGAAAAGATTTTTTAATATTTGCAAGCAATACTTTTGGGATGACCCCTATTTATTCAAGTTATGTTAAGATCAAGTCATCCGAAGGTGTGTACTCGAAGAGGAACATGAGATCATCCTCATATTTTTCCATGAGCTACACTGTGGGGGCCATTTTGGTGGTAAGAAAATGGCCTTAAAGGTATTACAATTTGGATTCTATTGGCCTACTTTATTTAAGGATGCTAACTTGTTTTTTTTAACCAAATAGGGGACTGGAATCAGTAGGCGCACCTGGGTGCCCTATCAGAATGAAAAGCAGTCCTTAGCACCCTCTTCATTTTCCAGCCACCCACAAATATTATTAAATAAATAAAAAGCAATAAGTACAGAACTTTGCATCAACAGAACCTATAAGAAGGTTTGTACACCATATCAGAAATAGTAAAGTGACGCACGAAAGATGATACATCCCACCACCAAGTTGCGGAACAAAAACTAGGAGATCTGGAAGCCAAGCCATCAGCAACAGAATTACCCTCTCGATAAATATGAGAATAGTGGAAGTCCATGCATGCAATCCGAGCCAAACAATCTGTCCAGGATGAGAGCCATCGCCATGGCACCATATGAGATCTAGTGTGGAATAAAGTCACCACATATATAGAGTCAGACTCCAACCAAATCTGTCTGCATATTTTATTGCATGAATAGCCCTTGTTAGCTTAGCCTCAAAGGCATAGGAAACCCCTAAAGGAGCACAAAAACAACCATTGACAAAAGATCTGGAAATTCGAAAAATCCCGCACAACCTGAAAGACCAGGTGCCCCAAAAGCAGCCCCATCTGTGTTTAACTTTAACCAACCTAGAGGAGGAGGATGCCAGTTAACTTCAATCACCCTTGGGGCTCGTGATGGTATACCACGAACTCGCAAACGACTGAGTATCTGTAGGTCATTCAAAGTGTTTCGCATTGCACCAATTTGGATTAAGTCTGCTTCTCTAATAAAATGCCAAATATTAGTAAGAGAGGAACGTAAAGGAATCTCAATCCCATCATAGCAGCAATTATTCCTAGTTGTCCAAATAACCGAGACAATGCCTGCTTTCCATAAATTACGAACTTGAGGTCCAAAATCTCTACCCATAGCATCCCTCCACAACTCCAAAAGTGACATGTCTATGTTGGGGCACAAACTAAATAGCAATTGTCACCTGATTTGAAGCCCTTGACAATGACAATCCCTACGTAGTCATACACTGTACACTCATTATTTAAGAACTTCACAACACACATATCATCACATATTTGATTGATGCTGATAAGGTTCACTTTAAGTCCTTCAACAAAGAAGACGTCTTTAAGTTCCAAAATTCTTGTAGCAGAGATAGTTCATTTTCCACAAATATTAGCCTTGTGATGAGTGCTCGAAAAGCACTAACATTTCATGATTTATTGTGCTTAATTGTTTAAAAAATAGATTTGTTATGATTGTTTATTTGATTATTTTCATAAATCTATCAATTCGAAATCACGGGTATGTTTTAGTGTATTTCAAGTGTTTTTAGTGCCAAATGAGTTGAATGGTGCAAACACGCAAAGACGGGACACTTACGGCCCTCGAATCATGAGTTACTGGCAAAACGAGTCAAAATATGTAAGCCTTACATAACGAGCTAGCACATATGTAAGGGGGTAAATATGAAGAAAGGAAAGGCAACGTGCGCCGCGGCGAGGAAAATGTATGCTACGGTCGGGAGCTCTCGGGTTTCAACCAATATTTCTAATTTTTGTGTTGCGCCGCAACAGGAAAAATGTATGCCGCAGCACGCCTATTCCTATTGCAATCAGGATTTGTGTAAATCCTTACATCTATAAATACCCCCTCTAGAATCCTCTATACATACAACTTTTATACATTACAATTTTGCGAGCAAACAAGAGATTCAACCAGTTTTGGGAGCTTTTTCACACTCAATGAAGCAAGAGAATCCATTCTAAGAATCCAAGGAAACCATTGACAATCGAAGATAGAGCTTTTGGAGAAGAACGTCATCCCATCCAATAGCGGTATTTAGATCTAGGATTTCCTTGTTGTTATAGAATTCTATTTTTCTTCTTATTTCATTGAGTATATGTTCAAATTGAATTTGTCTATGAATTTTAATATGAACATGAGTGGCTAATTTTATTATGGATGTTTAGTTTGTGTTATCATGTTTGCTAGAACTGTTTTGGTGAATGTTTTATTAATTTGAAATAAATGAATTTACCTTTTGATTAAGAGCATGTTTAGATATTTAATTGTGAATTTTCATGGGCCAATTTGAGATTTATAGTTAGGTTGAAAAATCTGAGAATCTAGTTTTAGGAACGTTACCTTAACTTTATTCCGAAACACTTAATCAAAGCTTCAAATTAGTGACTTAGTCATAGCATTAATTTGATTGACATATATTTTCTTGTGCATAATTTGATTACTATTTGATATACCTGATCGTAGGATGTTAATTAGTTAATCAACAAAGAGAATTACCCGATCGTAAGAATTTTCGTAATTAAAAGGAAAGTCGGTAAAAATTATTTATTAGAACATTCATGTTATTTCACCATTACTTTTCAATACAAGCATGGCCAACCAAACTAAACATCCATATATCCTCCATTGATATTTGAAATCTACTTGAATTAATTGTGAACTTGCGTTATTGTTTTCGTTAATTGTTCGTTACCATTGATCTCGCCACAAACCACACTTTGTTTACAGTTTTACTATTTTTTATCGATCCATAATTCATATGGGGTAGAAGGAACTGATTTAGAAGGCACTCGATTAAGAATGTAGGCAGTTGTTAATAAAGCATCTCCCCAATACGAGACTAGAAGATTTACTTGAGCCATCCTTGACCTAACCATGTCCATAAGTGTACGATTTCTCCCTTCCACTGCACCATTTTGTTGCGGAGTATAAGCCATCGTCAATTGTCTCATGATTTCTTCTTCTTCACAAAGATTTTTGAATAGCTCAGATAGATTCTCACGACTGAGGTCAGTTCTTAAAGCTTTAATGCTCTTTTCTAATTAATTCTCAACTTCTATAAGATGACATTTAAAGCAATCTAATGCCTCAGATTTATGAGAGATCAAGTAGATATGACCAAAACGTGAAAAATCATCTATAAATGTGATGAAATAGGAAGCACCGTGCCTTACCTTCACATTCATTGGGTCACATATGTCAGAATGAATAAGTTGTAATGGTTTAGATGCCCTTTTGGCTTTCCCAAATGGTTTTCTTGTTGCCTTTCCCATAAGGCATGGTTCGTATGTGGACAAGGTGACTTTAGCAAGTTGACCTAAAAGGCCCTCCTTAGCTAATCTAGTCATTCTTTCTTGTCCAATGTGGTCAATCTAGCATGCCATGTCATAGAATCAACATCACAATTTGAAGTAAAACAAATAGTCATTGATATTATTATAGCTACAATATTCAATATTTAATACAATCAAGCCATCTGAAATATAGGTACAACCATAATAAGTACTTCATAAATACATATTAACACCATGTTCATCAAACTTAAATAAATCCCAAACTTAACATGCTAGTAGCTGAAAGTAGATTTCACCAAACTCTAGGAGCGCATAAGACATCATGGAGATATAGAGTGCGTCCACCACTCATGTCCAATTTATAAGTGCCAATCCCAAGCACCTCTACACTGGATTCATTCCCCGTGTAAGTTCTTCTGTTGGCACTAGGAACTCGACGATACTCCACGTATCTATCTCTAGGCCTCGCTATATGATAAGTTGCTCCTGAGTCTACAACCCAAAAATGAGGAGAATGAGAAACTAATGCTTGACTAGATACACATCATTCAAAGTGAGAAAATAAATTAGGATATTCCTTTTTTGGCTCAGTGCACTCACAAGCAAAGTGTCCCAACTTGCCACAGTTATAACAGGTCAGTTTTGATTTGTCTTTCTTTTTGCCACTTTGCTTGCCTTTCTTGCGCTTGGGCTTATCTCCCTTTGAAGCATATCCACCACCACCTCTTCTTTTCCATGACGTACCTTAAGCCCTCTTGCGCTTGGACTCAGATGTCTTGTGAGAGTTAGAATCAGCAACCACCAAAGCAAAGCTATCTATATGACCAGCCTCTAGGCAGTCTTCCTCAAGCTTTAAATGGCACGATATGTCATTAAAAGTTTTTGCACTTTCATTGTGTGTCATGTTTTGTTTCATTTCCCTCCCAAGTAGGTGGAAGAGAGCGAATCACAGCTTGAACTTGTTATTCATTTGTAAGGTGATGGCCAGTAGCAGCAAGATCACGCATCATGCCTGACATGATTCTTAAGTGTTGCCTAATTGTATGATTAGGCTTCTTCTTATGAGAATCAAATTTCATAATCAAGCCTCGTAATTGAGCCAATGAAGTGACACTAAACCTCTGTTTGATGGCCAACCACATCTCAAGAGCAGTTTCACAATGCTCACATTCGCCAAGAAGATCGTTTTGCATACTACTCAGTATAATGTAGCGTGCACTACGATCTTTATCAACCCATGCCTTATAAGCATTAGTATCATTGCGATGTTGAGTAGTATTGCCTTCTTCAGGCCTCATCATGACGTGGTCTTAGTGGTTGAGCTCAGTGAACACATACAAATAATGAAACAAGACCTCTCTAAAGATACCAAGGGTCTAGGTTGGAAAATTGTAATGGGAAAGAGCCATCGGGCATGGTCAGCTAGCCCACGTCTTCAGTCTATGAGATATACACCCTTCATAATGGACCCTAATAGTAATTTATCATGATAGTTCTTTGCTGAAACTGCAAGGGTATTTCCAACAAGAATACCCGAAATACTTTGAGCAATTTTTGTAAAAAGGAACGTCCAAACTTTCTTTGTATAGCAAACCAATATCCAATCTTAGCTCTTTGCAAGATTGCTTTTGGAGAAATTTGGGTTATATTTTATTGTTGTGAACTCCACATCGGTCAATATGTTCTAGCTTTTTTAAGCCCATGTAGTGGCATATGACACTCCAATATTTATATAGTATCGACAATACATAACAGTTATGCTTAAAATGCTAAGATTTATCTATTAACGTTTGCTTATGGTAAGGGAACTTATGTTGGGAGAAGAGACCTCTAGGACTCTTTGAGGGCTCTTTCAGATACTCAAACCCCCTAGCTTGTGATAGGAGACTTTAATGTGGTTCTCACAATACCACCTTGATTGAGCACTTTAATGCTACAACCTCTTCTTGTAACTTGTTTGAAATTGACATTAAAGGGATGTGTTATTCATAAAGATGGATGAAGCACAACAAGACAAATGCACTAGAGTTAGGTGTGTTTGGGGGTATCTTAGTCGTGTGTCGATTTTTATTCACGAGAATGAACTTCTTTAGATTATATTTCATGAATGCGTTATGTATTGATGTGTTGTTTGTATAAGATATGAGGTGTTTTACCATGGAAAGCTAAAGGGAGAGATTGTAAGTCCTCTTGTTTTCTTATTGGTATTCCAATGTGTAAAACACAGAGTCTATATATTTTTACTTAGGATTTTGTCACTATCGGTCTAGTATTACACACACTCACATAAAATTTAAGACTTTGTATGCTTGCATGATATACACACTATGGGGTGGTTAGGAGCTTGTAGTTGTCATGTTAAGTTGTGTTTGCATTGTGTTTATTTTAAAAATATTTAGGGATATTTTTGAAAAATTACTTGACAACTTTTTTAAACTAAAATGGCTACTTTTAGAGCTAGCTAAGTTATTGTTGAGGTAGTTGACGAGGTCTTCAAAAGGCCAAAAGTTTTCTACAAATATCCTTTTCATTTTATCTTTTTTGTTTTAAGTAGAAAATGGGAAAAATTCTACCAAAATTAGAAACTCGGGTTTTTGTTTGTAAAAATTATTTTCTAATTTTGAGATCATCAATATGTTAAGTGTGTTTTCATATTGGTGATTCGTAGAGTGCTTTTTAAGAAAAGTTGATTTTTTGATTTCATGTCTATAATACGTTGAGTGTGGTTCCATATTACTGATTTGTTGGTGATTTGTGAAGAGGGTATATATCAATCACCTCCTTAGGGTATTAATACTTATCAACTTGCTCTCAAAAATGATATTTTCTATCAATCAATACCTACGATTTTAAAATTCATCAACATTATCATAGATAACATTATATTTCAAGTATCAATATTAACAAAAAATAAAATAATTTTGCCATTTTGTGGCATTATTTTCAAATTTGTAAGCAAATTGATAACTAATTAAACCTTTGGATGGTCATTGATATTTTATATATTTATGGGGGTTGATTAAAATTTAATTAACACCAAAACATAGATTTGTATGCTAGGAACATATTCATAAGAGTTTTCATTACTCTAGGATTTTCACTATACTGAGCCGTAAGTGATTGTACCACATCACGTGGTAGTGGGGCTCTAGAGGAGAGATGGATTCAACTTTGGATTGCAATTGTTATGGAGAGAGCAGACATGGGTAGCTCAGACACAATTGAGTGAGGCTCCAATTGATAGAGGTGTTAGTATATATTTCTAGGTTTTAAACTGTTGATTTGATATTTAGTTAATTGCTTGCTGTCAAGTGGTAGCAACTCGTAGACGTTACCACATAAGAAAGGTATCCACATGGGTTTATCACGTTATATTATTGTGTTTGATTGATTGCATGTGAAGTTAGTATAATCAAAATTTTATTCGAATATGTTACTACATAGAAGTATTTTATTGTGATTGAAAAACCTTTCTTTCTTTATCGCTTTTCTTTACTTATTATGTTTATTTTATGTCATGTTTGCTACGTATACGTGATTAATCTTTCTCTCCTTTTAAATTATTATTGACTAATTCTTTCTCCTGATAAATGTATGTTTAAATTAATTGAGTTGTTTTATTTTTTGTTGCATGCGTGAGGCATCCTAAGGTGTCTGTATCACCTTATCATAGTTGTGTACTAAGTCTTGGACTCTTTCAAAAACATAATTAGGAGTGTCATCTGAAAGCTTCTAGTATGAAAAAGTAAGCATTGATCGATCATTTTTTTTATATTGACAATAGAAAGAATGTTTTTACTTTTTTATGTGGAAGGGATAACAATCATGGTTACATATACCTAGAAGTGGATAATTGGATATACTTGACTAAATATTGATACAATGGAATCCATATAAATTGATTACAAGTATAAGAGAAAATGACTGTAATGTTAGCATTTTTAGTTTTAATATTGTTTTTCCCTAACTTGTGCTTTGACGCTGTCTAGAAGAGGTATTTTACACTTTTATACCTCTAGCTGTTTGATTGATTTGATATACTTTACCCTCCAGCACACATAAAGTCAATTTCTATCAATTCACTCACTCTAGATCAACTCGTTCTCAATCTTCATTGTCTCTTTTGGTTCTATCTCCATGATTTTTTTGGTTCTATCTCACACTCAATCTTATTTGTAGCTCTTTCCAATTGTTATTCAAAGTTTGTTCATGATTTTATGGTTTTATATTTTACTTTTCATGTCCAAGTTTTATTTTCTATTTCTCTCAATTTTTTCATGATTTTGTTGTTTTTGGTTACATTTCATCGTCTCGTTTGTTCCTATTTGTTCCTATTCTTTGTTTTTGATGTTATTGTTGTGCTTTACTTTTTTCCTTGGATTTTTGGTTTTCTTCTTAATGTTTCACTTTTTTTGTCTTTCATTTTCTGCTTTAATCTCGCACTCAATCGCATTCATTTTGGTTTGTTTGTTATTCAAGGTTTGTATTAGGGTTTTTTCTTCTATTGTATTTTTTATCATGCTTTTGTTTTTGTTTATATATATATTATTTTTGTTGTTTATGCTTACATTTGTTGTCTATTTTTGGTTTATGTTTGTTGCTGTTCTCCATTTTTGATGTTATTGTTCTTCATTCTTTATGTCATTATTATTATTATGATTTTGTTTTTGTTTGTTTGTTTATTTTATCTCAATTTTGTTAGGTTTGAATATATTTCTATTTTTTTTATTTTTTTTATTCCTATGATTTTTTTTTTGTTGTTTCTTATATATAGTATTATTTGTTGTAGGATGTTTAAGATGAAGGAATCGATTCTCTTTTGCCAAAGAAAGTGAAGAAGTTTTGTGTGGTTATTTGTGATGATTCTGATCGTAAAGATCATTTTAGTTTCATTAAAAAATGAAGTTGGAGATTTGTATAGTACTGTAAGTATTACTTCTTTAATTTTTATTATATTTTTAATGTAATGTAATTAAATTGTATAAATTATAACAATATTTGTGTTGTACAATTTTATTATATTGTATTCATGTATTATTTATTTGGCTGCAACATATAAATTCTATTTTATATGTGCTTCATGCTTGAAGATATATGTATCCTTTTGGTTTGAAAAGTTTTACTATATTGGAGACATTACATAGTGTATGTTTTGTGTGTTTTTTTTAGTTATGTTTAGTTTTCGAATATGTATGCTAATTTTATTATTGGACACATATGAATTCAAAGTTACTATTGTTGGTTGCTAACAATTATAACATGCTACATATTGTACAGATGAAATGTAACATGTTATATATTGTATATAAGGAAATGTAACATGGTTTATAATTTTATATCGTCCAAACTTGACATTGTTTTTACTTTTTGTTTTTGTAGGACTTTATGTAATTAGTTTCTGATAGTAAAGACAATCCATGGTTTATTCATCTTAAGCGTCATGACTAATTAGTTGAATTTGTTCTTGGTTCACCTTCTATAGTTGAATTGTGGCCAGTGGATTGGAAGCACTTGTAAAAGTTGTATGTTGCTTTTAATGTTCATGGGAATTATTGGGTGTGTTGTGAATTTAGATAATTTATTTTTTTACCAAAATTCATAATTCATTAAACACAAACAATTTTAAAGATAAATGTAGTCATTTAGCTATCCTGATTCCTATTTTGTTGCATTTTCTTATATATCATATGACTATGGGAAAAATTGTCAACCTGATCCTTGTGAAGTTTTGCCTATTTTGGTTGTTGAAGGCATATTGAAAGTCTTGAAAGTCCATTTATGTCTTTGTTGGCATTTTTGTGTGCAAAACATGAAGTCTGTTTCTTTTACTTAGTGTTTTGTTTACCTCTATGTATGGTGTTTTGCTTATAATCAGTATTACACATACTCACGTAAATCTTAACACTATTATATGTTTATATAATACACACACTATGGGGTAGTTGGGAACATTTTTTTGTATGTTAAAATATGTTTTTACTTGCATTTATTTCCCTGAGTTAGTGGATGTTTATGACTTTTTGTTTGGTGAAGTTTTTCCTTAAAAACCTTATTTTTTGGAGTTTTTTGGGACCTCACGGAGGTCTTGTCGATGGCTCATCGAGTGGCCCTAATGGACGAGTTATAGTCTCGTGAGAGTTTCTAGTGATGATATCCACAAACATCTAACTCAACTAAAATAAAATACAGACTCAACTAGACTTTAACTTTCCAAACATCAATTCTCCCAATTTATCTTAAAAAGTACAGTTAAATCCTAACACATACATAATTTAAATATCACTTTTAGTCAAGTAGGATTTAAATATTCATATCACCTTGTAATCAACTCTTAAACATCCATTTAATCCACTAACTTTAATTTCTATATTGGATATTCTCATGCATGACATTCATGAAAGAGTGCCATTAATTCAAGATTATATAGATGCAATATATATGAGTGAGAGTGCACCTAATTACAAACTTAAGATGCCTATTTTTTAATTCACTATCCACTAATATAGGATAGCTACTTTACGTATAATCAAAAGATCTTTAAGGCTAAGGTGTGGGGTCATGAAGTAATGGAAAGGAAATCAAAACAAGAGACTTACTTACTTGTGAGCACAAAAGCATATAAAACATCAAGACATCAAGCTTCTTCACAAACAATTTGGCTTTTACTTCATTCACACATCTGTAAGTGTTTTGTTTTACCAACTTTACAACTTTTATCACTGCAACTCTTGGCCTCTCTTTTTTTTCAAAGAAAATGTAGCAATAAAAGCATAGCTCACTATAATTTTTCTCCATTTTCACCAATGTAAGAATTTATTATACAACCCCAAACCTATCATATTTTATATTGTCATTTTGGGTTGTAGTGCCTTTTATATTTTTCCAACTATGTGTGTGCACATGGTAAAGTCTCTTGAAAATATTAAAAGGTGGTTAAAAATAAAAGATATGGCTTATGGTGTTGATTACAGTAGATATAGAATAAAAATTGAGCTACATTTATCAAGGCTCAAAAGGGTAACTAATAATATAATTTCCTTGGTTGGCTTGAAAAGCTCAAACGTTCTAAGAATGACCTAGATAACTTCCTAAGCAAAGTATATCCTATAATTTCACTTTGTATTCATTTAGAACAGGTTCTAGAGTTTGTTGAAATTAATATGCTTATAAAAATTCATGCATGATAGGGTCCAAATACTCAATTTAACATGCTTTCATACCACAAATCAAAATAGTTTCACATAAAGTTCAATGCCTATCTATATCAATTTTTCAACTAAAACAGAAAGTTTCAATTTCTCTAAATGTCAGGTTTATTTATCATTTATTAATTCATGTTTGATTTGACTATGGATAATTATCCTAAGAAAAAGTAATAACAAACTATAAAAAATTTGCACTTGCAAAAATTAAAAAATGCACTTTTTTCACCCCAACCTAAGGTGCACATTGTCCTAATATGCTATGCCATGAGTAAGGAAAAATAAAGGAAAAGAAAAAGTTACTCTGCTTTTTAATGATGAAGTAGTGCTATGTACTTCGTGCTCACAATTGCTCATTGCCATTATGCATAATTTGTCTTATTTGTTGGAACTTATATGCACTTCTCAATATGTAACACTTACCAAAAACATATTAAACACAATGTGCAATAAAGTACAAATAAACTGAGTTAAAACCTAAAGTAAGAAAAACTGTCTCAAAATAAAAGAAGAGAAAAGAAAAGAAAAACAAAATCAAAATCAAAAGTTGTATTTTACAAGTTGGTGCCCAATTTTTCAGTCCTCCATATTGTCAATATCATCATCCTCATCTTTTGTTGGTGGCCTAAAATGGAAATCACTTCCTTGATATGCAAAAAATTTGGGCAATTGGCTACAATCATAGCCGTGGTGCATGAGGTGAATTCTCTGCTGCATGTTTAGAGCTTACATGCAGTCTGACTGGTATTGTATGTGTCCACCAAGCAATTGTTACTATTGAGCAAGGAATGCCTTTATGTAGTTACTGTCTTGTTGTAAGGCATGCAATTGCTCTTTCATGGGTGCCTTTGAGGATGATGTTGAGGGCTTCCTGCTAGTATGGGTGGCCTTTGAGCCACTTGTGAGGTTGTGGAGGAACATTGGGGTGAGTGGGTCTGCTACTTATACAAGTAGCTCACCTTCTTTGGTTGAAATTCCAACTTGAGCCCAAAGGTGGTAATGAGTTGAGGGAATGCATAGCTAGATCTTAGTTTGCTCCCATACAATTTAATCTTTTTATTGATAATTGCCCCAACATCCATGGTTTTCTTGGCTATAATTGCATACAATACTATGGCTGTTTCCTTAGTCACAGTGTTGTAGTGGGTGGTGGGCATCAGTCTTACACATATGAAATATTGCTAGATACGGGCCAGGTGGGTGAAACCCTTTGTATCAAATTCCTTAGGCCCTTAAATGTTTATTTCTCACATGGTTCCCTCTACTGTTAAGGTCTTAATGACCTCATCATAATCCAAATTCTTAAGGTATTCCTCAAACTTACTTGGTCTACTCCTCATGTTATAGCATTTATTTATTATCTTAGCATCGAATGACACCACTTAGCCCCTAACCTTTATTTTATCACTTCTCGGGCACATTTTCATTGAATTCTCTTACTAGGCTCTCCACACCCACCCTAGGGGTTTTTATATAGTATTTCCAACCTAGATCCTCTATTTTATCAGTCACATCTTCGTAGGGGTGCACACTAAATTCTAACCCGAGTAACGATGTCAAAAACTTGTCCACAATAAACCGCGAGTACATAGGACTTGCACAAGTGATAAGTACTTAAAAATAAAGTGTCAAATCCGCAGGAAAAAGTATAATTGATAGCAAAGTACCAACCCAAATATTAACACTACTATTTGGACAACAAGAGACAAAAGCTAAAATTAAATTACTAAGCTAAAGTTCAATAACTCAAAAACGCAACAAAAAACTATATGAGAGATATAATCTAGGTAGTCATTAGTCCCCCAATCTCCTAAGCATATGAATTCCTAAATTTCTCCCTAAATAATTAGCAACAAATTATATGATCAATTGACTATAAACTATGCATGCATTCTTCTCTCATATAACCTAACCTACTCACAGTCTCATGCCAATTAGATTAAATCACTACTTGTGAAGCACTTCAATTATGGACCACATATATACGAATAGTACCTCTCAACCTAGAAACTATGTATGCTATTTGATCAAGACAAACATATAAATACTTCTCTCAAAGCTACCTATATGTCTTTATAGATTAATTGGTGATCAAACAATTATTTAGCAATTAAATTCAGATCAAATAATATAATTAAAAATTGCAATTAAAAGAGGGGAGATAATTTAGTTCATCACATGTTAGAAAATTAAGCTCATATGATCCCAAGATTAATAGAAAATTAGCTACTCATGATGATCAAAAAATCCATAATTTTAAATGTAGAAATCATTACAAAATATAGAAGATAGAAAAAGAAGTACAAACTTAATCTCTTGAAGATTGTCACCCTAAACTCTAATCCTCCAATCCTTGCTTTGAAGCTACAAAGATTCTTCAAATTTTTCTCTCAAAGGTCTTTGTTGGAATTTGGTTCTTGAAGGTTGATTACAATTAAGCTAAAATCTATATTATTTCTCTAATTCTCTCTCTATTTCTCTTTATATCTAGGATTAGGATTCTAACCATGTATTTGTAAGGACACATAAACATAGACACCATAGGGTTTTGTTACAAGTAGGATAGTAGAAATCATGTCCACAAGTCACACAAAATCCACGCGGGCCGCAACTCAACATATCCATCGCCGTGGTGCCAGTTGAATTATGGAAACACCAGTTGTAACCCGAGAGGTCACCACTGCGGCTCAACATATCCCCCACCGTGGCACACGTTGATATCCATAATTGCCTAGTTTTGATCTGAGAGGGTCAGGCCGTGGAGCCAATGACTTTAGGCTAGGGCGCGTATCCTTATGTGCCAATTTTCTTGTCTTGCACCACACGTGCTATATCGCGTGATGTGCATATTTGCCGTTTAAGCTCGAAATACTTTCAATCTATCAAAACATACCCGGTAACTCTAAAAATAATAATTTTATAAAAATCTAATAAAAATGAACAAACTAGGTCCTAAAACCTTATTTAATCCCAAATAGTCATAGAATAATTGCGTATTTCATACATGCATCAGATGCTTTGTCTCAACATTTGGACAAGGTTATTGAAGATCTTCTGAAAAGCTTCAGGAACACAAACTCTACAGACAGATGCTGATGAACATTAATGTTAGGGTGAGTAGAATTGAGAATCTTTAGCAACCCCATCACAGCTCTCCACTGTACTCTGGTTCTCAATTGTCTATTTAGAGTTCTTATAGGGTGGATCGTTCCTAGATTCACTCAGTTTGTGTGAGCACTGGTGCTCTTCTCAGAGATCCAGACTTCCAATTGTCTTAATCTTCATAGATGTTTGATCAGCTAGGTACCTTCAGTGTTGAGTTTCCTAACCTCGTGTAGGGTTCTCACCCCTCTGATTGTAGGGAGTTGGGCATTGGTTCTCAGCATGACCCTAATAGAGATGAAGGGAGAGATAAATCTTAGTTTTTCTTTAGGACTCTAGTTAGATTAAGAAAAAGGTTGTTTAGAACCAATACAATTCCTTGAGAGACCGACCTTGGAGGTTTGCTTGTCACTTTCTACGAGTGATTCGGACACTTGTAAGTACTATAATTTGCACATCAAGTTTTTGGCGCTATTACCGGGGAATTAGCGTTTTAAATAATCTTCTTTTTAACTTTTTAGAGTTTTTAAATTAGTTTTATTTGTTTATTTATTTTATTTTATTTTACTTGTTATCTTTTATTCAAAAATACAAAAAAATTAAAAAATTAAAAAATCAAAAAATAGTGCTTAAATTGCAATTTCTCTGCTGCCTTGATCTTTGTTTGCTTTTTATTTGTGCATGTAGGGTACGAGGTCACTTAACAAGAAACTCTCTCCTTTCATTGACAACATTCATAGGGTCAAACACCGATCAAAGAAACTGGATAATCAAATTCAAGAGGAAGAAGTCCAACAATAATTGCAAGCAGCAATGGGTGACAACGTGGGTAGGCAGATGATGAACAAAGAGTTTGCAAGACCTATCATTGGGACCGCCAGATCGTGCATTCAACTTACAGAGACAACTAGGAATTATGAGTTGAAAAATATTCATTATTCCATGCTTCCCTCCTTTTACGGTATCCCTAATGAAGATCCTTTAAATTTTATGCATCAATTATATGCAACTGTGCAAACCTTTCTACTGCAGGGACTTAGTGAAGATCAACTACGGATGAGGTGTTTTCCTTACACTCTCAAAGATAGAACTAAGTCTTGGCTCATGACATTGGCACCCAGTTCTTTGGCCACTTGGGACGATGTTTACAAAAAATTTATGGGTAAGTTCTATTCCCATCAAAAACGTCTGATCTAAGAAAAAAAATTGCTACTTTTTTGCAGACGGACGGAGAATTCTTTCACGAGGCTTGGGACAGATTCAAATTGCTCTTGATACAGTGTCCACATCACCACTTCCCGTTGCAACTACGAACTGTTTGAGATGTTGGGAGCCAATTCCCAACAAAAGAGTGCTAGAGGAAAAGAGTTGGAGTTCATGAATTAAACTCCACCAATGAAATGGCCATGCACCTTGCTGAATTGACCAAACAAGTGCAACTTCTCACTACCTCCAATATGAATCAAATGCCAAAACACGAGGTATGTGGAATTTGTGGTTCTTATGGACATGGGGCTAACATTTGATCTTTTGCAGGTAATCCTCATACAGGTACTAGTGAAGAGGCAAATTTAATGCAAGGGTACCAACCAAGACCTAGGAACGACCCTTATTGGAACACCTACAACCCTGGATGGAGAAATCACCCCAACTTTGCTTGGAAACAAAATGATAGCCAACCATTTGCCAAAATCAAACACAAGGCCAAAACATTAATAGACAATTTTCAAAAAATAAATCGACCATAGAGGAAACCTTGAACACTTTCATGCAATCCTGTTGTGGAAGGATGGACTCTATAGAAGCATCAATAAAAAGAGTGGAAATACAAGTGGGGCAGCTAGCTGAACAAATGCACAAACGAGAGAAAGGAAAGCTGCCTAGTCAACCTGAACAAGTGAATGCTATCATGGTTCTTCGGAGTTGTAAGGTCGTTACAAAGGTTTTACTTGAAATTTCTAATGATTTACCTTATAGTGCAGGTAACATGGAAGATGACAACACCGTTTCTAAGGAATTTGGGGAAAGAGGTAACAAGCATGAAGAGCCTTCAAAGGAAACAATTGGAGAGTCATCTAGCTCACCTAAGTTACACAAGTCATCAGAGCCATACCGACCACCAATACCATTCCCACACCGTTTAAAGGACAGTAAGCAAGATAAGCAGTCTTCTGATATATTTAACATGCTTTCAAAAGTTAATATTAATTTGTCATTATTAGATGTAATTAGAAACATGCCTTCTTATGCAAAAATTTTCAAAGAACTAAACACTAAGAAAAGAAGGTATGAGCTTAATGAAAGAGTTATCGTGTCTGAAATTGCTAGTGCGGTGCTTCAACGCAACTTACCCCCTAAATTAAAAGATCCAGGTAGCTTTATCATCAATATTACTATGGAGGATAGGAAAGTAGCTAAGGCTATGCTTGATTTAGGTGCTAGTATAAATTTGATGCCTTACTCGATTTTCTTGTAGCTAGGTTTGGGAGAGCTAAAACCAACAACCATGTCCCTTCAACTTACGGATAGATCTGTTAAATGTCTGAAGGGCATGGTTGAGGACTTACTTGTACAGGTAGATAAGCTAGTCATACCTGTTGATTTTGTGGTTTTAGACATGCAGGATAACCCATCTTTGGATAAGGAGCATACAATTCTTTTGAGTAGACTATTTATGGCCACTACCCAAACCATTATTGATGTCCAAAGTGGAAAGTTGACAATGACAGTCTTGGGATAGACTGTACATTTTAAGGTTTTTGATTCATCTCCTTACCCTTCTATATCTGCTATTGAGGAATGCTCATTTGTTGAATGTTTAGATCCCATTATTCATGATACTTTTGTGCAAGCTAGACTAGATGATAAATTATAGATAGCACCTACAGTTGGAGAGGTAGATGATATCTTAGACTATGAGGCTAGGGAGTACAGTGATTTATTAGACAATGCTATATCATTAGATGACTCTAGTACACCCTTAGATTTATTGTATGTCCCACATGATGATGAGATTGCTCCACCTGAATTAGAACTTAAAGAACTACCTAAGCATCTAAAATGTGTATTTTTGGGAGAAAATGAGACTATTCAGTTATTATTTCATCCACACTCACCCAAAACAAGAGGAGAAATTGATTGGAGAGCTTAGGAAGTATAAAAAGGCAATAGGATGGAGTATTGGGGACATAAAAGGCATTAGTCCAGCGATGTGTATGCATAAGATCAATTTGGAGGACAATGTCAAACTTGTTAAAAAAGCAATGAGGACACTACCCCAATCTTGGTTGTGGGTGAATGTGTTACCCATTTTCAAAAATTCCAAAGAAATAAAATTTTTTAAAATTTTGTGTGTGCTGCGGCAAGAAAAAATTGTGCTACGGCGAGGAAGTTTCTGTTTTAGATTAAATTGTAAAAAAAAATTGTGTACCGCGGCAGGGAAAATTTGGGCCGCAGCAGTGTGGTTCTGTTTTGGGACAAATATTTGAAATTTTGTGCGTGTTGGGCAGGGAAATATTTGTGCCGCGACAAGTGTGGTTCTATTTCACGCATTTTTTCCCAAAATTGATCTGTGCCGCGGCGCGCCTCTAAATTTTTCTAGAAAATGGGTAGCTCATGGATTCAAAATTTTCTTCCCCAAATTTCCCTCACTTTCTCTCATTTTTTCCCAAACACTCTCTAATTTTCTCTCCACGTTCCTCCTATTTTCTCACAAAAATCAACCTAAGGATGACAACGAGCAGAATGATGATATGGAGGACTGAGCCTCCCATTTTTATTTTCTTTCGTTCATTTTCATTTTTTAATTTAATTTTCTTTTTCTTTTTATTTTATTTTATTTTATTTCGGATTGTTTAAGACTCTAATTAACTTTGTTTAATGTTTTTGGCTTTCATTTGCTTTAGTTATTATTTAAATTTAGATTTGAGTTGTGATGCACATATTTAGAGGTTTCATGCATGTTCCTTGCACACTAAATGCTACATGATGAGAAAAGCGAGGAACAATGGCATACGTGTAATGTACAAAATCTCATATAAAAGGGCAGGTAACTTCTCTCACTTCTTTACTTAATTTCTTTTGTTTTTCTTTTTGACATTGAGGACAATGTAGAAATTAGGTTGGGGTGGGAAAAATATTCCATGAGCATGAATTTAGACCAAATTTTAAATTTTAACTTTGTCACTTGAATTTTTTTTAGGACAGTGTCGTGTCCACTTGAGTCAATCCAGAAGTCCATGATATTAATGTGATTGTAATGAACGTGATATATGAAAGAAATTAAATTTTTACCTAAGTAAAGAGACACATAAATGTTAGATTCATCTAGTTTGAGGATTTTGTGGTATATGTGGAAGTTTGTGTGGTTAGTATGACTGATTTTGGTTTGTGTAATGTGTGCATGTTCGTGATATATTTTGAGTCTCAACAAACTCTAGAACTCATTTGAAAACCCATTAAAGCGAAATGATAGAATCAAATGCCACTTAGAAAGTGATTTAGGCCATTTTTGGACCGTTTGGACTTTTCAAGCCTCCCCGTATTATTTTATCCATAGTGACACCCGTAAACTCAACATTGATATACGTTGTACTACCCTTTGTGATGAGAGTACTCTATATAACCACACACCTAACCACAACTTTACAAGCTTAATGAAGTCCTATTGATTCTAGGTAATTTGATTTTTATTAGTGGAGATGGATTTGAAAAGTGAGCCTATGGATTTGAAAAGTGAGCCTATGGATTTGAAAAGATCTCGCACTAACCAAGTTGAAGTTGGTCCCTCTTCTCAACCAAGTGGTTCTTTTCCTTATCCTAAGAAGTCTCCATTTTGTATTTGTGAACACTCAATTTTGATTGAGGAATTTTCTTCTATCCAGGAAAGGTTTGTTTACTTTTCTTGGCTTTCTCTTTGCTCTATTTCCTATTCCTAAGACCCTACTTTTGTCATAGAGTTTTAATCTATGATTCGAGCTCATTGCATGCAATCTATGTCTATTTCTTTTACCTTAAGGGGACATTGTGTCACCTTCTCTTGAGAAAATATCTTAAATCTCTTATCTCTTCTAAACATGAAAAACCCTTCTTTTCCTGTTATTCCTTTTGAATAAGAAAATCTTAATGTTGTCAACTTCTCTACTGATCTCGAGCATCTCAAAGGTTTGAAATCAATCTGATATAGCTACCAAACTTGCTGGACTAGATATTTGGTATGCTGGTGGTACTATTCCTCATAACAGATCTTCTCCTGGTTGCTTTCTTTTGCAATTTATTTTTGCTTACATCTTTCCTTGTACTCATGTCTATTCTATGCCTAATTCTAGGGGTCAGTTTCTTTATGTCATCCATGATAAAGAACCTATAGACCTCGCTAGTATGATCTTTAGGACCATCATTTATCATTCTTTCTCTCCTTCTTCTTCTAATCTTCATTACACTTCCTTGATCACTGTTGGGAACAGTCTGTCTTTTGTGATGTCATTGAAGTTTCTATTTTCGAACGTACTCTCCTATCTATCAGACACATTCAAGCATCATGCCAACCTTTTGGGAACTCTAAGCCCTCTTCTTCTTCTTCTCGAAGTGCTTCCCATTCTACCCCTTCTACTTCTCTTCCTATTCCTCCCCCTTAATTTATTGAGTCTCCCCCACTAAGTGTAAAGGTGGATGCTTTGAGTGAATGGTTTGCCAAATTACTTAAAGAACTTGTTGATGATCGTCAAAAGCACAGGTTACTCCATTGACTGTTGATGAAACTTAATAATAAGATGGGGTAGAGTTGAGCGACACCAGCAATCCCAACATGGCTCTCCTCAGTCTTAAGGCTCTTAACCTTCTGTTCAACCTTCTAATAGAGCGGATCATTGTTAAATTCACTCATAGGTGTGAGTATTGGTGCACTGCTTCAGGATTAAGACATTTAGCTTCCTCAGTCTACAGATTCCTTTAACCAATTATTTGACCAGTTTGCCACCCTTGTAGCTAAATTCTCCAACCTTTTGCATCCTTCTGACTGTAGAGAGTCTAGTATAAGTTCTCATCGTGACCTTGAATGTGATGAAGAGAGAGGAGAATTAGAGTTTTTCCTTTATATTTTCTTTCTAATTTTTGTAATGAAATTTAATTTAATAAAAATGATTTTTGTGTTATGTGCTTACTTTTGTTTCTTTTACTTATGCTCTATTTCCTCTCAACATGTGTTGTATGAGTGTATAGAATTATTTCATATTATATGTCTTCTTTCCCTCATATAGGGGTGTTCCTTTAACTTTCTCTGTCAAAAGGGGGAAGAAGTTTGTCTGTTGCACATGTTTACAGCTATTTTTCTGCAATATTTGGGAAGTGTAGGTTTGCATCACATCTTATTATCTGACTTTTTTGCATTCAGGGGTAGTGTTGCATGAAGTTAGGGGGAGTTTATGTGTCTACTTGTGTTTAGCAAATCAGTGTGTACCTGTGTAGTGATAACATGATAGTAGTTGGTTAGACTACACATGGTGCTACATAATAGTAGTATCAAGATGGATGTATTGATTCATGAAAATGGATGGAGCAATACAAGACTGACTCACTTGAAGTGTGAGTGTGTTGGGAGTGTCTTGTCTATGTTAGAGTTTATTCAAGGGAATGAACTTCTTTAGTTCATCTTGCATGAATATATTGTTTTTGATGCTTGCCTTGTATAGGTTGTGTAGTATTTTTCCACAAAAAGCCAAAGGGGGAGATTGTAAGTCCTGTAAGTCTCTTTGAGTCTTTGTTGGAGTGCCCGTGTGCAAAACACGAAGTCTATTTATTTTACTGAGTATTTTTTCTACCTCTTTGTACGCTGCTTTGCTTGTGACCAGTATCACACACACTCACATAGATTTCTAACACTTTGTTTGTTTCCATATAACAGACACCACGGGGTGGTTGGGAGCATGTTTAAAGTTGTTTTTACTTACATTTTATTTTTACTTTTAGTAGGTGTTTGTGGATTTTCAAATGGATAAATTTTTAATTGAAAAAATAACTTTTTAGTGGTTTGTCGAGGACCTTTCGGGGGTTTGTAGGTAACTTGCTAAGCTGGTCCTCAAAGGGTCCGTGAGGGTGCACAAGGTGGACCTATGACTCATTGGACCTCACTGAAACTATGGGGGCTCGCTAGGGTGGTCTGATAAATCAATATTTGTCCTAATATTTTGTTGTAATTTGGCATTAATTTTATAGTTTATTTAAATATTTGACCCAAACTAAGGATATTTTGGTCATTTTTAGGTTTATAATTATTTTGGAAGAATTTACAATTTTTTTGGAATTTTTCTGGAATTTTTTATGAATTTAATTAGACAGGTAGATTTATAAAGAAGGATTTGTTGATGTATTTAGAAATACAGATTCGTATAGAAGGAACCGTGGATCCACTTAGAAAAGCCCAGTTAAAGTCATCATCCACATCATTGGACACATCATCGCCACGTCAATCCGTCAAACCAATCATAGGAAGACACGTGCCTCCAACTCAACAAGCGTTTACCACTGCGCCGCAATTTGGACGAATCAGAAAACACCACATGTCACGCACTTTATGAGTTGTTTCCCACTTGCGGCGCAGCATCGTCCAGCGAATAAGAACATGACATGTGTCCCACTCTTCTGCGCAGTAAGCGCCATCCAGCCATTCACACTTCGACACGTGTCCTTTTTGTCATTTTCTTGTAGTTGACTAGCTAATGAAATGCTAACACGTGGCACATCATTCAGCTTTCCACCAACTCTATTGCCTATATATATGCGTATCCTCAGCTTAGTTTTGGGAAGTTTAACGATCAATTTTCTTTCGTTTTCGACGAGAGAATTTTTCTCTCTTTTATTTTTATTTTTTTAGCTAACTTTTTATTTTTACAGTATAATTTTACGATATTTTAGAGAAAACAATATTACATTATTGTATAATATTTTAAGCTTTTGGAGAATGAACATCAACCAATTCAAGAGTTTGGGTATTTATTTTATTATTAATATTTTTGTCTCTAATTTTGTAATATTATTATTGTAAACTTTATGTCTTTAGTAATTAAATTTAAGATAGTAAATTTAATTATGTTTGGCTAAATTTATATATGAAATTTTAGTTATGTTACCATGATTATTTTGAATTAATAAGTTAATTATTATAGAAAAGTTTGGTATTATTTCATGTTCATTTTTCTTCATAGCTTTAATTTTGAATAGTAGATGGATCAAATCACTATTTATAGTTAAAGTAAATATCTGTGAATTAGTTTGTTAGAAATATCATTTGTATCTAATTATGCCCTCTTGAACATGAATCTAAATTAATTACAAGATCATTGTGTTAGTTTAGATGGTTATATAATTTCTCTGCACTCATTCTAGTCATTTAATTAATTATCTCAATCAAAGAAATTGATTATTTAATTTTAAGTGAAAGATGTCATGATCATTGGGATTTTCTAGCTTTAGTGGAAAAATCAATAATATTAACTTATGAACAATTATTAAATTTAATTAATAATCCAAAATATGATTGGTTAGCAAGCTAAAATTTCCATTACTTATCTCATCTTTTTAATTAAAATTCTTCACTTATTTTTAGTTAGTTTAGTTGTTTGATTAATTAACTATTTTATCACCATCCATTTGCTTTAAGTATTTTTGTTTATTTTGTATTTTATTAATTTTGGAAATAATTAAAGAATTTTAAAACCACTGCAACTCCGCGAGAGATCGACCTCGGAAGTTTACTTATCACTTGACTATAAGTGATTCGTATACTTGCAAGTACTATAATTTGCACATCATGGTCAGCAAGGCCTCATTGAGGTGAGCGGAGAGATACCTATGAGGGGTCTACAATGGTATTGAAAGTTGAAAAATTAGCTATAAATATCCCCTTCTCTCTACTAAATACACCTTTTCACACATTTTCTTATACTTGTTTACAACATTTTATGAAATAATTTTTTGTGTTGCATAAAATTTGATTTTGGGAAAAAATATTTTCTTGCGCTCTCGAAAAATATTTTATATTTTTCATATCACTAATACATTGAGTATATTTTTGTATTAGTAATTTGGAAGTGATAACTTCACTTGGAAATTTTTGTGAAATATTTGAAAAATAGTTTTCTTATCAAGGTGTTATTTCTGTATTAAGATACGAGGTGGTGGCATTGGTTAATTTATTTTACCAAAAGGAGTTGCCGAAATAACAATACATCAAGTTTATTTCTGTATTATTATTACAATGTGGAGTTTTTATTGAAAATCATATTTTGGTGAATTTATTATTGTTTAGGATTCACTTTAATCTTATCATAGGTATTAGCACCACAATATGTGGTTGTATGGCTCCGGAGGTGAGTTTGATCCAGTGAGGATCAAAGTATCTGTGGTGACAGCTGGTGATAGCAACCTAAGTAGTTAGGATTGGTGGTCTCTAATTGATAGAGGTATTTGGCATCTTTCCTTATCAAGTATGTATTAACTTTTTATTAATTTTGGTGAATTTGGCTACTGGGTAGTTGTCTTAAGCAACCTGTGGATATTACTACTTATGATTGGAGCCTAAGTGGGTTTATCACGTTATATTGTTGTTTTCAATTGCTCTGTTATATGAGTTAGTATAATCAACGTATCCTGAATATATGTGCTAACATATTAAGACTATACGGTGATTGGAAAGCATTTACTACTTTATTCTATTTCTGATATCTGCCTTATTTTTATCTGTGATTATCTATTGTCTGCTATATGTTTCTGTTGTTTTCGCTGCCCATACAAGAAAGGCGAGTCCTTAGGTGTCGTATCACCTAGACTTGGTTGTTCACGAAGTTAGGACTCTCTCAGTAATAATTTCTCAAGTATTGTCATAGAATCATGTGAGACAGCCCCAAGAAAGAACGAAGATATTGCATGTGTTACCCTAGGCCAGAAAGTCTATCCATCTCACTTGGATCTATGTTAGTTCTGTCTAATTGGCCAACTAATCCTATCTAAAGGGGGCAAATCCTGGTGCCCAGGCGATCTAAAAACCCAACTGAAATTGATATGGAACTTATCTTCCAATTGGAAACTTATCGCTCTGGGTCACAATTTCTATATTTTACTACACTCTCCTTAGGATCAAGCCAAGGTTCGACCTAATGTACCAATCAATGTGAAACCAGGAATTTTTTGAGTTCAACCTTAACACCCAACTTTTACCCTCACACTCAAAATTTTATAAATTTCCAAGTGCGGGTTTATTTATACAATTTGGCTTGAGAACCCTGGAATAAACAAATTGTTGCATAAATTGCACTGGCAATTGGTGTTCCTGTAAAAATTAACAATGGCACCATCAATGGCGAGTTGGTTCAGTATGCTAGACTTTTGATTGATATCGTCCTCGCTTGCAAACTTGACGAAAAGATAATGTTGAAAGTGGGATCACTTAAGATCTTTGTGGATTTAAATTATGAGAATGTGCCCCACTTTTGTAGTCTATGTTCCTCTGTGGGCCATGCTACCTATAAATGCAGGAAGAATGCTAGTGCTACAGTTGAAAAGCCCAAAGAGGCTGAATTAAATATGCCTCAGGTTTACACCCGCTAACAACAAATTTATAAACCTAAGGTCACTGCTACTGACAATGCCATTTTGGTTAGGGGTGGCAATCGTGTAGTGTTAGCCGTGTCTGTGTTGTGTTTGTTTCGTGTTATTTGTATCGATACTGGGTTTGTTTCATGTTATTCGTGTAGAGTTTTCATGTTAATTGACATATGAAAAAATTAACTCGACCTTTTTTCATGTTGCTTATTTATAAGAGTAAGAAATAACAAAATCTTTAAGACCATGAAAAAATTATTGATCAATTCTTACTAAAAAAAAATTGTGTTGTGTTGTGTTCGAATGTGTTATCGGGTCGTGTCAGAAATTTTCACCCATAATTTTGGTAAGAAATGATTTTGCTGCCCTCAATGACAAGGTACAGATGTTACTATCCTGGCGTCATCTACACTGAACAGACCTCTTGACACAATTGTTATAACATTTCCAACCCCTACTCCCACAATTTCCATGAACACTTCCATTACCAGCACCACCATAGCCCCTCACATGGATGATTGTAATACACAGTCAACTTCTACATGCCTATCTCAACCTGCTGCCCCATATGTTTTCTTTGATACTACAATATTTCATGTAGTAGTTGCTATCATACCCACATATACAATAGACCAAATGGTACCCTCTACTACTACCTTGACGATATATGACTCTATTGTTCCCACATTTGGTGCTTTAATTAACTCTACCACAAGATCACTGCCCCCTTGCCACACCGAGACTCACCTTGCCTACACTCCCACCCCTATCGTTGGTCTTAATGGTTGAACTCAGTGAATGAATGAAGAACATGAAACAAGATCTCTTCAAAGATACCAAGGGTCTTGGTTAGAAAATTGTAACAAGAAAAAGCCATCGGACCCAGTCAGCTAGCCCACATCTACAACCTATGAGATACACACCCTTCACAGGGCAACTTGATAATAATTCATCATTATAGTTCTTTACTGAAACTATAGGGGTATTTCCAACAAGAATACCCGAAATACTTTACACAATTTTTGTAAAAAGGAATGGCCTGAATTTCTTCGTATAGCAAAATAAATGTCTGATCTCATCTCATCTCTCTTAAAGATCGCTTTTGGAAAAAATTGAGTTATACCTTTATCGGTGCGAACTCCAAATCAGTCAAGAAGCTCTAGCTTTTCTCAGCCCTTGCAATGGTAGATGAAACTATGGTTGTTATACAAAATCGGCAACACAAAATGGTTACTTAAGCTACAAATGCCAAGATTTATCTAAAGTTTGTTTATGGTAAGTGAACCTATGTTAAGAGAAGGGACCTTTGGGACCCTCTGAGGGCTCTTTCAAATACTTAAACCCCCTGGCTTTTCATAGGGATTTTAATACAGTTATCTAATCCAATGAAACTACAAGCTCGACACGCAGTACCACCTCGATGGAGTACATTAATGCTACGATTGCGTCCTATAACTTGGTTGAAATTGACACTAAAGGGGGCTTTTATACATACTTTAAACGTCGACTATCTCAAATACAGTCGTAATTAGATCATGGGTTGTGCTCAAAATCCTTCCTTGATTCCTGGTCTATGTTCTCCTATTGCACCCTTCCTCAACACCGCTCCGATCACCATCCACTTTTGCTTACTACTTCCACAATAGGACCTAGGGGTCCTAGGCCATTCTGATTTCATGGTATATGGTATATTGGTAGGCGCTTGTTCAGGCTAGCCTTACGGGAATTGTTATTGGTAAATTTAAGGCTCTTAAATTGGCTCTAAAGACCTGAAATAAAACCATCTTTGGAAATTTTGATCAAAATATTGCAACAGCTTCGGCTACACTTGTTGACATTCAACAACGCAATAATGATGACTCTTTCTATGAAGAACTACTCCAATTGGTGTCTAATGACCATACTAACTTGGATAGCTTATTACGTTAGAAAGATACTTTTTTAAGATAAAAGATCTGATTAAAATGGCTTAAGGGTGGCTATAGAAACTCTACATTTTTCACTCACTTATTCGTCGTTTAAGAGCTCAAAAACCTTTGACCCACTTGGAAATTAATGGAGAAAGTAACTAGGATCTAGAGACAATAGCTAGCCATATTTTGGATTACTATGAGCATCATTTCTCAGCTCAATCAAGTGGAACTACGACCCTTACTCTCATCAAGTTAGTGGTGCTCTCCTGGGTCACCTCTGTGGATAATAGAAATGTAAAATGCATACCATCATTAGAAGATATACGTGCTACTATTTTCAACAAAGACCTAATGAGAGTGCCCCTAGGTCAAATAGCTTTATAGGTTAAAAAAAATTCAACAGTGATGGGATATTATTAGTACAAATATTGTACAAGCGGTTTAGAACTATTTTAAAATAAGTTGGATGCACTCGGGGCTAAACTCCAATTTTTTAATCCTTATACCCAAACACCATCATGCAAGCATTATTGATCAGTATAGGCATATTGCTCTAGGCAATTTTATGTTCAAGTTAATAACGAAGATTGTTGCCAACCGCCTAGGACACATATGCTCTCGAATTCTATCTTATAATTAATTTGGCTTCATTTTAGGTCGAAACATTGGCGATTGTATGGCAGGTGCTTCTGAATATTTTAACACAATCCAACTCTCAAGTCGAAGGGGTGATATCGCTCTCAAAATTGACATCCGCAAGTCTTTTGATACCATGTGCATGGATTTTATTTTACAGGTAATGTAGTGCTTTGGCTTTGACAACATCTTCCTGGGTTAGATCTAATATCTCTTTGCTTCAACAAAAATCTTGATCCTAGTTAATGGATCTCCCAGGGGTTATTTCTATTACTCTAGAGGTGTTTGATAGGGGGGTCCCTTGTCTCCACTAGTAATTTGTATAGTTGAATATTTACTAAGCAAGTATCTTAGAAAGTTGGTGTATAAGGGGCACTTACTCCCAATCTCTTCACCTAGAGGAACTTGTGCACAAATGCACTTTTTATATACAAATGATCATATATTTGGTCGAGCATGTGAGTCAAAAATCCGGTTCTAATTGAGGCTTTTTCCCTGTATGGTCATCTTTTGGGTCAGATGGTAAATTTGGAAAAATCCTTCATTTACTTTAGTAAAGGTGTTCCTCTGGGCAACATACCATCACTACGGGATATATTTGGGGTGCTCACTGGGGACTCATCTTTGTCTTACTTGGGCATCGATCTTTACCAAGGGACCTTGAGAAAGCGTTGGTTTCAAAGTTTAGCCAATAAAATTCCTACAAGGATAGAGGCATGAAGGGGCAGATGCATTCTTTGGCAAGAAGTCGATGCTTGACATCTTCAGTCATTCAGAGTATGTTTCCCCACTCCTTTCAAATATATTAATGGCCAAAAATAGCCTTAGAAGAATTAACAAAAATCATTCACAATTTCTTTTGGTTGGGAAAGAAGGGTACAGTTAAACAGGTTCAATTGCAACTGTTGTCGTCCATTAGAGGAAGAGGGTCTCAGCTTAAGGGACCTTGATTTCTTAAATGAGGCCATGCTAAGAAAGTTTGCCTAGCAGGTCATCACAGAAAACTCTGACACTCTAATTTACTTACACAGTCGATACCTGGCTAGAGATGATTCACCACTAAGCTACAATGTCTGCTCATTAGTTTGGCTTGGTTTTCGACCTCATTATTTGACTCTATTAGAGGAGTCTATGTGGCTAGTTGGAAGGAATTTTACAATAAGATTTTGGACTAACAATTGGTTGGGCACTTCTCTAATTAAAGGATGGTGGACCCACTAATACACTCGCAAGTGTGAGATTATCTAAAAGAGGATGGATGGCATCTACCGCAAACTCTTGTGCCTCAAAGTTTCGGTCAATAACTGTTGGGATTGGTACGAACACAAGAGTTTGGACAAGTATAATTAAGGTAGGGGCCACAATCAGTGAGGCTTATTATTCACTATGTGTGGTTGGAGAACATGAGAGTTAATAGGGCCATTTGGGCCCCTTTTATACCACCCTCACAATCTATTTTTCTTTGGCATGCTATTTAGAATAAACTCCCCACAGATTTCCAGCTAAAGAAAAGGGGACAATCTTTCTATTCCAATTGCTCATTATGTGGTTCCGCGGAGAAAACTATATCTCATCTTTTTTTGAGTTTTGGTATTGTAGGTCTCTCTGGGACCTCTTATGCTCCTTTTTTGAAGCAGGGATTGCTTTAGTCATCTGGGTTATATGGACAGCCATAGATGATTATCGGTTTGGCAATAAGCGTACAACGATGAGTTTTTCTTTTGCCACAGTTTGGCAATTTATTCGTGAGCCGGGTCTATCAAAGAGTGAATCCATGTGGAATACAATGGAGATCTTCAAGTGCTCAAGCATCTACAGATACCAAGCATCCCACAATGGGCTCCAAGAATTATAGAGGTTATTTAGAATGCACCACCCTTGAGATGGATAAAGGTAAATACAAAGGCGCAAATTTTGGGGTGCCAGGTTTATCTGGTTGTGCAGGTGTTTTTTGAGCTTCAAGATCATTTGTTAAGGGTTGTTTTTGTATTCTACTTGGAGTCTCATTTGCTTTTGAGGCAGAAATGGTGGTAGCCATTCATTTGGTAATGTATGCATATAAATTTGGGAGGATACGGCTTTGGTGCCTTGGAGATAGTATTCGACTTATGCTAATTGTTTAGAGAAAGTTACTCACATAGAGTTCCACTATTCACATATTTACAAAAAGGGTAATGCTACAATTGATAGTATAACCTCTAAGGCTCTTAGTTTTTGTACAGTAACTTGGTAGTAAAATGTCCCATCTTTCTTTAGTTCTTTCATTTTCTAGGAAGCTAACAACTAACCCAATTATAGGTTTTACTGAAAATTGACTTGCATTCTTTTTCTTGATATTTAATAATACTAGCAGCTGAGAAGATGCATGAAGAATGTGCTAAGGAAGTGCCAACCTAGTTGGGATGTCCCAGTGCCCTTAGATTTGCTAACTACAACATTTCATTAAAACAAATCATTTTGCCCTTAATATTTAGTCTTGGACCATTCATGTCACAAAATTATTGGTTGTATTTTTAAATTATCAATACTAAACTTTTAAGGAAAAACAACAAAAATAGCATCCTTACGTTCAAATCATATATTTTTATAATTAAAAAATGGCTTTTACATCATTTTTCTTTAAATATCAGTCTAATTAAACGCCGTTTAAATTAAATTATAGCAATTTAGACTCATTCAATTTTGAACGATCAATATTACACATTCAATGTTGAACATTCAATGTAATTAAAGTGCTAGTTTTATTATTATAAATTTTAAGGGTATTATTTTTAGTAATTTTTTAATTTTTAATTGATACTCATTGAAATTAATTAATTGAGTCACATTTAATTGGTAACACTTTTGACTTAATTTAGTACAACTAGTGATCATAAATTTTCAACACTTTATAAGATCATATAAATCCAAATAAATATTAGCAATCTTTGACGGTTATGTTGAAACCTTAAAAATTCCACGAAGTATGGACATATATCAGCTATTTAAATGACCAATCAGTATAAATAAATTTGTTTTATTATATTTAATTTTGAAAATT
Organism: Elaeagnus macrophylla; assembly: GCA_029378325.1. Classification (NCBI taxonomy): domain Eukaryota; kingdom Viridiplantae; phylum Streptophyta; class Magnoliopsida; order Rosales; family Elaeagnaceae; genus Elaeagnus; species Elaeagnus macrophylla. Next base: position 12,926,203 of record CM055647.1, on the reverse strand, counting down.
ATTACCATGTTGCCTATAAGTGTCCTTTGTCATTCAATTTTCTATCCGTCTTTGACTTTTGGTTCTTGTGTATTGTTTTTCGCAAAGTATACATGAGACGTGAATGAATGATACGAAAATTGTTTTTATTGAAAAAATTGACTTACTCACTTGTAAGGGTATACTTTTTAAAAAGAAAAAAAGTGCTCAAGTTTTTGTCATATGCCACTTATTCGCCTACTCATAAACTCAGTTGTAAAATTTTATAATTAGTTATAAAATTGTAGGATTTGGTATAAAGTGAACATTTGTAGAAAAATGTGACATTGCTAAAAAAAGGGCATATAAGTTAATCACATTTTTTGGGTAATATAAAATGTACATTTTAATTATAATAGAAATAGTATTATCTTAAAAATATTAAGATACTCTATCATAAATGAATGTGCCTCATTTATAAATATTTATGCTTTACAAGCATTGTTTTTTATTCCATTAATATCTTAATTATGGGATTTTATTTATAAAAACAAAATTTAAAAGTCTGATAAAATTTTGTGAGGAGAAATACAACTCTTAATTATGGGATTTTATTTATAAAAACAAAATTGAAAAGTCTGATAAAATTTTGTGAGGAGAAATACAACTAATTTTTTTATTTATTTAAAAGAGACATAAAATTATAAGTTAAAAAATGGTGAAGAGCAGCTACAACTTTTGACAAAGGAGTACAAAAATTTTATGTCTTTCAAGTGGTTCAAATAAGTACTATAACTTTCTAAAAGATAGCACAAAAATCCTCCATTCACATTTGACCACTTTTTTTTTAAATTTAGTGAGGGCAATTTCCGAATAAAAAACAATTTGTACTATTAGGATTTGTTATCAATTAGAGGGTATTTTCGTCTTTACACTTTCTATAGCTTGAGTTCGTTTCTTCCCGCCATTTGCTTTGTAACAAACTGCTATATACACTTTCTCTTCATAACATGGTATCAAAGCGATCATTTCAGTTTGCAAAACTTTGATTTCTTTTTTTCTTTTTCGAGTTCGATCATGGTGAGAGGAAGTTCCAATGGCGGAAATGTCACTTCTACCGTTTCTGTTCCGAATGGTGATACTCTTGCCCAAACCGACTCGAATAGTCCTTTCTTCTTACACAGTGGGGATCATCCAGGTATCAATCTCGTTACGACTTCTTTGAATGGTGCGAATTATCATACATGGCGCAAAGCAATGGTTATGGCTCTTACAGCAAAGAATAAGATTGGGTTCATCGATGGTACGATTCCTAAGCCCCTCTCTACAGACCTGGATTATTAATGCTGTGACTAGAGAAATAGCAGATAGCATTCTTTATCTTGATTCTGCATATGAAATTTGGAGAGATCTACAATGGACTGAGAATTTTTCAGATCAAGAAACAATTATCTGATCTTTGTCAAGGTAGTTTGGATGTTAGTTCTTATTTCACAAAGTTAAAGATTCTGTGGGATGAGTTGAAGGAATTCCAACCTGCTCCAGTTTGTCATTGTGGAGGATTAAGAATTTGGACTGATCATCAACATAGGGAATATGTTTTACAATTCTTGATGGGCTTAAATGAATCATATACTCAGATTCGAGGTCAAATCTTGCTGATGGAACCTTTGCCTGCAATAAACAAAGTTTTTTCTCTTTGCCTGCAATAAACAAAGTTTTTTCTCTGGTTATTCAGGAAGAAAGACAGGAATGTCTCTTGTATTAATCCTAATATGTACCTAAACACTTATTCTTGTTTAATTGACTTGCACAATAACTAATTCTCCTAAAATTTAATATGCTACAGTAACATAATATAGGGCTTCTTAATTTTCGAAATGTTGAGGCAACAGTTCAAGCAAAACATGCACGAGAAAGATCCAGAGAACATTCAAGAGATGAAGGATGAGTATGTTTTTAGTCTTCACTCGGTCTTTGTATTTTATGTGTACATCTTTTTTGGAAATATGATTATAATAAAATGCTAGATGTGGTTATTTTATTCCTGAAGTTGTCTCTTATTTTATGCATGACTTTGTTTTGTGTATGTGTAATTATTGTTTGCTGTTACTTCCATTGTTTACTCATATTGCAAATGAAGTTATTCGCTTTGTTCCTTGATTTGCAGTGCAGCAATGGGGTTTATCAATCACATACTTTATGAGTCTGAGAGGCTATTCGCTTGAAAATTTAGCAGCAATATTGCTTGATGTTTTTTTTTCTCTCACGTTCCAGTGAAAGTTCAAGTGCCAAAATTTGGGATTTGAAAATTCAATTGTCATTTTGATTGTATTATCTCAATTTAAGGAGGTTAGGGTGGAATATATGTAGACGGAAATTATAATAAATTTTTATTTGTTTCAATGTGAATTCATATTCAATTTACATTAAATTTTGCATTTAATTTACAATTTTTAGTTTTAGAAAACATTTCATTTTCATAATATTTATTGAAACAATTTATTAAAACTATACTAATTCATGTTTAAGCAAATACTAATTCAATTGAAAGTTCGTGCCAAAATATTTGACTTAAAAGTTAAAAGCACAAATCATGACCAAAAAATATTAGTTAGTTTAGGCATTTTTTTTTTCCTGAAATTTTCCTCACTAGATTCCAAAAAGGAAAAAGTGATCAAAATTAACATAAGACTTTTGTGCTATTTTATTTTATTTTATTTTTTTTATTTTTTTTTTAAGTTAATAGATTTTATCTACACCGCTTAAAAATTATAAAATTTTTGTACTTCTTTATCAAAAATTAATGAACTTTAACCGCCTTTCATCCAAGAAGTATCTACGTCTTTTGTAAATACTATAAGGTTATAGCAAAATAAATCGGATAAATTAACTAATATACCACCAAACTATCGCAAAAATTGCAAACATACTAGATAAATTTATAGAGTAAGAAAATAGTACTTAAATATAATTAATGTTACAAATATACTACTATATTATATTCTTAGTGGTAGATTTGTACAACTAAGAAGGAATTTAATAATAAATTTATACCACTACTAAAAAATTTGGTGGTAGATTCGTGCAACTAATAAAGAATTCGATGGTAGATTTATACCACTAATTAGAAGTATCCATGGTCCGTTCTGGTCCAATTTTTAGCAAAAAAAAAAATCAAATTGAATTGTTTATATAACTTAAACCATACTAGACCATACCATTTATCTAATAAAATTATTGAAATTAGACAGTTCAGTCCGATTTGATTAATGATTTTTTATTATTTTTTTATGATTTTAAAATTTTCAATTTTTTTCCTTTCAAATTATGTTGAAACTTGAAATTAACATTAAAAAAATTAAAAATCTAATCAAATTATTTTAGATATATTTACAAATACAAATCATATAATATCCTACATAAACTAATAATTGAGTTGATAAAATTTATAAAATGTAAAATTATCATAAACTACATGAAACTGAAAATTGTAAAATAAAGAGCTGATAAAAAGATTTAAATGTAATATTTAATCTTTAATAATAAATAATATAATATATTTTTTATTTTTAAAATAAATAATAATATAATATATTTTAAAAATAATTTTTTTTATATAATATAGAACTGTTCGTCTGATTTGGATGGTTAAAAAATTCAAAAAATCAAACAAAATCGTTAGAGAAACAGTTTAAAAAAACATAAACCAAACAAAACCATTTAACTCACATAACCGTTCAAACCAGTCTAATTCAATTTATTTTTTCAATTTAATCTAATTTAGTCTAATTTTTAAACACCCCTACTACTAATTATATTTAGGTACTATTTTTGCCATTAAATAAAATTAAATAGTATGTTTGACTTTTACGATAATTCGATAGTATATTTGTGAATTTGCCCTAATAAATATTAACCAAAAACATTGGTTATATAAATATAAATGTTTCTGTTGTATTGTTATTGGTATCCCATTTAAAATGTTGTGCAAGACGAGGGCTTCTCAAGAAGGGTTTTCAGTTACAACATGTTACATTGCCTCACGTGAAGTTTAAACATTGAAGCAACCAAGATGTGAGGCTACAAGAGTGTAACATGACTAGTACTACATATAGTAATACCTCTACTAAAACAAAAACTTAATAAAAGTAGTAGAAGCAAATTATTTAAAATAGTAATAACTCTGCAAAAACAAAAACTTCGTACAAATGGTAGAAACAAATTATTTAATCTCCTCATTGCACTAAACGTCGGAATTCATCTAAAGATCGTAATAATTCCATCTTTCTTTTATGGAAGAAATAATCCAAGCAAGCCATTTATAGAAACAAAGTGAAACCAAGCGTGCAGGTGCATTAATTGAACTGCAAGAAAATCTATCAAAAGATATCAAAAATTACATGCTTGCACGATTAGTTCTAATGCACAAGTTAATGCAACTTGTTCCCATTTTCTTTTGGGAACAAATTGTTTTTCAATTATAGGGATTTTTATCCTACCTTTAGTCTTTCTTTTTAATATCAATATCTACTCTAGAGCCTTGTTATCAAAAAAGAATTCCAAGACACTGCGTGGATCAGAAATCTTTGGATGTGTGATTAGAAATCTAACCTTTAGCTGGACATCACATGCATAATTTAATCTACACAATCTCCTATAAACATTACTAGATAAAACTAGTACAAATATTTCTAACAAAGTAGTCAAAAATGACAATAAATGCAGCACTCTGGATCTCTATGAAACTGCAGAATCTATCATTTTACAATGGTTGAGATGATGTTTAAGCTAGCTACCACACTTTGATCCAATCAATGCTAGATACAAACATCATCACCCTGATGAGCATAAAGTCATGCAATGAATAATATACCTTGGCATGGTTTCCTTTATTCTGTAACATGTGCTGTGTAGATGAACACTGAGACGCACTAAAGGGACAATATCAGCTTCTTTGATGATGCTGATCAAAACTCCTCACTTTTAAACTTAAAACCCAAACGTTAAAAATCTCAATCTCAGTAGAAAATCATTGGTACTTTAGTGCACGAGTAATCTCCCATGAAACTCCCTCATTTTCTGACATCAGACTATCATTGAGTCCATTACTCTGTCTCTGGCAGTAAACTAATGCAACCATGAACCTCTCTTTCTCCAAAGAAGTTGGATACATAACTTGTTCTTCCTGAAATCATAGACCAAATTAACATCGACAGAGGATTATCAAAATACCAACTCGATCTATAAAATAAGTGGAAGTGTTCTCATAACTGCAAAGGATTTAGAAACATGTTATACAATATTACTTTAAATATGCTGTCATATCAGGTACAAAGCAACATCTATGAATGACTTTGAAATGCTAATTTGATCCATGTCCTAATTGTACAATACTGCTTTCATCAATCAGGCTAGATAAGGAGAAAAGTAGGGCATATTGGTCTCTGACATATATGTATCAGGAGACAAGGGAAAGAGAGAGTAATATAAGTAATTCCTCTCAGTCTAAGTCTGCAGTCCATGCTAAAAGAACCAAAATAACCATATTATGGTAATCAATTTGTTTTGGAAAAAACAGTAACTCATTAGAGAAGTATTTAACATGCTATGTAACTGGTCTTTCCATGGAGAAAACACTAAGGCTGTAACCTATATCCATACATGAAAAAGAAATATTAGTTTTTGGAAGTTCAAAAATTACCTCCAACAGTTCATAGAATTCATCAGGAGATATTTGCAGCAGCTCAGTAGCAGTTTGACCAGTACACCAAGCAGAAATTTTACCACTATTATCTGCTACAGTGATTTTCAGAATAAAAGTGCGGGTAATTTCAACATCGCAATTGTAACAACAGAACCTGCACCGTATAACCCCTCCAGGTGCATTATCAACGAGATGACCACAAATGGCATGTGAAAACCTCGTACTGACTTTACAATATGCCATTTCCAACCAAACCTGAACTATCTGTTAAAATATGGGAAAGACATAAATAGATGTGTACCATAACAAGGTGTTCAATGCACAAGCTAAAACATGTTTCAAAAATGCCCCACCAAACCAAAACGCTGCTTCATTGTAAAAGAGATAGAACATAGATTATCTACAATATAAATTTCCCAGATCATGCTTTCTCATAGCAAAAGAACACAAAAAATTCGGAAAAGTAAAGAATTTTCACTGTTCTTATATAGCTTTTAATGCTATGATAAAAAGTTGATCCTCATAAATAAGCTCTTGACAAAATAGATATATATGTATATACAAGTAGTGGTGGGTAAGTTAATGTCTACCATCTCTTCCCCCAAGTAATACAGTGAATAAAATGTATGATAAATAGACAATTCCAGTACATCAATCACCAGTGGGCAAGAAAATCAGTAATGTCTTAAAACGAACATGTCAATGTAATATTCCAAAATTACATATGATATACATAAATTGTTATGGAATGACTAGCATGATTTGAGGAAACTCAAAATTTCAAGAAAACCATACTTGTGGACAACTAGCCTGGCTAGATAGACTAGAAAGGCTGGAAAGCTTCTGAAGACAGGAGGAGTTTAACAATGCCGGCAAGAAACTGAGATTAGTAAAAGAACTTCCAACATCATTCTCGAACCATAATGCTTCCAGGCTGTCAATTAAAATAATTAACAACATGATCATATGTGTACACGAAGACCCCTCCAGAGATACATATCACAATTATTCAAACGATAATGTTTAAACACAACCACTTTGAAGAACACAGGCACAATTTCAAATGATAATGTCAAAGTGATGGCTAATAGTCTAATACAAGGAAATAATCTTGACTGGCTCAAAAATTGAATGACAAACTCATTAACTGTTAATTGATCAGCACTCACCACTTCTGTTTTGACAAAGAGCATGTAAGGCCAGATATATACACTGTGTGACCAATGCTTAATCTTCCTAGTGACCTGAAAGAGAGAGAAATAAAAAGCACATCAAGAATAATGCTATAGAAGTTACCTGTATGTAAAAAGCAAAAAAGAACTATCTCAGAATTGAATTCTCATCTTACCACGACTTAAGAAAATGTAACTTAGCCCAAATTGCTCCAGTAGCATCTTCAACTCTTAAAAGGAAAATAATGACAGAGGTATTTGTTTCTTTTTTAATGTTAGTAACAACACCATAAAGGCTGATGCCAGTCATCTTGTCTTGAAGGTCCACAACAAACGACTGTAGTACTTCACATAAGAGAGCAATGTCAATCCAAATTGCAAGAAGCATAACACAGACACTACCAGGATACATACTTGAATTAAAACAAAAGCATTATAGATCCAGGAAATCAACTCATGTGTATCAGAGAAAATTTAATGATTCCCAAAGGCATTGAAAAGAATAATAAGCTAATGCACAATCTAAAGGAATATTTCAAGGAACCAATAAACTAATTAATCTAGTTATATCTAAAGCTTCAAATGCATAAAACCAACAATCAAGTATCCCTTTTTAAATGCATAGAAGAATGTTGGAGAATAGATGTTTAATATTTTGTTTCTTTATAAGTCTAATAATCTATTAGGATTACTATATTGCTAGGGTCTAGTCTCATAGCTTAGCTATAAATATGAATGTATTCTACTATTCATATCAAATGAAATCACTACAAGTATATTTAACTATCTCAATTTGATCTCCTCTGTTTTTCTCAACTTGGTATCAGAGAGGATTGAAATTCTAAACTAGTTTTTTGACGTCGGTCGAATTCGCCCTCTCCCCTCAATGTTCTCTTCTTATTAAAAAAAGTCCCGAAAAAAACCTAGTTGCTTAATTTAATGAGCAATAATGTCGCTGTATCCGGCCTCATCACCAAGTTCATGTTGTCACTTGCACACTCAAGCAACCTCCTTTCACTGCCCACCTGTCCATGTTGCCACTGCCAGTCAACCCAAGCTACAGCCTAGAGTCAGGAAAAACTTGCTGGTCTCTTTTATCGTTCCACAAAGAAATCCATGGCTACATGGATAAATATGAAGACCTATCAGCCAAAGCCTCTGTTTGTTTGTTTCTACCGTAAACTAAATTTGAAGTGCACATGTTTATCTATCTCGATCATTTTCTATCTTCCAAACATTGGATATTCATCATGGGACTATGTTTCAGTTGTTGGGTTCCGGTCCTTTTCTTATTTCCTGCCACTTCATGTTCTGTTGATAATATGTCTTAATGGTTCTCAGATTTGCATCTTCTGATATTGGGACCTCAATAAGTCATCATAGTCGTGGATTATATTCTTTGTTGTAGTGGGTTGCATGGGTGGACCTTTTTGAGAGCTAGGCGGCCAACTTTTTTACAAAAAATTAATTACATGTACATTCTTAGCATTAAATAAATATCTTTTTGTAATAATATATTGTGTCTAATTTTTAATATACATATTTTGGTATGTATTAACAATATTTAGCAACTACATGGATAAATATGATATAAATTAAATGGTTAAATATATTTTTTTTTTCATGTATTTAGTAACTATTAGTAAAAGAAATAAAATTGTAGTCATATATTATGTAAAAATTATTCTTAAATGTAATAATCCAAAAAAAGTTTAAATATTTAACTTTAGACTTAATATTATAAAATAAAATTAAAAAAAGAGGTATATGATAAGCTTCAAATTAAAGCTTTAAAGTTTATGTTTATCATATTTTATTTAACCCAAATTTTAACTTTATCTAATATTATATTATTTGACATTTTATTTTAATAATCTTTTAGAATTTATTTGAAACTTTTTTATATAAAAATTTTATTATTTTTATTATTATTAGTCAGTATATTTTCAAAAATAGTCTCAAGCTTAAAATTCTAAATCATATTTCATTTTTTACATTTTCATACGTTTTTTTTAATTTAGTTTTAACAACTATAAATTTTGATGTGTTTGATTGAACTTTCTATTTTCTTAGATTTTTTAGTTAATAAATTTATTTTATACATGAATGATACTAATACTTATTAACTTATTATACTTTTATTTAATTTTTGTTATAAGTTAATTATAATATGTTAACTCTATATTTTTTTAGTGCTAACTCTATGCCTCTATTATAATATGACATGAAAAATTCAATATTAAAATTGAGCATAATCTATTGTAACTCATACTAATTTTCTAATTTGTATAAAAAAATTAAATTTCAACCCCTACAATTTTTTTTTTTGGCTCCATCCCAGGTGGGCTATGATGTTCAGAGTTTTTCTTTATTACCCCAATGGGTTTATATTCAAATTTGTCATTGTGCTCAGTTTCTACCTATACTTGTCACTCATCGTTAATGGCCTTTGTGGATTGAAGATTGTTTAACTACAAATGTTCAGTAACCCTGCTCGATAAATTTCGAGTTCTACTGTCACTTTTTTATCGTCCAATAAGGATTATTTCTTATTGTGTCTCCTGCACTCTTAGTAACTTTGTTGTATCTACTCTACATTCTTAGGAATTTTCTTTTGTCTTCCCCACACTTTCAAGGACTTTACTATGTCACCCTAGACTCTTAATAACTTTATAATGTACGTATACTTTTAAGGTCTTTCTACTACTACATGTGGCCAATGTGGCATGATTCATTATTTTCTATTGGCTCAATCACAATTATTTTTGACATTTGGCTAGACTTTTACACGTTCAAAGTTCAAACTAATACAAGCAACTTCTCAACTTAACTTCATTTTTGGCGTATTTATTCGTTCTTTTGGTCATTATCTTGTGTCTTTAACTCTATGAATATAGAGTTATTATACCTATTTTAAAACTTAATATTTACTTGTCTTAATTAAATAAATAGTAATTTTGGGCTAAGAGATATTTAAATATGACTTAAAATTGTGGAAAAGGGGAGGAAAATATCATTTTTTTTTTAATTATTTTTTATAGATTTTTTAGGAATTTTTTGGGATTTAGGTGGATTTACATAGCAAACATGTGGATGTATTTAGGAGACTGAAAGATGTCGTTTCGCGTTAATGTTTAGCATGCTCGCCTTAAACGATGCCGTGTCGCTTAGGGTTGGTGCCGATGAACCTCGTCCAACGCCTAATAGCCTCTAGACCTCTCAGTCAACCTCTTGACTGCCCAATTTTTTGTCTGAACTTCGCTTGGGACAAGTGGACACGAGGTTTTCCACCGATGATGCCCAAGCTGACAGCCACAATCTGATCTGGGATAAGTTGTTTGAATTTTGGCTTTTAAACCCTTCACAGCAGCCCCTTCTTGACCATTCACGAAATATTCAACCACCATACACCATTTTTCCACCCCATTTAGCTCCACACCTCCATAACTGCCTTTCATCCACACCTTCATTTATCACCCAAAACACCAATTTTAATTCCTTGTTCTTATTGATTCTCAACATTTTGGAGAGAAAAAAGAGGGCTAGAGAGACAACAAGAGAAGAGGGCTTGGTGATGTAAAGGAACTCACTATATATTTTTTTTTTTTTTGAACAAAAAATAAGACTCCCCGTGGGGAGACGAGGTAACACCCGTTATTCTCCATTCACCCGGATCAACGCCTACATTGAGAGTATCGACAAGAATTAGCACCTCAGGATCACGTCATAAGGTGTCTTTTGGCACAATTACGACTTTTTCACCCCACGAACGGACGACCTGGTGCATGTAGCCTAGTGGCATTACCCACTGGGCTATCTCACTGCTGGTACACTTTATATTGAAGATCGGTGGATATAACATTGATTTACATTTCTCTATTCTTCGTATTGTTTTCTTTAATTTCTCACAATTATTATAATTAAATTTTTATTGATTTTAGGGAGAGGGATCGTACAAGTTTATTAAGTCATATGTAATATTTAATTTTTTAGATTAAAAATTATATTATTAAGCTTCTTAGTTATTAACAAAAAGATTAACTAAAAATAAATTATATTATTTTAATAATTTTTTTATTAAAATTTATTATTTTATATCAAGTGATTAAAATATAAATAAAGAATAAAAATAAAATTTAATATAAAATTATTTAAAAAATTAACAATAATAATATTCAAATATAAAGTTATTTAAATTATATTTTTATTTTTTAACAAAAATAAAAATTTAAAATAAAACAGTTGCAATTAATAAATATTAAAACAAATATTTTATGAATTTTTATTATTAATTGTCACTTTACAATTGTTAAAAACAGGTATTTTAATTGCGTTTAAATATTTGAAAAAAATAATAATAATATTTTAATAGCTATTAAAATAATAGAATTTGTCTACTTTTTCCATAATTAAGGAATTAAATACATCATTTTTAATCTAATAAATTAAACAATACAAATGATTTAATCTATAAAATAAAATAAAAAATGTTAACATTTTTCTCTTGATTTTATAGTTTTGTTTACTCTTCGTTATTTAATTACTCGTCTTAATACTTTCAATTAAATTGGGCCCATTGATTGATATGTAATATTGGATTAACTTGAAAAATCTATGTTAGACCTTGTGCAATTAACATGTGCTTATGAGAAGTCAAAAGACAAACATGCTTGCACCTTATGATCAATAATGCTTAATGATGTAAGTTAATTTGAAATAGAGCAAAAATTTAACAAAATTGCCTAGGTATATTGTGTGTGCTCGATATGCAATTATGTTAGTTTGATAGTTGATAACTTAAGTTTTGCGAGCCAAGTATTAAGATCATTATTAAAAATTAATTGCATGGAATGAATATGGATTGTTAGTGTTGGTATTGCTTGGATGATTTGCATTGGCTATTCTAATGTTTTTAATACTCCTAACTGATTGGGCCAATTATTTAGGCAGATTGCTATTTTTAAGTGCAATTGAAATATTGGTGTGAGGTAGAGTAGCATGTGGATGAAGAGGCAAAAAATTTCCTTTAATACGTGTAACCACCGTTAAGTTCTAAATGCTTAATGATCCATGCATTCTTAGATTGCCACGAGTTAGGATTGTCATGACCACAAACATGTGAGTAGTGATTAAACAATTCATTCATTTACACACTGTTGATGAGAATTTACAATCCAAGGATATAGGTTGGGTGAAGTAATGATTCGTGCATTCCTAAATAGCCATAGACATATGGGCTAGGATCATAAAGATTATGATTTTCATCACCATACACATGTTTGTAGTGATAAATTGAGTAGAAACAATTCATCCATTTATGCAATGTTGATAAGAATTCGCAATCCAAGAAAATAGGTTGGGTGAAGTAGAATCCTAAGCTTTTCTTCATAGTACAGTGAATCAATTTTATTGTTTTAATTAGTTTAATTTTTTTATTTTAATTGTCAATTAATTTTGATCATTCAAATAGAAATGGAAAGTCGAGTACTTAGTTCTATTACAAGCTTAATCAAGTTTCTCTTGGGTTCAACAATTATTTAAATATTTATCTATGCAATTCATATACTTGCTGATGGCAAATCGCTATAAAGTCTTTGGTTATGTCTATTTTAATGTCTTTAAGAAGACAATATTGGTATGTCATAAATTGAGGAGAATGTAAGATAAAGTTACCTGAAAAGGATAGCTACTGAAGTCAATTGATCCCTTTGAATCTCGGGGCAAAGACACTTGAGAAATTTTCTGACCCACAGTGAGATCAATTGTGCTTAGCAGTCCTGATCCTTGACATGGATTTAGTGTCAGTGTAACACTTACCTAACAAAGGCAGAAGTTAATAACCTTTATTCAATACCAATAATGTTCTAAGCGGTCAAGAGTTATTTTTAACTTACTTGTTCCTCATGTTGAATGAAAGGTACCAAATACAATTGTGTTGCACTACCATACTCAAGACAAAGTCCACCACTTGCTTCAATAGCACTCTCTAGAGAACTTGCAACATATGGTCTATCCAAAGCAAGCATGCTTCCAACGCTGAAAATATAATAGTAGTAGTAATAATAATAATAATAACAAATGTCAACAAACATGCCCCCTTCCCTACACAGACAAAAAAGGTTTATTTCAAATATTTACCTGAAAAGATTGGCCAGGAGAACCTGCTCACCCCACAATATAAACTTTAAACTCACACCATCATAGTCAACAAGACTGATTTGCTTCATTTGTAAACTACTCAACTTTCCATGAACTTCTAATTTTCCAATAGATTCAATCCTAAGCATTAAAAGCAAAGCAATTTAGTCAATTCCTTGACAAAGAGAACTCACTTCTGCATCAGAATAGACCTAAACATACCAATGCAACCGGGTATATGATTAATACTGAACGTTATGGATATAGAGGTGTCTAGATAATGATACATCATTTTAGATTAACACCTTTGCGGTATGAAAATAGTACAAATGTAACTTGGAAAGGAAGAAAAAAACACACAAGTGATTATATCTACCTTGCAAACAATGAATAAGAAACCCCTTGGTTAACAGCATCAAGAGTAATGGAAGAAAAAGAATCTGAGCAAAACTGAGCACCTAGAAGCATTGCATCATCATCATCATCCTGCATTTATGAATGTGAAATTAAACAATGATAATTAACAGACAATCCCATGTATGATATTAATATAAGAAGAGTACACTGTCATTAAAATTAGAACTTGTTTTTAACCTTTTGTTCTCTTATCTAAATCTCCCATTATCAGACCTGAAAACAAAGATGGCAGTCAGAACCTTAATATTAAAACATACCTCGTCCAACAAAATCACCAAATACTCTGTTGGCAAGAGCCGTGGTTGACCAGCAGCACAACGAAGATAGCATCCAGTTAGAAGAATCTCCCTTCCTTTCTTCAAAATACCATTATGAATATCCACCAAATCATAGTATCTGGTCACACACATATATTACATGTTCTTATGATTTCACAAGAAACTGCAACTTAAGTAAATACATAAAAATACAATTAATATTCAATAAGACTGGATATACAAGACACGCTATAAACTAGGTGTTTCAGTTAACTTTTTTTCTGAAGGAATTTCAGTACACAAGGCATTTGTATTATTAAAAGAAAATATTCATATATATGCCACCAAGCGCAATTGCTTACCTACGATGGAGATAAAGATCAATAGTATTGGAGCTCCAATAATCCCCCAAGGTAAGCATGACGATGTTAGTACCTGACACATAAGTTAAGAAAAAGAACAAAACATAAACAAAATGTAAAAATCAATAAATATACAGGTTTAGCAGAGAAATAACAAGAATAGATTATGTTTAATAATCAAAGCATAGAACCTTAGAAAAAAAAAAGAACCCCAAAAATTTAATATTGTACCTGGGAGGACAAAAGAATTGACAATAACAGCTTCCAAGACACTATTCAAGGACAAGAAGTTTTTCTCGTGAAGAGAGTCAATTGTGACCGTGTTTTGAAGCTTCCCTCTCCTGTGTTTCTTTCTCAACTGGCTGATTAATTCCGGTCTCTTCTTCAGAGCCCCATCTCTATGTTGCTCATTCCAAGCCTACAATTTCACATCAAAAATCTCATTACATAAACAGTATTTGACCCACTTATTATTTTTCTTCGAATTCTCTTCCTAAATGAAAGCTCAAACCTTGAATTTCGTTTTCCTTCACAAGCAATTTCCTGGCGACAAATGCATATACCTGAGAGAGATCGGAGAGTAGAATCGCTGTCGTAACTCCACTCGAATAAGTAGCACAAGTCTTGAGGACCCGAGAGGCGATCCAATTCCAACTGGGTCGTCGGGTCTCAGCCACATTTATATTCGGATCAAAATCTTCATCGTCTTCAGGAGAGAGAACTGACCTAGCGTAATCGATGAACCTAACAAATGGATCCTCTTCCTCTTGGTGATGTTGTTGATTATGATGATTTTGAAACGGTGGATCGATGACCATGATTGAGTTCATTTTAACCTAGTTTAGATAAGCTCACTCTACTCGGCTAAGTTCTTACCACGAATTGAATGGAAATGTTTGGTAGTTTGGCGCGGGTTTTAAATATTGCTATGGCGCTCGATCTTTGGGTTCTGTTGGACCAACATGGGTTTTAAAGTCCAAATTTACCTAAAAGACTAATGAAAATAGAGCTCTACTATTAACATCTACCATTATGTAGTTCTTATATAACAATAAAAATTTATAATATCTTACAAAATATAAAAATCTATGGACACGTCTTAAATGTAACTTTAAGAGAAGCAAACTGCACTTTTGTATCTTAGTGTGTTTTTTTTTTTTTTTCCAAATTAGACTCTTAACTGACTGAGTAACCAGTTTTTCTAGTTTGTATTTAAAGCCAACAGTCATCGTACTCCTCAACTCTTTCCTTTTCAATTTATTTTTGTGTTTCACTTGCTTTCTTTGTTGAAATTGATGGACAAACATCTATAATGTAGGGTAAACGTCTATAATGTGCCCCTGTGTGTGGCAAATGACAAATATATACCCCATATGACATTTCTTGCAAAATGTCGCTTTTCACCGTTTGTAGCCGGTTAATTGTTTGGGGATGAGGCGGGCGAAATCTGAAAATAAGAAAAGCCCAAAAGAGGCGCTAAACACTTAAACGCTAAACACTCAAACGAACACCCTAAGGAAAGTTTGCAGAAATACTCAGTTTCCAACTCCAGCCCCATCGCCGACGGCGTCTCCGTCTCGTGTGGCCTCCTCAGTTCCCCGTCCCTGAGCTCCTCAGTTCCCCGTCCCTGAGCGCCTCAATTCCCCGTCCCTCAGCTCCTCAGTTCCTCGTGCAGGTATTCATTGTTTGATTTACATTTCAGTTTTCATATTCGTTCTTATTTTGGCGATTCATGAATTGAATGGATTAGAAATATAGAAATAATCATTTAAATGGTTCACTGCTATTTGTTTGTCTGATCGGAATGCTGTTTCTATTTAAGTTTTTCATTATCATTTATTCTTTTCTTGAATGCTTGTAGCCAGCAGAAGTGTATTTGTGGTTATATTGTGTTTTAGTGTTTGCCTAGCCGAGTGTAAACTTCTTTAACTAATGTATATGATATATTAATGTATGGAACATGATTGAATCATATGGAATTTCTGTTATGCTTCAAAACTTAGCAATGGAATTGGTGGTGTAGCATTGATTGTTTGGAGGAAAGTTTATACGTTTAATAATTTGATCTACTGTGTATTTATCAGCAAGGTTAGTTTGTGTCTCAGTGTTCCAACTACTATTGGTAGTAGCAAGCTATTTGAAAAAAAAAAATCTAGAAAGTAACCATGTTGTTTAATGTTTTTTATTTTTAAACATATTTTTAACCATGTTGTTCACTCGGTAGTCTGATAGGCTTATTCCAATTTATTATTAAAACAAAATATTTCATTGTTAAGAATTTAAGTTATTTCTATTGTGTTTACAAGAGATTTTTGTATGTTGTTTTGATTTAACAAAAAACTTCGTGGAAGAAGCAAGAATGGGCTCTCTCTCTCTGATTGTCGATGTTATGTACTGTTTTGCTTGCTTTGTTATTTCGACATTATATAACTTGCTTGTGATTCATGGATTAACTTTTACCTTTTTTGTTCATGGTGCCTTCTTTTGAATAGCATTAGCAGAGGTTGAAAGTTTTTGAGTGCTATTGTGTAGCGATCGCTTTTGATGTATAACTTTTAGATTTATTTTGACTTTGCCTGATGGGTATTTTGGTTTGAATGATTTTTTTGGGTCAATTTTACAGCCTTATTTTCTGTTCTTCGAGGTGCAGGAAGTTCATAAATTGTTAAAATACTTTTTGTGTTGTTTAGTTTTTGTGTCATATTGAATGCATTTACCAAAGACATTTTACAATGATTCTAAAATGTCTTTTAGTAAACGTATGATGTCCCATGGCATTCAAATGTATCATTTGTGCATTTACATGATCATCGACCTAAATCGACCTAAATGTTCTGATTTTCCCAATTCTTTTCCATTTTTGGTATTGTTTAAATCCAATACATACCAACTGATATTGTGATTTTCTAAAATGACTTTTAGTGCACGTATGATGTCCCATGCCATTCAAATGTATCATTTGTGCATTTACATGATCATCGACCTAAATCGACCTAAATCGATCTAAATGTTCTGATTTTCCCAATTCTTTTCCATTTTTGGTATTGTTTAAATCCAATACATACCAACTGATATTGTGATTTTCTAAAATGACTTTTAGTGCACGTATGATGTCCCATGCCATTCAAATGTATCATTTGTGCATTTTCTTGTATCATCGACCTAAATCGACCTATTTTCCCAATTCTTTTCCATTTTTGGTATTGTTTAAATCCAATACATACCAACATACATATTGTGATTTTCTAAAGCGACTTTTAGTGCACGTATGATGTCCCATGCCATTCAAATGTATCATTTGTGCATTTTCTTGTATCATCGACCTAAATCGACCTATTTTCCCAATTCTTTTCCATTTTTGGTATTGTTTAAATCCAATACATACCAACTGATATTGTGATTTTCTAAAATGACTTTTAGTGCACGTATGATGTCCCATGCCATTCAAATGTATCATTTGTGCATTTACATGATCATCGACCTAAATCGACCTAAATCGACCTAAATGTTCTGATTTTCCCAATTCTTTTCCATTTTTGCTATTGTTTAAATCCAATACATACCAACATACATATTGTGATTTTCTAAAGCGACTTTTAGTGCACGTATGATGTCCCATGCCATTCAAATGTATCATTTGTGCATTTTCTTGTATCATCGACCTAAATCGACCTAAATCGACCTATTTTCCCAATTCTTTTCCATTTTTGGTATTGTTTAAATCCAATACATACCAACTGATATTGTGATTTTCTAAAATGACTTTTAGTGCACGTATGATGTCCCATGCCATTCAAATGTATCATTTGTGCATTTACATGATCATCGACCTAAATCGACCTAAATCGACCTAAATCGACCTAAATGTTCTGATTTTCCCAATTCTTTTCCATTTTTGCTATTGTTTAAATCCAATACATACCAACATACATATTGTGATTTTCTAAAGCGACTTTTAGTGCACGTATGATGTCCCATGCCATTCAAATGTATCATTTGTGCATTTTCTTGTATCATCGACCTAAATCGACCTATTTTCCCAATTCTTTTCCATTTTTGGTATTGTTTAAATCCAATACATACCAACTGATATTGTGATTTTCTAAAATGACTTTTAGTGCACGTATGATGTCCCATGCCATTCAAATGTATCATTTGTGCATTTACATGATCATCGACCTAAATCGACCTAAATCGACCTAAATGTTCTGATTTTCCCAATTCTTTTCCATTTTTGCTATTGTTTAAATCCAATACATACCAACATACATATTGTGATTTTCTAAAGCGACTTTTAGTGCACGTATGATGTGCCATGCCATTCAAATGTATCATTTGTGCATTTACATTTTTTGAACATTTTGTACAATGTCTTTTGTATTCTTATTAAAATAACTCATTTTTGGGATTATATTTTCAGATTTGTGATGGATGGACTGGGTGTATTGGTAATACATGGTGGTGAGTGGATGAAGTTAGATAAAACAGAGGAGTATATTGGTGGACAAGGTATTGTCATAAGGTTACGAAAAGGAGATGATTACGACCATTTGAAAGATAAGCTAAACAAGAAATTGAAAATTGATAAATACAATCAAGTTTTGTCAATTAAATACTACTTTAAGAATGATGCAGTGTTCCCAACAGTTGCAATTTGTGATGATGAAGACTTGGATGAATTTATCAACTTGCATCTCGAAGATAAGAATATTAAGGCTGTTATGTATGTTTCTGTTGCTATGACAAATCCTGGGCATTCTACCTGTGCACCAATGGAAGATAATGATTGTGTTCAATTTGTGGACAATATATCACCTGTTCATCAGTCTGTAATGAACTTCACTCCTCTTTTCGTTGAAAACATAGAAATGTTGCACTCTACAAGAATCCCAGAGAATGAGAGTTTACATGCTTGTAACAACATAGAGACAATTTTCACTCAAAATCAGGAACAGAATGAGTTTAACATGTATGAAGGACGTGGAGTTTCATGCTCTCCAAGAAATGTAGGTGATGAAGTTGAGAGACAAAATTACTCAAACAATATGCTTGTCCCACTTCCAATCTCATCAACAAGGAATACGTGTACAGGTTCGAACATTATTTCTGAAAGTGCAACAGGCGAGCTAGGCTTAAGTGTTGGCCAAGTATTTGATTCTAAATCTCACCTTGTGACAGAAATTGGTATTTATGCTATACGAAACCATTTTCAGACAAAAACAAGCAAAAGCAGAAAGGAGATTGTTCTTATGAAATGTGTTCATCAAGATTGTTCTTGGAGGATCAGAGCTAACAAGATATTGGGATCAGAAAGGTTCAAAGTGACCATTTTCAACAATGATCATAGCTGTGATCCTAACAAGTATCTCGTAACAAATCGTGCAGCTAAATCAAATGTCCTTGCGAATGCAATGAAGATGAGATTGGTTAGGCCTGGTAGAATTTACAAGACTAAAGACATTATTGATGATTGTAGGGAGGAGTTTGGGATTGAATTAAGTTATACTACTGCCTACAGGTCAAAGGAAAAGGCTCTAAATGAAATACGAGGCACTGCAGAAGAATCATTTATGAAGCTCCCATCCTATTGTCACATTCTCAAAGAAAAGAATCCTGGAACCGTTACTCATATAGAGGTAGACAATGTTGGAAGATTTAAATATTTTTTTATTGCCTTAGGACCTTCACTTCGCGGTTTTGCTAGTTGTATGAGGCACGTAGTTAGTATTGATGGTTCTTTCCTGTCGGGTCGATATGCTGGGACTTTATTTGTGGCAGCTACTTCAGATGGCAATAGTTCGACCTACCCAATTGCAATGGGTATTGGAGATTCAGAAAATAACGAGGCTTGGGAATGGTTCCTTTATAAGTTAAGTGGTGCAATAGGGCACATTTCAGATCTCGTTATTGTTTCAGACAGACATCCAAGTATCTTACAAGCTATTCCGAAAGTGTTTCCTAATGCCCTACATGGATATTGTGCTTTCCATATGGAGATGAACTTAAACCAGAGATTTAAAAATCCTGATATAATCCCATTATTTCGCTGTTGTTCAAGGGCATACACAAGAATGGAATTTGACAAATACATGGCTGATTTGAATGGTATTGATCCTGCTATCACTAATTATTTAATTGATGCTGGAATAGAGAAGTGGTCAAGGCATCATTTTCCAGGAATGAGATACGGTATTATGACTACAAACATAAGCGAGTCATTCAACAATGTAATGAGGGCTGCTCGTGAGATGCCAATTACGATGCTTGCTGAGTACTATCGTGCTAAGCTACAGGAGTGGTTTGTTTCTCGTTGCCAACTGGGCTTAAAATGGGAGAGTCGATACCTAACAGAGGATGCAGAAGCAAAAACAGCAAGTAATAGGAGAAAATCATTGAAGTTCAGAGTTGTAAGGATAAATGCTCATATTTATCAGGTATAAACGTTGACATTAGACTTCATATGTACTAATATTATTACGTAGCATTAAATGTTTTATATTATTATTAATATAAAATTATTTAAATTCAACAGGTCATTCATGGAGACAGCAGTGATGAAGTCGATTTGTTAAATAAGAAGTGTACCTGCAAGGAGTTTGACATTCAAAAGATTCCATGTAGTCATGCCATAGCTGCAGCTAGATCTGAAGATATTGACGTTCACTCCTTAGTTGATAAGAAATATACAGCAGAGTGTTATCTAATTGCATATTCTGAGCCGATATTTCCTGCAACTGATCATGGTGAATGGGAAGTTCCGAAAGAAATAGCAGAATTGGTCAATGAACCCCCTAACACAAAGAAAAAATCAGGAAGGCAAAGAAAACGACGAATTAGATCAAGAGGTGAGGAAATAAAGAAAATTACTCTTTGTAGTAGATGCCGAAAGCCTGGACATAATCGTGCAACATGCTGTGAGGTCTTACAGATGATTGTGGAACCTATACCATCATCCTTTAGTTAACAATTATTATGTATTATTTAATGGTTAAATACTGTAATATTAAATTATAAAAATTGTTATGGGTACTTTCCATATTTGTGATGATCGTAGTCATCTAATGACAACAATGTCAATCAGATTCGATTGAGACAGGTTATATTTATTAAAGATTGCTCTCATATTCTTATGAGATTCCTGCTATTCGTCTTTTTCATTTTCTGATATTCGATATTCGATATAAATGCGTTTATATTTGACTAAGTAATATGTCATCGTGTTCTATTTTTTTCATATTCATACATTCATAACAATTTTCTTAAGTCGACGTATGCTCAAAATATACAAAGGCTTTACAGATTATTTCACATTATATTCGTAATATGGGTACTATCAAAATAATAACATTTAGGACTGAATTTGTGAAAAAAACGAAAATTCCTGCTATCACCAATTGTATGTACTGATATTTACAATCATTATAAAATGTATTTGGTATTCGTATGATCTCCCATTGCATTCAAATGTATCATTTGTGCATTTAAATGATCATCAACCTAAATTGACCTAAATCGACCTAAATGTTTATCAAATATTGCTCTCATTTTCTTATTCGAGTCACAATTGCAATTTATGAATTTCTTATATTCGATATTATTGTCGTTGCTTTTATATTTGACTACTTAATATGCTTAGATGTTCTATATTTTTAGATTCATACATTAGTATTATGAAATTGAATTTATACGCCCCGTTCATTGGTAGATTATTAAGTCGACGTATGCTCAAACAATATACTAAGGCTTTACAGACGATTTCACATTAAATTTGTAATATACAAATGTATAAATACCAGCAAAAATAGAACTGAAATAAGTAATTCCTTTTTCTCTTGGTTATTTGTCATGCCTTTATGGATCATGTAATGCTGTAGAAAAACACAGAAATAGAAAATGCAAATTATTTTTGAATATTAAAAATGAGAAACACAAGCAAAAACAGTGGATTATTTACTGCAAAGTTTCTGCTGTTCATCAGTCTGTGATAACATCGTTCAACATACAATGAGTCTGCTCAAAAGGCATATATCCACCTGACACCTGATAGAAGGTATAGAAATAATTTTTGATTGTGTCACAGGTTTTTCCTCTACATATATTTACAAGAACTAACTTAATAATATCTCAGGTAATCATCTCATTGACTCATCTTTTACTATTATGAAAATTAAAATATCTATTCAGAGGATGCCTCACTGCAGAAAGAAGCCTTCAAACGTATCGAGATGCTGATTAAACTGATGGGTACTCAAATTGGCACTTATGTCCATTTCAAAATCAGGTACTTCTTAGTCACCATGCTATTAGTAAAGAATTCCTCCAATGGATATCATGAGCTCTCTAATAACATCTCTACTAAGAGGATGTACTGAACAATCAAGGAGTGCAGTCGGACATTCTTTTCAAGTTAGCCGAGTACTGATTGTCTTGGAGAACTATTTTGGTCTGGAGATCACAGCAAGGTTAATAGGTGGCTGAGAGAAACATTTAAAAACAAGAGGAAACAAAATAAAGTTAAAAATTATAAATATTTACCCATCTAGTTTTTCAAAATATATCCATATATAACACTTCTTATAATAAACCAGAAATACCAATCATATATCCCTTTTTCTCAAATTATTATTCCTTTATGATTCATATTGAAATTTTAAATTCCATGTTGTGCCAACGGGTTGATATACTTCCTCAGGCCAACCCATTCCCAATTTAATCCTCAGCTGTAATGATATAGCTACTTAACTTCAGAACTTTAAAATAGAATGAAGATAGTAACAGCAACGTTAGCAACCAAACATTTTACCCCATGTTTTTATGCAGCAGGAAAATGAAACAGTGCATATCATGAGCAAAAAGATACGCATAAAACAAAGTAAAGAAAACAGTTTATACCAATTCAGAGACCAGATTCACTTCAACATACAATGAGTCTAGCATGTACCGGAACTTCTCTGCAGACAAAAAAGAGGTTGTTAGAAGGTTCAACAGGAGGCACTTCCTGCCATTTATACCTCATCTACTCAAACATATTGTTGGTGCCTCAAAAGAACATGAATTCAAGTTAAGAGACTGTTCAAATATATTATGACTTCACAAACCCTATAACTAAAGCCATAAGTGTCTAAAGAATTTGGTTGCTTAAGACTTCTCAAGATGCAAAAACTTAAACTCAATAAACAGTTAAGCAAGCACCACAAGGCACAGTTAATACTAAACTAGAAAACTGGAACAGACAAACCTGACCTAAATTGGTGCTATAATTTGTCTCGCACTTGTTTAGAACGGTAAAGATCTTGGTCCTGCACAGACATTAAATAAATGTAACAAATTATACCCCAAAAAATGCATACTTTGACTCAAAAGATTATACATTTATTCAAAAGTTAGAAGAATTTAAATTCATAAGAGAAATAGCATGGTAGGATTAAAGAAATAGCATGCCAATTATACCTCATTGCACTGATAGCCCACACAAAACAGCTATTAGAACATATACAACAGTTGTTCTTCCAGTAGAATAGAAAAAAAAATAATAACATATACAAAAGGAAAAATAACATAAACCCTAAACGACCCTAAACAAAATAAATACATAATCATTTCGAATGTATTAGCTAAATATACAAGTATCACATGATAAGAACATTGTCTCGTGAATAATACAATTCATAACATAGTCTCTTCCGAAAGTTGGTTATGTCTTCGTGCTTAATCATTATCAATGGATTTCCTGTAGTCCGATATTCAATGAATTTTAGTGCATAAATCCCGCAATCTCCACTGCAAATTATGAATACAAAAAGTAAATATGCTGCACTAATAGCAAATTCTTATTGGATTAAATATAAAACAATTAACGAGGTGTTGTACTCACGCATTTTCTTGTATCGGTACACTTTCCTTTTCGTTACGGGACAATTTCCAAGTTTTTGAGAAGATTATTTTCCGACCATGATGACTTTTCTCATACACTCCACACTGGTAGATGAAATCAGGGAACATCTTACATATATCTTGCATTTGTCTCTTCAAAGGTGCATCTCGGATATGAGATGGAAGTGAGTCATAGATGTGTATCTCTTGAGACAGCATATCAAACTCTAACATAATCCAATGATCTCTGAAGGATATAACTCCATATAAGACGTCCAATTCATACCATGGCACCCCAAATTCAGGAACCGATCCTAGCATATAATTTGTCAGAGTCCTGTCAGAGAACCAACCATATTGCTCATTCATTCCTTCTGCCCTCAGCCATTCATCCTTATGACTCAACAATCGTGGCTGCAGAAATTGGTTTATAAAAACAGCAAACAAATACATATTTCAGCAAGTCATAGGATAATAAAATAAAAAAGGATAATGGTACAAGTATTTAGATGCATAAATAGCTTTACTAATGGAAATATTGCCAAGACTTTACAAACATAATCGTACCTTCATATAGTTTACATGTGTATTCATCGTTCGTAGTCTATCGCAAACAAAACTATAACTGACTAACCATAACAATGCTAGATCTTTGCCATTTTACATTAAATAAATTAAACGTAGAACATTTACTTACGAAGAAAATAGAATCCATGGTGGACCAATTTTGATGCCGAAATTTTGTAGGGCTTAAATGATACTTCTTTCTCAGCAACCAGAGACCACAATCAATATGCTGGAGAATGATACAATTTTAATTGGTATTTTGAACATGTCTATTGACTAATCAATATGTAAACTATTGGAAACGAGGGCAATAGAAAAATGTTTCATACAGATTATCTACAATTGCATATAAATACTTACTGAGTTGAAGAGGTTTGTTTCATTCTTCAAAAGACGGTGAAACCATACAGCATTTGCTGTCCCTTTACTAGGGCAACCAACACTAATGCTGTCACTAAAGTAAAATAAAAAGCACAAGAAGCAACTGTACATGAGTATTCCCAATTTATAGATTTAAATAAAAAAATAAATGTAAAATATAGTATGAAATGTTACGAGGACAGTAAGATAAAAATGTTGAAGGCATCATTTACTTACACCAAACTGGACGATGATTTATGCAGCCACGAAATGAAATGGAAGTATTTATCTGAATCTAGTCCTTCGTACACGTTATATAGGTCCAGTACATTGGAGGACTTATCCATTCTTGAAGCCTTCCTCTTCCTACCAACATTTTTGTAGATATCATATGGAGATCTCAGGGATTTCCCAACCGACCTGTGCTTTCTCATGTAGTACTTTTTGGGTGGTGTCGGACCCGATACAATAGTACAACAATCTGGATCATTTATATCAACGTCCTCTGATTGTGTACCAAAATCCTTCTCAATTTCATATCCCTCTACTGCCAAATGTTTTTTTTGTAATTCTTCCTCTAATAACATTATTTGACAAGCTTTATCTTGTTCACCATACTGAGCATCAACAGATATGCCTTCACTCTTACTAACAATTTCTTCTTCTCCAACGACCGTTTCATTGGAGTTTCGTGCAATATCACAACCAATATTGACGCCTGCTGTAGCATCCACATCACTGCTACAATATGCCCCCAGTGGGCTGCTTCTTTCAAATACATTATGACCTTCAAACGGGACATTTATGTTTCCCTTGTTCAACACATGTATAATACCAGCAAGCATCTGCTTAATTTCCCGAACTTCCTGCTTAACAACAAGCACTTCTTCCAAAACCTAATCAAAAAATAAAGTAGATCAAAATTTTAATCAAAATGTGTTCCACATCGTGGTGAGTATTGAAGTTATACATGATCAATTCGTAGGTACATTCTAAATGAAATGAATCGTACCTTATCAATGGATGTTGTTGATGAAGAGGGATGATATTCATCGTTCAATTTTTCCTTCCCCTTCTCAACCCTTTCAGTATTTTGAAATAACTGTTCACCAAAATTATCAGCATTTCCTCTCGTACAAGCCACGCTTGATTTGTAATATAACGTTTCCTTCTCCATTTCAGTAGGGGCCAAAACTTCTTTAATCAAAAGCTGCAACAAATATCACAGTTACAAATTCATTAAATTAATAACATTCAATATATGTTCTAAAAAAAATACAAAATAATATTTTACAAAATACTAAATGTCTTACATCATCATGGCTGAAGTAAGTCCTCTCCAAGTATTTGAACCTCAACCAACGACCAGTCTTATTGTTCTCCCATTTCAAAATCCGTGGAATTGAATCTGATGAAAGTTGACAAACCAAAACATCAACCAAAGCTGGTATGGCTTCGTAAGCCCATACTTGTAATGCTAGTGGAAAACCATAGACGTTATACGAAGTAGATGCATATGATTTCCTTGCCTTGTAATCTTCTTCATTAGCATCCATGTTCACATCATCCTCTCCTAACTCTTCTTCCAATTCTTCTTGTATCTTTTCCAATGTCTTATTGTTCTTTGTTACCGTATTCACCATACAAATTTTCATCTTTCGTACAGTGAAATCATAAACAATCTTCCCCCATGGAAAGTTGTTAAATTTATCTAGATCTTCAACAAGACACAAGTATTCCAAATTAATCTTATTTGACTTTTGGTCCCCCAACAAGATCACTTCTAAAGCGACGATAAGTGACAAACAAAGAACATCATTACGATCTGTGTTCTTTGGTAACCGTTTGTACACTTCACATAACCTTGACTTGGTTATGATATTGTCCCTTCTGAAATATTGTTCCTTCAACCGACTTTGGGAGGATGGAATGTTCTCGTCACCTGTAAACATCAAACTCGTAATGAGGGAAAATTCCTCATACCCAAATCGATGTGCACGTCCATTATGCACAATTCTTAATTCCTTGCCGCTCTGTTTCTTATCTTGCATCATTAGAAGAAGGTGCACCAAAGGTCCTGTGAACTCGATTTGGTGCATTCTCAATAGAAATCCAAAGCACCCTTCTTCAAACTCCGTCTTCAAACCAAACATATTTAATTTTGACTTGATTGTTTCTATTTCTTCCATTCTAGACATGTTAGAAATCTTCCCAATAAAATAGTCCTCGCGTCTAATCAGTGGAAATCGTTCAATATTTTCATATGCCATTACCTGTTACACGAAAAATGTTTATTATATTTTCATTAAAAAAATATAGATTAAAAAAACAAAAATAAAAACACACCAAGCTAACAACATCAACATTTCTTAGTTTTTTCATAATCCTAAGCTATCTAATAGTGGCCTGCAAAATGCACCGATTTTATATGGGTCGTCCAAAGTGGGAGAATAGGCTGTCCTTACGGTCGTGAACAGAGGCGAACTAGTGGTAGCTAAATCGATGCTCGTTTCCAAGCGAGATAGGCAGCTAACAATTGAACGAACACACAGAGACCTATAAGAATTGCACAAAATATAAAGGATTAAATAAACAAAATGAAGTACTTAAATAAAAGGATCAAAAATGTGTAATAATGTATCAATTTATGCGCATGTCTGAACATGTTTACCAATTCTAAATTACACAAAAACTTAGTCTTTTAGTTCGTACCACTACATCATAAAATGAGCTCTAAGAGCTCAATTGATTACTCTCCAAGCAAACAAGTTTAAATTCCTAATCATGGCCTTTGTATCTAAATACAAATGTATTATTTTATAAATACATTTACAATGTTTTAACAATGTATTATACACTAATCAAAGAAAAGATGTGTTAATATAAATACATTTACAGTCCCTCGTAGTGGCTAAATGTTTAAGTAACCACAAAAGATAAAAGCACAAATGTCAGGACACCAAAATTGAAATGTTATCCTATGTTTACATGGGTTTGGATTATTTTTGTGTGCTGATCTATGCTAATATTTTTAATGTCAATTGTTGATATTATTAAGAGCCTATCATTAAGTATATTTAAAGTAAATAATAATTAATTAACCTTTACAATATGTAGCAGCATTTTAACGCTTCGTCTTCCTCTACCAACACATGATTCATTTCATCTTCCAATCCAATTAAACTTACCTTTACCAAAATATTTATTAGTATATGCATACCTCTAATAGGGATCAAATATTAAAATAATAATAATAATATTTTGATTTGGTAAGTAGAAAACATGTTTTAATATAACTAAAGGTTTGATGTTTCATAATAATTGCATTGATTTAAAGTTAATAAATTATGAGGACAGTATTCAACTAGAGTATTTTGAAAGGTTTTTGAAGTACGACCTAAATCGAGGGTATTTAATTAACATTTTTCAAGACTTTATAAAAATTGATGATATTTGCAGGAAACAAATTAGTAAACAAACAGATATTGCATTATGTACATACATTAATATAAAGAAAATTACAAAATATATAAAAATTATAAATTACAAAGAAAAGATTAACAAAGAAAAATCGTGGCCTGAGATAAGAGTTTCAGAATAAAGGAAAATATACCTTATATAATACAAGGATCAAAAGGTAGAGTTTGAGCAATAACAAAAAACTGCTACCAACAATTATTTTGTATATATAACTCTATTCCCATGAATCTTAGTTCTAGATAAGAGCTTATTTTGTATATATAACTCGTTTAAACTCATCCCTTCAACGAGCAGCACTAAAAAATTCAAATGCCAGACAAATTTATGCAAAAATAAATGGACCCAAATCAGTTTCAAACAATATTTATTGCAGAACCCCATTTTATGCAGCTTCATGGATAGTTCTCAAATTAGATGTGATCAGAAATGCAATGTTCAATAATGTCGTCAACCAAATGGAGAGTGCCATGCAGATATCTTCATGTAAAACTTACTGTTACTTGATTAAAGGGAATGACTAGACGATGACGAGTTATGGTGGTTATTGGGTCTGATTTTATGGAGAAGTATTATACCTGCGTTGGGTTTGTCAACGGTTCTTGCAAAAACAGCCAGCAGCGACAAACAAACGTTTGCTTGGGGATGGCGGAGATAGGAGATGGATGTTGAAGATCCAAGATCGCCAACTTCCGGCTTCCGAGATGGTTTCCTTTCAATCACAGCACCGCGCGAAATGTTTTCCTGGATTAACTTCAATGGTTAGGGCAGGGGACTTAGAGTTTGGGAGAGAAACTCGACTTTGAGTTTGCCAGCGCGCGATATGTTTCCTAGATGCGGGCTGGGCTTCTCTTCTTTTTCTTTTCGTTGCCCAGAGTGAAGTGTTTACCGGCTATATCAAGTGAAGAAACGGTGAAAAGCGACATTTTGCAAGAAATGTCATATGGGGTATATATTTGTCATTTGCCACACACAGGGGCACATTATAGACGTTTGCCCTATAATGTACCCATGGGTGTGGCAAACTGCAAATTTGTACCCCATATTGAAAATCTTGTAAATATGGGCTGATGGTTGCTTTATTACTTAGACAGCCGGTTAATTGTTTGGTTTAAAAAAAAAAAAACTTAAAAGCGACGTTTTGCCATTGCAAGAAGCAAAGACCAACGTTGCCCAATTTACTCCCTCTCCAACGCGAAATCATGGGGCTGCCCTAACCATTCCAATTGCAAGAAGCGAAGAAAGTTGCTCAGTTTACTCCCTCCCCAACTCAACGCGAGTGAAGGATCTCCAACATCATAAGGTGGTCAATAAACGGAAAACTGAGCTTGGTGGAACGTTCTCAATCGCAAGTTGGATACTCTTTGTTGGATTATTTGCTGCGTGAGTTTTGGATCCTTTGTAGATCTTCATAAGTTGTTCAGCTTCTTCGTATGTAACATGTTTTATGATGTTTTTCAATGATTTCTGTTCATTCTACTGACTTGGTTTATCAGTTTATTCTCAGTTTGCTCTACCAAAGTCCTCATATCAAAGAGAACAATTGAAGTCCATAATGTGAAAGCAACAAATGCCCCGTATTGTACTTCTTTCATCAAGGACATGGAATTTAATATAACCACTATTTCCAGCATGAGTTGCGCAATTCTTAGTCATATTGGAACTTTGGTTACGGTAAGTCTCAAGTGCTTTGACTATAAAGTTGTTTCTTTGTTAAAATATGGTTATAACTACTTGTGTCAATGTTAAAGTAGTGGGCCAACCATAAGTCTCAAGTGCAATGGTTGTAGACCTGTTGAAGACAATATGTATATTTCCTGGCAGTTTGTTGACCTTCCAAATAATCCTGCAGCTGCTATTGGATTTCAGTTCAACCTATCTACAAAGAATCGTATTAATACTTGAGGAATCTGAGTTTTGTTAGTGGAACACTAAAGAATGGAAGCAGTTTGGATGACAGACCAGTTACATTTAGAGGAAGAAATAAAAATATATTGAAATTCAACTTATTTCAATATATATACCATTCTGATTATGATTTCAAGCTCATTATGATCTTTGTTTCATGATTTCGTGCCTGGTTCACTTACATGTGTAGGATTTATTTTTCACTTGTGTTTTACTCTGGCTGTCATACCTACAATAAATACTATTATCAGTTCTTAAGAGATTTTACTAGTTTTTGCAGTGAGCTTTCTTGCTGATGTAGGCGGTCTATATTGCATCAGCATGATTATTTTTTTCTTCCTTCTGATTGAAGTATGATATTATTCCCTTCCATTTATCTTATTGTTTTCATCGATTATTTATAAAATTGTCGAAAAGAAAATATGTTTGAAAATGAGATGTAATAAATATTCGATGGGAGAATGCTGAAACATATGATTATAATCTGAAAAAATTCTCTTCTTGTGGGGTAGTGCATGCAAATATTTGATACGCTTCATATTTTCTTCTGCAGTGTGAGTATAGAATAAAAAAACTGCGAAATGAAGATAACACTTTGCTGTATATTAGGGATACGCAGAAAGCTCTAGTACATCTTGGAGTAAGGTAATACCTGTCTTCATTAAAATTTAACCTTCCCTTATCCTAAATAATTTAGTGAATCTGATTCTTTAGTCATTTCATTAGTTCTTTGAAATGACTGATACATTTTCTTTTTGTGTCTTAATAGTTGAGGAAGTATTTGATGAACACATACGGTTGCAGTGCATTAAAGATTAATTACCAAGTCTGCTACAAATGAAACAAACTGTGGTTGTCTGATGGTACAATCAGCAAACAGATGGCGTTTATTGCAGAGTTACTAGATGGTCTTGAGATGAGTATATTAGACCTACAAAAGTAGCTTAAATACCCATTACAATTGGGTTGTCATGTTCAGGGAAAACTTTGTTTTCATCAAAATTTGCTTCATTCAGCAAAGTCCTCATCTGCGGCAACAGAGCGACAAACATAACATTTGTTTATATATGTAGGCTTTTTTATGCAGAGACAATCTGTTTGGGATAAGAGTGTTGAGTTGTATATACTTACTCTTAGATTGCCCTATTGATTCATTTGTATACACACGTGATATGGAAATCATAAAATATGTCGGACATTTCTCTAGTGGAGGAACGACACCCAGTGCATCTGATACAATATTCATTGATTTTTAATTGTTAAAACTTTTTTCTTTGTCCATTTGTATGATTTTATCTTCTTCTTGTTATGGAGCATGTCGACTTATTTCTACGATAATTGGACTTAAATTCTATTTCAAATTACTTTAATGCAAAATTGAGAAACTATGAGCGAATCTGAAAATTTAGGTCGAAATTAGGTCGAAATAAGTTGATAATCATGTAATCGCACAAATGTTACATTTTCATGCAATGGGACATCATAAGAATACCAAAGACAATTTACAAAATCATCAAATCAGCCACATAGAAGCGTTTGGATTTTGGTAAACAATAGCAAAATTGAGAAACTATGAGCGAATCTGAAAATTTAGGTCGATTTAGGTCGAAATAAGTCGATAATCATGTAAATGCACAAATGAAACATTTGAATGTAATGGGACATCATACGAATACCAAAGACATTTTAGAAAATCATCAAATCAGTTCCTTTTGGAAGCGTTTGGATTTAAACAATAGTAAAATTGAGAAACTATGAGCGAATCTAAAAATTTAGGTCGATTTAGGTCGAAATAAGTCGATAATCATGTAAATGCACAAATGAAACATTTGAATGCAATGGGATATCATACGAATACCAAAGACATTTTAGAAAATCATCAAATCAGTTCCTTTTGGAAGCGTTTGGATTTAAACAATAGCAAAATTGAGAAACTATGAGCGAATTTGAAAATTTAGGTCGAAATAAGTCGATAATCATGTAAATGCACAAATGAAACATTTGAATGCAATGGGACATCATACGATGTCCCATTGCATTCAAATGTTTCATTTGTGCATTTACATGATTATCGACTTATTTCGACTTAAATCGACCTAAATTTTCAAATTCGCTCATAGTTTCTCAATTTTGCTATTGTTTAAATCCAAACGCTTCCAAAAGGAACTGATTTGATGATTTTCTAAAATGTCTTTGGTATTCGTATGATGTCCCATTGCATTCAAATGTTTCATTTGTGCATTTACATGATTATCGACTTATTTCGACCTAAATCGACCTAAATTTTCGGATTCGCTCATAGTTTCTCAATTTTGCTATTATTTACCAAAATCCAAACGCTTCTATGTGGCTGATTTGATGATTTTGTAAATTGTCTTTGGTATTCTTATGATGTCCCATTGCATGAAAATGTAACATTTGTGCGATTACATGATTATCGACTTATTTCGACCTAATTTCGACCTAAATTTTCAGATTCGCTCATAGTTTCTCAATTTTGCATTAAAGTAATTTGAAATAGAATTTAAGTCCAATTATCGTAGAAATAAGTCGACATGCTCCACAACAAGAAGAAGATAAAATCATACAAATGGACAAAGAAAAAAGTTTTAACAATTAAAAATCAATGAATATTGTATCAGATGCACTGGGTGTCGTTCCTCCACTAGAGAAATGTCCGACATATTTTATGATTTCCATATCACGTGTGTATACAAATGAATCAATAGGGCAATCTAAGAGTAAGTATATACAACTCAACACTCTTATCCCAAACAGATTGTCTCTGCATAAAGGGTATTTAAGCTACTTTTGTAGGTCTAATATACTCATCTCAAGACCATCTGGTAACTCTGCAATAAACGCCATCCGTTTGCTGATTGTACCATCAGACAACCACAGTTTGTTTCATTTGTAGCAGACTTGGTAATTAATCTTTAATGCACTGCAACCGTATGTGTTCATCAAATACTTCCTCAACTATTAAGACACAAAAAGAAAATGTATCAGTCATTTCAAAGAACTAATGAAATGACTAAAGAATCAGATTCACTAAATTATTTAGGATAAGGGAAGGTTAAATTTTAATGAAGACAGGTATTACCTTACTCCAAGATGCACTAGAGCTTTCCGCGTATCCCTAATATACAGCAAAGTGTTATCTTCATTTCGCAGTTTTTTTATTCTATACTCACACTGCAGAAGAAAATATGAAGCGTATCAAATATTTGCATGCACTACCCCACAAGAAGAGAATTTTTTCAGATTATAATCATATGTTTCAGCATTCTCCCATCGAATATTTATTACATCTCATTTTCAAACATATTTTCAGATTATGACAGAAAGCTCGGCTTATTTGAATATCTTATCTGCACTTTCCTGAAACATAACTTGAAGTCTATAACAATCAAAAGCTATGGAGATCTTTTTTTTTTTTTTTTTTTTAAATAAGAAATATCAAAAACTATGGAGGTCTATTAAAACAAAATATAATTTTCAAGATTTAAAAAAAAAAAAACTATAATATTAAGATTATCCACACAAAAGAAAGAAACCATCATTGCCTTCTCTTTCCAATAGTTGATTTGCCTGCATCCTCTGTCAAGCAAAGGACCTCTTCTCTTCACCATACAAGTAGGGAGTATAAGCTTAAAACGCTAAGCTTAACTTGTGCACCCTTGAGCTCAATAACTAAGATAAAATAGTAAACATGATAGCAACAATCCTAACCTTAACTTGTGCACCCTTGAGCTCAATAAAATGATTCTTCAAATGGGGAGGAACCTTATCAGGACCAGGAACCGAAATAGTAGCAACCATCAAAGGTAATAACTAAGGAATATTGGTTTGGACAAGCCTACTGTAGAGTTGGAAAAGAAACAGGATCACGAGAGGACTCTCTGTAACTATCTTGAAAGAACGTGTACTGAGGTTGAGTTGTAAAGAGCCACCATATCCAGTACCACACCAATCGTTTGATCTGATGAGGAAGTATCCATCGGCTTAACATCATACCCACCCCCAGTCGCATTTTCGAAAAAGTAGCTCACAAATAAATAATTATTTGCTAAGAAAAAGGAAAATTTGTATTGTTAACAGTCAAACAGAGCCTACCTTAGCAAATGTGCGCTTCCCAGAACCATTCTTACCCATCACAACATGAACCTAAATTCAATAAAAAGGAAACGAATTACTCAAATTTAAAAAGCCATATATAATACCCAGATGAGCAGTTAAATTTTTTTAGATGGCTGACCTCTCCTTCATAGACAGTGAGGTTAACGCCCTTTAGAATCTCCTGCTTAGATTCAGAAATAACAGTAGAGAGATCTTTAACTTCGAGCATAACTTTATTCTTCTCGCCTTGATTGTGGGGGTTGACAGGAGAGTCAACGACGGAGGTAATGGCTTTGACTATGGGGCTATGGATTGAGTGGGAACGAAGGGACGAAAGGCTTTGAGCTTGGATGAGACTTGGAAACTACAAATTGTTTGGGTTAAGGTGATGAGATACAGAAGCCATCCTCTGCGTGAATCTGTTCTTTCTTGTCTTTCTTCTCACTTTCTTTTCTTTTATTTATTCTTTCTTTATTTTCTCAACTTATTGCAACCGGCTATCGGAGGTTGTTAACCGGTTAAGAGATCATTTTTGATAAAAAATCACCTATAGGTACAAAAATACAATTTATCATCTCTTAAGATCTATTTAAGACAAATGCCCAAAATCTATAATATCTTACAAAAATAATAAAAATCTGTAATACCTTACAAATAAAATAAAAACATATATTCCTCAAAAATGTCAAAAATAGTAGAAAATTAATAACTAATAAAAGTAGAAACACAAACATTTTCGAATATTTTTTACAAAAAATGATATTTAGTAAAAAGAAATTTGAAGAAATACAAAAATCAAAACTTAATCTTAAGGAGATGGATTTAAAGAACAATCATTCTCTAAAATAAGAAAATTATTTCTCAAAAAAGATATAATATATTATAGCATAAGTAATAAAGAAATGAGTATTACGCAAGATGAAGGTTTAATATACCATTAATTAATAAAGAAACCATTATGGAAAAATTATAAAAAAATTTCGAAAAAGATAGGGAAAATTGGATACATTTATTTAGGAGGAATACAAATTTTAATAAAAGTACACTTTAGAGAAAGAATAGATACACCAATTAAATTAGCATTATTAGATAACAGAATAATAAACAGAAAAGATGCTTTGTTAGGAATGATTAATGAAAACTTAGGATATCAAAAACTAAAATTTACAGCATATCCTAGATTTGCTGTTAACATTCATGATAAAAATTTAAACCAAGTACTAAGCTTAACTTATGACTTTGAACGAGGAAATCTAATGAAAGATGGAAGCCACTCATTTTTAATTTATTACTTAGTAGAATGTTTATTAAAAAAACAGCCACAATAGTTCAATATATTGACAAAATGAATTTATAAAAATAGATAAAACTTTAAAAAAAATAAGACAAGTAATAAAGAAACTATAAATATTAAGAGAATATGAAGTACTTGCTGAAGGGAAGTTAGATATTAAAGAAAAACCTCTCATACCAGTAAAAAGAGATAATATACAAAGAATTATATTTATAGATACTAAACCAGAAGTCAATAAAAGGAATAGAGAAATAGAAGAACTAAAAGAGAAAATTAAAGAAGTAAAAGAACTAGTTTACACAATAAAATAATTATGTTAAAAAACAAATTATTAGAAATAGAGTTAGAAGAAAATAATAATATAACAAGCATATGTAATAACCAAGTATTTATAATGAAAACTTTAATTCTTATAGCAGAAAACATAGATACCACAGATGAATTAAATATTAAAAATATTCAAGAATTAAAAAAAATACAGTTAGATATGTATAAAAAAAAATTATAGAATTAAAAAGATATGTTAATAATATACCTAGAGGAGAAAATGGATCAAAATGCAACCCATTAAAAGATGAACTTCCTAGGATGCTTTTAATATCCAAGGATTAAAAGGAGATCTGATGCTTTAATATCCAAGAATGATAAAAGGAAAGATGAAAAATCTAAAGAAATAATAACAATTTAATGAAATATAGAAAAAAAATCTATAAGAATAATTCATGAATCCTGAGAATAAGGATATAGAAAAATTAATTAGTTTATTAACTTTAGCAAATGAAGAATTAGAAAAATATTATGAAGAAAAACTTTGCACAAATAAAGAAGATGATGATATGATAGTAATTAGTGAAAGTGAATCTGAATAAGAAAATATAACCCAAAGAATTCATATGAAACCTGTATTAATACCAAGAACAAACATAGAAAGATCAATTCTAGGAAGAGAAGAAACATCTGACCCAGATAGGAAAGATAGAAATAGACAAAAACCAGAAAAACTTGAACCAATAAATAGAAGAAGATAATAATTAACCTAAAATGGAAGAATGATTATATTTGGGTACTAGAGGTAGTATTCCACCAAAATTTAGACCGCATGAAAATTATAAAACTGATATTCTAGATCTAGATTGCATAAGGGATAGGAAAAAAGCCTTAGATGAATGGGCTAGTAGAATGAGTGTAATTATACAAACTTCTACGACCACACAAACAAATCTTTCAACTTGTAGAGTCTTAGTAGCTCATAAAATGACAGGAAATGTAAGAGTTTGGTTTTCAAACTTAATTGAACAACAACATTTAAAAATGCAAAGAAATTCAAAAATAGGAAGGTATTACTTAAATATTGTAGTAAATGAAATATATAAAAAAATTATTAGAGAAGATAAAAGTAGAAATATTACAAAATCAAGTGAAAATGAAATAAACGAAGCTAAATGGCATTTAACAAATAAGAAAATATGTGCCATGTGTTACATAAATTCTTTTATATGTGAATATGAAATGTATTATCATAAATTACTACCTTCTATGCAAGAAACTTATAAGCAAATATTTTTTCAAAAATTACCTGAAACATTACATAAAATTATGACAGAAGGATGGAATGGAAGAGATAGAGAAACAATACCTAATACCTTAGGAGGAAGAATAAGAAGTCTTAAGACTTGGATAATAGTAAAATATTAAGAAAGAAAAGAATATAAACAAATAAAAGGAAATGATAAAATCTGTTGTGATTCAAAAGATTTTAGAATGCTAGGAAAATATGGTTGTAATATAAAACCTTATAATAAATATAAAAAATATAAGAAATTTAGAAAGTTCAAAAGATATAAATTTAGAAAACAAAATTTTCAGAAATATAGAAAAATATATAATAGAGAACTTTATAAATAAAGATATTTTAAAAGAAAAAAATACAATACACCTGAAAAAAAAATTTGTCCATCAGAAAAAAAAGAAATGCAGATGTTAGTTATATAATGAGAAAGGGCATTATGCGAATGAATGTCTTAATAGACTTCAACATAAGAAATAATTTAAAAATGAATTTTTCCAGAAAGCAAAAATTCTAGAGGAAGCTTTTAAAATGGAACTAGAACTAATAGATGAATCTGATATAGATGATATGTATAATATTTATTTATTAGAAGAAACAGAAGAGGAAATAACAGACTCAGAAACATCTAATTCTGATTCTGAATATAATTCTAAATAATGGATTAAATATTAAGCATAACAAATCCAAATAGTACATATATAAAAATAGGATTAAAATTTAAAGGATATAAAAATTATCATTTACATGCATATATTGACACAGGTGCAAGTATGTGTATAGCTAGTAAATATGTATTTCTATAAGAACTTTGGAAACAATCACCAAAAGAATTAGTAGTAAGAATTGTAAATAATACTACAATAAATTTTAATAAAGTCTTAAAAGACACAGGTGTATCAATAAGAGGAGAAATCTTTCATATACCTACAATTTATCAACAATAAATTGAAGTTGATATTTTATTAGGAAACAACTTTTTAAACTTGTATCAACCATTCACCCAGTATTTAGACAAAATAAGCTTGACAACCCTAGATGGAGAAACAATTTATGTATCAAAAATCAGGAAAGCATTAACAGTTTCATCACTAATTTTTATGTCACATCATAAAAAGTGAAAACGGGTGAGCATATAAAAAAACAAAAACGATATTTAGAAAATATTTATTTAGACATAAAAGTTGACCAAAACCTCTTTCTAAACGAAATACAAGAATATAAAGCTTTAACAGGAATAAGAAAATTATTAAAAATAGTATGCTTAGAAAATCCATTAGATCTAAATATCAATAGATCTAATAAAATAAAAAATATAAAATTAAAAGACCCTTTAAAAGTCATAAGAGTAAAACCAATGATTTATATTCCAGAAGACTGAGAAGAAATTGAAAAACAAATTTAAGAACTTTTGGAATTAAAAGTAATTATTTCTAGTAATTCACCACATTCTAGTCCAGTATTTTTAGTAAAAAATAAGCTGATAAAAGAAGAGGAAAAAAGAGAATGATAATAAATTTTAAAGCTTTAAATAAAAAAATTATTGATGATGGTTATTTTATTCCAAAGAAAGAAGAATTATTATCACTCATTAAAGGAAAGAAATATTTTTCAAGTTTTGATTGTAAAAGTAGATTTTGGCAAATAAGACTTGATAATGAATCACAAAAATTAATAGCATTGGCTGCCCTCAAGGACAATTCCAATGGACAGTTGTTCCATTTGAATTTTAGCAAGCACCAGGTATTTTTCAAAGATACTTGGATAATATTTTTAAAAAATATCACAATTTTTGTTGTATTTATGTAGATGATATTTTAATATTTAGTAATGAATTATCAAAACATTATTTATATATTATTAATATTTTACAAGAATGCAGAAAATTAGGAATAATATTATAAAAAAAGAAAGCAGTCATTACTCAACAAAAAATAAAATATTTAGGGTTAGAAATAGAAGATGGAAAACATCATCTACAATTTCATATTTTGAATAATATACAAAATTTTCTTAGTATAATCAAAGATAAAAATCAATTACAAAGATTCTTAGGATGTTTGACATATGCGGATGCATATATAAAGAAATTAGCATAAATAAGAAAATCATTACAAACAAAGCTTAAAAAACACTATGTTTGGCAGTTGACTGATCAATATATTAAATATATGGATAAAGTAAAAGTACAAGTAAAAGATTTACCAACTCTATACCATCTAAGACCAGATGATAAAATGATAATAAAAATAGATATTTCACATAAATATTGGGGAGCAGTATTAAAAGTAAAAGTTGATGACAAAGATGAATATCTTTGTAGATTTACTTCAGGATCTTTTTAAGGTCCTGAATTAAATTATCATAGTAATGAAAAAGAATATTTAGTTATTAAGAAATTTACAATGTATATTATAAGTTCAAAATTTATTGTTAGGAGATATAATAAAAATTTTGGACATTTTTTAAGAAGTCACATTGTAGGTGATTATAAACAAGGAAGACTTATTAGATGCTAGGAATAGTTTAACCATTATAAATTTGATTTAGAACATTTACCAAGAAAGAAAAAAAGTTTAGTAGATGCTTTGATTAGAGAATTAGCACCACTAACTATATTTTTGATGACAAGAATGGGCCCTCTTGAAATAGAAATAAAGATCAAAGAAAAGGAAATTATGATCCGAGAAACAGAAATCAAGTGCCTCAGAGATCAACTAGAGGTATTACATTTTAAAAAATCTTTAAAAAATAGACGTATTATGGTTAACCCAGAATGGATTGAAGAAAATTCAAAAGGAAAAGAAGTTGAAACTTTAACAGAAATTGAAAAGGAATGAATAAAAATTCCAAAAATTTAAATTGAAGAAACTGACAATAACAATCCAAAACCTAGTAAAAACCTAGAAAAGAAAAAAGAAAAATTCAATTGGGCAGATGAAGCTGAAAAGGAAGATTCTAAAAAAATTTATGTAGTGTATAATGGACCAAAATCAGGAATATATACTAATTGGCTAGAGGCAAGTAGATCAATAATATGATTTAGTGTAATCATTCATAGATCCTTTACTAATAGGATAAAAGTAGAAGAAGGAAGTTACACTAATTATAAAGTTCCAAAACTACTAACACAAACAGAAATAACAAAAAAATATTCTCAGATAGGACAACAACCAACAGTAGGAACTAGTAGATTAAGAAATCTTGAAAAAATTTAAAGACCAATAATTTTTAGAGAAGCAATAAATAATTCTTCTGAAGAAGAAAAAGAAAGATATAAAAATTTAACAAAACAGTAATGGTTAAGCCTATATAATCTAGCAAGAAAAACTACTGAAAAACATCTTAATGATATGAAATTTTATACTACAAAAAAAGATTTTCCATCATGAAGTAAATTCAATATTTTAGAAGAAGTTAATCCAGTATTTATCTATAAGGTATTTCATGTTGGATTAATAGAAAATATATATATTCAGGAAATGAGTTAAAAGAATTAATATATTTTCTTGAAAATTTCAAAAAATCTATCAGAAATTTCAAAAAGAAAATCAGGGCTACAGACAGGCTTATTTATTTAAGATGTTCCAATTCATTAATGGATTAGACCCAAAAAACACCAGTAAGTCCTTATCATTTCAT
Source organism: Elaeagnus macrophylla (assembly GCA_029378325.1). Lineage (NCBI taxonomy): Eukaryota > Viridiplantae > Streptophyta > Magnoliopsida > Rosales > Elaeagnaceae > Elaeagnus > Elaeagnus macrophylla. The sequence continues at coordinate 12,885,385 of CM055647.1, read as the reverse complement.
TAACCTTGGTATAACAAATAATAAAAGCGAAGTTACTCGACCAAAATCTTTACTAGAAAAGGAATTTAACCCTCAAGAATTATGTATAGAAAGAGGACAGATGTTAAGTTAGATTTATAATGAAATAAGAAGAATTAATAACTATTCAGAAATTAAGATTAATTACGGTACAAGTAAAACTATTATTACTTCTCAAAGTAATATAGTTATCACCGAGGAAGACAGTGAAAAAGTAATTTCCTATGAAACTAACTTCAACTGCAATGAGATTGAAGTAAGTGAGGAAACTAAAAAGGTATTTTGCCATTATTCAAAGCAACAATCAGAGGACCACATTAGAGATAAGGAAGCCTGCATGGACACAAGCTCATCACATAGTTCTATGTCGGCAGAGCAAACCATATAGGACCACTCCTACAGTTGGCACCAAGAGTGTCAATAATGTAGGTGTTAAAACGCCAAACAGGAAAGTTAGGAATAGTATAATCTCACCATTGTAAACAGGGAACCCTTATGTCTATAAAAGAGAACTCTCTACAGCTAAAAGATTCACTACAAGAACTTGAAGAATATGAACTTGAAACTCTACAAGAAAAATTATGACCAATATAGAATATTTTGATAATGAAGATTATGAAACATGCTTACAAAATTTAAAAGGTTTGATACACTTTTAGATTATTATACATATTATGTTTCTAGTATACTATATTTAATAAACTATCCTGTAGGAAAAATATTAAGAAATTATTTTACATAAAAATTTGTACATGTAAATAAAGAAGAATTTGATAACCTAATTTTTAGATTTTATTTATTTAAGGAACAAATTGGAAGGCTAACTGAAGCTTAAAATCAAAATTCAGCTAAAAAAGTTGGTATCAAAGCCATAAACGTTAACAAATGTAATAAACAAAATGCTTAAAATAGGATATAATCAATCAAATTCAAATATAAAGGTAAATTATTTAAAATATTATAAAAAAGAAATAATAGAATTAATATTACTAATTAAAGAAATAACCAAAGAATTACCCATAAATAACCAAAGAATTACCCAAGGAAATAATACAGTTAATAATTTACAAAGTATTTTACAATTTGACCAAAGAACTAACTTGGTTACACCATAAGTAATGCTTAACAATTACACATTTCTAATTTAAAAGAATTATTTAATTTAGTTCAAAATACTGAAAATAAAAAAGAATTTAAGAAAGATTTTACAAAAATGATTTTAGCATGTATAGAAATAAAAATGAATAATATTATTTTATCACAAAAACAAATAAAAACCTTAAAAGAAAAATTAAAACATTTAGAAAACACAAAAACAAAAAAAAAATTTTAGAAGAATTTAAAGTCATTTTAAACATTATCTTAGAAAAATTAAAAGAAATTCTTTAAAAATATCAAAATAATAAAATAGTTAATAAAATAAAATTACTAAATTTTTTATAAAAGTTACTTTCAAAAATCATGAATTTTGACTCAAAAATCTTTAAAATTAAACATTTGGATAAAAAAGTAAACTTTTATATCATAAAGGGCATAAAAGAAAAATCAAAAATACCTTAAGGGTATGCATAAGGAATCCCATGTGGGATGTTAGGAGAATTGGCCATGAAAAAAATAGGCCCAATTCTATTAGCATCCCACATGAGATTTTAAATGCATATCCATTGGGTATTTTTTGCTTTTCCAATTTTGCCTTTTGTGATATAAAATTTACTATCTTATCCAAATGTTTAATTTTAAAGATCTTTGAGTCAAAATCATGATTTTTTAAAATAATTTTTCCCAAAATTTTTGTAATTTTATTTTCTTTTATATCTTGGAATATTTTATTATTTTGGTATTTTTAAAGAATTTCTTTTAATTTTTCTAAGATAATGTCTAAAAAGACTTTAAATTCTTTTATAAAATTTTATTTTATTTTTGTGTTTTGTAAATGTTTTAATTTTTCTTTTAAGGTTTCTATTTGTTCTTGTGGTAAAATTATGTTGTTCATTTTTATTTCTATACATGCTAAAAATATTTTTGTAAAATCTTTCTTAAATTCTTTTTTTATTTTCAGTTTTTTGAACTAAATTAAATAATTTCTTTAAATTAGAAATTTGTAATTGTGTAAGCAAGCATTTTTATTACTTATGGTGTAACCACGTTAATTCTTTGTTCCAATTATAAAGTACTTTGTAAATTATTGACTGTATTATTTCCTTGGGTAATCATTTGATTAGTTCTTTAATTAGTAATATTAATTCTATTGTTTATTTTTTATAATATTTTAAATAATTTACTTTCCTATTTGAATTTGGTTGATTATATCTTATTTTAAACATTCTGTTTGAAATTAAGTTTTGTTTATATTTATGGCTTTGATACCAATTTTTATAGCTGAATTTTGATTTTAAACTTTAGTTAGCTTATCTTCAAATTTGTTCCTTAAATAAATAAAATTCAAAAATTAAGTTATCAAATTCTTCTTCATTTACTTGTACAAATTTCTGTGTAAAATAATTTCTTAATATTTTTCTTACATGATGGTTTATTAGATATAATATACTAGAAATATAATCTGTATAATAATCTAAAAAGGCATCAAACCTTTTAAAATTTTAAGTATGTTTCATAATCTTCATTATCAAAATATTGTTCTAGTAATTCCATGTATTTTCTTTTAAAATATTCTATATTAGTCATAATTTTTCTTATTGAGTTTCAAGTTCATATTCTTCAAGTTTTTGGTCTATCCAACGACTCAGTTCTTGAAATTTCTTATTTTCTTTTATGTCCATTTTTACTAGTTTAAGGCTTGCTTCAAGATCTAAATGTTTCTTATTTTGTCATTTTACTAAATCATTTCTTTTTCTTGTTTAGAAAAATAATCAATTAATCTTTATAAATTTTTACTTATTTTAGATCTTCCTGTACTTTGTTCAAAGTTATCTTTTATAGATGTTTTAAAACAAATAAGAGATTGTTTAAAATAAATTGCATCTTTTAGATTTTATTGATTTTCAGAATACTTCTATAAAGTTTATCTCAGATTTCCTTTTCATGCTATTATGTTTATCTTCCATTAATATTAATTTCATGCAATATAAATAAGATTTCAACAATATTAATGAAATTTCAAGGTATACAAGTTTCTATTTGCAAATAAACCTGTTTCTAAATGTAGGTCCACCGCATTCTTCTGCTTCCTAGCTATCTCTTTCTTGTTCCAAAGAGCTAAGCCTCATTCCAGATCCAAGCTTCTAGTCCTTCTGACCCTGCTGATCTTATGAGATCCATATTTAACTTACTAAGGTAAAAATGATATTTGGAATTTTAAAATGGACTTTTATTCATCATACAGAAAGTTATACAAACTAGAGAACTAGTAACCTTGAAAGGATTTATAGTTCTTACTTATTGCTAGATATATAGCTAAAACATGACAATAGAAAAATGGATAGATGTTAGGTTGTCATAGTGAATCCCTTATTTGTAGAGAGTTCCCTATTTACAATGGTGGGTGGGATTATACTATTCCTAACTTTCCTGTTTGGCATTTTAACTCCTACATTATTGACACTCTTGGCGCCAACTGTTGGAGTTGTCCTACATGGTTTGCTATGCCGACATAGAACTGTGTGATGAGCTTGTGTCCACGCAAGCTTCCTTATCTCTGATGCAATAGATGCATTTGTGGTCCTCTAATTGTTGCTTTGAATAATGGCAAAATACCTTTTTGGTTTTCTCACTTACTTCAATCTCATTGCAGTTGAAGTTAGTTTCATAGGAAATTACTTTTTCACTGTCTTCCTCTGTCATAACTATATTACTTTGAGAAGTAATAATAGTTTTACTTGTACCGTAATTAATCTTAATTTTTGAATAGTTATTAATTCTTCTTATTTCATTATAAATCTGACTTAACATCTGTCCTCTTTCTATACATAATTCTTGAGGGTTAAATTCCTTGCTTAGTAAAGATTTTGGTTGAGTAATTTCTCTTTTATTATTTGCTATATCAAGTTTAATGAAATAATAAAGACTTACTGGTGTTTCTTGGTTCCAATCCATTAATGAACTGGAACATCTTAAATAAATAGGCTTGTATGTAGCCCTTATTTTCTTTTTTAAATTTCTAATAGATTTTTTGAAGTTTTCAGGAAAATATATTAATTCTTTTAATTCATTGCCTAGATATATATTTTCTATTAATCCAACATGAAATGCCTTATAGACAAATACTGAATCAACTCCTTCTAAGATGTTGAATTTACTACCTGATGAAAATCTTTTTCTTTAGTATAAAATTTCATATCATTTAGATGTTCCTCAATAATTTTTCTTTCTAAATTATATAGGCTTAGCCATTGCTGTTTTGTTAAATTCCTATATCTTTCCCTTTCTTCTTCAGAAAAATTATTTGTTACTTCTCTAAAAATTATAGGTCTTTGGATTTTTCCGAGGTTTCTTAATCTACTAGTTCCTACTGTTGGTTGCTGTACTATCTGAAAATATTTTTTTCTATTTCTATTGGTGATAGTAATTTTAGAACTTTATAATTAGTATAACTTTCTTCTGCTTCTATCCTATTAGTAAATGATCTATGGATGATTCCATTAAACACTATTATTACTATGCTTGACTCTGGCCAATTAGTGTATATTCATGCTTTTGGTCCATTATATACTACATAAACTTTTTTAGAATCTTCATTTTTAGTCTCATCTGCCTAGTTGATTTTTTTTTTCTTTTATAAGTTTTTACTAAGTTCTGGGTTGTTACTACCAATTTCTGTTTTTGGAATTTTTATTCCTTTCTTTCAATTTTTATTGAAGTTTCAACTTCTTTTCCTTTTGAGCTTTCCTCAAGCCATTCTGGGTTAACCATAGTTCGTCTATTTTTTAAAGATTTTTTAAGATGTAGTACCTCTAGTTGATCTCTAAGGCATTTGATTTTTGTTTCATGAATCAAAATTTCCTTCTTTTTTTTTTAATCTTTATTTCTACTTTAAGAGGATCCATTTCTGTCATCAAAAACATAGTTAGATGTGATAATTCTCTTCTCAAAGCATCTTCTACTAAACTATTTTTCTTTTCTGGCAAATGTTTTATATCAAATTTATAATGATTAAACCATTGCTGCCATCTAATAAGTCTTTCTTGTTTATAATCACCTGCAATATTAGTTCTTAAAAAATGTCCAAATTTTTTATTATCTGTCCTAACAATGAATTTTGAACTTATAACATATACTGCAAATTTCTTAATAGCTTTCCTAACAGCTAAATATTATTTTTCATTACTATAGTAATTTAGTTCAGGGCCTTGAAAAGATCCTGAAGTAAATCTACAAAGATACTTGTCTTTGTCATCGACTTTTGCTTTTAATACTACTCCCCAATATTCACGTAAAGCATCTATTTCTATGATCATTTCATTATCTGGTCTTGGATGGTATAGAGTTGGTAGATCTTTTGCTTGTGTTTTTATTTTATCCATTTATTTAGTGTCCTGATCACTCCACTACCAAACATAGTCTTTTTTAAACTTTGTTTGTAATGGTTTTCTCTTTTATGCTAATTTCTTTATATATGCTTCTGCATATGTCAAACATCCTAAAAATCTTTGTAATTGATTTTTATCTTTGATTATACTAGAAAAATTTTGTATGTTATTCGAAATATGGGATTGTAGATGATATTTTTCATCTTCTATTTCTAATCCTACATATTTTATTTTTGTTGAGCAATGACTGCTTTCCTTTCTGATAATACGATTCATGATTTTTTGCATTCTTGTAAAATATTAATAATATCTAAATAATGCTTTGGTAATTCATTATTGAATATTAAGATATCATCTATATAAATACAACAAAAATTGTGATATTTTTTGAAAATATTATCCTTGTATCTTTCAAAAATACCTAGTGCTTGCTTAAGTCCAAATATAACAACTGTCCATTGGAATTGTCCTTGAGGGCTGCTAAATACTATTAATTTTTGTGATTCATTATCAAGCCTTATTTGCCAAAATTCACTTTTACTATCAAAATTTGAAAAATATTTCTTTCCTTTATTGAGTGATAATAATTCTTCCTTTTTAGGAATAAAATAACAATCATCAATAGTTTCTTTATTTAAAGGTTTAAAATTTATTACCATTCTCTTTTTTCTTTTCTTTTCTCAACTTCTTTTTCTACTAAGAATGCTGGACTAGAATGTGGTGAATTACTGGGAATAATTACTTTTAATTCCAAAAGTTCTTGAATTTATTTTTCAAATTCTTCTCGGTCTTCTGGAGTATAAATCATTGGTTTAACTCTTATGACTTTTAAAGGGTCTTTTAATTTTATGCTTGCTATTTCATTAGATCTATTAATATTTGGATCTAAAGGATTTTCTGAATATACTGTTTTTAATAATTTTTTTATTCATGTTAAAGTTTTATCTTCTTGTATTTCGTTTAGAAAGAGGTTTTGGTCGACCTTTATGTCTAAAGAAATATTTTCTAAATATGGTTTTTGTTTTTCTATATCCTCACCACGTTTTCGTTTTTTATGTAGTGACATAAAAATTGGTGATGAAACTGTTAATGCTTTCCTAATTTTGATACATAAATTGTTTCTCCATCTAGGGTTGTCAAGCTTATTTTGTCTAAATACTGAGTGAATGGTTGATACAAGTTTAAAACGTTTTTTCCTAATAAAATGTCAACTTCAGTTTCTTGTTGATAAATTGTAGGTATATGAAATATTTTTCCTTCTATTGATACATCTGTGTCTTTTAAGACTTTATTAAAATTTATTATAGTATTATTTGCAATTCTTACTACTAATTCTTTTGGTGATTGTTTCCAAAATTCTTATGAAAATACATATTTATTAGCTACACATATACTTGCACCTTTGTCAATATATGCATATAAATGATAATTTTTATATCTTTTAAAGTTTAATCCTATTTTTATATATATACTATTTGCATTTATTATGCTTAATATTTTATCCATTATTCAGAATTATGATCAAAATCAGAATCAAATGTTTCTGAGTCTGTTATTTCTTATTCTGTTTCTTCTAATAGATAAATACTACACGTATCATCTATATCAGATTTTTCTATTGGTTCTAGTTCCATTTTAAAAACTTCCTCTAGAATGTTTGTCTTCTGGGGAAATTCTTTTTTAAATTATTTCTTATGTTAAAGTGTATTAGGACATTCATTCGCATAATGTCCTTCCTCATTACATATCCAACATCTGTATTTCTTTTTTCCTAATGGATAATAATTTTTTTTTCAGGTGTATTATATTTTCTTCTTTTAAAATATCTTTACTTATAAGGTTCTTTATTATATATTCTTCTATATTTCTGAAAATTTTGTTTTCTAAATTTATATATTTTAAACTTTCTAAATTTCTTATGATTTTTATATTTATTATAAGGTTTTATGTTACAACCATATTTTCCTAGCATTCTAAAATCTCTTGAATCATAACAAATTTTATCATTTCCTTTTATTTGTTTGTATTCTTTTCTTTCTTGACATTTTACTATATCCAAGCCTTAAGACTTCTTATTCTTCTTCCTAAAGTATCAGGTATTGTTTATCTATCTCTTCCATTCCATCATTCTTCATAGTTTTATGTAATATTCCAGGTAATTTTTGAAAAAATATTTCTTTATAAGTTTCTTGCATAGAAAGTGGTAATTTATGATAATACATTTCATATTCACATATAAAATAATCTATATAATATATGTCACATATTTTCATATTTGTTAAATGCCATTTGGCTTCGTTTATTTCATTTTCACTAGATTCTGTAATATTTCTACCTTTATCTTCTCTAATAAATTCTTTATATATTTTATTTACTACAGTATTTAAGTAATCTCTTCTTGTTTTTGAATTTACTTGCATTCTTAAATGTGGTGTTCAGTTAAATTTGAAAACCAAACTTTTACATTTTTTGTAATTTTATGAGCTACTTAGACTTTACAAGTTGAAGGGTTTGTTTGTATAGTCGTAAAAGTTTGTATGATTATACTCATTCTACTAACCCATTTATCTAAGGCTTTTTTCCTATCTGTTGTGCAATCTAGATCTAGAATATCAGATTTGTAATTTTCATGTGGTCTGTATTCTAGTGGAATACTACCTCTAGTACCCCAATATAATCCTTCTTCAATTTTAGGTTGTTGTCTTCTTCTATTTATTGATTCAAGTTCTTCTGGTCTTTGTTTATTTATATTTTCCTTATGTGGGTCAGATGTTTCTCCTCTTTTTGGAATTGATCTTTCTGGGTTTGTTATTGGTATTAATACAGGTTCCATATGAATTCTTTGAGTTATATTTTCTTGTTCAAATTCACTTTCACTAATTACTATCATATCATCTTTTTTATTTGTGCAAAATTTTTCTTCATAATATTTTTCTAATTTTTCATTTGTTAAAGTTAATAAACTAATTAATTTTCCTATATCCTTATTCTCAGGATTTATGAATTGTTCTTCTAGATTTTTTCTAAATTCCATTAAATTGTTATTATTTCTTTAGATATTTCTTCTTTTCTTTTATCATTCTTAGGTATTAAAGTATCAGATCGTTCATCTTTTTTAATCCTTTTAATGGATTGAATTTTAATCAATTTCTTCTTGGTATGTTACTAACATATCTTTTTAATTCTATAATTTTTTTATACATTTCTAACTATATTCTTTTTTATTTTTGTATATTTTTAATATTTATTTCATCTGTGGTATCTATTTTTTTGCTATAAGAATTAAAGCTTTTATTATAGATATTTGATTTTTACATACGTTTGTTAAGTTACTATTTTCTTCTAATTGTATTTCTATATTAGTTCGTCTTTTACCATAATTATTTCATTGTATAGACTAGTTCTTTTACTTCTTCAATTTCCTCTTTTAGTTCTTCTATTTTTCTATTTTTTTATTGACTTATGCTTGAGTATCTATAAATCTAATTCTTTATATATTATCTATTTTTACTGGTATGAGATATTTTTCTTTAATATCTAAATTTTATTTATCAGGTACTTTATATTCTGTCAATATTTATGGTTTCTTTATTACTTGACCTATATCTTTGAAAGTTTTATCTATTTTTATAAATTCATTTTGTCTATATATTGAATTGTTGTGTCTATTTATTAATGAATATCCTACTAGGTAATGAATTAAAAATGAGTAGTTTCCAATCTTTTATTAGATTTTCCGTTCAAAGTCATAAGCTAAGCTTAGTATTTGGTTTAAATTTTTATGATGGATGTTAACAGCAAATCTATAATATGCTGTAAATTTTAGTTTTTGATATCCTAAGTTTTCATTAATCATTCCTAACAAGGCATCTTTTCTGTTTGTTATTCTGTTATCTAATAATGTTAATTTAATTGGTGTATCTTCTCATTCTCTAAAGTGTGCTTTTATTAAAATTTGTATTCCTCCTAAATGAATGTATCCAATTTTTCCTCTATCTTTCCAATCTAATCCAATCATCGGTTGGAAAAATGAACATATTTGTTTTGATTTTTCAGATTCGTTAGATGATAGAATATTTAGAACACCCTTACACCACACTTAAAATGTAAATATCAAAAATGTCCTAGCTTAAATTTACAATATATCCAAAAATACAATTTACTTATTTCCTTAAAATCTTATTTTATTGGTATAATAGAAATGTAATGAGAATGAAAATGGTAATATGAATTGAATTCAATAAAAACATTATTATTATTATGTTTATTTGAGAAATATAATCAAAATAATAATAAAATTAGAAATAAATTTTATAAAATTATAAATTAATCAAAGTTAGATATATTTTTTGACTTATAAATGAGAAAAAATGAGGAAAAATTTATTAAAGATAATATAAATGTGTGAAGAGAGTATAACATTCAAATATATTCCTTAGGAGTGTAGGAATAATGAGTTATTGGTAGAATGATCTTCATTCCATTTGATGTTAATAGTAGTACCAAACACATGAATAAACATAATTCTTTTTAATTATCATTCCTATTACTATTAACCAAACATGACATAATTGTACCCGTTTTGCTTTCTCACACTCTCCTTTAAAAATAAATAAATAAATAAATAAAAAGATTAGAATGCCCTTTCATATTCTCATATACTAATTTGGTAAAATTACATAAATATTCACCCATAAACAAGTAAGTTTGAGAAAGATAAGAATTGCATTGAAAGCTCCTCTAGAGGCCTCACTCTTTGGTCTCTTCTCCAGCCTTGTTTTGGCTTTTGTAAGCTTTGATGTTCTACCAATTACTTTGTTTGAGGATTTCTTCACAATTTGCTACGAGTCAGTTGTGATTGAACAATGGAAAGTTTGAAACATAAGCTTGGGGGTCCATACTTCATTATAGACATCAAGGATGCTTGATAAGGACCAAATTAGTTCATTAGACCTCGCTCTTACTGTACAAATTATCTCAAGCAAGGTGAGAGCCTTATACAAGTACAATGATGAAGGTAGACGAAGAATGGAGGTTTGGACTTTTATGTTTTACTTTAAGGAGCCTTAGGAGTTAGAAGCTATTCTGGAGAAGGTATGAGGTCTACACTAGCTCCTAGATTACAAAGTGCATTCTTGAATTATAAGCCTTCAATTGTACATGGGACAATGAATCTTCTGAGATCCTTTTGTTCGAGTGGCTTTTGGCTCTCCTAATTGCACAAACTTGGCCGAATTTTTCCAAATGCTCATTCCTTTCAATTACTTGCACCAAGAACTTCATGTAGGAGGGTGTCTCCTTTACTGCTTTTACAATTGGATCACGAATGTTTAAATCTTCAAAGATATCCAAATTGTTGAGTACTTGAGCATTCAAACTACTTTTATTAAGTTGTTGAGGGAAAGGAATCTTGGAGTGTAGTCTTTACTCCTCTTGACTGATTCCTCAACTACTTCTTCCTCCTTCCTTTCTTCTTCCATTAAAGGTCCACTCATTATTGTAAGTGCATTGCATTGCTCTTTATTAGGTCCTTTAGTGTTTACTTGAGTATCACTAGGAAGGGCTTCTTGAGTTTTTTGACTTAAAGCTTAAGCAAGTTTCCCCATTTGCACCTCCAAATTACGAATAGAGGCTCCATGAGTTGCTTCTATACGATCCACCTTTGTGTTCATTTTTTGCATAAAATCCTTCATTACCACAATCAAAGCATTTGTTTTATCCTCATTAGAGGGCTTTTTATCAAAAGGTGGCGGTTGTTTATGTGATTGTTATTGATGAGGTGGTGGTTATTGAAATATGGGTAGAAAATTAAGACTGTTGTTTTGATTACCCGCTTGATTGTTTTCCCGTGAGAAGTTGGTTGATTCCTCCATCTAGGGTTGTATGTGCTTGAGTATGGGTTCCCTTGGCGATTTTGTGTAAGTCTTGTAAATTCCTTTGTGTCTTTATTGACATTCCCGTGTGTAAAACACGGAGTCTGTTTATTTTATTTAGTATTTTTGTCTACCTATTTGTATGATGCTTTGCTTGTAAACTAGTATCGCACACACTCACGTAGTACTTAACACTAATGTATGTTTGTATGATACACACACCATGGGATGATTGGGAGCATATTTATTGCTTGTTAAAATGTGGTTTTACTTGCATGTGTTTACTTTAGTTGGTGGTCATTTATGATTTTATTTGGTGAAGTTTTTCCTTAAAAAACTTATTTTGATTGGCTTACCAAGGTCTCACGGAAGGCTCGTCGAGGTGGTCAACAAGGGTGCACAGGGTGAAATTGTGACTCATTGGATCTCGTTAAAATCTCGTGGGGGGTTTGCTGATGTGGTCAGCGAAGCCTCGCAGGGGTGTATGACAAAAGGTCGGCGAGGGACCTAAAAGCTAAAAAATAAGCTATAAATACCCCTTTCTCTCTCTTGATTAATACACCTTTTACACTTATTTAATCCCCCTTTCTTATATACTCTTTGAGTTGATTTGTGTGTTATATAAAACTTGTTTTGCATAAGCAATTTTTATTAAAAATATATTTTTCCTGTATCACTAATATGTTGAGTGTTGTTTCGTATTAGTGATTCAGAGGTGATTATTTACTAAGAGATTTTTGTGAATAATTTCTAAAAGAGATTCAGTATTCTCAATACATCGAGTGTTGTTTATGTATTGAGATATGAGGTGGTGATGGAGTTTGTAATTTTTTTTTAATCAAATAGAGTTTTCCATAATAACAATACAGTGAGTGTATTTCTCTATTGCTATTATAAGGTGGTGTTTTCGTATTAACATACATTGAGTGTTTTTTTGTATTGTTGATATGAAGTATTTTATCCTAAAATCGCATTTTGGGTAAACTGCATATACTGTTGTACACGCATATTGATTGCAGGTATTAGCATCACACTGCATGGTGGTGTGGCTTTGGAGGTGAGCTGGATCCAATTAGGATCGCAATAGTTATGGAGACAGCTGGTGATAGTAGCCTAGACAGTTAGAACGGGTGGTCCCTGATTGATAGAGGTATTCATAGTCTTACCTTTTTGAATCTGTATTAACTATTTATTGTTTGAAGTGAATTTGGTTGTTGAGTGGTTGTCTTAAGCAACTCGTAGATGTTAGAGCCTAAGTGGGTTTACTAATTTACATCATTATGTTTACTTAATATGTTGCCTGAGTTAATACAATCTTAGTATACAAAGATTGGAAAGCATTTATTGCCTTTATCATTATTGTCTGATATATGCCTTATTTGTTTATTCTACACTTTCTTGTTAATTGTTACTTGTTTCTGCTACTTGTATAAGAGGGGCAAGTCCTTAGGTGTCCATATCACCTTGACTTAGTCGTGTATCCAGGTTAGGACTTCTCTCAATTGGTGTTAAAGTAGGTACACCCTTGTTGGGCTTAACTGCTTTGGTGTTGATCTATTTCTCGTACTTTTTACACACACTCACTCCAGGATGGATTCCGATGAAGGAGGAAACGTAGGTAGACCTCCACTTCTAATTGGGCATAATTATGCTTATTGGAAGTCTCAGATGCGAGCTTTCTTTTGGTCGATAGGAGACCATGTCTTGTATAAGGTAAAGAATCATTGGATGCTTGATGTGTTAAAATGTGTACTCGCAAGTGTACGAATCACTCGTAGTAAAGTGATAAGCAACTTCCAAGGTCGGTCTCTCAAGGAATTGCAGTGGTCTTAAATAACTAACTTTTTAATCTAAATAGAGTTCTAATGAAAATAAAACACTAATTAAATAGAGTTCTAGTGAAACTAAAACTCTAAGTAACTAGAATCCTAAAGCTACTAAAACTGTAAAAATGTTATTTGTTTTTGTAACGAGAACAATCATACGACAATCAAACGAAAACAAGATCGCAAGCAAACAATCAATTCAAATATCAATGGAGGATGTATGGACGTTTAGCTTGGTTGACCATGCTTGCATCGAAAAGGTATGGTGAGATAACATGAACGTCCTATATAAACTAAACTACCGGCTTTCCTTTTAATTACGAGACTCCTTTTGGCGGGGGTAGGTCTCTTTATTGATTAACTAATTAATTGCCTTTGGCGGGGGTAAATCAAATAGTAATTAAATTATGCGCAAGGAAAACATGCCAATCAAATTAATGCTATGACTAAGTCACTAACTTGAAGCTTCGATTAAGTGTTTCAGAATAAAGTTAAGGTGACGTTCCTATAACTAAATTCTCAGATTTTTCAACCTAACTACGAACATCAAATGGGCTCATGATTATTCATAATTAAATATCTAAACATGCTCTTAATCAAAAAGTAATTTATTTATAAATCAATAAGATACACCATACACAATTCTAGCAAACATGGCAACACAAACTAAACATCCATAATTAAACTAGCCGCTCATGTTCATATTAATATTCATAGACAAATAAAATATGATCATACACTTTAACAAAAAGAGAAGAGGAATTAATTCTATAACAACAAGAAAATCCTAGATCTAAATACCGCTTATGGATTGGATAGCGTTCTTCTCCGTAAGCTTTATCTTCGATCGTCGATGGCTTCCTTGAATCCTTAGAATAGTGTCTCTCGCTTCGTTAGAGTGTGGCAACGCTCTCAAAACTTATTGAATGTAGTGTTTGGGTCGCAAAATTGTGAAAAATAAGAGTTGTGTACGAATTGGTCGAGTTCTGTTGTAAAGGGGGTCTAAGGGGGTATTTATAAATGTAAGGGATTCCTGATTGCATTAGGAATAGGCGCGCCGCGGCATGCATTTTTCCCGCCGCGGCGCAACACAAATTCTGGAAATTGTGTAAAAACCCGAGAGCTCCCCGCCGCGGCATGACTTTTCCTCGCCGCGGCGCGCTTTGTCTTCAGTTTCTTCATATGTACCCCCTTACATATGTGATGGCTCGTTATGTAAGGCTTACATATTTGTCTCGTTTAGTCCGTAACTCGTGATCCGAGCGCCGTAAGTGTTCCGTCTTTGCGTGTTTTCATTATTTGACTCATTTGACGCTAAAAACACCTGAAATACACTAAAATATACCCGTGACTCCGAATGGATAGATTTATGAAATTAATTGAATAAACAATAATAATAAATCTATATATCAAACAATTAAGCACAATTAATCACGAAATATTAGTGCTTTTCGAGCACTCATCACAACCCCCAACCAACTTCTTGCTAGTCTCTAGCAAGTGAAGCGACCTAAAAAAATAAATAAATAAAAACAAACAAATAATCTAACCTAACATAAATCACTTCCGTAGATTGTCACGGTTGCATTTAGCATATGCAACAAGTCTTTAAACCCCTAGGTGGCCCTAGTGGACGAGTTATAGTCTCGTGAGGGTTTCTAGTGATGATACCCACAAACATTGTACGACTCTCAAAACTAATAAAGACTCAAAACATACTTGAATCAATCCATGCATACGTCTCAAAAATTGTTAATAACGAATGGCACATGAAATAGTTAAACATCCCCTAAGCTAAAAAACAGTCTAAACATTAAACTCATCATGGTAATCGGATTTTGAACAATCAATCAAACTACAAACCCGTTAGTTATACTATCTGACCGTGTCATGCATGATATTCATAGGTTATATTTCAATATCTCATAAATGTGCAAGTAAAATATTAATGTGAATTTTGCACTTGCAAACTCCATATGCTCATTTTTCAAACTCATCTCCACTAATATAGAAATCAAACTACCTAGAATCAATAGGACTTCATTAGGCTTGTAAAGTTGTGGTTAGGTGTGTGATTATGAAAGTACGAAAATGATGTTCTCGATAGGACAAGAGTACTTTTTATGTCACAAACTTATTTTCAACTTTTTCTACCAAGTGTTCTTTTTCATCCTCCTATAAATTCCATATGTCCCTTGGATCTTTTTGCTTGATTCTCTTTCTTTATTTTTCTTGCTTATTTTTTTTTTAATCATCATCATCATCATTTTTTTTTTTTTGATGATGAAGCAAGATAAATTCAACATAATTGCTCATGAAAATCAAATATTATATTGAGTACTCTTATCACTAAGGGTAGTACAATATATGTCAATGTTGAGTTCAAGGGTATACTATGGATAACAATAATACGGGGAGGCTTGAAAAGTCCAAACGGTCCAAGGATGGCCTAAATCACTTTCTAGGTGGCATTTGTTTCTATTATTTCGCTTCAATTTGTTTTCAAATGGGTTCTAGAGCTTGTTGAGACTTAAAACATATCATGAACATGCATACATTCCCCAAATCAAAATAGCTATACTAACCATGCAAACTACCACATGTACCACAAAATCCTCAAATTAGATGAATCTAACATTTATGTGCTTCGTTGCTTAGGTAAAAGTCCAACATCTCTCACATGTCATCGTCATTACAATCATGTTAATATCATAGATTTCCGAATTGACTCAAGTAAAAACGACACTAACCTAAAACAATTCAAGTGACAAAAGTTAAAAATTTAAAATTGGTCATATTCATGCTCATAGAATATTCTTCCCACCCCCAACCTACTTTCTGCATTGTCCTCAATGTTGAAAAAGAAGAACAAAAGAAATAAGAAAAAGTGTGAGAAGTTACCCCCCTTTCGTATGAGCATTGTCCTCAATGCTCCGGTTCACTGTTCCTCACTTTTCTCATGAAGAATTTATGTGTATGAACATATATTGAACCTCAAAGTGTATGCAACACAATTCAAACTCAAACCCAATTTTAGATTATAACTAAGTCAGATGAAAACAGAAAAACATTAAACTAAGTTAAACAATCCAAAAAAAAAATAATAATAATAAAAATACGATAAAAGAAATAAAAGAAATAAAAACAACGAAAGAGATACGATACCGAATGGGTGCCTCCCATTAAGGGCTTAGTTTAACGTCTTAGCAAGACGTGACTGATCTCGTGTCAAGGGGGGTTAAATGTGTAATTGTACTGTTTATCTCCTCCCTTATCTTTCTCAAAATGAGCTTTCGTCCTCCAAGTCGAGTTTTGTAGTTAGAATGCTTAATGCATTCTTTGTAGGCATCATCCCGACTTAAATTTATCAGTTTGTCCTTCCCTCTCCATTCAATGTTTTGAGCCTCAATTCTGTTACTTATGCTATCCTGCAATTGAATGTTAGAAAGAATAGGGGAGGGTTGAAAAATTTCAAACTGTACAGTCTCTCCAAAAACTGTCATTGATAACTTCCTATTATGGACCTCAATAGTTGTCTTGGTCGTGGCCATGAATGGTCTACCAAGAATAATTGTATGTTCCTTGTCCTTAAGAAAATTTTTGTCCATCTCAAGCACCACAAAGTCCACTGGTACAATAAACTTGTCCACCTGTACTAACAAATTTTCCATTATTCCTTTTGGGTATTGAATAGAACCGTTTGCAAGTTGAAGGGTCATCCTTGTTTCTTTAAGCTTTCCTAATCCTAGTTGCAAGTATACTGAATATGACATTAGGTTTATACCTGCTCCTAAGTCTAGCATAGCCTCGAATACCCTTTTGTCTCCCATAGTGATGTTAATGTTGAAACTACCTGGATCTTTCATTTTGAGAGGTAAGTGTTGTTGGATCATTGGACTAGCAATTTTTGACATTTCATTCTCTTTGCTTCTACTCTTTTCGATGATAAAGTTCCTGAAAATTGGATCATAAGTTGGACAGTTCTTAATAACATCTAAAAGAGGCAAATTACAGTTAATCTTAGAAAATAAAGCAAGAGTGTTAGAGTATTGTGCATCCTGATTTTTCTCCTTAAACTGGTGCATAGGTGGTATTGGTGGTCGGTATGGGTCCATTGACTTGTGCAATCGAAAAATGTTGGATGTTTCTCCAATTTCTTTCTTGGGAAGTTCATTAGGAGTGGTATTAGACTCATCATCTCCCTTGAGAGTTGAATTCTCACCTTCCAAGTTACCTGTACTAGACAACAAAACATTAGAATTATCAGGTAAATTTTTAGGTACCTCCTCATCACTTTGAAGGACTGTGATCGCCTTTGCTTGTTCAGGTTGACTAGGCAGCTTTCCTGTTTCTTGTTTGTACATTTGTTCCGCTAGCTGCCCAACCTGTATTTCCACTCTCTTCACTGAAGCTTCTATAGAGTCCATCCTTCCATTACAAGATTGTATGAAATTATTTAGGGTTTTCTCTATGGTCGGTTTATTTTGTGGAAATTGTCGGTTTATGTTTTGGCCTTGTGTTTGGTTTTGGACAAATGGTTGGCTATTGTTTTGTTTCCATCCAAAATTAGGGTGATTCCTCCATCCAGGGTTATAGGTGTTTGAATAAGGGTCGTTCCTAGGTCTAAGTTGGTACCCTTGCATTAAATTCGCCTCTTCAGTAGTACCTGTATAAGGATCACCTGCAAAAGAACAAACATTAGCTCCGTGTCCATATGAACCACAAACTCCACATACCTCGTGTTTTGGCATTTGATTAACATTGGAGGTTGTGAGAAGTTGCACTTGTTTCGTCAATTCAGCAAGTTGCATGGCCATTTCATTGTTGGATCCCAATTCGTGGACTCCAGCTCTTCTTCCTCTAGCGCTCTTTTATTGGGAATTGGCTCCCAACATCTCGAATAGTTCGTAGGTTTCATCCGCTGTTTTCTCACCCATTGCTCCTCCTGCAGCGTTGTCAACTGTGAATTGACATTGTAGTGTCAATCCGTCGTAGAAAAACTGATTCTGTAGCTGCAACGGGAAGTGGTGATGTGGACATTGTATCAACAGTAATTTGAATCTGTCCCAAGCCTCGTGGAAGGGTTCTCCGTCCATCTGCGAAAAAGTAGCAATTTTTGTTCTTAGGTCAGATGTCTTTTGATGGGAATAGAACTTACCCATAAATTTATTGTAAACATCGTCCCAAGTGACCAAAGAACCGGGTGCCAATGTCATTAGCCAAGACTTAGCTCTATCCTTGAGAGTGTATGGAAAACACCTCATGCGTAGTTGATCTTCACTAAGTCCCTGCAGTGGAAAGGTTTGCACAGTAGCATATAGTTCACGCATAAAATTTAAAGGATCTTCATTAGGGATACCGTAAAAGGAGGGAAGCATGGAATAATGAATATTTTTCAATTCATAATTCCTAGCCGCCTCTGTAAGTCGAATGCACGATGTGGCGGTCCCAATGATAGGTCTTGCAAACTCTTTGTTTATCATCTGCCTAGCTACGTTGTCACCCATTGTTGCTTGCAATTGTTGTTGGACTTCTTCCTCTTGAAATTGAATATCCAGTTTCTTTGATCGGTGTTTGACTCTATGTATGTTGTCAATGAAAGGAGAGAGTTCCTTGTTAAGTGATCTCCTACCCTGCATGCACAAATAAAAAGCAAACAAAGATCAAGGCAGCAGTGAAATTTGAAAATTAAGCACTATTTTTTGATTTTTTGATTTTTTGATTTTTTTTTTGTATTTTTGAATAAAAAAATAAATAAATAAATAAATAAAAGATAACAAATAAAATAAATAAACAAATAAAAAAAAATTAAGAAACTCTAAAAAGTTAAAAAGAAAATTATTCAAAACGCCAATTCCCCGGCAACGGTGCCAAAAACTTGATGTGTTAAAATGTGTACTCGCAAGTGTACGAATCACTCGTAGTAAAGTGATAAGCAACTTTCAAGGTCGGTCTCTCAAGGAATTGCAGTGGTCTTAAATAACTAACTTTTTAATCTAAATAGAGTTCTAATGAAAATAAAACACTAATTAAATAGAGTTCTAGTGAAACTAAAACTCTAAGTAACTAGAATCCTAAAGCTACTAAAACTGTAAAAATGTTGTTTGTTTTTGTAACGAGAACAATCATACGACAATCAAACGAAAACAAGATCGCAAGCAAACAATCAATTCAAATATCAATGGAGGATGTATGGACGTTTAGCTTGGTTGACCATGCTTGCATCGAAAAGGTATGGTGAGATAACATGAACGTCCTATATAAACTAAACTACCGGCTTTCCTTTTAATTACGAGACTCCTTTTGGCGGGGGTAGGTCTCTTTATTGATTAACTAATTAATTGCCTTTGGCGGGGGTAAATCAAATAGTAATTAAATTATGCGCAAGGAAAACATGCCAATCAAATTAATGCTATGACTAAGTCACTAACTTGAAGCTTCGATTAAGTGTTTCGGAATAAAGTTAAGGTGACGTTCCTATAACTAAATTCTCAGATTTTTCAACCTAACTACGAACATCAAATGGGCTCATGATTATTCATAATTAAATATCTAAACATGCTCTTAATCAAAAAGTAATTTATTTATAAATCAATAAGATACACCATACACAATTCTAGCAAACATGGCAACACAAACTAAACATCCATAATTAAACTAGCCGCTCATGTTCATATTAATATTCATAGACAAATAAAATATGATCATACACTTTAACAAAAAGAGAAGAGGAATTAATTCTATAACAACAAGAAAATCCTAGATCTAAATACCGCTTATGGATTGGATAGCGTTCTTCTCCGTAAGTTTTATCTTCGATCGTCGATGGCTTCCTTGAATCCTTAGAATAGTGTCTCTCACTTCGTTAGAGTGTGGCAACGCTCTCAAAACTTATTGAATGTAGTGTTTGGGTCGCAAAATTGTGAAAAATAAGAGTTGTGTACGAATTGGTCGAGTTCTGTTGTAAAGGGGGTCTAAGGGGGTATTTATAAATGTAAGGGATTCCTGATTGCATTAGGAATAGGCGCGCCGCGGCATGCATTTTTCCCGCCGCGGCGCAACACAAATTCTGGAAATTGTGTAAAAACCCGAGAGCTCCCCGCCGCGGCATGACTTTTCCTCGCCGCGGCGCACTTTGTCTTCAGTTTCTTCACATGTACCCCCTTACATATGTGATGGCTCGTTATGTAAGGCTTACATATTTGTCTCGTTTAGTCCGTAACTCGTGATCCGAGCGCCGTAAGTGTTCCGTCTTTGCGTGTTTTCATTATTTGACTCATTTGACGCTAAAAACACCTGAAATACACTAAAATATACCCGTGACTCCGAATGGATAGATTTATGAAATTAATTGAATAAACAATAATAATAAATCTATATATCAAACAATTAAGCACAATTAATCACGAAATATTAGTGCTTTTCGAGCACTCATCAATGCCTCCTACAAAAACTCTTGAAGATGGAACAGTTGTGCCCAAGCCCATGATTGAATGGACTAAAGAAGGAAGTCATGAATGCGATTGGAACAATAAAGGACTATATGCACCTACCCTTGCTGTCATCCTTAAAGAGTATCGGACAATTTCTGCTTGCACTACTTCCAAGGAAGCTTAAGATATTTTGGAAATAATGTATGAGGGTACCTCTGCTGTTAAGAAATCCAAGCCTATGAGACTAAAGAGAGATTATGAACTTCTTCAGATGAAGGAAGATGAGATGTTTGATAACTTTTACGGTCACTTCTCCGATATCATCAATACTTCCTACAACTTGGGCTGTCCTATTGATGAAGAACTTTAACCTAAGACGATTTTTGTAGCTTGCCTCAGCATTTCCAGGAAAATGTTATTATAGAGACATAATTCAAAGGAGAACCCCTTAAAGTCGATGAGATTGTTAGTGATCTCCAAGCTTTTGAAATTAACCAACTCCTTCCCAAAAGAATTTCTTCTATTGATAAAGGGAAGAGTCTTATTCTAAAGACTACCAAAACTCACAAAGGAAAAAGTAAAGCCACTATTGACAGTGATGACTCATCTAGCTTGGATGAAGTAGAATTAATTTGTTAGTGAAGCAGTTTAAGAAATTCTTCAAGAGAAAAAGGAATGCACCGAGTAAATCTAAACGGGAAAGCTCTAGTCAAAGAGATTCTAGAGTCAGGGTTGTGATGTGCAAATTATAGTACTCGCAAGTGTACGAATCACTCGTAGAAAGTGACAAGCAAACCTCCGAGGTCGGTCTCTCAAGGAATTGCAATGGTTCTAAACAACCGTTTTCTTAATCTAAATAGAGTCCTAAAATAAGTAAAATACTAATTAAATAGAGTTCTAGTGAAACTAAAACTTTAAGTAACTAGAGTCCTAAACCTAGTAAAACTGTAAAAAGAGTTTGGTTTGTAGCAAGATCAATGGTATGAACAATTAACGAAAACAATAACGCAAATTCACAATCAATTCAAGTAGATTTGATAATCAATGGAGGATGTATGGACGTTTAGTTTGATTGGCCATTCTTGCATCGAAAATTAATGGTGAAATAACATGAACGTTCTAATAAATAATATTTACTGGCTTTCCTTTTAATTACGAAAATTCTTACAATCGGGTAATTCTCTTTGTTGATTAACTAATTAACATCCTACGATCGGGTATATCAAATAGCAATCAAATTATGCGCAAGGAAATATATGCCAATCAAACTAATGTTATGACTAAGTCACTAATTTGAAGCTTTGATTAAGTATTTTGGAATAAAGTTAAGGTGACGTTCCTAAAACTAGATTCTCAGATTTTTCAACCTAACTACGAATCTCAAATTGGCCCATGAAAATTCATAATTAAATATCTAAACATGCTCTTAATCAAAAGGTAAAATTATTTATTTCAAAACAATAAAACATTCACCAAAACAATTCTAGCAAACATGGCAACACAAACTAAACATCCATAATGAAATTAGCTGCTCATGTTCATATTAAAATTCATAGATAAATATAATCTGAACATACACTCAAAGAAGTAAGGAGAAAATAGAATTCTATAACAAGAAGGAAATCCCAGATCTAAATATCGCTAGTGGATTGGATAGCGTTCTTCTCCAAAAGCTTGATCTTCGATCGTCAATGGCTTCCTTGGATTCTTAGAATGGATTCCCTTGCTTCGTTGAGTGTGGCAAAGCTCCTAAAACTGATTGAATCTTTTGTTTGCTCGCAAAATTGTAATGTGTAAAAGTTGTGTGTAAAGAGGATTCTAGAGGGGGTATTTATAGATGTAAGAGTTTACACAAATCCTGATTGCAATAGGAATAGGCACGCCGTGGCATACATTTTTTCCGCCGCGGCGTAACACAAAAATTGGAAATATTGGTTGAAACCCGAGAGGTCCCCGCCGCTACATATATTTTTCTCGCTACAGCACGTGTTGCCTTTCCTTTCTTCACATTTACCCCCTTACATATGTGCTTGCTTGATATGTACGACTTACATATTTTGACTCGTTTTGCCCGTAACTCTTGATCCGAGCACCATAAGTGTTCTGTCTTTGCGTGTTTGCATTATTCAACTCATTTGACGCTAAAAACACCTGAAATACACTAAAACATACCCGTGATTCCAAATTGATAGATTTATGAAAATAATCAAATAAACAATCATAACAAATCTATTTTTTAAACAATTAAGCACAATAAATCACGAAATATTAGTGTTTTTCGAGCACTCATCACAACCCCCAACCAGCTTCTTGCTAGCCTCTAGCAAGAGGAGAGATCTAAAAATTAAAATAAAACAAATAAAATAAACTAACCTAAATCACTTCTGTAGATTATCACGGTTGCATTTAGCATATGTAACAAGCCTTTAAACATCTAGGTGGCCCTAGTGGACGAGTTATAGTCTCGTGAGAGTTTCCATTGATGATACCCTCAAACATCGTAACTAACAAAACTAATAAAGACTCTAAACATACTTGAATCAATTCATGCATATGTCTCAAAAATTGTCAACAACGAATGACATACGAAATAGTTAAAAATCACTTAAGCTCAAAAATAGTCCAAATATCAAACTCATCTTAGTAATCAGATTTTGAACAACCAATCATACCACAAGCCCGTTAGTTACACTATCTGATCGTGTCATACACTATATTCATAGATTATATTTAATGTCTCATAAATGTGCAAGTAAAATAAGAATGAAAATTTTGCACTTACAAAATCCATAGGCTCACTTTTCAAATCCATCTCCACTAATAAAAATCAAACTACCTAGAATCAATAGGACTTCATTAAGCTTGTAAAGTTGTGGTTAGGTGTGTGTTTATGAAAGTACTGAAATGATATTCTCAATAGGATAAGAGTACTTTTTATTTCACAAACTTATTTTCAACTTTTTCACCCAAGTGTTCTTTTTCATCCTCCTATAAATTCCATATGTCCCTTGGATCTTTTTTTTTTTTTGCTTGATTTTCTTTCTTAACTTTTCTTGCTTATTATTCAATCAATTTCAATTTTTTTTTAAATCAAGCAAGATAAATACAACATAATTGTTCATGAAAATCAAATATTACATTGAGTACTCTCATCACTAACGGTAGTACAACGTATATCAATGTTGAGTTTATGGGTGTCACTATGGATAAAATAATACGGGGAGGCTTGAAAAGTCCAAACGGTCCAAAGATGGCCTAAATCACTTTCTAAGTGGCATTTGATTCTATCATTTCGCTTTAATGAGTTTTCAAATGAGTTCTAGAGTTTGTTGAGACTCAAAATATATCACGAACATGCACACATTACACAAACCAAAATCAGTCATACTAACCGTACAAACTTCCACATGTACCACAAAATCCTCAAACTAAATGAATCTAACATTTATGTACTTCTTTACTTAGGTAAAAATTTAATTTCTTTCATATATCACCGTCATTACAATCACATCAATATCATGGACTTCCGGATTGAATCAAGTGGACACGACACTATCCTAACAAAATTCAAGTGACAAAAGTTAAAATTTAAAATTTGGTCTAAATTCATGCTCATGGAATATTTTTCCCACCCCCAACCTAATCTCTACGTTGTCCTCAATGTTCAAAAGAAAAACAAAAGAATTTAAGTAAAGAAGTGAGAGAAATTACCCCCCTTTTAGATGAGATTGTGTACATATACGTACGCTCCGTTTCACTATGCCTCGCTCTCCTCATCATGTGACATTTAGTGCGTAAGAAATATGCATGAAACCTCTAAATGTGTGCATCACAACTCCAAGCCAAATTTAAAGATTAACTAAATACAAATGAAATCAAAAATAATATTAATTATAGTTAATAACTAATCAAAAAAATAATAATAATAAAATAAAGGAAAAACTGAAAAAGAAAATTAAACTAAATAAAAAAATAAAAAGAAAATAAAGAAAAGAAAATAAGTTGATACTACTGAATATGGTGAGTTGCCTCCCACCAAGTGCTTTCTTTAACGTGTTAGCAAGACGTTGCTAATCACTTTCTATCCACCATTATCAAAAATCTTGAAGTGTGTGATATCAATTTTTCGAGCTAGTATGTCATTAAGCTTGTCCTTCCATCTCGGTAGTTGTTTCCTATGAAGTACAGCACACACTCTTTCGTGGAAGTAGTATGGAAAATGATTTAGGGATGTGCAAGTCTTAGGTGCCTTGTGCGACATGGGAGGTGAAGATAATTCCTCCTTGTTCTCCTTAGAAGTTTGTAGAATTTGATATTCCTTAGCTTGATATTCTTTGAGAATTACTTGCTCCCCATCTGTATTTTTACATAAAGTTGTAAATCATCAAAAGTTTTAGGAAAATAAATATTTTCAAAATTTTTACCACTTTGAAGGATTGTGTCATCCTTCACTTGCTCAATTTGAGTGGGCAACTCTTCTTGTTTTTGAATTTGTTCCGCTAGTTGCCCAACTAGCATTTCTATTCTTTTTATTGATGCCTCCATAGACTCCATCCTTTCACTAGTAGATTGTATGTAAGCATTCAATGTTTCCTCTAAGGTTGGCTTCCTAGGTTGATTAGAAGCTCTACTTCCTTGTATGAAAGAATTCAAGCTCTCCTCCAAGGTGGGCTTCCTAGATGGATAGGGTGGATTGTATGGATGAAAACTTGAGCTTTGCATTTGGTATTGGGCATAAAGTGGGTCATATGGATGAAAATTTGAGCCTTGCATTTTGTATTGGGCATAAGGTGGGGTAGAGTTTGCTTCACATGAAAAATTATGGTGATTTCCCCACTCAGGATTATAGGTACTAAAATAGTGATCATTCCAAGGTGGCATCCCTCATTATGATCAAAGTTTGAATTAGTGGATGTATAGTAATCACCTGCAAAAGTGCAAACATTGGCATAATGCCCATATAAACCACAGATGCCACATATCTCTATGTCTGTCATATCATATAGCTCCTCAAAAGGCTTTGTATTGCCTCATGGAATTCAGTATCCAGCCTAATTAGGTACACTTTAAAATTTGTTAATGTTGTCTATGAACGGTACCTTTCAAAAACTAACAAAAACAACAGAGAAATCAAAGCACCATAAAATATACCATAAATTAAGAAAATAAATAGAAGCACTATAATTATTATTATTTTGAATAAAAGATAAAAATAAAATTTAACTAAAATAAATAAATCTAATTTAGAAACTCTAAAAAGTTAAAAAGAAAATTATTTAAAATGCCAATTCCCCGGCAACAGCGCCAAAAACTTGATGTGTAAATTATAGTACTCGCAAGTGTACGAATCACTCGTAGAAAGTGACAAGCAAACCTCCAAGGTTAGTCTCTCAAGGAATTGCAATGGTTCTAAACAACCTTTTTCTTAATCTAAATAGAGTCCTAAAGCAAGTAAAACACTAATTAAATAGAGTTCTAGTGAAACTTAAACTCTAAGTAACTAGAGTCCTAAACCTAGTAAAACTGTAAAAAGAGTTTGGTTTGTAGCAAGATCAATGGTACGAACAATTAACGAAAATAATAACGCAAATTTATAATCAATTCAAGTAGATTTGATAATCAATGGAGGATGTATGGACATTTAGTTTGGTTGGCCATGCTTGCATCGAAAAGTAATGGTGAAATAACATGAACGTTCTAATAAACAATATTTACCGGCTTTTCTTTAAATTACGAAAATTCCTACGATCGGGTAATTCTCTTTGTTGATTAACTAATTAACATCCTACGATCAGGTATATCAATAGCAATCAAATTATGCGCAAGGAAATATATGCCAATCAAACTAATGCTATGACTAAGTCACTGATGAGTGCTCGAAAAGCACTAATATTTCGTGATTTATTGCGCTTAATTTTTTAAAAATAAATTCGTTATTATTGTTTATTTGACTATTTTTCATAAATCTATCAATTCGGAATCACGGGTATGTTTTAGTGTATTTCAGGTGTTTTTAGCGTCAAAATAAGTTGAATAATGCAAGCACGCAAAGACGGAACACTTATGGCGCTTGGATCACGAGTTATGGGCAAAATAAGTCAAATATGTAAGCCTTACATAACGAGCCATCACATATGTAAGGAGGTAAACATAAAGAAAAGGAAGGCAACACGCGCCGCGGCGAGCAAAAGGCATGCCACGGCGGGGAGCTCTCGGGTTTTAACATTATTTTCAGAATTTGTGTTGCGCCGCGGCGTGAAAAATGTGTGCCGCGGCGCGCCTATTCCTATTGCAATCAGGATTTGTGTAAACCCTTACATCTATAAATACCCCCTTAGACTCCCCCTTACATAAAACTCGACAACTCGAATACAACTCTTACACATTACAATTTTGCACACTACATTCAATCAGTTTTGGGAGTTTTGCTACACTAAAACGAAGCGGGAGAAACTATTCTAAGGATCCAAGGAAGCCGTCGACAATCGAAGATAAAGCTTTTGGAGAAGAACGCTATCCCATCCATAAGCGGTATTTAGATCTAGGTTTTCCTTGTTGTTATAGAATTCTATTTTCTTCTTCTTTCATTGAAGTGTATGATCATATTTTATTTGTCTATGAATATTAGTATGAACATGAGTGGCTAATTTCATTATGGATGTTTAGTTTGTGTTGCCATGTTTGCTATAATTGTGTATGGTGTATATTTTATTAATTTAATATAAATGAATTACCTTTTGATTCAATAGCATGTTTAGATATTTAATTATGAATTATCATGGGCCAATTTAAGATTCGTAGTTAGGTTGAAAAATCTAAGAATATAGTTTTAGGAACGTCACCTTAACTTTATTCCGAAACACTTAATCAAAGCTTCAAATTAGTGACTTAGTTATAGCATTAGTTTGATTGGCATTTATTTTCTTGCGCATAATTTGATTGCTATTTGATTTACCCCGACCGAAGGTAGTTAATTAGTTAATCAACAAAGAGATTTACCCCGACCAAAGGTAGTCTCGTAATTAAAAGGAAAGCCGGTCATATTGTTTATTTAGAACGTTCATGTTATTTCACCATACCTTTTCGATGCAAGCATGGTCAACCAAGCTAAACGTCCATACATCCTCCATTGATCTTCAAATCTATTTGAATTGATTGTGAACTTGCGATATTGTTTTCGTTTAATTGTTTGCTACCATTGATCTCGTCACAAATCAAACACCTTTTTTTAGTTTTACTAGGTTTAGGACTCTAGTTACTTAGAGTTTTAGTTTCACTAGAACTCTATTTAATTAGTGTTTTATTTTTGTTAGAACTCTATTTAGATTAAGAAGATAGTTATTTAGAACCACTGCAATTCCTTGAGAGACCGACCTTGGAAGTTTCTTATCACTTTTCTACGAGTGATTCGTACACTTGCGAGTACTAAATTTATCACATCAGTCACTAATTTGAAGCTTTGATTAAGTATTTCGTAATAAAGTTAAGGTGACGTTCCTAAAATTAGATTCTCAGATTTTTCAACCTAACTACGAATCTCAAATTGACCCATGAAAATTCATAATTAAATATCTAAACATGCTCTTAATCAAAAGGTAAAATTATTTATTTCAAAACAATAAAACATTCACCAAAATAATTCTAGCAAACATGGCAACACAAACTAAACATCCATAATGAAATTAGCCGCTCATGTTCATATTAAAATTCATAGACAAATATAATATGAACATACACTCAAAGAAGTAAGGAGAAAATAGAATTCTATAACAAGAAGGAAATCCTAGATTTAAATACCGCTAGTGGATTGGATAGCGTTTTTCTCCAAAAGCTTGATCTTCAATCTTCAATGGCTTCCTTGGATTCTTAGAATGGATTCCCTTGCTTCGTTGAGTGTGGCAAAGCTCCTAAAACTGATTGAATCTTTTGTTTGCTCGCAAAATTGTAGTGTGTAAAAGTTGCGTGTAAAGAGGATTCTAAAGGGGGTATTTATAGATGTAAGGGTTTACACAAATCCTGATTGTAATAGGAATAGGCATGCCACAGCATACATTTTTCCCGCCACGGCGCAACACAAAATTTGAAAATATTGGTTGAAACTCGAGAGTTCCTTGCCGCGGCATACATTTTCCTCACCGCGGCGCGTGTTGCCTTTCCTTTCTTCACATTTACCCCCTTACATATGTGCTGGCTCGATATGTACGACTTACATATTTTGACTCGTTTTGCCCATTACTCGTGATCCGAGCGCCGTAAGTGTTCCGTCTTTGCGTGTTTGCATTATTCAACTCATTTGACGCTAAAAACACTTGAAATACACTAAAACATACCCGTGATTCCGAATTGATAGATTTATGAAAATAATCAAATAAACAATCATAACAAATCTATTTTTTAAACAATTAAGCATAATAAATCACGAAATATTAGTGCTTTTCGAGCACTCATCAGGTTGAAGACTCAGAGGAAGATGAAGATAGACCTAAGCCTAGGAGTTAGATTAGATAGGTTAGGTATTATGAGTGTGGAAAACTTAGACACATTGCTACTCAATGCTGATTAAAAGGACGAGAATCTGGCAAGAAGGCCATTACGGTAGAGGTTATTATTTCAAATAGTAGTCGTAGTTCTAAAGAGGATGAAAGTAACTTTATAGCTTCTATGGTAACCAAATATGGTCCTCCCACTATGACCTCTCAATCTTCCAGATTCCTTGATGTGGATGAGCATGATAAGCTTTTGGATACTTAAAATGAACTGCTCATGGAGCACATTAAGACCGAGAAAGCTCGAAAGAAGGCTTTGAATAGCCTTGAGGATAAAGAAAAAGAACTAAATGCTCTTAAAGCTAATTTTGATAATAACCAGTCCACTCACATCCAGGACAGAGATAATCTCTCTAAGAAATGTGAGATTATGACAAAAGGCTCAACAACATGATTATTGAGGCAGCATCTAACAAATCAAGAATGAGATTTCTCAAGAAAACCTTGAAGAGACTTTAGGATGCAGGAGACTAGTAGATAGTTAGTTTGAATCTGTCTAAAAATGATATTGAAAAAATCTCACTTCTACAGAAGAAGGTTGAGATATTGGAAAGAAAAAAAGCATACTTTCTCATGCCTTATCTGAAAAGGATGAGGCGCTATTAGTTCTTCAAGATAAAGTCAAAAATATGGGTAGTTCTGCCAGATTTCTTGAGGCATCCATTATGGAAAAGGATGACCTGCTCATTGCTTTGAATTCAAAGCAGTCTGACCTAGAGAAGGAGTTGGAACACTCCAGGACCACTGTTAAGAAACTTCTGATGGGTACACAGAAGCTTGATGAGATCCTTGTTGGCATCAAGGTACCTGGTGCCTGGTGACTGATGCGGGCATGGTTTTACTAATGATGGTTATGCAGCCTCTTCTTCTTCTTTTACTACTTCTACTTCTCTCTTTGTAAAGTCTACAACTTCTACTGCTATTGCACTCACTACTACTCCAGTTTTTACTACTGCTCATCTCTTCATTAGACTTGTTGTAGAAGATCCTCATCACAAGACTGTTGTTGCAAAAGGTAAAAGTAAAGTTGCTGTGAAAGGTAAGTCATACGTGTCATTTCAGCCAGTCTCTTCTAGTAGGGTGAACATCTCACCTCCTTCTTCTTCTTCTTGTCGTGCTGGTAAAGGTCTATTACTACTACTTATACGCTTCATCCCCTTTTGTCACCACTATGATGAGCATGTGCATATTAGACCTCATTATGAGAGGTTGAGTTCTCATCCTTGTATGAGACTCAATGTAAGCATTTCTAACACTCCCTCTCCTCCTCAACTCCTCGTGTTACTTCTCAGAGACAGAGACCCAGTTCTTCTCATTATTCGACTCTTTCTTATCATTCTTGCTATATTGTTGGCAACCTTACCAACTAGTGTCCAATATATGCTTGGAGTACTTCTAGAAAATCTCCCTCTCACTCTTTTCATACTAACTTCTTAGAATGTATCTACTGTGGTTCATTTGAGCATTTTGTTTTTGGGTATATTATGCACCAGCAACATAGTGAAGAAAGGGCTAAACTTTCTAAAAGTTCTCCTAGTCTCATGTATGATCACTCGATCGGTCATCAAGAATTTCTAAAAATAAGAACTCTCGAGTGGTTCATACTCCTCATGCTCATATGGACTAGAGATTACATTCTTCCCCTATTGCCCCTCATCACTTCTTTTCTAGATGGAGAGATGCAGTTTGTTCACACTATTTTCAGGTGTGAGTCAATTTGGTTTGAGTTGTTTCTTCTTTTTTCTATCTGTTTGTAGCATTTTTTGTATGTGTTTATTTCTGTGTTTCTTCTTTTTCTCTAAAAAGTTTTTATATTTCCTTGTATTCTTCTTCTTTGCTTTATTTTGCTTAAAATAATTTTCTTGTATTTTTTCTAATTTTTTTTAAAAAAAAATGATTTTTCTCTATCTTCACTCCTTTAGGATAGCTCACCAAGTATCCTTACTGAGGTCTCGCTGACCGTTAGCTAGGGTCTCACCGAGATTATGTAATACACACTCACGGGTACCTCACCGTCCCCCTCCACGAAGGGTTAGCAAGTGGTCAATGATGTGTACAAATTTTCTATATAAACCCCATTTCCTCATTTGTTTTAAGCCACAGAATTTTTAAACACTTCTACTTTCAAGTACTTTTGCCTACTACCTTCTAAATTACTTTTATCCACTTTTAAATACTTTTATCCCATCTTCTCTCAAAAAATGCCTCACTAAACCAAATGGTTCCCTACTACTCAAGATGAAGCTGGTTCTTCTCCTCCTCCTTGTGGTTATGCCAGCCAACCTAAAAAATCATCTTGTACCGCGGCCCACGTACCCAAAATTGCCCAAAATTTATTTCACCCCTATAAATACCCCATTATAATCTCTAAAATTTAAGTTTGAGTAGCCAAGAACACCTCCAATCCTTAGCTGTTGTAGCAGCTGGGTTTCCACCCAAAAATATAGAAAATATCCTTCATTGTTAAAGCTATTCCAAGAAATTGAGAAAAGTGACTAACCAACTTTAAGGATTTGGAGCTAGGAGAGCAATAGGGGTATTTTTATTATTATATTTCTTTTTTTTTTTTTCTCTTAGATTTTGAGTTTACCTCTTTTAACTAAATTGATTGACATCAATTTGGTTATGGTTAGCTAATTTATGTATATGAGATATTAGTATTGCTTCTAATGATTGGAAGAATAATTTTGCAATTTAATTATATAAAAGTATTTGGATTTATTTCTTGTTCATATTCTTAATATATTTGATTATGAATATATTGATAGGCCAAATCTTGATTTGTAGTTGAAGAAAATATTTTAAAATTAGGCATTAAAAATGTCATTTGTGTTTGGTTGTGCATTATAACGAAGAGCCTAATTTGATTGCATTGAATTGTGTTGAATTAGGTGGTTTATATTTTTCCTTGATCCAATTTTAATTAATTAATTAATAGTTTGGATCGACAAGGTTTTTAATTAACTATAGGAAAAATGCCAATGATTTAAGATTTTCTAAGTTTAGTGAAAAAAATCAATAAATTTGACTTTTAATTAAATTACTTAATTCATTCTCTCCATGAAGGGATAGCGAATTAAAATTTACACATACATCTATCATCTTCACCTTGGTTGCGATCTCTTTTACTTGCGATTATTTTAGTTATTGAATTAATTTAGAATTTACAATATTTTCCACCAACTGACAATTGTTAAAATGTTTAGGTTCGTTTGTTCAACTAAATAAAAAAATAAGTAACGTTTTAAAACACCTGCCAATTCTTTGAGAGATCATCCTCGGAGTAACTTGTCACTAATTTAATATGAATATGTTGGAGCATTGGTATATGGATGAACAATACGAATTTGATTTGCATGATAGACTTTGATGTATGTTGAGGTTGGACATATTTTGTATAAAATATGATTATGATCTGTGAGCCAACTAAAGCATAAGAAATTTTGTTGATTTAAGATAATAGCTTTGCTTGCTCCTAATTAGTTTTAATTTATTTTGTTTAGTAGGATGCTTGTGGGTATCATCACTGAAAAGCCTAACAAGATTATACCTCATCCACTAGGATCATCTAAGGGTTTAAAGGTTTATTGCATATGATAAATACAATTGTGACAATCTACTGAAGTGATTTAGGTTAATATAGTTTATTTATTCTTTATTTTACTTTTTAGAATGCTTCACCTGCTAAAGATTAGTAGGAAGCTGGTTGGCGGTTGTGATGAGTGCTTGAAAAACACTAATGTTTAGTGATTTATTGTGCTTAATTGTTACAAAAAGATTTGATTATAATACTTTATTTAATTATTTGAATAAATCTATCGATTCAGAATCATGAGTATGTTTTTGTATATTTAAGGTGTTTTTAGTTTCAAAAGAGATAAATAATGTAAACATGCAAATACATGTAAGCCTAGGAGTAAAAACTAAAATAGCAACCTAGGAATAAATAATGTAAATAATGTAAACACTTAGAACACTCAAATAACAACCTAGGAGTAAAAATGATTAAGGCATGTAAGCCTTATATCAGAAACCAACTAGTTTGTCAGGGTTATGTATGAAGAGACAAAAATTAACTTATACCGCGGTGAAGATTTTTGTGTGCTGCGGCACACTACTATTGGGTTTTATTATTGGACAATTTTTAGCTTTGTACCGCAACATGAAAAATTGTGTGCCACAGCCCAACAACTTTTTTGGGGAGTCCAAGTTTTATGTAACCTTTACACCTATAAATAACCCCTTATGTTTCCAACGACATACAATTTTAAGCTGACTCTTACAAGTAACTTTTGGGGTTTTTGGAGTTTTTTCATAGACAAGGAGGCAAGGAAAGCCAATCTTGAGGACTCAAGACATAATAGAAGTTAAAGCTACAAGCTTTTGGTGAAGAAAGCATCATCCAATAAAATTTACAGGTATTTAGACCTCATAAGTTCTTCTCTCCTTGTGATATTTGTTAAGAATTTGTTTATAAATATTAATCTAAACATTAATGACTAATTTTATCATAGATGTTTAGCTTTTGTTACCATGTTTGCTTAGATATATTTTGGTAAATATTTAATTGTAAGAATAAATAAAGATTGTTTCTTCATTAAGGATTTTTTTAAACATCTATTTCTTGAATGTTATGGGCCAATTTAATGTTCATAAATAGGTTAAAAAATCTAAGAATTTAGTTTTAAAAATATCACCTTTACTCTATTTTGATAAACTTAATCAAGAACTCAAATTGATGACCTAGTCATGACATTGGTTTGTTTAACATAATTTTTCTTGTTTGTAATTTGATTGATTAGTTGATATACCTAATTTGTAGGATATTGATTAGTTAATCATAAAAAAAAATCCGATCCATAGGAATTTTTGTAAATAAAAAGAAAGCTGAAAATTTTGATTTGAATAATAGTTCATATTAATTATAATTATATTTTGATGCAAGCATGATCAACTAAGCTAAACATCCATAAATCCTTCATTATTTATTAAAAACTTGTTTAAGATTAGTATTAAGTTGAAACATATTTTGTGACACGTTCTCTGCCCTCTTTGTTCTTGTTCTTGCCTTTAATTTAATTTAAAGCTTTTAAGTAGTTTTAGGATTTTTTATAAGTTGTAAAGATTATTTAAGATCACTGCAATTCCTTGAGAGATTAATCTTGGAGGTTTGCTTATTGCTTGTTATAAGTGATTCTTACAATTACGAGTATCGTAATTTGCACATCACATTTTGTTGTCATTTGACGCTGCGCTTACCACCATGTAGAAATAATTTAAATAAAAGTGATTTATTTACATTCAATCTCAAGATTCTATTTACAATTTATACTTTATTATCATTAACAGTTGAAATTAATGATAGTACACTATTTTTTAATTGAATTACTAGTAAGGTATCTATCATCTCTAGTTTTCCATACCACATACAACAACAACATGTTGTGGTTTACATTACCATAATTACCTCCCAACTTTGCACCATGATCTCTAAATGTCGTTATAATAACATCACGACAAACAAAATGAACCTGTTTCAAATGAGTCAAAAGAAAAGTTTTCTCTAACGAGCACTTTGAGTCTACAAATGTGATCAGAATGAATATAAGGAAAACATCTTGACTTGTGAGTACCATCAATACTACCAAACATGTCCTAAGAAATAGGCTTCCATTAATGGTAGGTTTTCGATCAAGAACAACGAAATACATATTCTAACTAGGGATAAGGACTATTAGGTTCATCCATTACCATTTCACTACCATCACGACGTAGTCGAATACATTTCCCTTTGAAAGTGATTATACCATCAAGATTAAAGAAATATATTTTAATGGAACGACCACATCAATCACTTGGACCTTGACCCACTTTCAAAAATTGGAAGTAGTCCAACATTATTTCACTAGAAACAAGACCAACTGGCTTATCAAATGTCTCGTTAGCAAGTCCTTACAAGAACAACAACTCCTCTTTAAACGAGAGTAATATCGCCTAAAGCATAATTAATGGGAATATTATAGATGCAATAATTACGTTGATTGCGAGAGAAAACTACATTTCAAAAATTGAATTTCCTCAAATTCTCTAACAATAAAAAATTAAAAATATGTCAAATTGCCTTAACACCTCTTCCTATAGCACACAACAAAAATGCTAGTCACAATATAGAAATGTTAGCTCACTTGTTTTAGAATTACTTGATAATGCCAAAAGTGCCCTTGTATATTCAAAAATTCATTCTCGCTGTTCTTACCCTTAAGGTAATTTTCTTTCATACTTGCAGACAAAGCCACTTGGTGGGACCCACCACTTTAGTTCCCAATCACAAAATATCATTCTCCAATATTCCTGTATCAATCAAGCTTTAGATTTTCCACCAATCACTGCATGCCACATGGCAGATAAAAGGGCGGGGTGATCCTGTAATATTATAAGGGCCACCCAAAGACCACTTTATATGTCACTCAAATACTCCACACAATGGCCATCGTATAGATTATTCATCAGTTTCAAGATGAAAATTTCAATTTTAAATGAAATTTCTAGAATTATATCACATCCACTTTACAAGCTAAAGCATATGGAAATATCGAGATGATACGTTTAGTTCATATGTCCAAATTGGACCAAATTTACTAGAAATTTAAGAGTCCATCT
Source organism: Elaeagnus macrophylla (assembly GCA_029378325.1). NCBI lineage: Eukaryota > Viridiplantae > Streptophyta > Magnoliopsida > Rosales > Elaeagnaceae > Elaeagnus > Elaeagnus macrophylla. The sequence goes on along the minus strand of CM055647.1, from coordinate 12,849,543 downwards.
ATGATGATCGATCATTGTCTTGTACAGTATCAACCCCAATGCCTGATAAATGCAAATAGGATTGTCGTGATAACAGCTTAAGACAATCGTATGATCAGAGAGGGTGAAAAACAGATAAGGATTTCTCCTAGATAGCAACCTACCAACTAAAGGATTCAATGATAAAATCATAAACCTATTTCTACAAAATTAAGGCACACTTAAAACTTACAACAACCAAGTCACTCCCAAAATTATCATTTAGACCATCAATAATAAGGGTTCTATCTACTAAATTCTCATATAATGATGTGGACACATAGCATTGCAATTATGCTCTAAAACAAGTTGTCAGGTGTATGGGGACCTCATCTTTTGTACGCAGTATGTCTCAACGCCTACCTATATGTGCTAGGCTAGGAATAGCTTATTCGGATATTAGCCTAAAAAGACATTAAGTTCTAATATCACAATGGCTAAAATAAAGAAGACAACGACCTAGGCCCTTCTATTTCAGAAATTGGATCCAATTCATCTTCAACAATAGCTCTAACACTAGCTCAACTCAGACAACTCAATGCATCTATAATGAAGGCAACTGTAGAAGCACTTCATCAAGAACAAGTTAAAATAGCTGCAAATATGCCCACTGCTTTAATTTTTTTTATTTTCCTTTTTGTTTTTCATTTGACGATGCGCTTACCACCATGTAAAAATAATTTAAATAAACATGATTTATTTACATTCATTCTTAGGATTCTATTTACAATTTACATATTTAGTGTCATAAACAGTTGAAATTAAGGTAGTACACTATTCTTGAATTCAAATTACAAGTATGTACGTATCATCTCTAGTTTCCCAAACCATATACAACAAGTGCGCATTGCTCTTTACAATACGATAATTCCCTCCCAACTCTGTACCAAGATCTCTAAATGTTGTTATAATAAAATCACGACCAACAAAACAAATATATCTCTTCACGTTCACACAATAACTTGTTTCATATGAGTCAAAAGAAAAGTTTTCTCTAACTAGCACTTTAAATCTACCAATGCGATCTGCACAAATATGAGAAAACTTCTTGACTTGTGATTACCATAAACACTACCAAACACGTCCTCAAGACCACTTAGTGTTTTGTCTTCCTCTATGTAAGGTACTATATTAACGGTTTAGTATAACACATACTCATATAAAACTTGACATTTTGTATGTTTGCATGATACATACCACGGAGTGGTTGGGGAGCATATAGTTAACGTGCTAAGTTGTGTTATTTTTGTGCATTTATTTTTTATTAATTGAGTATTTGTTGAAAATTAACGTGAGCAATTTTTGAAAAGTTAAAACTTTCATTTTTGTGTGTTCGTCGATTGATTGTCGAATGCTCCTCGTTGTAATAGCGAGGTATCAGTGAAGTTGTAGTGAAGGGGTCAGCGATTTAGTCCAAATGGTCAATTTTTATTTCTTTAAAAAATTTGTTTTTTATTTTTTTAATTGCATTTAAAAAAGAAAATTTTAACATTAATAATTGTTGAAACAATTTTTTAAATAAAAATTTTAAAAAATAGAAAAAATGAAAAAAAAAAATTTGACCTTTTTGGCTTTCCCTGTCACTTTTTTAAAAAATGATGGACTAAACTATCACAAAAAAGTTGCTGGACCTAAGTAATCCCTTCCAAAAAACATACTACCTTATCACAAGCCCTAAAAGTAATTGTGACAATAGTATCACCTTAATATGATGTAATATATAAGGTTGTAAATGGTGCAGGATAGGGTGACCCTTTCTCAGCTCCCCATCTCGAATTTAGAATTTGTCCTCAATCCTCACTTAAAATACTTGCGAGAATATATCAAAGATTTATAGTGGAAATAGGGACCATAAATAGGGAACTGGATCCAAATTATACTTTAAATCTTTTTTGTTAAAATTTTTTTATAAATTCAAACTTGTAAAAAAATTAAGTCAATAATAAATATTTTATGATAATAATGAAAACAAAAATTCAAGCCAATAAAAGAATAAATAATATTTATATCATAAGAAGAAAAATAAAAGGTATGTAACTATAAAAGAAAAAATTGCTTATATAGTTTAAAAGAAGAGTTATTTGTATTTTAAAAGAATTTTTAAATATATTTTATGTTTCTAATGTTTGGGATGGTAGCCAAAATGTCTTCCTTGTTGAATTTGTTGCAAAAAGCCAACGTTTGCTTTTGTTAAAATTTACGTCATTTTGATCATTTATGTAAAAAACTAAGGGTTTAACATTGTACTCAGTTTTTTAATGAAAATAATCAAATAGAGCATAAATGTTAATAGAACTAAATAAGGAACCAGTTTATTGTGGGAAATAGGGACCCTAAATAGGAAATAGGATCCAAATCATACTTTTAATCTCTATTATTAAAGTTTTTCAGTAATTTTTTTAAAAACTTTTATAGCATCAAACTTGTAAAAAAGAATAAGTCAATGATAAATATTTTATGATAAAAATGGAAATAAAACTTCAAGCCAATAAAGAATAAAAAAAAATATTTATATGATAAGAAGAAAAAAAAATATATGTAATTGTAAAAGATAAATTGATTATATAGTTTGTAAGTCTTATAAGTCCTTTGAGTTTTTGTTGGTATTTTCGTGTATAAAATACGAAGTCTATTTTCTTTTACTTAGTATTTTTTTCTACCTATTTGTATGATTCTTTACTTGTAATTAATATGGCACAGACTCATGTAGATTTTAACACTTTATATAATCGTATGTTACACACATCATGAGGTGGTTTGGAGTATGTCGTTTGTATGTTAAAGTATGTTTTTACCTGCATTTACTTTATAGGGTAAATTACACTTAACTGCCTAGAGTTTGTTATTATATCACAGATACACTTTAGGTTTTATGTTGTATCACTTACTTTGTTCAACAAGTAGACTATTATCACAAATACACCTAAAAATTAACACTGTTAACTTTAAGACGCTAAATTTTCTTTTCATCTGCTATTGTGACAAAAGTTCATATTTATATTAATATATTGAATAAATGACCGTTGGAAGCAACAATAATTCTCAAATATCCGTATATATACACAT